>JAFEKC020000009.1:1200000-1820536 GCA_018257855.2 Cladonia borealis | reverse complement strand
TAACCCTAACCCTAACCCTAACCCTAACCCTAACCCTAACCCTAACCCTAACCCTAACCCTAACCCTAAGTTTAAAAAGAGATATAAGTAAGTAAGATTTATTTACTATTCCTTTAATAATCCTTTAAAAGGAATAATTTATACCTAGAGTACTAGTAGATAAGAGAATAGTATACTAATAAGTCTATAAATACTATAAACTCTATATTATTAAAGTAGTAATTATATTTATTATAGCTAAATTAATTAACAACTATCTTAAAGAGTATTATAGAGGTATAAGTCTTTCTATCTTCTATTCTTAGATAGGCTTTATAGCTAAAAATAATAATAACTATTAAATACTCACACTTAAAGGCTAGTCTCTATATTTAATACGGGTTATAATAGAAGTATATATCTCTAAGTATACAAGGAGTATTAAATTTAGTAGAATACCTTTATATATATTATATTATAATATAGGTCTCTATCTCTAGATATATAAAAAACATTAAATTTAGTAGAATACCTTTATATATATTATATTAGTAGCGATAGCTCTTATATATAGATACCTATAATAGATTTTATATAAAGATTTATATAGAGCGCTACTTTAAGCTTATTCTCTATAGTTTCTACTTATTATTTAGCTTTATATAGACTATTAAGTAATAAAGTATCTTCTATAGTTAATATATTATTAATAGTAGTTTCTAGCTCCTTAATCCTAAATTCTTACCTAGTATATAAAGCGAATTTATAGTAGTAATAGAAATATAGTAATTATAATAATAATAGAAATATATTATTTACCTAAGGACCTTAGAAGATAGACTCTTAATATTAAGTACTATAAGTAGCTCTACACCTATATAAAAGTATACTCAAAGATATTCCCGTTATAGAATTATTAGAGAAAGTTTATATTAGTATTCGTAAAACTAGATATATAATATCTTTAAGTATTATAAAATTAAATTTAAACTACTTAGGATATTCCCATTATAAAATTATTAGAGAAAGTTCATATTAGTATTTATAAAACTAGATATATAGTATCTTTAAGTATTATAAAATCAAATTTAAACTACTTAGAATATTCTCGTTATAGAATTATTAGAGAAAGTTTATATTAGCGTTTATAAAACTAGATATATAGTATCTTTAAGTATTATAAAATTGAATTTAAGCTACTTAGGGATATTCTTATAGTAGAATTATTAAAAAGTTTATATTAGCGTTTATAAAACTAGATACATAGTATCTCTAACTATTATAAGATATCTTATAGATAGTTTATAAAGAAATTCTAAAGAATAATATCATCAAATTCTATACCTTTACTTTATAGGATTATTAAGATAAGAGTAATATTATTAATTTCTATATAAGTAGTCCGTAAAGAAATTCTAAAAAATAATATTATTAAATTCTATACCTTTACTTTATAAGATTATTAAGATAAAAGTAATATTATTAATTTCTATATAAGTAGTCTATAAAGAAATTCTAAAAAATAATATTATTAAATTCTATACCTTTACTTTATAAGATTATTAAGATAAAAGTAATATTATTAATTTCTATATAAATAGTCTATAAAGAAATTCTAAAGAATAATATTATTAAATTCTATACCTTTACTTTATAGAATTATTAAGAAAAGAGTAATATTATTAATTTCTATATAAATAGTCTATAAAGAAATTCTAAAAAATAATATTATCAAATTCTATACCTTTACTTTATAGGATTATTAAGATAAGAGTAATATTACTAATTTTCACTTAAAGCTAAGCCTTTATTATATTATTATAGACGAGTATAATTTACTCTATACTAAATTTAGTTATTTACTTAGATACTTACCCTAGCTTATATAATATAAAACTAGGATACTAATTTCTACTTAAAGCCTAGCCTTTACTATATTATTATAGATAAGTATTACTTACTCTACTCTAAATTTAGCTCTTTACTTAGATATATTACCCTAGCTTATATAATATAAAATTAGGATACTAGACTTATAACGTAATAAGATAAGAAGTAGAAGAGAAAAAAAAAGGGATATTATCAAATTCCTTACCTTCTATTCTAAGTACGACTATATATTATATTAATACCACTTTAAAAAAAAAAGGGATATTATTAAATTCCTTACCTTCTATTCTAAGTACGACCTACATGCTATAGTAAGCCCTATTATATTATATATATTATATTAATACCGCTTTAAAAAAAAGGGATATCATCAAATTCCTTACCTTCCGTTCTAAGTATAATCTATATACTATAGGAAGCCCTATCACGTCATGTATATTATATTAATACTACTTTAAATAAGGTAGATAAGTAATTCTATTACCTTAATATAATACTATAGACTTAGTATCTAGTATCAATAAACCTCTCTCTTATATAGGAGAGTTATATACTACGTCTTAATTTAATACTATAGACGCGATATTAGAGACATAGTTAATAATCTATTTAGAGTCTCTTCTTATTAAATTATCTACTACTATATTATAATATCTTATGATAGTAATTAATATAGTGGTAGATTTAATAATAAGAGAAGTTAGAATTAATAAAAAAAAAAGGTATTAATATATAAGGTTAAGGTAAGATATTACTATATTAAATATAAAGTAATAGCGAGTAATATAAGGTAGATAAGATAATTAAAGAAGATCTTAAGTAAATAACACTTAAGGTATAAAAGGTATAATAGAGCGCTAGTATATAATATATAAGAGCTATAGAATATAAAGTACTTATAAAGATCTTAAATAGTAAGATACTAATATATTATATAAAATATATAAGATACGAAGTAATTATAAAAGAGTTTAAATTATAGAACCCTAGAATATATTATATAAGAAATATAGAAATAAAGTATTACTTATTATAGTATAGAAAAGTTTTTACTAAATCTCTATAATAAAGAATTTAGTATATAGCTAGCTATATAGATATATTATAAAAAGGATTAGAGAGAGAGAGAAGAGAGGATATTATAATTAAAAATAATAATTACTTCTAAGATTATAGCTTTAGTTAGCCTTTATAAGAAAGATAATTAATAAATAAACTAACTAAAAAATAAATTAGAGTAGATAATACTATTATAACTTATAACTAAAAGATATAGATTTAGTAAGATAAGAATAGATAAATATTATCTAAAAAGCTAAAATAATTAGATAGATATAATAAGAACCTATATAAAGTCTTAAGAAAAGAAATAGAAGTAGTAATATTATAATAAAAAAAGTAAAAAAGATTAAAAATTATTCCTATATTAAGACTTAGATAAGAAGATATTATTATAATAACTTATTATTAAGTTTAATTATAATAATTATTTAAGGAAAATAAGTTATATTAGCCTAAAGTGCTTCTAAATTAATATATATATATATATATAATAACGATAATAAAGAGAGTATTAGAGGGAATAATATATATATATAATAATAATAATAAAAAGAGTATTAGGAAGGATAGTAGTAGAAGAAAGATAAGTACTACTTAGGTCTAAGATTAATTCTAGTAAAGGTAGAAAATAACTAAAACCTAAATATCTACTAGGGATATACCTCTCCTTATTTTATATATTTAGTTTAAGTCTAAGTAACGATTACTATATTATAGCTATAAATAAGAGATAGCTAGCTTATAAGGAATAATAGTACCTAAATATAAAATAAACTAGCTAATTATAAATTTAATAAGTAGAGTTAATATATATCTATAAGCCTTAGATTACCAAAGGTATAGAATAGATATATATAGTTTTATAAATTACCCTATAGAATTAGGCTTATAAATTTAGGTATAAAGATAACTACGAATAAAAAAAGAAAAATAGGGAATATTTTATAATATATAAGATTATAGAGTAAAGTCGTAAGGATAAATAAAGGAATAAATATCTAATAAAAATAAAATATCCTATACTAAGTATTTAATCTAATAAGAGGGTAAATAGAATATAATCTATCTAATACTAAGGATTATTTAAATATACTATTACTCCTAATAGCTATAATATCTAAATTAGAGGTATATAATAGCGATTTTATTAGAATATAGGTATAAGAGAAAGTAGATATTAAGCTAAAAATAAATATATTATATAATAAATATTTTATAAGGGAGAGATAGCGTAATAACTACTATATAACTATATATAAAGTTAAACCTAAATATAGGCTTAAAAAGAAAGGAATAAATAAATAATTAAGATAATTCTAATCTTAAATTCTAAGGCTTATAAAGGGGATAAAAGAAAGGGGTAACTTAAAAGGACTAAGTATAATAGCTTTATAAGTTAAAGTAATATAATTAAAGTAAAGTATAATTTTTAATAAATATAACTATCTATAAGCTTAATAATATAGAGGAGATAGGTTATAGATTAATACTAAAAAAAATTATATAAGGTAATAATATTTAAATAAGGATTATATTATCTTACTTATAACTATAGAATATAATACTAAAATAAAAATATAATATATTTTATAGATTAAAAATAAAACTCTAAATAAAATATAGAGAATCTAAGTAATATATCTAATTAAACTAATAAAAAAATAGGGCTAAGGTATACTTAGAGAAAAGGGTAGAAATAAATAATAGTATAATTAATATAGTAATAGAGGATACTAATATAATACTAAGGGATATAATAATTATAATACTTAACTAAACTAGATAAAATATTTCCTTTAATAACTTTAAGCTAGAAGTTAATATATTAAGAGTTAGTCTACTACTAAAATTATTATAGAAGAAGAGCGAAGATTATAAAAAGAGTAAAAGCTAACTAGTCTAATAGATATTATATCCTAGTAATTAAAAATAAGACCCTAAAGAGTTAGAGCTACTAAGATTAAATAATAGATAAGAATACTACTATTAAGTTTAAGAGAATATAAACTACCTATTAAGAGTAAGATATAATCTATAATAAGCTCTAATAGCTAGGTATATAAATTCTAGATATAACTAGAATATAAACTACTTATTAAAAGTAGAATATTATTTATTATAAGCTCTAATAACTAGATACGCGGGTTCTAGATATAACTAAAATATAAACTACTAAATAAAAGTAGGATACTATCTACTATAAGCTTTAATAGATAAATATATAGGTTCTACTTATAACTAGTATAATATTATACCTTATATTAAAGACTAATTCTAATATAGGCCACTATAGCTATTACTATAAGATAACTTAGAGGTAATATTTAGATTAAATTATATATTTAAGTTATATCTAATATTTAGACCTATACTAATATATAAGCTATTACCACTAGTTTAGAGATTATCTTATAAATAATATAAACTTAATAATACTAGAAGGATATTCTAAGGGGGTAAAAAATACTTAAGAGTAGTACTATATCACATCTAAGATATAGAACTAGAGCTAAGCTAAATAAGTTCTAATATAGAAAATAATATAGATTTAAGATACTTAATAATAGATAAAGTAATAGTTATTAATACTAGGTTCTAATATTACTTTAATAGATATACGACTTCCCTAAATAATATACTTAGGTATAAAGGAATAAGTTATATAAATAAGTAAGTTCTTATCTATATATAAATAAATATTAATAGCTTACCTATTAAAAGGCCTAAATATTATTAAGAGATTATTATATATAATTAAAAGGTATATAGTAATAGCTAGCTTTATTATAGACTAGATTAACTATTTAACCTAGTAAGTATATTAGGGAGTATATATATCTATATATTAGAGTTATAGACTAAAGAGTAAGTAATTATATTCTAAAAGGAAAAAGGCTAGCTAATAAATAATAGTAACTAAATCTCTAAAGATATATTAAGAGTAATAGGCGTAGCTATCCCTTTAGATAATAATAATAAAGGAAGACTAAAGAACTACTTATTAAGACTAAGAAAAACATCTTCCTTAGAAGATCTATAATTCTAAGTAGAGTATTTATATATACTAGTAATATACTATATATATAAAAATTAAGAGCCCTCGTTATCTAATTGTTACTATATTTATAAGGAAAGCCTATATAACTTACTAAGATTTAAGACTAGGTATTATACTAATAAGTAAAGATATCGCGATAAAAGAAAGATTACTCTAATAGATAATAAGTAAAAAGACTAGACTAATTAATATAAAGACCTAGAAAATAATACTATTAGGATAGAATACTTATTATTATTAGTATTCTAAAGATAGGTCTATAATATATCTAAAAGTACTATAAGTTTAATACTATTAGCTAGAACTTAGGCACGGAAAGCGTATATTAGAAAATAACTTTTTAAGGACCTTAGTATAGTACCTAGTAATATAGAAGTAGAAGAGTATCTCTTTTTAATAATTAATAATATTAATAATTATCTCTTATTTACTTTTAATAATAATAAGAGAGAGAGTTTACTAATAGTAAAATAGATTCTAATAATTAACTATTAAGCTATAATTAACTAACTAAATTAAAAGAATAATAATAATATACTAAATAAGACTAATTATTAATAGGCTATATCTATAAATATTAAAGTAAAAGCTAGTATCTATTAAACTTTTAACTATTAAGAGAAGTACTTTAGTTACTAATTATATACTATAGACTTAGTATTAATATAGTCTAGTCTTAGATATAGAAGTAGAGTAATTAGTAGAAATTTAAGTAGTAATAGATTTAAAAATATTAATTAATAACTACTCTCTATATACTTCTATTAAATTATAAATACCTTAATTAGAAATTTAATTAATAGATTAAAAAAGATATAAAAAAATATAAGAAAAATAACTTAATAGGACGTAGTTAAAGAACTAGTAATAAGGAAACTAATATTAAGATACTAACTAATATAAGTTTAAATAATGAAATAACTATACTATAGAAATTTAATTAAGAAATACTACTATTATTATCTAAGAAGTAGGATTAAGTATACTAAAAGACTATCTAAAATAATATTAGCTCTACTATAAACTAACTCTAATATTAATACTTCTAGTAACTATCTATAAGCTCTTACTAAGATAGCTATTTAAAAGTATAGTAAAAATAATTCTTCTTATACTACTAAGGACTATAGATAAGAGGGAAGAGGTTAATAGATAGTATTTATAGGAGCTAGTACTAATAAGTATAATATATAATATATTAACTAAGACTATACTAACTATATAATCCTACTTACTAGGTAAAGACAAAGGAAATAGTATTACTATAAGGATTTTAAGATTTTACCTATTATTATAAGAAAAAAAAATATAATAATATAAAGAGAAGAATATACTATATTAAAGAAGCTTTAGGTTAAATATTTAGATAATCCTATACTACTAGCCCCTAAAACCTAACCTAGAAATTAATCTAAATTAGGTTTTTAGAGCCTACCTACTTAACCTAATAGCTACTATATTACTATTATTATATAGCTATTCTAGTACTACTAATACCTCTATTAGTAATACCTCTAATACTAATACTATTAATAGAAATACTTCTAATAGTAATACTACTAATACTATTACTACTAATAGCGAGACTACTAATAAAAATACGACTAATACTATTACTATTAATAGCGAGACTACTAATGGAAATACGACTAATAGTAATACTACTAATACTATTACTACTAATACTATTACTACTAAGGCTATTACCACTAATATTATTACTACTAAGGCTATTACTACTAATACTATTACCACTAATATTATTACTACTAAGGCTATTACTACTAATACTATTACTACTAAGGCTATTACTACTAAGGCTATTATTACTAATACTATTACTACTAATACTATTACCACTAATACTATTACTACTAAGACTATTATCACTAATACTATTACTACTAATATTATTACTACTAAGGCTATTACTACTAATACTATTACTACTAAGGCTATTACTACTAAGGCTATTACTATTAATACTATTACTACTAAGATTAACGCTACTAAGGCTAATACTACTATAGTTAATACTATTATAGTTAATACTAGTATAGTTAATACTAGTAAAGTTAATACTATTATTATTAATATTACTATTATAATACTATTATAAAGCTATTATTAAGGTACTAGTAGTAGTAAGTTTATAATAATTAAGTTAAAAAATACTTATCTTAGTAATAAATTATAGCTAAATAAACTTAAATACTATAAGTAATAAAGCTAGGTAGATAGTCTTATTAGGATAATCTTATTTATATTATCCTATCTAAATTATTCTATCTAAATAATACTACTTAAATATCTAATCCTATTTTTTACTATATTAACCTTACCCTACTATTTAAAGATATTCCTAAAGCTATAATATACTAATATTTAAGAATTAAAGATTAATTAGAAGTATTTTCTAACTATCTATCTCCTTTAGTAATTATATAAGTATAACTAATTATAGTACTAAGAAAAGGATATAATAGTTATTATAAGAGGCTTTTAATTAACTTAAATATTAAAATACTACTATATAGTAAATTAACCTTAGAAATAGTAAATAAGTTTAGTTTAAGTATTAAATCTACTAAACTAAATAATAAATCTAAGTCTTATAGGCACGGCTAAACCTATAGATAAAATTAAAATTATAGGTAGAGTTAAACCCGTAAATAAAGATACTATATAATATAGTCTTATATAATTACTATATCTAGGGTATAATCTTATATAATTACTTTATAAATAAAACTACTAAGACTACTATTAGATAAGAAATATTACTATTCTTATATAGCTACTATATATATTATATAAGCTTATATAAATTTTATTATATAATCTTATATAGTTACTATATCTATTATATAGACTTTTATACCTACTATATCTATTATATAAACTTATATAACTCCTATATCTATTATATAGTCTTTTATACTTATTATATTATTTATATAGTTATATATACCTACTAAATCTATTATATAGTCTTATATAACTCCTATAGTCTTCGTATAATTATATATACCTACTATATCTATTATATAGTCTTATATAACTCCTATAACTATTATATAGTTATATATACCCGCTATATCCTTTATATAGTCTTATATAACTATCTTAGAACTAAAACTATACTTTAACTCTATTAGATTTTTAATATTATTAAATAAGAATTCCCTAATAATAATTTAAGTATAAGTAGGTTATTCTATTATTTTATTACTATTTTTTACGCTAATAATAATATAATATACTATAAATAAATTAAAAGTAGCTATTTACTTATTTATTAATAGTTTTAGATTATTTAGTAGTTTAGTATAAATATTATTTATATCTAATATTATACTTCTTAAAGCTAGTTTAAGTATACCTAAACTATAAATAATATAAGCAGTAGGGCAATAAAGGGAGGCTCTAAGGGTTAGCTCCGGGGGTTAGCTCTAGGGGTTAGCCCTATAATCTCCATCCCTAAAGATATAACTATAAGTATTAGCTATATCACCTATATACTTAATAGGCGTAATAATGTTATAGAATAGTATATATACTAAGTATATTTAAATAGTATTCGAATAGGATCGATCTAAGAAGTTTTAATAAAGATATAAGAACTAATAGTAGAGGCCTAGAATACTTAGGGGGTCAGCCCTATAATCTCTATCCATAAAGACATAACTATAAGTATTAGCTATATTATCTATATACTTAATAGGCGTAATAATATTATAGAATAGTATATATACTAAGTATATTTAAATAGTATTCGAATAGAATTAATCTAAGAAGTTTTAATAAAGGTATAAGAGCTAGTAATAGGAGCCTAAGATACTTAAGGGGTTAGCTCTATAATCTCTATCTATAAAGATATAACTATAAGTATCAACTATATCACCTATATACTTAACAGGCTTAATAATATTATAGAATAGTATATAGACTAAGCGTATTCAAATAATATTTAAATAAGATTAATCTAAAAAGTTTTAGTAAAGATATAAGAGCTAATAGTAAGGGCCTAATATACTCTAAGGGTTAGCTCTATAATCGCTACGCCCTAAAAAGCTTTAAAGACTTATAACTATAAACTTTAAGTAATCACCTATATACTCTATAAACTTAGTAAGGATAAAGAAGGGTATATAGAGTAAGCACATTTAAATAATATTCTAATAAGATTAATCTAAAAAATTTTAGTAAAGATATAAGAGCTAATAGTAAAGGCTAGTAATAAAAGCCTAATATACTCTAAAGGTTAGCCCTATAATCGCTACGCCCTAAAAAGCTTTAAAGACTTATAACTATAAACTTTAAGTAATCACCTATATACTCTATAAACTTAGTAAGGATAAAGAAGGGTATATAGAGTAAGCACATTTAAATAATATTCTAATAAGATTAATCTAAAAAATTTTAGTAAAGATATAAGAGCTAATAGTAAAGGCTAGTAATAAAAGCCTAATATACTCTAAAGGTTAGCCCTATAATCGCTACGCCCTAAAAACCTTTAAAGACTTATAAGTATAAGCTTTAAACAATTATCTATATACTCTATAAGCTTAGTAATAATAAGGAATAATATATAGAGCAAGCGCATTTAAACGCTATAAAAATAGGATTAATCTATATAATTTAAGTAGTGCTAGAAGAGTGCGTAATAACCCTACTACTATACTCTAAAGGGCTTAGCCCTATAACTATCACCCCCTAAAAAGCTATAATAACTTAAAATAATAAATATAAGGTATATCAACTATATACTTAATAATTAAGATAATATTATAAAATAATATATAGAGTAAGTATATTTAAACACGGTTTAAATATTATTAATCCGAATATTTCTAAGGAAGCTAGAAGATAAGGTATATAAAATAAATAAAAGTTCTAGGGATTAACCCTACTATTAATATATATTAACTTAACTATAATTAATAAACTAATAAGATAATATTAGATGAACTTAGTTATTTTATAGATAGTATTATATTATAGCTATTTAAAATCTTACTTATAAAGATTAATATTAAAATATATTAGCATAGTAGTATTAAAAGTATAGAATATTTAAATAGGTCCTAGGAATAAAGTTCACCCACTATAAATTATAGCTAAATAAGCTAATCAAAATTAATTACTTTAGGGAATTAGGGTAGATCTAAGCCTTTAGCCTAGATAGAATAATATTCTAATTAAAGATAGAAAGATAGAGTAATATAAATAATAGTAAGAATATAGATTCTAAATATAAATAACTAGTTTTAACTAATATTATTATTAATATTTATTATTTATTTATATTTAGAAGAATAAGTTAATAGAATATATTAAAATCTATAAATATAAGATTTAATTACTAGAACTATAATTAATAAGAAGTTTAGAAGTCTATTAATATAATTACTAAGTATAAAAATCTTCTATATTAATAAGCTTCTACTAGTTTAATTAGTTTAATTTTATAAGATTTCTCTATAATTATAAATATTAATATAAGTAGAACTTTAACTAGTTATACTATTATTATATAGTAAGATAATTTAATAAGAAGATTAAATCCTATCTTAGTATAAAAATATATATCTTTTTTATATATAAAGTTTATCTATCTACTTAACTTAGTTAGGGCGAATTTTATCGTATTTTTACTAAGTTTCTATTTACTTATCTATTACTCTAACCCTTATCTACCTATAATAAAGTAGGCGAACCTCTCTATTTATCTTATTATTTCTAGTATATTTAATAGATTATCTAAGTACTTCTATAAATAAGGTTATATTTATTTCTATATATCTTTATATATAAATATAATAGTAACTACTATATATTATTTAACTAGTATATTATTATAAAAGTAAAGTTAGAGTTAAACTTATATTAATTATTTTTTAAGCTTCTTTTTTTCTCTATAATAAAGATTTAATTAAGTAATCTTAATATTTTCTCTAAATCTATTATTAATACTATTATAATACTTAGATTAAATAATTTTACTTAAAGTAGATTAAATTATACTTCTTTAATTTAATATATTTATATTAAGAATATTTAAAGTATTATAAATTAATATTATTAATTTTCTAAAAATAAATACTTAAAAAGTAAAAAGAAAGAGATAAATTAGATATAACTCTATATTACTTAGTAATATAAGATTAAGTCTTTAAAAACTAGGAGTAACTATTAGTTTTTTTAAAGAGTTAAATATAAAAAAATCTATCTAAAATAGATAAGAGTTCTAACTATATAGATATAGAAAAGTTTACTAAGACTATTATATTTAATAAAATTTATCTATAAATTATTTAAACTTTCTAGTTTATATATTTTAATTAATAAAATTATTTAAATTATTATATAACTTATTACTAAGCTATTCTCTAATATATACTCTCTTAAGTATTTCTTCTATTATACTTATATTAAGTTATAATATTTCTATACTTATTATTTATAATTTATAATATAAATTAAAGTTATCTTTATATATTTTAAGTAACTTTTATACTTTTATAAGTTTAATTATATAATTTTTTTATTTTTATTTATTTTAACTTTAATTTTATTATATAATTTTTAAATATATATAATTTATCTTTATATTATTAATAAATAATATTATTAACTTATTAAGAATTAAGTAAATATAATTAATAATAATAAAGTACTTAGTATAATAAAATTTAATTATAATAAATCTTATAATAATATAATAATAACTTATATATAAATAATTTAACTAATAACTAATATTTATTAAAGTTAGAATTATAATATAACTTAAGTATATTAAAATTAACTAGTTATTATATAAGAGTAATTTACTTTAAGTTTATAATTAATATTAAATTATAACTATTAATTTTATTCTTAAGTATTCTTAAATAATATATATAAATTAACTAAAAACTAAATTTTCTTTAATTTTAGAGTTAGGTAAGCTTTTAATTTAAAAGAGATTAAATTAAAGATAAGATTACTACTTAATATATAAATAATAATGTTTAATTATTTACATGCCTATTATCTCTAGAAATGATGGTTTGTATGTGCCGTCTGGTGTGTAGTAGTGAAGATAAGCCCCGACCGTTAGTAAGCAGAGGAGAGCGTTGATAATTCTCCGCCCAATCATAGACTGCATCTTGTTATTCTCTTTCATACTTGAGGCGTACATGCATGCAGCTAGGAGAACCAGAGCAGCAAAGCACAGAGTCACAAAACGAAATACCCAGAAAAGCAATGTTGCAATAGCGAAGACACCCCAGCTGTTTCTAACAGAAGCCTCGGATTCCATCACCTCAATTGTTGCAAACAGAATGTAATAGGGCCACGCTATAGTAACCAAAAGACTCATAAGAATGGCACATAAGTTTGTGCACAAATGGTTTTTCTTTCTGGCGACCGGTATGATATTTGCAAGCGCGAATATAGGCACAAATGTCGTGGCAAGGATGGAGATCCAGGTAAGGATATTGAATCCGGTGCTTGTCTTAAAGACTGAGAATGTGAATATCCCAAAGAAAGTGCAAAAGCTCGTAGAAATCCAGACAGTAGCGCCCCAAAATTGGAGATTTTCCAGCTTTGCTGCTGCATGGCGCGAGTCCAGTAGCGCATCAACCTGATCTTCGGAAAGACCGTCTTGCTGGAGCAAAACCAGGAGAATCTCCACAGATGACCATGAGACCACGTAAATGATACCAATGAAGGTGAAAATCGGGGCTCCTCGAACCGCACAGAGTTTGATTAGAAGGAAGAAAGCTGAAATCGTGGTCCAGTATTGTATCCGGCGTCCTTTTGTACGATGACCGAGGTAAGTTCCGAGCTCATCAACGATGGTCTGACGGTCAAACTTGAAATCTCCGGTGAAATTGCCTGAACGAAAGAGAAGGAGAAGCGCTGCTGTTGGTCGCCATCCGTGTCTCAGGTGTGATGGTCTGAAAGAAATGATTGATTGCCAGACTTTGGAAAGTGTGCTGACGACCGATTCCCGGGTCGGTTGCTTCCATGAAGCTGATGCGTTGTGATCTAATGGATTGGACGCTGGCATGCGCATACCTTCCGTAAAAGTCATGCTTCTGGCGATGACGGCGGCAGCTGTATAATTAGCCGCGCTTGAGAAAGAAGGTAGCGTTGACACTCGAGCTGGAAGTCTGGTAGGGATGCCGATGATAGTAGGAACAGTGTCCATTGAGCTTGTACGAATTGGCTGCACGTGCCGTACTTCATTACTAGCCATATTTAAACCCGATCGAGGTTGGGTGTGCTGTTCATTCGCCACAACCGGGTCTTGCCTTAGGCTTGTTGTAGTAGGCCCGAGACTTTGTTGGCTTGAGTCAGAATTTTCGTCATCCGGATCGAGCGCCGAAACGGGAAGTTGTATATCATCATGCCTACTGCGACAGAAGATAAGTCCGACGAAGATCAAAAGCGCCTCCAGCAACGCCGAGCAAGGCGATAATCTCCAACTCCATCCTCCTTGCCTTGAAAAGATGATAGAGCCATACGGCTGGGTTATGATGCAGAATGCGAGGGCCAGAAATGTAGAGAAGACGCTTGCCCAGGAGTTTTCGTTCAGCTGAGGACTCAGGGGTAAGGTACCGTTGTTGGTAAAGTTCCTGAACATGGAGTTGGTAAAGGTTGAGTTAAGTATAGCTTTGTTAAAAACCATGACCACTATCACCTCAGGCCAAGCCAGAATGTATCAAGACGACTTGAGGGAGTGGGCGTTGAAGATCAATGATGCTGGAGTTGGTAAATTACGCCGTTTAGAAGCCCCCTAACCGTAATTGGAGTAGCGTAGTGAGGCTGAATTGTGGCACCTCAATAGAAAACTGAGGCAGTACAAAATTAATCCAACAAGTACTGGACTATAAGTACGAATGGGAGTATGCTAATTTACCTATCTAATTAGCTATTATCTTTCTCTATACTATTTTTGAAAGTCAATGAAGCCCTCTAAAGTCAACGAATTCGTCTCTTATTAAGCTTAGAGCACGAGAAGTTAGCATAGATTATTGATACATCCATACTCGACCCGACCACCCGCCGTAAAGAAGAGTAACGCCTACGTCAAGAGGATCTCCTGACTGTAGCGTTATAAAGAGGGCGTCAAAAATGATAACATATTCGGCATCACGAGAAATATTGTTTATATTGTTAATAAGATTAATCTTGGCGAACTCTTCCCTTAATGTTAGGTTCCTTCGGCCTCCAGGCACAGTCAAGTTATCTAACCAAAGCCACTTAGCATTCAGAATTTGCATCATCGCGAATAGTTACTCAACCACGGGTCGAGGCAAACCCCGATTATACGCGTCGGCAAACAATCCCTCATGCCAAACGCGGGACAGCGCCACATATTCGTATTTGACCAGTTGCCAGTCCCCATGTGCATATACGAAGAGCAAGCCTGTCATTAGAGCCGGGATGCTCATTAATAACCATGGCTCCAGACTCATCCATAACGTGGATTCGAGGAGTTGTTCGTTGCGAAAAGCGTAGCGGACGAGCATCACGATAGTTCCAGTATATCTGGCCGTAGCTGAGATCAGCTCATGGAGGTGGGGTTAGGTAATTTCTTTTCGTTATCTGTTAGCCTCCCCTTTCGGAAAATGCACCGAGCTATTCCGTGTTCCAGCGGCTTGGCACTGAGCTGAAAGAATCTTGCCTATTGCAGCTGCAGGGAAACCCTCCTAATAATGATCTGGCCCACTTGATGAACATTCCTGCCTCCTTCCTACAGGAGCCACGGAATGACCTAGCCCAGTGGCAGACCTACGGGGCGGATGATAAGACGCTTGACTTTGCGAAGACATACCATCGGTTCAAAAGAGCAACAGGATGAAAGTTTATTCGACTTCAAGAATATTGAGATATGTACCCGCTATGGCACTACATCAGATTCTTTGCAAGAGCTCTACATTTGTCGGTTCGGCTAGGCTGACCCCAAAGCTCTATGCATGCGGCAATTCACTAGCAGGACACTCGTTCGCAGGTAGCTCGTTTTTCTGCTGTTTGGTGCCATCATTCTGCTTAGAGTTTGCTCGACCATCCATTTCATGCCTTGGCAGCGCAACACCCTCCATTTCATGACCTTTATGCAACCTAGTATCAAGTTCGTACCCTCTGAGCATGGTATCATCCAGCTCTGCACCGACATCTGCCTCAGCAGCCAGCATAACAGGCTCAACCTTTTCGGGGAGTTTGACTACGTCGGAAGCCGTAGCTTTTGTGCGCTTGGAGACGCTCCGTATCCTGAGGATCACCGCTGAAGCCGCAAGAGCTAGACCAATAACGCTACCGACTATGATGCCAGCTATATCTCCTGTAGGGAAATGTCGTAGCTCCGCTTCTTCATTATATTCTAGTGGCGCGATTTCAACGACGTGCTGGGAACTCCTAGAATCCCAGCTACACTGAGACACGGAGAAATTGTGTCGTTCATAGTCAGCTATCAAGTATCTGTATTGGGTCAGCAAAGGACCGCTCAACCTTAATATTCGATCATATGAAGACGCTTACGCTTCTTGAAGAAACGTTCTCCCTAATGTATACTGGGTCTTATTTGCCGCTCGCATGAGGGGAAAATAGCGGGTTGTGTTTATCATCAAAGGATACTCAGCCAAGAGATCAAAAGCAGCGTAGGGCAGCGAAATGTTGACCATTTGTTCAGTGGAGCTGTTGGTACTGCTGAGAGAGAACATCACTGAAGGATTCTGCGCCTGGAGCGCCTCGTGCAAGCTGTTATTAACAAGATACGCTTGAACTGTGTCGTTCCAGGTTAATCCAAATGCGTCCTCGAATGCTTCACATATTGTAAGCGGAAGATAAAGATACGGAATAGTGGAATCGATGAATGTTGGTATGCTAACAGCCTTCGCCATAAACGAGATGCTCATGTTACTTGTTGTCATTGTGATATCGTTTATTATGACCGTGAGATCTCGAAGGTCAATTCTACTGAATGCAAATGACACATTGTTCGGCACGAAGTGGGAAGAGTCATAACCACCAAGTGAGAGACTTCCATAGAATGGACCTGGTCGGTACTGATTCCCTGCGGTGTAACTCCAGCTTAATGATGGGATCATCTTGTTCTGCTTTAGACTTGATAAGAAACTTGGTACAGGATCGTCGAAAGTCGTAAAATTCGTCGAGCGCGGATTCACACCAAGGATCCCGAGGAAGAATTCCTTGGTCGATATTCCTGCAACGATCTGGTGGTTCGATGATGATCCATTGCTACCGGGCCATCCAAGCTGAACGGTGTCATAGCCGTAGACCCCGTCACCAGTGTACCCAAGCTCAGACTCCAAGCTGAGTTCGAAGATGCCTGTCGACGTCACATTGTTCCGTGTCCATGTTCTGGAGCTATTTGGATTGAATTCGTTTCCGCGTAACTCCACGCAATTAGGCGGATCAAAGTCGGTACAGCCTTGCGGAAGTATAGCCCAGGTCTGTTCGCTTGCTGTGGATATGAGCACTTCAACGACTTGCGGTGGGTTGCCAATCTGAACTGGAAACGTAGACCAAGGGCCGTCATTTCCGTTGTAATTCTGAGTGGCCGTAACGACAATTGGAGCTGGGTTTTGCGAAAGCCCGCGCACTTCAGAGCGAGACTTTGCTGCAAGGCTGATTTCAGCCAGGTACAGGACAGATATGGAACCCAAACCTGGCAAATTCATCGTAAAAGTTGTGCTAACAAATGATTAGTAAAGCACGAAGTCTGAAGTGTAAGCTCAGCCGAGCAGATGAGCAGGGAAGATAGGCGTAGTTCTTTGCCACGTAGATCAGGCAGTACACTCAACTTTCTGTCATTTAGTATCTCGAGCGAATCACTAAGTATTAGATGGTCTTTTTCAACATCTTTACTACTTTCAGGGTCCTCAAAACAAAAATTACCTGGTTCTGATAAGGTCGAAAGTGCAAAGTGATTTGGTCGGCTATCTCTAAACGAAGAGGCGCCGCCCACCCCGTCTTTAGTCCGCGTTTTGCCATACAGTCATGGTTTGTGGAACCAACCAATACACTGCGCATTAAAAAACCACTGAGTTTCGATACCGGACTCAAGAGACACATGTTAGTCGAATCATGCGATGCTTCCCAGCCCATTAAAGCAAAAAAGCTTATGATGGTAGCTGAAAAAGGACCGACAGAGACCCTTCGAGCAGCATGCCGATACAAGTAAACAATGCATACTATATGCAGGCTTTCAAGGTTCTTCGTCCGAAGGATTTGGCGGGTGGGTGTGTTACTAGCAACTTAAAGCTGCTCCTGCCGCCGTTGATAATCCTACTGTTGGCAAAACGTCCAGAATCTCAATCAAAATGCTGATGATTGTGGTATGGGCGGTTGCCATGCTGATCCTACGGACGAATGGTGCAGCTATAGCACCCAGAGGTGGTTTAGTCCTTTTGGTGATAGATTGGCCGATAATAGCAAGCTGACTCAGGCAGGAATGTTTCACGGCTACAACAATACATCGCACAAAGCCTTGGCTGCGTCTAACCCAATGAAGTCGCACGATACACTAGACTCGCCGAAGACTACGCCAGAACGTTCGCAACTTGGTACTCATTTCCGAAATTCGACGCCCAGCCGCTCCTTTCCGGGGTCAAAGCCGACTTTTAATAACGTTTTGATGAGTGTGAAATCAGCCAACGTAACCAGTTTACCTCCCAATGCAATAGCTTCCATGTTAAATCTCAGTAGCAATCATTCCTATACCGACAGCTCAATGCCCATTGGCCGACTTCGCCCTCACTGCGACTTTTCCTGCTAATCTAACGACAGCAATCTCTGATAATGGAGCTTGTCTGAATATCTCTACATATCAGTCATCTTCTTTCAGTCAGTCAACTATGCAAGCTAGTGGATCTACGATCATGAAAGGACTACCAGCTAACCCATGCTGCTTTGTAGGACACTATTGATGTTAGGTATTAGGCAGGTGATAACAGCACCACCATTGAAACCATTATAGAAGAACTTACTCTACCCACAGATTATACTACTCAATTTTTTATTGTCACTAACATAGAAGTTGTTGTCTCAACACTATTCTATCAGTTTCTGGACACCAATATTACTACAATTCTCACTTCCACTGAATCTGCCAATTCCACGTCTATTACTTCAAGTGGCCAGGCAACGCGACCGATACCCGATAGCTTCAATGGTGCTGCAGGACCGAGCGTCACAGCGACTGCGTTGACGGGGACGGAAACTTTATTGTTTAGCGAGATTGTGTACGTAGAGGGTAATCGTCAATGGTTCCCAGAGTACGCTGACGCGAAAGCTAGTACCTCTCCAGCAGCGTTTTATGTATACCCTACCGCCAAGATAATCGTTGTACCACCAGTCGCCGATAGTAATGGAAGATTAGTCTGTGCAACAACCTCATCCTACCTCACTACCTGTGGATGCTCTACAATCACTCAAGATCCACTTGTTTTTCCAGGAATCAATTCATATGCGGAAGAGTATTTTGATAATGGTATATCGGTTACTAAGATATCGCTATCGATACCGCTGGTTTATGTCCCTCTAATGGGAGCGAATTCGTATGCAAATCTGTCGACTCTATGAGGAAATGGATGAGATCTAAGATGTATTATCTAAGGATCTATCTACTATAGAATGAGCATGCTAATATATATAATAGAGGGGTATAACACGGTAGTAAGCTAATAGGCAACGCTAGGGTATAAGATACTGATGCTGATCCTCTAATATACCCCCCTAGCTTAAGTAGTAGTTAAGCTATATTATTAATACTCGTAATATCGACTATATTAATAAGTTTTATAAACTTTTAGTATTTTTAAATTAGTAGGGCCTTAGTAAGACTATTTACTAGTATTTTTATGGTAGGAATCTATTTAATAGTAATATATCTTTTCTAAATTTCCTATCTAAGCTAGTAGCTATAAATATTAATATAATATAGTCTTATAGATAATCTTAGTATTTCTAAATCTATTAATCTAAGTATTATTTTATTATTATAGTAGATAACTATAGGCTACTATATATTAAATTAAATTATAGTGAAAAACCTCTTCTACTAAAGTATCTACTTTATAGTTTTAGATAGTATTAGGAGCTCTATTTTAGTACTTAATATAGTTACTATTACCTATTTAGAGGCCTTCTAGTTAATTAGTCTATTATATAGTTAGATTAAGTATCTAAAGGAGCTCTTATAAGTCTTCTAATTATTAGTAAAGATTATATTAATATTAGATAGAAAAATAGGGTCTATTTTTAACTTTAAGAACTTAATACTAAGTTTCTTAGTACTATAGAGGTATAAGAGTAGATAATTAGTAGCGGCTAGATATAGGGATAAAGGATTAGTAAGGTATTAAGTAAGCTTTATAATAGTATAAGTAATATCTAGCCTTATTATTATTACTATAAATATTAGTAAACTAACGCGCTACTAATATATATAGATTTAATTCTTTATAGTAGTACTATTATATTTAATAAGTAATTTAGTAAGAAGGGGGATTTTAGGGTAGAAAGAAGCTATTTATATATAGTATCTATCTACTAGCTTATTAATATATAAGTCCTAATATAGATAAAGCTTATCCTTAGTCTAAATAATTTTAATGTTAAGGAATTACTTAAGGTCCCTTAAGCTTTTAATCTTATAAGATACTAAAAGCGTTACCTTAAATTCTAAGAATTTAGTCTTATCCTATTAATAGTATAGTAGTATAAAGTTATTAATATAGAAGAATAGGATAAGCTATTTATTAGTGAAAAGGTAGTTTACTTCTAATATTAGGTAAATACCTAAGCTTAGTAATATTAAGGTAACTTCTTATAGCTATAGTAGAGGCGACTACTTAAGTCTATAAAGTACCTTAAGTAAGAGGAAATAGGGATTTATAATATTAGTTAGTTATTATATACCTTTAGGAAAATTAATAAAGATTTCTTTATTTATTTAGTTATTAATAAAAGTATTAATAGTATTATATTACTTAGTAGTAAGTTTAAAATTAGTAATAAGGGCTATAAAAGCTTTAAAGACTTAAATAGTTAGAGTAGTAGTAATAGTATCCTACTTAGTCTTCTATAGGTTATTATAGATATATAGCCTAGCCTTATACTTTACTAAATATTCTTTATTATTAAATTTATATTTAAAAATCTAGATAAATAATAAGATAGTTAATTTAGTAGAGGATTTACTAGTAAGTTTAAAGGTTCCGCGTTATTTTAGGTAGTTAAATTTCTTTATTATAGCTTATATAAAATACTATCTATAAGGATACTTTAATATCTATTTCTAATATTTTAACTTCTTAGGAAGCTTATTATAGTATAGGTAATTTATAGCAGCTTTATATTCTAAAGTAAAGGTAGTATAGTAGCTAGATATAGAGTTAAGATTAGTAAGGGTTATAGTATAAGCTTATTAATAGTTCCTTATTTAATTAGAAAGGATAAGATTTTTATTTATATTTACTAAAACCTTATCTAAACGTGATAGGGCTTTATCTACTAGGTAATAGTTTTAACTAAACCTTCTTTTTACTAATATTTTAGATATAAAAGATATTAAGGAGGTTAAGGATATAGCTATAGTATTATTATATAAAGTAGATAGTAGTAGGGTAAAGAATTACTAATTCTTAGTAGGTGGAGTTTTTGGTAGAGCTTTACTAGTAGAATTTTTAGTGGTATTCCCCTTATAGATAGTATTACTAGATAAGACTATAAGCTTATCCTTATCTTAATTATAGGCTAAAAGAGACTTAGGAATTTCCTATAGAACGTAGATAGTGTATTAGAATTTCTATTCTTAGATTAATTATCTAATATTAATATTATTTATTTAGTAGAAGGCCGTCTAGTTAAAAGAAATATTATGAATTCTAACTACTTCTTTCCTATTAGGTATCTAGACATAATATATATTCCTAGAGCTATATCTAATAAGGTATCTAATATAAGCGCGAGGTTTTAGCTTCTAAAGCCTAGGAATATTATAGATTAGTGGGTAGGCCTTATAGCTATAGATTTTTATATGATTAATAGTTAGTTTAAATCTATATAAGGCTTTAAATAGTATCTTACTAGTTTTAGAGATAGGGGTTCTATTTAAGATATAAGTTATAGCTAAGATTATCTTAGGCTATAAATTTTTAGGAAGATTAGTACTAATACTTATATAGCGAGCTTTCTAAGTTATTATCCCTCTAGAGTACTTAATCTAGTTATTTAGCTTAGGAGTGTAGTATAGGGTTTTCTTATACTTAATACTATAGTTAGTTAGTAAGGTAGTAAAGGTATAACTTAATACTAGCTCGTTATTAGTTTAGATAAAGCTAATATAGTATTTATAATAATTCTTAGTTAGATTAACTATTAAGGTAATAATATATATAGCTTTACTCTTATCTTAGTAAGTCTATATTTAATAGTAGTAAGTCTATTAGTAGATAAAATAGCTAATCTACTTATATCTATTATAACCCTCTATTATTAGTATAAGATTATAAGATATCTATTATAGTAGATATATTATAGGAATCTTATTACTAAGTTCCCTTAAAATAATATAGTAAGCTTTTATAAGGTGATATATCTTATAAGTCTAGAATTCTTCTAGGACTAATAGTAAAGATAGCTTTAATTTATTAACTATAGATAGAAGCTTAGTAATTATATTAGATTCTATATAGCTTAAAATTTAGTGTAGATCTATTAATAATACTTTAAAGGTTTTATGCTAAGATATAATTCTTAAAGCGAGCTTAGATAATAAGTTTAATACTACTAATAAGGCTAAAATTATTAATATTAATAGTGAATTATTATATTTAATAATCTAATATCTATTATAGAATTTAAGTTAGTAGAAGTTATTTATTTTACTATTACTATGTATAAATAGTATATCTTTATCTATATTCTAAAGAATTCCTCTTATTTTAGCTTTATTAAACGAGACTAAATTAGTAAAGAACTTTAGGACTAGGGTAACCTAGCTAAGGGTAATAGACTTCTTTTTATTAGTTAGTAAAGTAATAGTAATACTAATAGTACTATATATCTTAATAGGGTATATTATTAATCTAGAAATTAGATAATTCTTAGCTATAGTTAAGTTAGTTATTTTAAAACAACTTAGGTTATTATAAATATAGATATTTAAGCTAGAGTCTAGTATTTAATAATTAATAATATTATAGTTATTAGCTTTAAGTATTAAGTAGCTAGAAGCTTAATATTTACTAGCTATAATAGGGTTATTATAATACTACTTTATAGTAAAAATCTTTAAAGCTAAGGACTTAGATAGAAGCTCTATAGGTATTAAAGGTATTAATACCTATTTATAAGTTATCTTTATCTTAGTATTCTTAATACTTTTCTTAATTTAGGGGTTCTTTATTATCTTATTAATTTTCTTGATAATACTTAGGTTTAGAGTCTAGTTTTTTAGGTGAATAGACTTGTTAATATAGTAATATCTACTAAAAAAGTAGAGCTTCCCGTAAATATAATCCCTTATTAGGGTATTAGGGGTATTTCCTCATTAATATAGAGTATCTTCTAGTATAGATAAGGGTTCTAGAGGATTACCCTATAATATTACTCTATATAAGGAAGGAGAGGGATTAGATACTATATTTATTATATATAATTAATAAAAATTATTAAGAACCTCTATAAATATTAGTAGATTCTTATCCTTATCCCGCTTTATTTAGAATTAGATGTATAGAATTTTTATTTAGAATAATACTATTTACTTAATACTTTTAATAAAGTAGTCTACTATTATTTCTAATATAGTATCTATATATTTAATAGCCTTAGCTTCTAAGTAGAGGAGTTCCTATTTATTAACTTATAATCTAAGGTTTTAATCTCTTAGTAGCTTAGTATAAAGAACTTTATACTAATAATTAACCTTAAGGATTCTAGTTAATAAATTAGAAGTAATAGCTATTTTAAAAGCTTATAGTGTCTTCTATAGAGTAGTTTTCTTATAGATATAAAGAGTATACTTAGGTAAGATAGATAACTAAATATAGGATAAGGTAAATACTAAAGTAGCTTCCTTCTTCTTATATACCTTAATATCTTAATTAAATTAAGCTATTAGGTTAGTATAGATATTAGTATAGTCTTATTTAGTAGTTCTCTAGAGTTCTTACTTTCTTAGAAGGATTAGCTTAACTAAGATAGGTTCTACTATAATAAATAGATTAATATATTCCTAAATCTTTAATTAGATAGTAGAGGCCTTAAATATTATAAGCTATATATACTAGGCTAATAATATTAAGAGCTTTACTATTAATAATATTACTATAATAGCTTAAAAAGCTATCTTAATAGCTCTAAGCTCTAAAGTATTAAAGAAAAAAAGTAGGACTTTTTTAAAAAAATAAGACCTTAAAAAAGTAATATAAAGATCTAAGTTGGTACTAGCGCAAATATATAGCTATAGGCAAACCGGGCTTATAACTATCAACTCTATAAGGAAATAGATAAGATCTAAGATATATTATCTAAGGATCTATCTACTATGGAATAAGCATGCTAATATACATAATAGAGGGGTATAACACGGTGGCAAGCTAATAGGCAACGCTAGGGCATAAGGTGCTGATGCTGATCCTCCAACAAAATCAAAATAAGCGTCGAAGAGCTTTGGTACCGGCCACGACATATCCAGACCCATTCGACGGTGTTGATGTGGATTTTGGCTATTTCCCACAAGCTATGATTGACTTGATGGCTTTAAATCCTAACTATGTTGCCCAGTATCCTCAACTAGCCTCTTATTCACCAGGAGGCCCGTCTATCGACTTGAGCGATGCGGAGTGTGACTATGACTCTAAGTCATTAGTAGCTCCAGAAATAACTGAAACACCTGATCCCATCCCTACAATCTCTGCGCAAACTACAATCATTGTCAATGGATGCTTCCACCCAGGAGCGTGTCCTACCCAGGCTGCACTAGGTGCAATCCCAGATGCTGGAGTACCAATAGCAACGGCTGTACCTGATAACGCACCTACATCTGGACTAAGTCCACCACTCGGCGCTCGTAAGTACAAGGTCTCTCTTAATTTTTGGATGATTTATCAAGTCTATTTGGAATATGTTAGGCCCCTAACCCTTTCTACAGTTCCTCCTACCATATCTGGGCCTGTAGCGCCTCCGAATGGGCTGCCAGCAGACACGAATCCGCCTACATCTCCTTCAACCTTTGCTCCGGATGCGGCATCAGCAACCCAAATCAATCCACTACCTTACAACCCTAATAGTCTATCACCAGAGCAGCTCTCTCAATTATTGCAGGCCCTCCAGCCGGCTCCACCAGATGTTGTGCCCAATGGTCCTGTATCTATAGCCCAGACGTCCAATACCCCGGCACCCAATGTTCGCGCGCCTGGGTACTCTGCAGTAGATGGTTCACCACCATATAATCCTAATAACTTATCACCAGTACAGCTCTCTCAATTACATGAAGCTCTCCAGCCAAATCCACCGAATGCTCCTCCACCCAGTGCTTCTGTAGCTGGCACCCTTGAAGCCTCTGGACCACCCTTTCAGAATTCCATTACTGCAGCAGGAGTGCCTCTGGCAAACCTGGCAAGTCTTACAATCTCAATCGCTCCTGCGGCATCTGCGCTCGTGGTCAACGGGATTACTTCAACACTATCCAGTGGCGACCGCATCATTACCGTCGGCTCCCAACTCATAACTCCGAATGCCGCCTCGGTATATGTTATTGCTGGCCAAAGTGTAACACCTGGAGGCTCAGCAATAGTAGTCGGTGGATCTGAGCAAAATAGTGCTGTGATCACAAACGCCGACGTGAGTCCTGCGGTATATACTGTAGGGGGTCAAATGCTCACACCTAATCCAACCGCGTTCTCTATCCAAGGTACCATGATCTCAGCAGACGGCCCCGGTGTCACTATCGCTGGAACACCTGTTCTACTAGAGACATCTGGTATCCTAAAGATTGGCACCAGCATTGCTAGCGTAGGTAAAGTAGAAGTCGCAGTTGGTAAAACCTCGCCCGAAGTGTATACTGTTGGAGGTCAAGTTTTTGCACCAAATCCGACAGCATTTCCGATTGACGGTACAATTCTATCAGCGGGAGGCCCTGGAGCCACAATTTCTGGGACTCCTGTTATTCTGGAGCCATCTGGTATATTGAAGATTGGTACTGGTATCGATCGCATCGATAATGTAGCGATTGCAGCCAGTATAGGCGCCCCAGCTGTTTACATTGTGGGAGGCCAGAGTTTTACGCCTAATCCTACAGAATTCGATGTTGGTGGCACCACCATCTTTGTGGGAGGTCCTGGTGTAGCTATATCCGGGACGCCTATTAGCCTGGAATCATCTGGGACACTAGTTAAATTGAAATCGAATAAAACCGCATGTACCAAATCAACGATCCTCACCTCTGTGAGCCCCTTAGGGCCTATAATCCTCGATACAAGCCTGCAAAGTCAAAACGTATTCTACACCTAAGGTTAGGACGGCTGAAGGAACAATACATTAGGGTTAGCCGATCTCGATTAAGTCACTACCTCGCGATCTTCGATCATAAAAAATGGCTTTCACGTTCATTCATTTAACGTCTGGATTATATTTAACCATCAAGTAGTCTACAGAATGCACTTATTAGATTATCCGATGCTTTAACCAAATAACGAAGCCAAGTTCGCACGAGAAGATCTTCTCTCCTGCTTTCTAGCAACAGCTGCACGTACCTAGGGTTACCTTGAATTCCTTGGAGCCTAACCATTACAAAAAATCCGATGTCCCTTTCTCCTGCGAGGGGCAAGGAGAAGCTCGGCCTTACCTAAATGGTTGTAAGATAGGTCCAGGGAGATCTTGGCACGTAATGCCAGGCTGAGCCCGTCGCGGCAATTAAGACGCAATGCGTGACTTCGATCACGCAAAGTTCCTTTGGCTTGCCTGGGACACCAGTTGGAATTTGGTAGGATAACTCTCATTCAGCTCTGCCTCTTCCATCCTGACAGTGCATGCTGTGTCCTTGTTCCGGGATCTTCCTAATGTAGTAAGACTTCACTTCGACACCGAATTGTCTCATGAGCTCTTCCGTGTG
Organism: Cladonia borealis; assembly: GCA_018257855.2. Lineage (NCBI taxonomy): Eukaryota > Fungi > Ascomycota > Lecanoromycetes > Lecanorales > Cladoniaceae > Cladonia > Cladonia borealis. The sequence continues at coordinate 1,793,408 of JAFEKC020000009.1, read as the reverse complement.
CCTATGCGTAGTCCTCGCAGGGTGTATTGTTTTTTGGTCAGAAACCAAACAAGTACAATGAGAAGACCGTTCTGCCTCATATTGCCCGCTGTAAATATGTCATTCTTTTTACGCAAAATGTAGCCCAGTCCAGTAGATGAAGCATGCATCTTCTGCATATAATTGCACCTTGGGTGTGGCCTGGTATAACCTCGTATTTCATCATCACCCAAACCTATAACAGGACCATGCCGAAGCACCACCTCGAACGACCAATTTTTCATGCAGTCTGAACCAGTCTGAAAAAAGTTCTGAGTCGTCTCAACAAGCACGTTGATCAAAGGTCTGGCTGTCGTTGGTGCTAATACAAATGGCGCGAATAGAGAATATGTAGGCCGGGCGGGAAGAACAGAAGCTTTTGATCGCCAATAATATGGCACTATGGGCCACGAGCTTCAGCCAAGTAGGAAGTTCGTGAAAATAACGTGGGGGAAAAGCGCCTCCTGCCAGTGTCAAAAAGCAAAGAATGGTGGTGTAATTATGGTGGCGATCTAGCAACCGGCCGCCGCCACCAATCAACCCACTGCGTTTTCAGCCACAAGTGCCGTTAAACACTCTTGGCCATCCCCACATCCCCACATTTTCATTCCTATGTAATACCAATATTAGTATTAATGCAGCTTGGCCGTGCTAACCGCATATATATTAGGTTCTCTCGCCCTGACACCCCCAAATACAAGTATGTTATATGTTGTATAGTTCGTCTCTTAACGCCGCCAAAGGACAAACGCGTCTATAATTGCCCTGTTGGGTGATATTTGTTTGACCTCATTGCATCAGTCTACCATTGCACTGCATGTTTCAGTGTGGTGATGAGAAGGAGGTAGGGAAGACCTTCTTTTCCCCCTATTCCTAATGCTACCTTGTGCATTCACCACCCTCTCGAATCCTCCTTTGTCTCGCAATCACCTCAAATCCACATGATCACCTTAACTCAGTAGCGGAATAGTCCGACCAATACCTAGCTTAGGGAGGTCGACCCATTTTGGTGGCTTTTTTTGTGGTAGCGTTGCACCCAAGTACTCTTTATAGGTTGAGTTCGCCTTTTACCAAATCGACGATCTCACATGCAGAATACGTACAACCATCTTGACCTCTATTTAGCCAATTCTGACGCGTCTTGCAGCGAGCATGCTTACTAGATTTTAATTACCATTCGTCATGGCAAATTTTTCCCTACAGAAATATTTGGTTGGGGTCTTGTTCGACGCGTCTTGCTTCCAAAGCCTCATGTGGGTCAGTGATCACGTTATCGGGAAAGTAGTTGAAAGTAGATATCACAGCATACATTGCGTCCTTTCAGTACACACTTGCGTCCTTTCAGTCTGGCCTTGAAGCGGACTCCATACTTTCCGAGTCTCTCAATAGCTCTTATAGCTTGATGGCTTTGAAAAGGAAGATGGCACCATCATGCAATCCAATAGTCTTGTCTCGTCATGTCGATGCAGTCGAAACATTGACTGGTGCAGGCACTCACGATGGCGTGATTGCAGCTCAATCCTGAGGCTATTATTTCCCAAACTGTTTCGATTGCACATACTATGGGAACAGAAAAGGCTTCTATAAAGGCTCAGAGACTCCCACAGTACGATCGCCAATAAATACTTACAGACTTACTATTATCCAAATCTACAGCCAGTACTAAAGCTTACATAGTACATAACAGCTCTTTCAAAATGAAGTTCACTATACTATTCCTACTTCCCAGTCTTATATTGACTTCTGGCCATGTTATCAAAGAACGTGGAATCAGCAGCTCGATAAGTCCCAGCGAATCAACCAGTCAACAGCAACAGCACAGTACCACAATCACCCAGCAACAGCACAGCCAAACGCCTAGCACCAGTCAACAGCAGCATAGCCAGACACCCAGCACCAGTCAGCAACATAGCCAGACGCCTACTACTAGCCAGCAGCATAGCACCAGCCAGATACCCGGCACCAGCCATGCACCCAGCACCAGTCAACAACATAGTCAGACGCCGACTACTAGCTATACACCCAGCACCAGCCATACATCCATCACCAGTCAACAACATAGTCGGACGCCGACTACTAGCCATCTGCATAGCACCAGCCAGACATCCAGCAGCAGTCAGCAACAGTGCCAGGTAACTATTACTATAACCGTGACCCAGCAGCAGCATAGCCAGACCAGCACCAGTCACCCACATAGCCAGACGCATAGCACTGGCCAGCAGCAACAGCGCAGCCAAACCCCTGGCACCCTGCCTCCACCTCCACCACCTCATTCCTCGTCCAGCAGTACACCTCCACCCCATAAATCATCCACCAGCAGCACACCACCCCATGCAACATCCAGCAGTACACCACCACACCATACGACATCCACCAGCACTCCACCTCCCCATACGACATCTAGTAGTACTCCGCCTCCTCATACAACCTCCTAGTAGCATACCACCACCCCGCACAACATCCACCAGCAGCACACCACCCCATACGACACCCAGCAGCACTCCGCCTCCCCATACGATATCCAACAGTACTCCACCTCCACATACAACCTCCACCAGCAGCACACCACCCCATACGACATCCAGCAGCACACCACCTCATACGTCGTCCAGCGCTACATCACAACCACCTCCTCAGACGACCCTTAGCAGCTTCTACCATTCCTCAGCTAGCGAGCAACAACCCTCTTCTTCGGCTCACTGATGCCACTAGGTCATACCCTAGCGGTAAACATCTATCACAGCGACAGTCTTCCACAAAGTTCGTATGGAACTGTCCAATACTACTTCCATGGCAGAGGCTTCGCTTGGATTTTCATATGTCTTCTATTTGAACGCGCGAATTGGTATAATTAATGACGCTTGAACAGTTCATGCTTGTTATCTGTAGGCGGAGAAAAACGAGCGTCGAGAAACATGGGCGAGGGTAACTGGGTTGCTTTTAATATTCAAAAATTCATTAGTGAGCTCCACGAAAGAAATCAATGGTCTTAGCTTAACTTAATCCATTTCCTTGCCAATCTATAAGTTATCAAGAATATCATCGTTGAACAATATGAAGGAGCTAACCTAAAATTGCCTGTCTGCATAATACATTGTTAAGCAGGATGCATTAAATAGGGCTAGGGCTAGAGAGGGGCTAAGCCCTGATAAGGAGCCGAGATTACTCACCTACTCTACTCCTTCCCTACTCATAACTTGCTTTCTAATCTCAAGATATTCGAGTAGTCAACCACCAAAAACAGAACTCTAGCAGTATGAAAGTCTTAAATACAGCTACGAGCATTTTCAAGCGCACTGATTCTGCCTTTTATACTGATGTTTATATCTCACCATGTGTCTCACTGCCCTTGAATTTGGGTATGATATCGAAATCACATTGACGAAGGAGCTAGAAAGGTCGTTAAACACACGTCCGGTTCTAAGATGGGTGAAATATTGTAGTGCCCCCTGCAAGTATCGCATTGAAAGATTTCTCTTTCGAATAGCCGAAAGATCTAGGAGGATAAGAATGCATGCGAAGATCGGAGCAAGTGGAACCGCATAGGGCTGATCCCTATACTTCGTGGGCATAATAGGCCCGGGGGACATTTAAGCTACAGCGGATCCTTAGTGCGTCTGAGCATTCTTAAAGGAATCGTGCAGCTTTACCGTTCCAAAATTCCGCAGAGCGACTGATAAAGACCCGCTGGATCTTCGAACACTCGTTGATATAGTTGTGTAGAAAGCTAATCAACTCCCAATAAGAAAGACTCAGAAACATTTAATCCACCTAGACTTGCGTTCGTTAAGAAACCCGTCACGCTCGTCTCTCCTAATAGATCCAGATCATCAGGATCAATTTCACCATCATCCAAAGCCTAAACACAGCCCTTGCAAGCACCAAGAAAACCACCGTGGGAATAACCATGAAATGACTCAAATAAAACAACGCAATTTCTGACGACATCCTAGAAAACGCAATCCTCAATTCAACACCCCGAAGCTGGACCCGGCTGATACACTGGCGAGCTCGGCCCATTGCCACTCGGACCTGCACTCTCTGACAACCTAACCAACCCCGTTGACCCATCCTGCAGCTTAGAACTCCCCACCAAGTCCAGCTGACAGAACTGCGGCTGTCTGGTATTGAACAGACTAACCTGCAGCGTCGCAACGACCCAATTTTCCGCCGTCTCAGGGAAACTGCCCCCTTGGAACAAGTTGATCTGGACGCCAGCCAGGGCCTGCGTTGGAGTCGGCAGCGTGGGGACGTTGTGTCGGATGAAGAAGTCCAGCGGGAGCTGCGTGGAGCCGTTGGCCAAGGAGCCATGGTCTTTGGCTTTCAGCGTAACAGTGAAGAAATGGCCGTTTACCAGGGTGACCTTGGCGGTGGCGGTGCTGTCGTTGCGGAGGTTGTCGTCGCCGGTGCCGACGATGAAGCGTATCCAGTTGAACTCGACGGGGACGGGCGGTTCCGGGCTTGTGAGTTGGAATATCAGCCCGCTCTTGGGCGATCCCAGGCCCCTTACGAGATCGTGGCTTGCGACCGCGGTGAAGGCGCCATTTGTGCCGCTCTGGATGCCGTTAAGGCAGGCGTCGTAGATGTCGGCTTTGCCCGGTTGGCCGTGAGTGAGGCCGATGTCGTAGAGGACTGGCTCCATCCAGCCCATCTGGCCAGCATTGTTATTTTCGCTCATCTGGTTCAGCAGAGCGGTTTAGCCGGCCCAGAGGGGTGCTGCGAAGCTAGTACCACCGAAACCATTGATCAGGCTATTTTTGGTGAAGATTTCGGCGTTTGTGGCTAACATGGCTACGTCTGGATAGTTGTGGTTCGTCGTCGACCCTCCGCTTGGGAACCTGGTAGTCAGGGATGGTCACGCCTGACATGACCCCGCCGCCGCTGTTACTCCAGCCGGCTTCGCTAAAGTAGTACGGGGCTGGGTAGGTCCCGTCTGAATTGAGTGAGTGTGTAGACAGAACGGTGCTGCCTACCAAAGTCTGATTATTCATCTTTAGATTATCAGACGGGTTATTATAAATTAGCAAGGAGCTAAAAAAGTGAATTTTTATCTAAGACTCGAACTTAGATACAAATATTAGAAGTATTCTACTCTACCATTGAGCTAATAGGAATAATATTAGTAGTGGTTGTGTATATTAAGTAATTGTTTATATAAGTAAATTAAGTAGCGGTATACGATCTAATTGTTTAGCTAACATAAATTACTGATACTTTTTGCCTACAGAGCATTAGTAGTAATGTAACAGCGAAACTTATTAAGCATGCGCACCTATTAATTTTTTTAACACGACACGATATTTTATTAGAATTTGTCTTTTTATTTTAAAAAAGACAATGAATATAGCGGGTGCCTCGGATATAAAGTTGCAGCAAATGTAGCGCATGCAGAATATGCTGTACATGTAGTAGATGGAGCGCATGCAGAATATGCTGTACATGCAGTGAATGGAGCGCATATGGGAAAAACAACATAAAATTTGCAACTTATCACCCATATGTTTATTGTCCTCGTAATCATATTATTCCCAACGTCACCCGATGCAGCGAGAAAGACGCACCATGTGCAGCCATTTGGTCAAGGGTCTACTGAGCGTTGTCGCTACTGCCAAAGAACAAGCTGCAGTTGGCCACGTTTAGCGCCGGGGTGAAGGTGGCCATACCGTGCAGGATGGAGTCCAGCCGGTCAGTGATGCCCGTCGTACCCTGAGAACCCGATATTGTCGCACTGAGCGCCATTGCATACGCCATTTCTACGAGGGATGTCCAGCTAAGACTATTCCTAACAATCGAGTAGAGCGACCTTCTCCGAGCCGATACAGTTGTTCAGCTAGAACCAAATTCTAAAAATTAGCTATGGCGACCTTCTCCGAGCTGATTTAGTATCCACTGGAGCTACGATGCCGCTCTATATGGAATTCAAGGAAAGTTAATGTTAAGTCTAGTGCTGATCTACGTGGTAAGAGGGTGTCCTAAAAGAACTTTGCACAAATGCCCTGATATCATGAGATTAAGCCACTTGTTAAAGTCCCTCTCTTACGTCTTTATTATATAAATAACGAATATCTCCCTAAAATCTCTGTCTCTTCATTCCTTATATTATCTTTTGTACCCAAAGCATACTAAGTCCTCCAAACAGCACTAGTACCATGTTCGCCAAGCAAAGCCTGTTATTCTTCACCCTTCTCATTGCATCATGTCTCGTCTGGGCACAGACCTATGATCAGCTCGTCAACTCAAACACGGTTCTTGCGGGTATTATATCACAAGACGACGACAACGTCGAATCAATCACGGTTGCTAACGGCCTCGAAAACGCTCCGGTAAGTCTATCCCAAGATCTGACCGTTCATATGAGCTGCATCTCGCTTACCCAAGTATGACTAGAAAGTTACAGAAGATGTCCAAAACATACAAGGTCACATCCAAACTGTTCTAAAGAACAATCAGGGAATCACACCCTCCGACAATGCCGAACAAGAGGATACTCTAGTCAATTCGTTTGATCCAGTAAGTCGCACTCACAGAATAGTGACAGCTTCGCATACAAGTCGCTGACGATTACGCTAATGCAGGTCGCCACCAATCTCGTTGATTATATGAAAGATCTCACCGCCAAGGAGGACATTTTGGCATTATTTTTTCAGCAAGATGCAATCTACCAGGCGTTGGAAAACGTTAGTTCCAGCTACACCGTAAGTCCCAGTCTAGTCCCGACCTGTCTTTGATTCATAGGGTTTGACATATGCTCACTGAATATTATAGAGTCTTTACAGATACGAAAACAGCTTGTTAGAGACACCGGATATTCAGAATGAACTGACTCAGAGCTATGCCAATGGTCTAACAGCTGTTCTTAACGCAATCCAGGCTTTCGAACCCTCAACGCTTGGTTAGCTTGCATCATGGCTCGGAACGTGTAGAAGAAAGCACAGCAACAAGGGGGAGATGAGCGGGTAAATTGAAGACTAAGGTGGATGTCCATGTAGTAGTAATACCGTTTAGTCAATCATTTTTGGCCCTTCGGGCTTCTTGCGCTATACAGAGCCTCTACATACGGGATTCTCACATGATCGATTCAGCACCAGATTTTTATGCGGGGGTGTGTTGGCAGTTATCGCATCACATCCATCCATCGTAACACATCATTACCATCACTATTACCATCCATCGCATCGCATGCGTATCGTAGATATTACATTCTACCATATCGCAATGCATTGCGCATCTTATTGCGCATCGCATAGCATCGCCTTGATCGATATGTCCATTATGCTGATCTTGACTGCTTTTATACTTCTTATATAACCGCTGACACGCGTTGAAAACCAGGCTGTCCTTATATTTTTCTTATCTGGCATGTCTTCTAAGAGTTTTTCTAGTAAAGTATTCGGTATTTATATCAACTTATTATCTATTAAGGTGTTGGAAACTTACACTTTAGATCGGACCCTCCTTATCTCTGTTTTACGTGGCGATACCGAGGGCTTTGGTAGATTTTCCGATGGAAGATGTGAGAGTCTTCCCGGGGTTGTTTCTAACAGGGTTTGGAGGTGGAAATGAAGAACGGCATGTGCGAGGATTGCTCATTACGGACAAGATCAATGTCATGTCTGTTGCCAAACGCACGGTCGACACTGGGCAATTGCGCTACCATCTAACCGATCCATACAGAAGGCCGCCAGAAGCAGACAGTCAACTGATAATGGTTATGCGCATGTGGTTGATCTAGAAGTTTTATGCCGGCGCTTGAGGAATGCGAGCATTCGGCCTTTGAAAGGACGATCATACTCCTGACTCTTACCAAGATTCAGCTGGCGGAAGGCCAGAGAAACTCTGATGATGGATCTTGGCTATTGCAGGAACCAGATTCAAACGAGTACACCCAACAATAGACAGCTCTGACGCACGCAAGCGACCATCCTAAAGATCGGTCGTACGAAGGTGTATCCAACTAGGACGGCATGTTTCGATGTTTGGATGGCAATTGGGGATTTTTCAGGGGGGATACTTCAGTCTTTTGCCAATGCAAGCCAAAGTTGGTGATAGGGTGTTCCTGTTAGAAGGAGGTGATGTACCATTCTTTTTCAGGAAATCTGATAAGGGATACAGATATGGTGGACCTGCGTACGTACATGGTATGATGAAAGGTGAGGGAGTCGAGATTGCAAGGAAGAAAAGTGCAACAGACGAAGTCTTTGATGTTTTCTGAGAAACAAAATGGGTCGGGTTACGATACGACCTTGGTTTGATCAATCCTTCCCGTACGTTGATGCCGGACCTTTATTACTGGCTGAGATCAACCGACAGAGAACAGATAAAACGAGAGATTCAAAGATTACTGGACAAGGGTCTTGGCGGCGACGCTGGCACATAATGGACAGCGACCCAGGCGAAGAATCGTCACGTATTGGGGGCAAGTACATTTAGAACACGGCCACTGGGATTTAGGAAACCCAGCTTCTGCTGTATTAACAAATTTTGTAACATTACTCCAGACACTCTTGTCCTTATTACCGGGTTCACACTCGACTCAACCAACTAGAACGGTCCATCCTTATACGGACAAGCATACCCTTGGCCCCCACTTCCACTCCTGATATAACATACCTTCTGCGCCCCACAAGCTTTGGTACTGCAGTTCTTAGTCACAACACTACTCTTTGTCTCCAACAGGTTATATGTCTCCACCAAGCTTTGATTCGACAGCATAGAGTAGGTCACATCATTCCAGAAGGTGGCGTTGAGGGGGGAAGTTTTCGGCCATGTGCCGTTTACATTATATGTGGTCCGGGCATCATACTCGAATTCCCAAACTGGACTGGTCCATGTGAGGGATTCGGAGACATTGGCGAAGTAGGTCTGGATGCCCATGATCTCGAAGGTTTTGGCATCGACCTGATAGAGTTGGTAGCCTGCATTGTTCCCAGTCAACGGAGTAATGGAAGGGCCGATGAAACCCATAGTTAGCGGGGCGCTGATGTCGATAGCGTTGGTGTTGCGTAAGGTGCCGTTGAGGCTGGTGGGGAGATAGTCATAAAAGATTTGGAGTTGGTCTTCGTGTGTGTGACCTGATATGGAATTAGAATGTCTCGAAGTAGTGTATACTAGGTTCCGAAACGTACCAAAGAAAATTCCAGCAATGGTTGCAGGCGAGAATCGTCGGACGATGGAATAGAATAGTGCAGTCGGATTTGGCAGGGCATTGGTCCCATCGTATCCAGACAAGACATGTCCGATGATCCATGCTCGTTGGCTTCTGGCCTCACAAGCCTCGAGCTCCTTGACGAGGTACTTGAGGATACCGGATTGATCCGGGTTTGTGAAGTTGAAATAATTGAAGACATTGTCTACATACCAGAAGTCTGTATTTATAGATATGATACGAAGGCCTTGAGCGGTGGTGTGTGCATAAGCACCGTAGTGAAGAGATGCCCCATGAGCTTCAGATGCGGTGATCCAACCATCTTGTAGCCACAAACTGCTGAGGAATTCATAGTTCCAGCTGAAGGCATTGTCCTTGCCGCCTGCACCAGGGAAAATGTTGTTGGGGGTGTTGTATGCCTCGGGAAGCGAGTCATGGTTGCCCAGTGTTGGATAGATGGGTACGTTTCCCATTTCAGCTTTGAAGACTGCATAAGTCACATTTTCTTCATACTCAATGTAGGCTCTACTCAGTTGGTCATCGTTCTACGGAGATCGTGTTAGGTCTGGTAAACGGCAAGTTTAGAAGACTGCACTCACATCGTGGCTTACAATGTCACCTGTAAAAATGGCAAAGCTGATGTCTTCGATATCAAAGAATTGAGGCATGGACTTGAAAGACGACAATGCCAAGTCAGGAGGCGAATCACAATATAGGTAACCAAAACGTGAGGCTGGTACAGAGGCATTGCTAACCCCAGTATCCAAGGCAGTGTTTGTCGAGTAAGGTCTGCAGCAAAGATACTGGGAGCAATTTGCCTCTGATCCAATGTCATATCGAGGGTCTAGATGCCAATCTGAGATATGAAGCACATTGATGGTCTCGCCGGAAGGCTCAGGGATAATAGAGGCTTTTACTGGCTTTGGACTAAAGTAAAAGCTCTCATCGATTTCGATGGTTGGAGGAACAGAGCAGGTGTCGTAATTGTAGTAGCACCAAGCCTGATAGTCACCGGTTGACCCATTCATCTTGGCATAAAGCTGAGCCCAATAAGGTCCTATACCACCAATGCCTGAAAACTCGGACGTGCAAGTAGTGGCGTAGATGGGGAAATGTGTAAGGCTGCAAGCGCGAATCAACATGTCAGTAATTACAGAGACGGGTTGAGTCAGAGCCGCCTCGTGCATGATGTTGGTTGTGGACATGCATTTTGTACAGTTCGACTCGGTGCTATTTATGATGGCAAGAATCTGATTGTAGTAGTAATCTTCGGTTTCATTGGAAGGATTCAACGGTGTGAGGGGTGTTGGGATTGGCGACGTTTCATTGTAAGGAGGGACATCGCCAGAGCCATTGTAATATAGTACTGGGCCTCCATTATCGCCAATAGCATTTGTGAGTTGTGGATTCAAAGCCTCTGGGGTTGAATTGGTTGCTGCTAAGGTAGATGTGACATATTGCAGTAGTACCAAGCTGCCAACGTTGCGAAGAAGCATGATGGTGAGAATGGTAAAGGACAACAGGAACAAGAGCAACGAAATGGGGAACTTGGCGGGACTTGGTCCGGCCATGGCAAGAAGGCTGTCATATATAGTTCATGATAGTCGAAGGCTGACCTCATTGCGAGTGGACTGGAATAGGAAGCTCGCCTCTAGCCCTTGCATCGTACGCATCACCGATTGGGGCTGATAATGGAAGCTTCGAAGCAGGAAAACCAATCAGACTGGAGGATCCAGGCATGAAGCGAATGTACTTGGACTGACTGCAGCAGGTACGCCGGCAACAAATTACTCCGCAGCCAGCTGGTCCCGCAGCGGGCAGCAATAGCGACTTATGACGATGAACTGGTAATCCGCGAAAATGCCTTGAGATTCATCTCGGATTACTCAAGATCGAGAATCTACCCCACAATGGCTGCTCGAATCTGCGAGGAAACATTCACGTGGGAGATGAACGTCGCCAGGATTGGTTGGTTGCTGGTACTCCCAATGACATCAATTTCATCCCACCTTCCTCATCAAGTATTGTGCCTGACTGGGGAAGAATAGGCACGCAAGCCCGGGCCGGTGCAGCGCGCAGCCAGGGAAGTGCTTTGGGTTGATATTGTTGGCGAGAGCATGTAGCGACTAGGATTCCAGCAGTCAGCATCGTGCTGTACATAATCGAGGACGAAAACGGAAGGCGCCGCCGTGTACCTGCACAACCAGGGGAGACCACGCTACGGCCTAAGAGCATCAAATATAACCATTGCTACTCATGTTCTGTAGCGCTAGTCGACGTGATGATGCCACTTACATTTACAAGAGAAAGGTGAGGAGCAGAAAGACAGACATGAATGTCCGACATACTGTCGTCGTGCGGCTCCCCCGGGGCTGTTCGCCACCGGGTTGCAGCTGTTCCCGCCGCTTCCGCCCCTAGTTCTCGGCCCCGTTGACCCCTAGAATACAACCGACAGGCCGAGGTGTAGGCAGGCGTCACAGCCCATCTACGTTATATACACAGGTGCCTTTGAAGTGACATTTCTTTCCACCACTCACTCTTCTGATCTCTCCTCACAAAGTCTCCGTCCCAAACATGGCTGTACAAACACCGAAGCAAGCACTTGTTTTTGGCGCTTCAGGTATCTCCGGCTGGTCTGTCAGCATTATTGGGGCCTCATGGTGCAGAGGCAATTGGCTAAATGCAGCAGATCGTGAAAGAATGCCTGTCGTACCCTTCGCCCAACGCCTTCTCCCGGGTCATTGGTCTGAGCAATCGGCCTCTGACCGAAGGTGTCTCCATGTTACCGATTGAGAACAAAAAGTGGGAACTACACAGTGGCGTTGATCTTGAGAGAGGTGCGGATGTGGTGGCTGAGAAATTGAAGGCCATCGGTGGGATCGAGGGGATAAGCCATGTATATTTTACGTGTACAGTGTCCCATTGGTTGGTGCAGAGGTTATCAAAAATTGACTGTTCAATTTTGCAGCATACACTGCTCACGGCAGCGACCACCAAACGCTTAAGCAGGCCAATGTTACGATTCTCTTGAACGCCGTACAAGCTGTTGAGAAGCTATGCCCCAATCTACAATTCTGGACGCTTCAAACGGGTGGTAAGGCATATGGAGTCGAGTTCGTTAACAAAGGCATTGACTACAACCCTCCGCTCAAAGAGACCATGCCTCGCATTCCCGAGCCCTACGCTTCGAACATTTTCTACTACGCACAATATGATACAATGGAACGGCTCAGCGAAGGCAAGAGATGGAAGTTCTGCGAGATCAGGCCGGACGCTATCGTTGGCTTTGTGCCGCAAAACAACGCGATGAACATAGCACAAGCCCTTGGCTTATTCCTTGCGATGTACAAGAGCGTCGAGGGGAGTGGGTCAGAAGTGCCGTTTCCTGGAAATGAGGCTGCCTACAAGGAATTGCATACGGATACATCTCAAGACATCCTGGCGCGATTTCATATCTTCGCCTCCTTCCACGCAGATGCTGTTGCAGGCCGGGCTTTCAATGTCGCTGATGGAGATGTTGTTAATTGGGAAGAAATCTGGCCTGGCGTCTGTTCTTGGTTTGGTCTGAAGGGTGTGGGGCCAGATCAATCTCGGTCCACTGGGGCTAAATGGGTGCAAGAGCATAAGGGTCAGTGGAATGCATGGGTGAAGGAGCATGGTCTGAAAGAGGGGGCGCTAGAAGCTACCAGCTGGGATTTTATGTCGGTTCTAATGGGAATTCCGTTTGATCGACATTACGACTTGTCTGCCTGTAGGCAAGTGGGTTTTAACGAGACGGTGTCAACTGTGAAGGGGTACACGTTGGCCTTTGAAAGGATGAAGCACGCCAAGATCATCCCATGATAGTACAAATGATCCTTTTCACAGGATGAAGCTCTTATGAGAATCGATCTATTGCCAAGTCCGTGACGAGGCTCCTCTTGCCCCACAATCGGGGTTAGTCGCGTCTGATGGGGCTCACCTTCCAGTACCAAACTCACACACCAAAGCTTAATGTACAGTTTTCTCATTTGCATTTACATCTCGTCGCTGCCCTCCTACCCTGCACCTCCATCTGTTCTACGACCAGTAAAGCAGGTAGAGCCATAAATTCTTAGGTTGTACCGGCACCTATTCAGACCTGCTAGAGCAGCTCTGTCACCGCAACTAATCTACAGAACACGATATTTAGTTGCGCTACGTCGTCGGTTTGGTGACGCTTCTCCACCACGAAGAAGACCTCGCACCACCCGTTCAAAGCCAGGGTCTATGCACATCAACATCATAGACAACATAGCTGTCATACTGTTCAGTTCTATAGCAGAAATCCTTCGTCCGGTTTCAGCCTTCGGAAAGGACATGTACATCTTTCTTTGGCCATTCACACCGGATTGGATAGCCTTTCTTCATCCGTCGGCTATACGAGCTGGATCTTTAACTTCCTCAATAGACCTCCAGAATCCAAATAGCGAGGTAGAGAATTGGAGAGAATACTGAGATCTTCTCGTAAAGAGGAAATGCCATAGGTCGTGGCTCTCACTCAGCTAATTTGTTCAGCTGGTAGACACCATCTTATATCCTCATATCGTCCGAGGTTGGGAAAACGTACAGTGCTCGACCCTTATCCACCATTAGTACTGCAGGATCTCTCAATAGTGGGCCCTCAGAGCAGTCAATCTTTCAGGATTTCGAAGAGGTTCGGCAAAGTACTGCACCAACCATAACCGGGGATAACGGAGCTAACATAGAAGAGTTCACCTATCAACCGTACAGCCCTACAGGACTGATACCTAGAGGCCCCGAAAGCTAGGTCCCCTAGGAATCAAATAACCTCTGCTCCTAGGGGCTAGTTCAATCGCCTAGGCGACCCGACCTTAGTATCTCTAGGGGGCAAGGTTGATAGGTGAATTCTCCGCATCGCCTGCAGCCGGAAACAATTGCGCTCGCAGACCATCGAAGAGAGTACAGACATCGATTAGTGCTCCTTTTAAGGATATCGATGAGGGCGTCGCCTATCTCCCTCTCTTATATTGGCAGTAACTACTTTGGTAATTCCAGCACCGTTTTCGGCGGCTGCGAGGTTGGCAAGAGTGGGGTAACGCGGGCACCCCCTCGCTATCGTTCCCTGCAGTAAGCATATTATCCTGACAAAGGCGATTCTCGTCCTATACAATCGCTTTCGCATTCCTCTTCTCTTGTAAATCTACATTATTATTTATCTTAGGTCTACGGAGCATTAGGTTGCGTCGAAGCTTGCAGCATCCGCAGTAACAATGGTCTTCCAAGCTAAAGAAACGATTCCGGTGCCAACGAAGGACATCTTGTCGTGGATATTTGATGATGTGTCATACGACCAGCATAAACCCGTTCGTTATGCGCCAATATCGGTATCCAATGAACCAACTAAAAATCTAGACAGATCTATGTTGACACCGCAAACCCTGAAAGAACTATATCTGCTCACCAAGCGCGCAAGATAATCCGCCAGCTGGTAGCAGGCTTACGAAAATGGGGCGTGCAACCTGGTCAGAAAAATGTCGTCTGCTTGCACGCATTCAATGATATCATGTTTCCCATGATGTTTCTTGGCATCATTGCGTCCGGCGGCATTTTTGCTGGTACCAATCCAGGATACACACCGTACGAATTGGCACACCACTTTCGAAGTTCGGAAGCCAGATATATTGTGACTGAACCTGAGATGCTTGGTTCAATCCTTGAAGCTGCCAAGGAGTGTAACATACCACACTCGAACATTCTCATATTCAACGTACTTGGCCAAGCGGTCCCGGCAGGCTTTCAATCTTGGGAGACACTTCTCGACAAAGGCGAAGAGGATTGGGTCCGATTTGATGATCTAGACACTTCTAGATCAACAGAGGCGGCAAGGATGTTCAGCAGCGGGACCACAGGCCTACCAAAAGCCGCTATGCTTACTCACCGCAACTTCATTGCCCACCATACCCAATTATGGCCGATGTTCGGGATCGGAGCAAGACGCGAGGATATCAAGCGTCTTCTGACCTTTCCCATGTTCCACGCTGCAGCTGCCCCAGTTTCCCACATGACCACTCTCAAACTTGGGCAAATGGGTTTTGTCATGCGAAGATTTGATCTGAATCAATTTTTAGCAAATATACAGAACTTCCGGATAACAGACCTAGGGCTAGCACCTCCAATCGTAGTTGCAACAATCATGTCTCCAATTTCCAAGAAGTATGACTTGAGCTCCCTCAAGTTTGTACAATCGGGTGCCGCACCATTGGATAAAGGTCCACAGACAAAATTTGAGAAACTTATGGGCAATGATGGGGCATTCACGCAGGTCTGGGGTTAGTACCCTTTATCATACGAATGAGACCATTAAAGCTCAATTAGGGACTAGGCATGACCGAAGCTACTTGTGTTGTTACAAGCCTACCATATCCAGAAAAGGACTATACTGGTAGCGTTGGACGGCCGGTAGCTAACATCGACATGAAGTAAGTCACTGTGGATCCTGTATGACCTAATATGGAATTGCAAATTTGGACTGATCTGATCATAGACTTGTGGACGATGATGGTAATGACATTACGGATTATAATGTTGACGGCGAAATTTGTGTGCGCGGTCCTACCGTCGTACCGGGTTACCTCAACAACCCTGTCGGCAACGAATCTTTCGATTCAGATGGCTTTTACCATACTGGAGATATAGGCTACTGTGATGCAGAGTCGAAGCTTTGGTACATCATTGATCGGAAGAAAGAATTAATCAAAGTCAGAGGCTTCCAAGTTGCGCCTACAGAACTCGAAGCTGTACTTCTCAGCCATCCGCAAATCGTAGATGCAGCTGTCATTGGGGTGCAATTCGGCAGAGATGAAAGTCAACTGCCCCGCGCGTACGTGGTGAAGAGACCAGGCCCAGACGGCGAGAGATTAACAGAGCAAAACGTGAAGAAGCATATGGAAGAGAAATTGGCCAAATATAAGAGATTGGACGGTGGGGTTATCTTCGTGGGAGCGATCCCGAGGAATGCAAGTGGCAAGATCTTGAAAAGAATTCTGAGAGACGAGGCGAAGAAGGAGATGGAAGCCAAACTGTGACCCAAGTCAATGTCTGGAGCTGTATCACAGGGTAAATTGAGCTGGTTAGTGTGTGCCTTGGAGCGTATCCTAGATGAGCTTGTGTGGGATTGTTGTTGCTGCTCTCTACCTTCTTTTGCATGACAGGATCATGGCGGGCAGAATAAAGTGCCTTCTGCTGGCTTGAAAACTAGCAATTGGCAGAATTGGCTGAGCGCAGGAGTCTTCACTAAGTGGCCCTCGAATGTTCTTTCTGCCAATTTTCGAAATACGGCAACATTGTCATTGGGCCCCTTAGTGCGACTTCCCAAGGCGCTCGAGGAGGGGGTAGCCTTGTCTCTTCGAAGCACGTCGCTTTCAATTCTTCCCATGACCCACCGCGATTGAAGATCTCTTGGCGTGAACCCGCTGATTCTGAGCGCGTCTGTACTGCTTTCATTTCCTTTCGCAGTTTTCCCGTGCCCTCTTCATCCACGCTCAAATCAGGGTGCAGCACAACGCCATATCGTCGAGCTCCCTCAACGCTGACGAGCCTGCGTCGCACCTCCAATGCCACAATACTTGGGTCTCGCTTTAGAGCATCTCCCCAACCACCACCACCCCAAGTCACCCATTCCAAAATATCTCCGTTACTCACTTTGATGTGATCTTGCTTACTTCCGTATGCTTCTCGCGGCGGGTTCTTGGCATCTACAGAGTACCGCACCAACGTCTTGGTCGACCGGGCTCCAGGCTCACCGCCCAGAACGCCCCATGGCTTAGAGAGCCACCTGTCATCATGCAATGAGATTTCGCCTTCTTCAAGAAAGCGCCAAAAGATGCGCTGGGCGTTGCCACCACGATAGAGACCGGGTCCGCCTGAGTCGGCAACAGTATTGAAAACTTCAATTCGGAGGGGATAGTAAAGCTCGAGGAACTCGTTAGGTATGGCTTTCATCGCCGGCCAGAGACAGTGGCCATCTGGTCCGTCTCCAATGGGTCGCGCAGGAATTCCCCCAAAGCCTATCCAGTACAGCTGGAACCATGAACCGTCCTGCCGATATCCAGAATACATGAAATGTGGACTGTCGGAAAACCCGGCTGCTGTCATGAATTCTGGAGCTCTTTGGCCTAACAAGCCGGAAATGACATCTAGTAACCGGCCGAGAAAGTGGGTCCGGCAGGACAAAGCGGCTGGGCGAATAGGATTTAGGAGGGTGCCTTTAGGTATGTACACATCAAATAAGTCATGGAAGCCGTCGTTCGCGACAACATTAGAGTCATATACAACGAGGAGGTATATTCCCACAAACATCTTGAACATATTGATGTTGAGGTAGAAATTGATCGATGAGGGTGACTGTGGATCAGTGCCGGTAAAATCGAACTTTAGTCGACCATCAATTTTCGTCATCGTACAGGCCACTTTCCACGGCCCTACACCTTGTCCATCATCATCGATCCAATCTTCAAAGTACGTGGACTCTTCGGGGATGGACTTGATGATTGACGATACTGCTTTTCGATTACGATTGAGGAGCTCATCAATGGCTTCAAAGTAGAGGCGGTCACCGAAGCGAGAGTACAGCTCTAGCATACGCCGTCCAGCTGCAAAACAAGTTAGTAGAATTCTGAGAATGAATGAGTGCTCGTGACTGACCGATTTCGCAAGCAGCTACGAGAGCCCGGACATCGCTTCGATTCCACTCTGGAAGGCGCACATTTCTGTAAATAACTTCCATCAGATCCGAGTTCCAGACTCCCTTTGAAGCAATTTTTGTGACCGGAATTTGTATTCCTTCTTCGAACACACTGCTAGCAGCGCATGGAAGAGAGCCAGGAACGCTTCCTCCCACATCGGTCATGTGACCAAAATTCGCCGCCCATGCAACTACAATTGATTAACAGCTTTCTATCAGAGTAGCGACAGCCTACTTACTCAATTTTGTCTCAACGAATATTGGTGTAAGAATTAGCCAATCGTTGTGATGTGATATAGCACCTGCAACTGAGTATGGATCATTTGTGAGGAATACGTCACCCGGCTCAATAGTGCCCTCCCACATATCGAGAAATCCGGGAATGAAAGAGCCAAATTGGCCAACTATCATCTTCCCGCTTGGTTCAGCAATGACGTTAAACTCATCTTGTTGTTCTCGAATAGCGGGACTCATAGTTGTGCGAGTCATCAGTGCGTCCATCTCAGCTCTGGCGTTGGCTAATGCGCTCTCGAAGATGTCAACTGTTGCCATGTCTAGCTCCTTGTCCGCCCCGACAGAGACCATCTTGCCCTCCGACTCATAGATCAATATATTCCCAACAGCGTCTATCTCGGCTTGAAATCCCGGAAGGATGAGGGTATTCGAGTCCATCTCGGTCACAACGCAGGGCCCATGTACCACGTGGCCATATTTAAGACCCGCACGATCCCAGATAGCGCAGTCTTTGAATTCTTTACCTTCGAAAACCAATGTCGTCGTTGCTGTGATCAATGATTTTGGAGGATGTGGAGACTCGGCTTTGTCTAATTTCTTGATGGGCAGTTCTTCTCTGGTCTCTTCTGTAATGACCCTGAGATTCACAAGTTCGACATTGGAAGACAAACGATAAGTGAACAACTTTTCGTGTTCTTGTTCGAAGATGTCTCGTAGGTAAGGGAGGCCTTTTACTTCTAAAGTATGCAGGTCGACATTTACGGGGATATTGATAGCTTGTCCGTTATATCGAAAATCGGCTTGGTAGATGTAGTTCTAGCGTGTGTTAGAATGGCACATACTTGCAAAGATGCAACAGCGTAAGCCATTATGCGCATATGGCAAGAGTGGAAAAGCAATAAGCGTACCTGTTTGCTTTCTGGCACTCCTTGTTCCTCGCACATGATCTTCTGGACTTGGTGGAGCAGTCCCTCGTACGCATCACATATCTCAGACTTGTCCGTCTCCAAGAGAACCCGGATGAACGTTCTTCCAACCTCATGACGTAAAAGTGTAGTTGCATCACCAAAAGCACAGAGTACACCAGGGGATGGAGGGATTATGACAGGAAATGCTCGGAGCAGCTTCCCCACGGCATTCGCATGGAGAGGACCAGCTCCACCAAATGCTACAAGGCTAAAATCTCTGGGATCATATCCTTGCTCTACTGAGACTAGACGCAGTGCGCCATACCTACAGAATATTAGCTCTACCAGTATTAGGTCCGATAGGCCGGCACGAGTTCAACTTGCATTGTTTCGTTCGAGACCTTTAATATTGCTTCTGCTGCTTCGTAGAGACCCACGCCAAGGTCATCTGCCACTTTCTGGACTGATTCTTTTGCAGCCTCGATATCAAGGGCAAACGTTCCACCCAAGAGATACTTTGGGAGGTAGCCTAATACAGCATTTGCGTCCGTCACAGTTGCAGTAGACCCTCCTTTCCCATAGCAAGTAGGTCCGGGCTCCGCCCCAGCACTTTCTGGTCCCACTCTGAGGGCTTTAGTGACTTCGGGAACCCTGGCAATGGATCCGCCACCGGCACCGACTGTGCGAACGTCAACGGAGGGAGCCTTCACCACGAGGTCTCCAATTTTGGTCTCACGACGGATTCTTGGGACACCATTGTCAATCAATGCGACGTCCGTACTAGTACCACCCATGTCGATAGTAATGAGATTCTTGAATTTTGTTTGATTAGCAACGACTGAGACTACCCCAGTGACTCCACCGGCCGGGCCAGACAGCACCCAAGACACAGGAAATCGGCTCGCGAGGCTGACTGAAGATAGACCTCCGTCGGAGCGGAGTATGCGAAGGTGCTTAGCTTTTCCCTCTAGATGCTTAAGGAGGTTTTCCAGGTAGAGGCTGATCCGTGGTTCAACGTACGAGTTGACGACTGTTGTAATTGTACGTTCATACTCCATTAGCTCAGGTAGGACTTCTGATGATATTGAGACAGGAGTACGCGGCAGCACTTTCGCCACAACGCGCCTGGCCGCCTGCTCGTGTATTGGATTGGCAAAGGAATTGATCAGACTGATTGTTACCGAGTCAGGTTCCTGTTCGACAATGCCTTGTAGAGTTTCCGTAAAGACCTCTTCATTAAACGGGCGAACTTCTGTCCCATCGGGAGCCAATCTTCCTGGGGCCTCAATGGTAAGCTCAAGCGGCGCCAATGGTTCAGGCTTCGGCCATATGATCCAGCTTGCCAGTCCTCCGGGTACTTGAGATCTACGTGTTTGCAGAATGTCTCTGTAGCCCTCTGTTACAACAAGCGCGACTTTGGCCCCTTTCTGTTCGAGGATCGTATTGGTACCCACTGTAGTTCCATGGTTTACGACATTCAAAACGACAGTTGCGCCATTGGGAATGTTGGACAAAATTTGATCTTTCCCTTGAATGACTGCAAGTGACTGGTCCTCCGGCGTGGAGGGAACCTTGGCTCTCCATGTCTGTCCAGTATCTTCTTGTAGTAGCAGAAGATCTGTGAAGGTACCACCAACATCCACTCCGAGGCGGTAGGAGGCAGGAGACATTGGCAAAATTATACAATACCCTCGTGTGATAAATATTGGGTTTTGCGGATATTCAACTAATGCAGTAGCTGAATTGGGTCAAGTAGAAGACGATCTTGGACGTTCTAGCTCGGTGAAGCCGGCCATAGAACAGATTCGTGTACACCAAGCCTGTACAACAAGCGGTGCTGCAGTTTAATTTGAAAATCCGAGACTTACAATCCGACACTACCCTTGAGATCTGATCTATGAAGCGTTGGGATGGTGGGGTCCGATCATCTTATGCACAATGACGATGCGCGTATACGCTGGCTCCACGCGAAAAAGATAACGATAAGGAATAACGATAAGGGTGGTTGCGGGGTTAATGTTGGAACTAAAGAAGTTTGTTGCAAGTACCGTGTGCCCGAGAATGAGTCTCTGAAAATTGTATTCCAAGTGTTGTCGTCAAATTGACTTGATCTATTTCCATATCTAAGGCGACATTCCCACTATAAGATCTGTCAGTCAATTCCCGAAGAACTGTATCGTGGTCATGGTTTTAGAAAGAGGAAGTTACCCCCAGGACCTCTTGAGCAGCTACTCAAGTTCTGGCTTCGGAACCTCATCTGAAGGGTTACCCTTCGGGGACAAGCAGGCTCTCATCGTTATAGACGTGTGCGATGCCTATCTGACTCCTGGAAGTCCACTATACGCGCCGGACCGATTCCATCATGCTCTTAGCCATATCGAACGTCTCATCTCGGATTTTCGTACGAGGGCCAGACCAGTAATCTTCACCCGTGTCGTCTACCAGAATCCGGACTCCGGGGGTAACTGGTATAAACAGAAAATACCGAAAGGTCTCAAGTGCTTTGATGCTGGCAATGTCCTGGGAGATTTTCCTGCACAGTCTACAATATGCAGACCGAGACCGGGAGAGACTGTCATTGAGAAGCAATTCAGCAGTTCTTTCTTTGGCACATCTCTAGCCAGTGTTCTTCTCGGGCTCAAGGTTGATACGACTGTTATCTGCGGTTATTCAACCAGTGGTTGTGTGCGCGCAACTACCACTGACGCAATGCAATATGGGTTTCATCCCTTTGTTGCAGGTGATGCTTGCGGGGATCGACACGCATACCCTCACGAAGCCAATCTCTTTGATATTCAGGCAAAATTTGGCGAGGTCGTTTCCACGGACGAGATCTTAGAGCGTATGGCCGGGAAAGGGTAAGGCCGGACATTGGATGAGCCTGTTGCATGTAGAAAGCCTGTAATGAGGTGGAGTCTGGCTCGATGTAATTTTAAAGGACCAATAGAGAAGCAACCTGGAAGTCCTTAGTGGTGACACCAGCATTGTACGTGGGGATCATCTGATGAAGACATACTTTGACGAGCATCTCTTCCAGCTAGTTCTGACCATTTTACACAGCACAGTAGCGTTTGGTAATTCATCGAGGAAAAGTAGCCGTGGCTCAAGGACTGTCATTTTCCTCGGGATGCAATGCAGCGTAGTTGGCCGGCGCGTTGCGACTATGGTACTCCCAGTCGTTAGACCAGGGTAGGTATATATGCTGACGTATGCTACAAAACAACATATATCACCTTCTTGGGGGGGGTGGTTACGATCCTCGCAGGAAAAGAACTGGTTTTTCATGGCTTGGGCTTAAAACGGCTAGATCCGTAGCGCCCGCATTTCGCGTAGATATTCGGTGGACATGCAACGTGCAATGATCTGTCTAGCAGGCATCGACTATTGGTGTGAATAAATGCATCTTTGTGTGCCAGACAGCATGGCTGTTGCATTCACTACCCAAAATATCCTGCATTCAATAGCTCATCTCGCTAAGGCAGATGCAACTCGTGACGATGCCAAAATCCCCGGCCACTCCAGCCCTCATCCATCCTCCACTTCACGTGTCGCTAGATAGTCCAACTAACATGAGATTTCAGAAACTCCCACTCGGATTGAAAGGATTACATTCCACTTGGAGCCGAGCTTGCCCAATTGCTGCTTGATACATCGTCAAAACCTATCTTGTATCTATCCATTGCCGGCTTTACTTCCACTAAGAGTCCGTATATACTCGGATCTCACGTCCTTACAAACCAACAGCATCATATCGCCTCCATTATAGTGTCGAAATTGCGGGGAAGGGAGCTTGAAGCGGGTCAATCTCATCGTGGCGGAGGAATAACATGCACTACCTAATGCAGGGCGTGGATTGATCTTGGCGCAGGATCCCCGAGCGATGTATCAGCCGCAGCTATGGAAGCTTGATTGGCTGACACCTTGCGTGGCATGTTCTATATCTGATCCTCCATTGGGCGATCCGTAACCGTAATATTTGACTTTACTTTACATCAACCTGGCCCCGCATATTGCCTTTCTACGAACATGTCCGAAAGCCAAGCGTGTGAGGGAGCTTCGACGGCAATGGTGATCCACGGTCCACCTCGTCTATAACAGGAGTGACGTTCACGCAATCTTCTGAATCTTGTCAAAGCACGACACAAGTTGCCGAGAGATAGCCCAAAGTTCCATTGTCCATTAAAACATGGCACCTTTCATCACAGCTACTATACAACTCCTGCTGGGCTCTCTTCGGACAGGAACTCGACCCCACGAGTCTGTCGAACAGGATCTGGCTTGCCACCGTACTCATGAGGAGACAATCCTTAGTCCATCGACTGGGCGGGGCCTATCCGCAGTCTCTTGGGGGTTCAATCGCATGGATGTGTTTGGGGAAGATCTGGAAACAGGCAGTATAAGACATAAATATTGGGATGGCTATCAATGGGGACCCTCGGTGCAGGCGCTTGAAGACCTTGGAGGACCTAGTAACGCTCCATGTGGCTCACCAGGTGCTGTTTCGAGAAACGAAAGTCTCATAGAGTATGTACAACTCTCTGTTCGGACATTTGTTGTCCGGTGTCATGTCACCAAGGAAACTGATGTTAAACCTTTTCAGCATATTCCGAGTCAACTCTGATGGGGCCTTGACACACAAATTCTATGATGGCACTGCCTGGAAGCCATCAGAGATGGACTGGGACATTCTAATCGATAATGCTAAGCTTGACCTTGACAAACCTGCAATTTGTTCTTGGGGACCCGATCGTATGGATGTTTTCGCACAGCAAGATGGAAGCAATTGTCTAGTGCACACTTACTATGATGGCACAACCTGGAAACCCGGAGAAGACGATGATCCAGAGACCTTTTGCGGCGTGGAGAGCGGAGCTGCCGCTGTGTCGTGGGTATGCCAATTTTCCGCCAGCTTCTTGGACCGTGCTAATGATTGGACTCAGGGACCTAACCGAATTGATGTCTTCGCTGTGACCCCGGACTCCAACCTCGCACATCTATATTGGGACGGAAGCAAATGGTCTGACTGGGAAAATCTTATAGGCGGGTTTTTTGCCGATATTGCTCCTGCCGCCGTCACTTGGAGCTCTAATCGCTTCGATGTGTTTGCCGTCAACATGAGCGGAAACTTGATTCATGTATACTGGGATGGCAGTCAGTATAGAAATGAGGATTTCGGAACCGGTAATGGAGAATCGTTCGTTGGAACCCCATCAGTCACTACCTGGGGCGTGGGACGTTTTGATATCGTCGCTTTGGCGGAGGATGGTCAGTATTACTACAAGTACTACGGTGGGGGTAATTGGTCGCCGTGGTACCCTAAGGGCTTCCCACCTGAGAATGGCCTCTTCGTTTCCTCACCTGCTTCAGTTAGCTGTAAGTACTCTCAGGAAAACTCCTTTGTCTTGAAAGTATACCGTCTCGAGAGTACTGACTCGATGAAAAACCTATAGGGGGCGAAAATCGCTTGGATATTTGGGGGGTAACGGACTTATACGAGCTTGCGCACCAGACATGGTACGGATCAGGTTGGTATCCTGGGTCTGATACATGGGAAACTCTCGGTGGGTCACTTAGTCCTGGAGACCTGTTATAGTCCAGGGCATAAGAGGTCATGGAGACCTGATTATGAAAAAGAGCTTACTAAAGCGATTACGTTCTTTTCTCGCCTTTATTTCAATTTTTCTAGTTTATCTACCTCGCCAGGTAAATAAATAACTTCCATACATATAGTTACGCCTGGACTTTGATTGTAAATGCACTTCTGGGCTTTGAAACACCCGATTTAGGCTGCAGATACTTGTCCTCAATCGAAACTTTTTGACTCCAAGACTTACAGCTGCAACCTTCGCCCGAAGTGACAGATACCGCACAAAGTTATGCTAGCCGCCAACCCATGCTAGTAGCAGAGGCAACCTGGTGCTCTACTTGTTGTTTAAGAAAGATATCTAGAATGAATCTGCTATACCAGCGATGGAGAGGGAGACGATGGAATAGAGTAAGCAATTAAGCCTCCGCCAAGTCAGCATCCATTGAACACTGCCATCGAAGACTTAACATAAAACCACCTTATTATGCCAGTGGCGACGATGGAGTTACCGGGCGCTGTGCTCTACTACCCAGTATTACTGCTAATCGCTGCGCCATTCCTAACATAACCCTCAACGCCTAATCATGCTTCCTGCGGACCTTGCCCGGGAGGCCTTTCGCCGACCATTTTACCCAAACATAATCGAGAGACCCGGCTTCCAATGCGTATTCGTGGATGTTGTGGAACCAGAATATCAATTTGTGGCTGAGAGATGGTATGCATAAGATACGATGGACAGAGCTCACTTCGAACGCTCACGAGGCCACTCAGCCTACTTCGCGACTCCGGACATCGGATTCTGAAACTGTAGCGGGAGGGGCCCGACAGATTATTATGATGTGAACCTGTTGGTTATGAACTGAATATTCGGTCAAGATAGTCTCTTTGCAGTGTTTTCTGCTTATTCAAGTCAGTCTTTTCCCTTGTGTTGCCTGACAAGGCACCCTGCGAAGTTTGTTACATCGTTTTCTTCTAAAAAAAATAGAAATCTAGTTGTGTGCTTGATCGAGCTTGAGACAGATGGCTGAAAAGGCAATCCCGTCCTCTCACCGCTGCGCCAATTGTATCAGCCTTATTCTCCATGCCGAGGGAAAATGTACTGGAGCCCTGAAGCTCAACGCTGTGTAGAATACCCAGATCATTATCAGAATGAAAGATATGTTCATATCCAAACGCCCCTCCTTTAGTCGGATCTCTCCTCCTGTCCTAATAGCACTTCGCGGCCCATTTCCGACAGCCTAAGAAATGTAGTACGTGACGAAGCGCGTGCTTGCTAGGAGACAGCAGAGACTACGGAAAACTCAATCCTCTTCGCGCACGGTACTATAGCTGGGTTCGGCGTTGGGGACATTCGGTCCGAAATTCTTCTGCTTCATGATCTCGGGGTCTCGTTGCATCATGATCTCACTGTTCTCGCGGATATACACCAGGTAATCACCGATGGGTATATCGTCACGGATTGCATCGATTGTAGA
This sequence comes from Cladonia borealis, assembly GCA_018257855.2. NCBI lineage: Eukaryota > Fungi > Ascomycota > Lecanoromycetes > Lecanorales > Cladoniaceae > Cladonia > Cladonia borealis. The sequence goes on along the minus strand of JAFEKC020000009.1, from coordinate 1,767,316 downwards.
ATCTATGAACATGTCCATGGCAAGGTATCTGCAGCGTATCTTAGCTTTAGCTCTAGGTGACTCAAACATGTACTCACAAACCATCCGATGCCCCGCAAATTACGTCTTCGATATCACCAAGCCAAATTTCAGGTTGCCGAAATCCAGCAGTGACTAGCTCTGGCAAGACTTTACGTTCAATCCTGCTTCGACAATACCCATGCAAGTTAACGGGTGAAGGCTCCGCTTTCAACAGGCGAATGGAGACGTCGGCTAGGTCAAGAATGGGATCTAGATATCTCTCAGGTCTGGAAAAGATCGCAATACTGACATTGCCAAAGTCTTGTTCGAGTAGCGTTTGAGTAACAGCGGATATTTCCTCGACCCTTCTTACATGTGAGTCGTCACCTTCTCCGCGAGTCTCAAGCCCGTCTAGGATGATGTATGTCCGCCGAAAGTTGGGCAGAATTGAAAAGAGAACGTGGAGAAGATATTCACGGTATTGCTGACGCCAAGATTCCCCTTGCTGGGGCCCGACCCCGATGGTACGCAAGAACATAGCAACGCCAGCTGACACACCCATGTTAGGACTATTGCACCTAACTCGGTATCCTCGTACGAGGAATGGCTCAAATAAAAATATGCAAGACCTGTCTCCATTCCATAGGAATTTCGAAGATCTTGAATGACCTGAGAGCTGGTTTTACTAAGCAAACTGCAGCTTTTCGCCATTATAGAGCTGGCCTACCATAGTATCGATTTACCAGTTGCAACTAATCTATAATGTCAGTCCCATGCTCTTGCACCGGTGGTTTTCCGAACAAAGCGTACCAGATCCGGACACGTAGAGTAGACTAGGGCCTCTTGTTTTTCGATTCTTCCACCCCTGATATGCACTCGAATTGAGGAATTCCTCGCAAGTACGCTCGCCGCATAAATTCTGGTGTACATAATGTCTATGATCTTGACGATCCAAATCATTGCTGAGATCTGGCCAGGCGGTGAATTCACTGATCTGTTTTCGAATTATAGCTGCCAGCTCATCTTGGGGCATCGGCAACAGACTTCGCCAGACAATGTTGATTTCGTTGGGCACATGGCAATGCTTGTTTTGGCTCTGTATATGCATATTCTGGGGTAATCGTTCGTCCACAAGCATGTATACCTTGCGCGAAAGACCACTACGTTCTCTGATCAGCTCGCCTGTTTTTCTGCGAGTCAACAAGTACCTACACCCCATCCATTGCTACAGCCAGATGAAGTTTGTTCTTCTCTCTCTCGATCTTGGCTAGCAGTGCTTGGACTTCTCGCCACGCTGCCGGCCAGCGGGTTCGAAATGCTAGTTCATGAAATATGCCAATATTTGTATCTTGCCGTTCTACTATCTTCTTCAGGTCTTTCGCATATCCCTCAAGGCGTCTCAGTGGGTTCTGCCATTCGTTAAACCCCATGTCGAGTTCACACAAGCCTTCTCCAGAGTTTGAAAGGCTCAGTAGCCTCTTTATTATACCAGACAGATCGTGTAGGTCTTCAATTATAGTTTGAAATTCTTCCGGTGCATTCTTAGCATGGGACAGGTACTCGGTGCAAATATCAATGACTCTCTTCGATGAGTCCGCGACTGTTAGGCTAGTACCTAAAACGGAGAAGGGATCTGTCATGGCCTAGTCCGTATATTGGCTGCATGGGACAAAGCTGGACATTCAAGGCGAAAAATGCAAATACATTCTGCTAAGGCTGTCGCACAAGGTATCAAAGTACAATCACACGACCCTAAAATGAACCTTTTGTTAGCCGTCAACAATCAGAGCTGTTGCAGAGTTCGAAAGTGTCGCAATGGAGGAATGAGATTCTGAGGGTAAACAGTGCATTGCCTGTCTGAATGGGATCTATGGGATGATGCTCTGCAGGGCAGATGAGCTGGAATAGGGGCAGAAGACGCTAAAACACCAAGTATATGTGGAAATGATGGTTCTGCAGCCATGGACCAAACAACGCTAAGCAGATTAGGTATCGCGCTGCCAAGATTTCGCGTTGCGAATGCAAGAGATACCTACCTCACGACACCAACCTCTGTCCCCTAGGATTAAGAGATAGGGTGAAGGCGACAGCGTGCGCAGTCTTTGATATCCTGTGCGCATCATCACGCACAAGTAGTACGCTTTCCACGAGACTTCACGAAAGGTACCGTTGCCCAGCTCTTGAGGTAACTGCGGAGCAATCCTGCTAAACTATGCGCAACTCCACATTTGAAGGGACCTAGCTAGACTTCGGGAGGTAATTGTGAACTTTGGCCGGTGGACCACCGCTTAGAGATGGTGCCCAGTCTTAGCAACCGTGCGCCGATAGGCATTCTCACCTTCGACATTCGCCAACCAGCCCTCAATCGCCGCCCACCTGCTATTCCTCGGTGCTAGTCCCATGGCAAAAATGAATTGTACAGAGAAGGCCACCATTGTGTCTGCAGCAGTCACATGATCGCCCACGAGATACCTGCCATCACCCGCCTTCAACTCTGCCTCCAACCAGTCAAGGTCCTTGACCACGTTCTTCTCCAGGCCAGGAGCCAGCTTCGCGGCCATTGTGGTATCAATGCGTCGATTGTACAGCGTCGGCAGGCAATGGACCATAAAGGTGCCTTCAGCGGCGTGGATGTATTCACGCACTTTGATGCGTTGGGCTGGCTCTGTGGGCAAGAGGCGATGGGATCTATCATATTGCTCGCAAAGATACCTGTGGGATCTTATGAGCCAAAGTCAAGAGGAGGCAAAGCTGTCCCGGATGGAGCATACTCTGTGATGGCACCGCTCTCCTGAAGCGTCAAGTGGCCATCTTTTAGCACGGGAGCTCTACCAAGGAGCGCCCCGCTTGATTGCTTGAAGTCTGCGGGCGCCAGGCCAGAGCTTTCGCGATCTGCACGGTGAAGCTTGTACTCGATGCCTAGCTCCTCTAAGAGCCAGGCGATCCTGATGGAGCGGGACGCTTGCAAGAAGTAGAGTGTGATGTCTGGCGTCTTGGGACCCATTGGCTAGGAATTGTGTGGAGGCTCGAGATCTGGCATCTGAGAAGATTCGATACTCAAAGGGACTCAGGTACCCCATGGGGATGGGTCCATGGGGTCCTTTGATCCGGAACCAGCCGCTTGGCGCCCCAGCATTCCGCCTGTAGGTGACGTATTCCTCAAGGATCACTACCTTAATCGTTACCTGAGTTATATTACAACAACAGATGCATCTAGGCGGGCGTGCCTTTTTTGTCTGCGCAGCGATGCATTTTGCTAGCACTACCATATATGCTCAGTCTCCTTGCTAACACCTTTTCTTTGCAGAAAGCTTAAATGATGCTCAAGCTCCTGAAATCAGGCCATTCGCAGATCAAGTCGAATGGGGGCCTATCCTTCGACGGCTTCCTCTCTATCGTGCTTATCGAGAAATGTAAAACGCTTGCAATGATGTCTGAAATAGATTGGAATCATCCAAGTGGGCCTCGCGGCTCCGCTTGAGCTCTATATCCGACATATCTGGACGCTGAAGACCAGAGCTAGGTCCGAAGAGAATCATTTGATTGTCTGATTGTTTGCTCACTCGTCTCGAAAGCGTCCCATTCCGTATGACTATTTGTTTTGTGGGATAATGTAACCAAGAGATCGAATTTCTTCTGATTTCTAGCTAAAATAATATCATTGCATATAAGTATAGAGTCCGAAACTCGCGCTACAGGTATCCAAATTCGTCGAGTGATTACTCGCTTTCCAATCAGTGAAACAACACGAATACCGTAAGCTCACGTAATCGGTCACTGACCACTGCCAGTAAGCGTGAGAACTTCCCTCAGAACTCTACAACGGTTCCGAGTCTACCAGGACTGCTTTTTGGGCCTGGAACTTATCTACTCAATGCAAGCAACAAAACATCAACACTGAGTCCAGGCAGCCCGGTCTTCTGCAGAAATCCGTTAGCTCCTGTGCCGTCATCGACAGCTTCCCACTGGTTCTCTCCCCATAGCGAAGTGAAGCTGTACGCTGTGACGTTGATTGGCAATTGTAATTCCACCAAACCCACTGCATCCTCGTAAGAAGGGTTTACAATGGACAAGAGCATCCTTTGCCCGTCCTCCCAAAAGCTAACATCGGCCGCTGGTGCACCATCGACAGCCAAGCCAGAAGATAAATCAGCCCCGAGAAGCAGGTCCGCGCATTTATTGGTAAGAAGGTCCGCTAACGCGCTTGTCACGCTCACAAGTTCAGGTGTTGTGGGAAAAGTCCACATGATTATGCCCTTGGCGCCATGATTGATGCTTAGCATCGTCATAACAACCTCCTCCTGCGGCGTGGGAGTTTGCTTCCAAAACTCACTGTTACCAAAGGCTTGTGGTACGCCCCAGAGAGGTTTTTGGGGGAGACCAAGTTGGGTTTGGTACTGACGAAAGGTGTCTAGACGCGCGGGAACATTTGACAAGTTGTTGTGACCAACGCAATTGTCACAACCGCAACAGCCATAGGTAGTATTGCAGACGGTGCTATGGTAGTCTTAGCAGCTAGGAGCAACAAGGATGCATAGGTTCCGTCACTCACTCGTATCTTGTGGACCAGGTTGTGTTTGTTCCGATTGGGTACACATCCGAGAGGATGATGTCCGCGCCAGCTGCATACTCTTGGAAGTAATAGTTTTCGCAATTAAGGCAGAGTGACACGGGATGGTATGGGTCAAGAGATTTGATGAGCTTGTAGGCATCCTGAGGGGCGCTAAGGGGGTCGACTTGTCCATCTGTGTAGCAAACAATCAGAAATAACTTCTGCTATAAACTGATAACGGACATACCTGGCTCATCGGCCGTGTACCATAAGAGGAGATTCGGTCTTGATTTCAGAAGGTTGACCTGCCATTCTACCAGGGAAGAATTTTGATAGGTCCATCTCATATCGTACATGATCCATAAGTCAAGTCGTTGGGCTTCATTGAGCCACTCATCCAGCTGGGTAAAGTTATAGCCAATCCCACCAGCAGGAACGATGTGAAGTACGTTGTACCCAAGAGCCTTGAGAATAGCCATATTATCTTCGCTTTCGGCGAGCCAATTTCCATTCAAGTAGAAAGAGTATGGGAACAGAGGTTTCCAAGAACTGTCCACGTCCTTGACGAGTAATGCGCCAAACAAGCTGTCTATCTTGGTTACACTACCACCGTCGTTGCGCTCAGGCAGTCGCAACAGCTGGGTGGAGGCGGTGTATGTATGGCCTGTCGCCCCTGATGCCACCAAATGAATGCTGTAAGGTTCAAAGCTCGGTGTAAAAGTTGCCAAAGAGAAGTCTACTGTGGTACCAGTCGAGTTGATTGAGACAACATCAGGGCCAGCAATATGATCGTTGGTGTCGGTTCTATATATATTAAAGAAAATAGAATTCGAATCCCAGTTGTAAAAATACAGATTAAAGTTCGTATCCTGTTGTTGCTCTATCAGGATGTTGTCAGACGTGGTGGGATCAATGTCCGACTGCCGGGCATCAATAATAAAAGCTCCGGTGTCATCTTCCTCAAGGTATGGGTGCATACGAGGCTGGATCTGCAGGTTTAGTACAGGATATGGCAAGCTGCTGGTTTTTTCCAAACGTCCTCCAGGGTCGAAAGAAGGGTCATTGGATCGGTATGCCTTCCCACACCAAGTATCTACCGAAACTGCTGTTCGACATAGCACCAGGAATATGCTCAACAATATCATGGTGCTAAGAAAATATTGGACGACTGGCTTTAAGTGCTACCTCGCCCTATATGCTGAATTTATTTTAACGAGGCATGGTAGAGGTCGGGTGTCGGGTTGGCAAGCGCTGATGCGCTCCCAGGGTAGCTTAGCAAGCAATGCCAGCTTTCAAACCATGCATTGTCTATCCTGTTATCTAGCTTCTACCAAGCACACGAGCTGATTGACTCCGAGGCCAGTGAATCGCGCTAGCTCGAGGCTACCTTGCGCGTAACAGATATATCTGCAGGCCCCCTAGAATGCCTGTTGAGAATCGAGTTGCGTATTCTTGCCGTGAAGGATTGATACAACTTGTTGGCAGATCAAGTCGTAAATGAAAAGATGTAATAAATCACATGCATTGATGATGATAACTCAGCTTTGTTGCATGGGAGGTTATATTGATGCAGAGACGCGCCAAATGCTTGAGAAGGCCGCTGGTTGGCGTTGATAGGATGTCATATTCAAATAGAAAGCTGACCTGTCATTAAGATCCTCTCAAGGAAACAATCAATTTCATTAGCGATCATCACTCTAACCCGCGCAACGAGTCATTGTCACAAGTACATACTTATTATATACTCAAAATCATGACTTCAAAGATAAAGCCCTGCAAATTATAAGGCGTCATGGGCGGAGTGAAACATGGCCCGTATGGGTGGTGTGTTGGGCCGTGAGGATATTTGCCAGTTGTTTCATCAGCATCTCGACCTTGATCGACGCGTTTGCAGCTATGAAACATCTACAAGTATGATCTGTGCGAAGGTAATCTCGCAGCTCCCCCAAAAACAGCTGAGGCATACGAAGTAGTCAAGTGAAAGTACGGTAGCATCCCTGCAGCACAGCCACTGAGTACCTTCGGAATTTCCGCTGTGCTAACGCCCTGGAACTTGCCGTAAAGACAAGTTCAGCTTCGAGTGACCTATTCCACCAGATCTGCTACTCTGACAGAACTCTCGCAGATATATGAAAGTTAAAAAGCATGCTCTAACATCTTTCGGCGGTTTAAGAGGTAAAAGATGACAAATTTACTTGTTTAATACGAGATCTGTCTAGAAGTACAAGCTCGCGAGCTGTATCCCCGCATTAAAGGAACTCTCCGTCTTCGTCTTCTTGGCAAGCCTCTGCCGAAAACACAACTGCGGCTGGTATACGGGTTCTTTGGATTATTGGTTCACCGTTCCTGAGCTATTCCAGCTATTTTCATGCTTCGTATTCCACTTGTAAGCTAAGGTACTTGATCCGGTGAGTGTGGATATTTGTCTTGGAATGCGAGCATCGGTTGGTAGGTAACGTATATCGCCAAACCGTGTACATTATGGCTTTCATGAAACTATACTCGGATATACACCACGTGCTATGACACAGAGAGATGTGGTCAGCAACTCGAAACGCCAAGCATGGCTGTACGCAGCCATTAGTCGATGAGTCTTGAGGAATGCAACTGTCAATTCAACTATAAAGGACCTTGTGTGTAGAACTTGCTCTCTCGTTCACTTTCTTCATCATTCAACTTTCAAATAGAAGAAACCATATTGAGAATATAACTCGCAATCATTCTCATCTCTCAGACCTACTATCAGCAATGAAGAGCTCGGTATTTACAGCAGTTGGACTCGCAGTAGGAGTTGCGACGGCTTGTGTGACTCCTCCCGATGCACCATACACTTGTCCTACAGAGACTTACAATGAGGACATCGGCGTACGTAACCACAGCCCTCACCTTCCCTCCTGGAACTCTGCGCTAACCATCTCCCAGTTTGACATCACTCCCGTCGGTTCCACGCTCAAAGGAGAGTACCACCATCTCACCTGGACAGGCCTAACGGTCAAAGACGTCAACACCGGCAATCACACCCGCGGTATCCACCCTCATTCCCCGCACCGCTACGCCCTGGCCACTCTCGCAGGCGAAGTCGACCTCTCCATCTCCGGCACAAAGACGACAACCTTCGACATTGAAAGCCTGTGGTTCGGATGCCTCGCCCCGCACAACACCGAGTCCGGCTACGCAGCAGTGGAGTGCCAAGTTTCGATCGATTGCGACGCGCCTTCGAGTATGGAGGGGCATTTAGGTCCCTCTGTTACCACGTATACGCCTACTGGAACCTTTGGGCAGCAGATGCAGAAGATGGATGTTGGGTATAAGTATTGCACTGATGTTCCTATTTGGGTATCCACTGTAGGGGGACCGTGGGACAGGTCGCAGGATGCGGTGCTTGTGATTGATTCTGTTAGTTATGTGGCTAGAGAGGGGGAGGTGGAACTTCAATTTGGAGGGTAGTAGGAGTGAGTGAGGCGGCTCAATCACCACCTGCGGATCTGGATTACGTTGGGATGGCATAGCGGGAGTACCTCAAACGACTATCATCCTTTTTGGACTGAGATAGGGAAGACGCTCGTTAAACTCCATGGAGTGTTCATTGCTAGCAGCATAGTTGTATTTGTATCGTTATACCCTATCCTAGCTATACCTTGGCATACAAAAGTAAGAGAATTGGAGCATAGATTGTGCATCTAGAGAGGTTGTTAAAGTTGGGTTCTGATATTTACCAAGCTTGGTCTTCTAAAGCAGCAGTATATGTTTGTTACAGGTAACAACTACAAGAAGATGTATGATGGATGGATCAACAATGCCTAAGGAGGAAATAAGACGGGGGTTGAGTATATTGATTGCTTTGAGGAGAATCTAGGTATTTGAAGATTCATGCAGTATTGATGTCAAGGTGCTGTAAGTAATGAATTATCGTTAGAGGTAAGAAAGAAAGGAATGGCCGCAATGCTATGAGAATTCAAATAGATTTCTCTCTCATTTCTAATGATGAGGTACAAATGGACCGACCAAATGCGGTGTTTGAAAATTAAAAGCCACCCTTCTCCTGCGCCTTCTTCATCATACCCATCGCGCCCTTAACATACCCCACCATCGGACTTGGCTTACCCATACTTCCCTCTGCTTCCTTACCATTCTGATCCCGCCAAACTCCATCATCTTCTCCCGCCTTTCCATACCTTGCCGTGTTCTGATTTCGCTCGATTCCTTCCCTCCACTTTCGACAGATTTCCTCGCTGTCAATCAGTACATTGATCTCCTGACTGTGATACCAGCTCTGCGTGTCTTGGTTCCCAGACCCTTGAATCCCAATATGACCATCGGCAATGAGAAGCTTAACGTGACAGCTGCGACCTTTGAAATTGTGATGGATTGGATGATCCTGGTCTTTGCCGACGTAGTACGCAATATGGAGGAGTTTACGCTCCGCTGGGCTGAGAGCATCAACCAACTTGCCGGCAAACATTTCATTCGTGCCGCCTTGTCCGGGCATTATTTCGCCAGCATCATTGTAACCGAGACACACATAGTAGGTGATTTCAATTCCTCTCTTTAGAGCAGAAATGAGTGCCTCGTGAAGCTGAGTGGCGTTGAGATCCGGTGTTTGGATGAAGACAGACTTCGTAGCGTTACGAATGCTAGACAACCAAGCCTCGTTTTGTGGGACAAAAATGTTGCCATTGTTAGGTTCACCATAGGGCAAACGAGAGACTAGTGCCATAGGGAAAGGATATGGCGTAGAGGTGGCGAGGTAGGGGGTGAATTCCTCACCCTCGGGTATTTCGGGTGCCGTAGGAGGGAAGGGCTTAGGACAGGCTATGTTGAGCTGCCTATTGATCGCTTGGAGACGCGACTCGCTGGGTTTTGGAGAATAGGCTGATTGCATTCGGGTGATCTCCGAGGGGAGATCTGGATCATAATTCGAGTTGCCTGGCAGGAGCTCGGGAAGTTGCGCTTGTTGGCCATCCATTACAACTTGACCTTGCTCCCTCCCCTGCCCTCGGTCTGTAAACAATGGCTCCTTGGGCTGATTAGTAGTATTGAGCCCACCCTCAGTAGCCGGCGCGTCAGAGCTGGGAAGAGAAGGTCGAAGAGCATTGCCCCACGTTACCAGGGCAGTGTCATATATAGAGTCTACAATAGGACCCTCAAGATGTGACATCATTTCCATGTTATCGTTATCCTCCATGTTGTTACTTTCGATCACAGCAACTTTACGGTCGACAACCATGAACTTTGCATGAAGAGTACCAAGCAAAGGCTTATGAAAGTTGATGGCTTGGAAGTCGAGGTGCGGCATTTCCTCAGGTTTCGGGAGCTGTATTGATTTTCTAACCTGATCAGTAAGAGCACTGGCTGGATCACTGGTAGGGGCGATCAATTACCCTGAGTAGACTTCTGGCTTGACGTGTTGACGGTTGTTGATGAATTGTGCCGCACCAGCCTTGTCATACATTACCTTGACGACCACACGCTCGCCTCTCCGACCAGCCCTGACTGATAGCTCCTTAAGGGCATCGCTGATCAATTTCTGGGCGACAGAAGGGGACCATGAGCAGGTAATCAAGAAGACCTCCTTCTCAGCTCTGACGATCAAATTGGCCATGTGTCGAATGATGTCAGCAAGAGGTGCGATTACTGTCAGTGGTATAGTGCCGTAGCTGCCCATCAATGGCGGAGATACCATACCTCCCAATGGGTCGACATTCAGAGTTGTTAAAGCATCATGAAAGACTTGCAAGAAGAAGTTGCTTGGCTGGGTAGGGCCCCATTTGCCGCATTGCCTCGCTTGCTCCAGGTCTGTTGGTGACAGAGGTGGCCGGGCAACACCAGGGAAATCATGTTTACCGGCAGGCTTGCAATGGCCATAGAGTCGTTTGGCGATGTCTGTCGGCGACTCTGAAGGGTTCTTCGCATATTCCGAACTTACCGTGGCCGTCTCTTGGCAAAGCTTGACTATGCGGTCGGATAGCATGGCAAAGGCTTGTCCTTCTGTCTTGGTCTTCTTGGTCTTCTTGGTCTTCTTGGTCTTCTTGGCTGCGCTTGAGTGCTGCGAACTTGGCAGGGTTCACTAGCAGATCAACGACTTAGACTATGGGTATGCAAAACAGACGATATGTTGCAGATATAATATATGTTGTCTATACAGAGCAAATGAGGTATCAATTGTACAGTTGGTAGAAGATAATACCCAGAGTCACTGATACAACACACGAAACCTGCTTTACCCCGCAATCAGCGCTAGCCATGTCGAGCGCTAGCATACCTTATGGTACTACCCGCCACCCCCAGCACGTGGAAGAATGCTTGCCATTCACCAGGAGATTATCATAAGGATTATGTTTATTTGACCGCGATCACCAGCTTCGGCCACCCGTGGGAAGACATGGGAAAGAGCGTGCAACTAGTATGGAGGCTGGGATAATGTCATTGAGGACAAGCTGGATGAATTAGATGCAAGGGGAGGTGTCGCACACAGCTCATTACCAGACCTCATTTTCTCGGGTTAGTAGGTGCAATAGGGGCATCAAAATAGATATCAGAGGGTTAAATAGATACGGTGGGTTGGTTGGTCGCTAATCTAAGGTACCGTACTACCTTACGTGTAAACGCTCCCTCAATCTAATACATCCCGCTTGGTATCAGGACAATGAATAGATGGTGGAACCTCGCACACTCTCTTAATCGGCCATTGCTTCGACTCGCTTTCACTTCTCAAAATAATGCTGACCTCACACTTTGCTTCAGCCAGGCATTGATCGTTGGTAGGCTTACCGCTGGCCCCCAGAGGTTGTCTGGAACGTAGATTCTGTGCCTCTAGGACGCCTTTTCATGCATCATCATTCATATTGGGGAACCAATGGCGAGAAATACACAACGCCACCGTCAGCCGCGAAGATAAAAACGAAAGCCAGATACCGAGCGTTTAACATTTCGTCTATTTTTCGCATACTTAGACTGAGAATAAGGTTGTGGATCATTAACTACATTGGTGATATGCACGGAGGTCGCATATCTATATGGAGATTATTGCTTTGAGCGCCTCAAAAGAAGATTTGGAGGCTGTTTTCAGTATGGAGGGGTCTTTGTAGATGCGCATGATTTTTGGGGGCAGCTTTGTGTTTGTATACAAAAGTAAGAGCATGCCATCAAATATTGACGGCGTGCATCACTTGAAACCCCGCCACTAGAATATATCGTGTCCATCTGCCATTGTTCGCTTCTCCTATCAGACAGAATGAGCCCTCCATTTCTTTCCATAGCTCTCTTCACACTCTACCTACCCCACCTCATCGCCGCCTCCCAGTGCCAGACCTGTGATTCCTTCAACGCGGCCCTCAAATCATGCCAAACCACCGGCACCAACAGTACCGCGGTCGGCAGCAAGACGGACACCGAAACGGTCCACTGCATGTGTGTCTCTAGCTCTAGTAGCACAGAAATGGCCGATTGCGCGTACTGCAATGAAGAAGTAAGCACCGACGGAGTGGTCGTTGATGGAAATGTGTTGGCAGCTTGGATTGATACCTGCGCTGCAGACAAAACATGGGGGGATCAACAAGCTGTTGCGTGCTGGGAGGGACAGCCGGGAGATAGTTTCTCTTGTACTGATGCCGCTGGCCCTGGCCCTGACCAAGTGGTGGGTTCGGCTAGTACTCCAACCCGACCTGCAACGAAAGCTCCATCTACAACTACAACCCTATCTCCAGAAATTACCCAATCTACCAAAGCAAGCTCAGAGGCGACCATATCTTCCAGGGCATTTGGTATACTTTCGACGATCTTTATTGGACTCAGCGTGCTTCTTGCGACCCAGTGATGGAACCGGAGTGATTGCACGTACGCTTATCGTTGGTGATGTGATCTGATCGGCATGCGAGGTCTTATAGGTTCTTTATGCCATGTTCATGACATGACGTATCGTTCTATCTTTGTATTATTAATTCAAATCACATAGTGGAAGAGAAGGGAAAGACAACATTGGTCTTTCGCAGGGCCATCGCTCGTGGGTACATAGGCGGGTGATTGATTGAGCAATATCTAATCAATCTGACATACAACCCAAGGTTCAGCTGATGATGTGCAAGGGTCGGCGCGCCATTAGTACACTTATCAACCCTGCCTAGAAGCCTTTACTAAGGTACTTCTAGTACCTTAACAACCTAGCTTCGGAGATCTAGGTATCCTATCGCCTACCTAGGTAGGTAACTAACTTTTAGGGTATCTTTAAGGGGCTATACAGTTGAGGGGCGTTACGGTTGATAGTTGATAGGTAAACTCTTCTAAAGGCGTCGCCGTATCGCCAATTCTTGTTACCACCGCGTTGCGCCATGACGGTCTAACCGATGTGTTTGGAAGCGCCTCATGTTCTTACCGCAGCATTGTGCATAGTACATAGTACTTTACTTGCCCAACATGGGTTGGATTGGATCACTACCATGTGGCTTGGATTGGATTACTACTATGAGGCCGCTTCCTGACCTCTGCAGCCTCGATAGCTTTGGGGGCTCTCAGCCCCAGCGCCTGCTCCGAACTTAAGATGAAAAGCGAGCGTTCAGCCACCTTGGAGGAAGGCCGACGGGGAAAAACCTCCATTCATGCGTTTCACGACACCATTGCCCTCTCTGCAAACAATCAAGCAAGCAAGCACACAACAACAACAGCAGCAACAGCATCCTAACTCGTAGGAGGTATAAACGAATATGAAGCCCCTCATGCCTTCTCCCAGCACGCACCGGACTAGTCTTCCCATACTCACAAACCTCAACAGCCTCCTCACCATCATCTGGACCTTTTTCCTCATTACACCAAACCTAACATCCGCAATCATTCCGCCCAGCTGTGCTGTAAATCTTCCCCACCCCGCTCAAACCCCGCCCTCTCAAACCAAACCCGCCTTCACCAACAACAAAAAGAATCAGAGAAAAAGAACGACTTGACTGACCTTCCCAGTCAACATGCTACCTCAACGCCTTCGACACCGAATACTCCAAATGCTATGCCATCAATACCTCATGCTTCTGCACCATCCTCGAAAGCACCGGGTACTTGACCTGCATCGAAGACGACTGCGACTCCGCCTCCCTACAGCTCGCCGAAGAGTACGGCGCGGAATACTGCGGGGCAGGCTACAGTTCGCTCGTGGGGGGAGGGGCAGCAGCAAGCACCACGGCGACCGCTTTTGCCCAGGGGGTTAGTAGTGCAGCGGCGCCATCAACAGCAGTGACATCAATCGCGCCGGCCATCAACACCAACCCAATTGAGGCCACCACCGCCCCCGCTGAAGCAACATCAACCAGCTCCGCCGCAGCCTTCGCCGCCGCAACAAACACATTTGACAACTTCGACATCCCCACCAGCACCACCGCCCTATTCCCTACCCTCACCCCGACCCCCACCCCCACCACCATCATCATCCAGCAAAACCCCAGCGACAGCTACAGCGGTAACAGTGGTGGATTATCCAAGCACGCAAAAGCAGGAATAGGAGCCGGTGCTGGTGTTGGCGGCTCAGCGCTGTTAGCTCTGGTAGGAGTGGTAGCGTGGAAATTTGGTCAGCGGAATAAACATAAACAGGAGGAGGAGAAAATCGCTGCTGGCAGGGCGATGGCTGCTGCTGCGGCTGCGGGTAATAATGGTGGTGGTGGTGGTGTGGTGTCAGGCGGTGTGAATTACGTGCCCAAGCCCTCGGGTGGTGAGGAAGCGGCGTGGACGAAAATCGAGGCGACGGCGACGGAATCGGAGCTTGATGGGGGCGGGCATGGGCATGAGGAGAGGGGGCATGATGGACATGTGCAGGATACTATGTTGTGATGTGATAATGTAATACCTAATCTTTTTGTTGTTTTACAACGCAGTAATGCTAGTGTATCGGAGCGGAGTGGATGGAGTAGAGCATGTATGCAGTCACTTTTAATTTTCTGTTCTTTTCCTTTCCCTTCCTTTTCTCTCTTACCCAGATGAATTTTTTCGTTTACTTTCCCAGGAAGAGAAAGAGGGGTGTTTCATTTGGAAAAAATTTGAGATAGATACCCAGTTCCTCGTGAATTGTTACACTCTACCTGCATTCTGTTCATTATTTATTCATTTCTTCTTTCCTAAAGACTATGCGAGAGAAGAGAAAGAAAAAAAGACGATTTGTGCCTGGGTATCTAACAAATAGAACCAGCTCCAGATACTGTCTGTCACATGATACTACACTGGCCCTGCCCCATCATCTCCATCCCGCCCATCCCTCCCATCATCATCATCGACGACGGATCCAACCCACCCCCCATCCCTCCCATCCCCATCATCCCTCCATTCACTATACTCGACGGATCAAAACCCCCCATGCCCATCCCACCTCCTCCATTCAGCCCGGATAACAATCCACCAGTGGGATCCCCACCACCACCACCACCGAGACGGGGGAGTTGCAACAGCGATGACGCCCCCCCTCCCCCTCCGCCTCCGCCAATGCCGGAAGAGAAGGAATTCGACATTTTCTCAAAGGCGTGCAGCATGTGCAACATTTCTGTTGTGGAGGTGTCTTTGGGTTGGGTCCACATTGTGGGGATGGCGGGGGTTGTGTATGTGGATGTGGGGCGGTGGGGAGGTCTGTAGGAGGGGTGGGTGTAGGAGTGGGTTTGGTAGGAGGGGCGGGTGTGGGATGAGGAGGTTGTTGGGTGTGAGTATGAGGAGGGGCGGGGGCTGGGGCTGGGTTTGTAGGTCGGATTTGTTGTGTATGAGGAGGGGCAGGGAGCGGGTTTTGGGTTTGTTATGTATGAGGGGCGAGGGGCGGGTTTGTATGATGTCGTATAGCTGGGTTGTCTGCTTGAGGTGCTGGTTGGATAGGTGAGTCTTGCTGGAGCGGGACTCGAGCGGGTCGAGGAAGGTTGTGGTGGTGGTACGTGCATCGGCTTTGGTATGAATTTGTATGTTGGGTTAGAGCTTGGAGGGGGGCTGTTGCTGTTGCTGGTGCTGATGCTCGTGCTCGTGCTCGTGCTGGTGCTGCTGTTGCGGCTAAGCGGAGATGATGGGAGCGTTGGGGTCAAGGCAGTGGATGTTGTGGTTGATGGCGATGGCAATGGCGAAGGCGCTTTGTCAACGCCTGCCTTGGTGCTGAGCCAGTTGCTCACTGGAGCTACTAATTCTAAAATAGATGGTGAGAGGCTCCAGGAGACTGTATCATCAGCCCAGACCACAACCCACTGGTTGGCAACGTATGGATTCAAAGTAATGTAATCATACTAGGAATAGTCAGTGGAATGCGTAGAAGAAACTCCCTGTAAACACAGAAAGAAGCAACATAGCTGTTGAGAGTAGACATACCACGCGGTCACCACCACGCACTTGCTCGAACCGCTCCTTCACTCGCTTGTGCAGGCCAGGATACTGCTCGTTAAGGTTCTTGCTAAAAGCCAAATGTCGTCCGCCCTTACAGGTAATCAAATAACTGTTATTAACACCAAACAAGGCACCACTGGGCTCCCAGCCCTCCTTCCACCGGCCCCCGGCCGCCAGCATGTTTTGAATATGCCCGTGGAACTCTGTTGGGACTCCATGCCATCGATGCTCCAGATTGGATAAAGCGAAAAACTGGCCTTTGGGGCCGAGAGAGACGTTATATTCGTCTCGCTGGCTGCCGACTTGTGGGGCGCTGGTTTCAATCCATTTTGCGAGCTCAGGGTGTGATGATCCAACGTTGTGGCCTGCACAGGTAAAAGTCAATATCTTGCTACGATTCTAATTACTATACAAGGGGTTTAGGGGGGCGCTTGCGTGTGCAGATTTTCCCCGAGTTGTCCCTGTAGTGGAGGAAAGCTGAGTTGTTTATAATTGAAATCTGTAGTAAAGACTCGATCTTGGGCTCGCCGGTGCTGCCTTTGAGGAGATTGGCGATGAAAGGGTCGAGATGATTTGTCCTTGCTTAGCAGTTAGCAACTACTTACTTGCGTATGGTGTTTTCCATAGCGAGTGTGAACGAACCAGTAGGTTTCTTTGCCGGAGTCGAAGAAATAGCCATTACTTTGCAGAAATAAGAGTCTCATCGGCATGCTGGGATCTTTACTAAGAAGAGTCTGTCGCTGGAGGAGGGACCATCAGCCTGGCTATTATGTATTATGTGGGCGAGGACCTTCTTTTTGGCCTGGAGGGACATCGAAGAAGAAGGTAAGAGAGAGCACTAGCACCTGTACACAGCAGGGCGCAGCAGCTAGAAGCATTCACCCGCTAGTGTACTGTTGCTGTTGGCCAACAAGCACGGCTAAAGGCAAATTAAGTTACCCCCAAAAGAAGGTTTTTACTCCCTAGAAGGCCGCCTAACATCTGCACAAAGAAAAAGTTACAGGTCCCAATCTTATCGTCCAGGTGACTCTCTCTAAGGTCCCTCAAGGGTATCTCTTAAGGCGCTTTCGGCCCTAGAACTATTGGTTGATCAACGCGGAAGTTTGGAGTGTCTCCACCCCTAGACTCAATCCTCAGTCCTTCCACAAACCCTTATCACCTTTCAACAGAGACGTGGGCTGCAGCATGTCTAAACTGGCGGCAGCAAATCGTGATTACTCATCACCCTAGATTAGACCTACACCTACCTTAGTGGATGGTCCGATAGTGTGGCTGTGTGGCTGTGTTCATGGAGCAGGGGTTGCTCAGTCGCTCTATGATTTTGCGTTTGACCATGGTAGATGGCTTATAATTTAATCAGTAGTCCGCTCATCATATAACCATGTAACGGTCATAACGCTTAAACGTCCGTTACTAGGTGGGACACATAGGTACTCTCCCAGCATGCCATGCCATACTACTATGACAGCCACAAACAAGCTCAGACGACGCCAGAATCACCCTACTGACTGTAAGAAGCCTGGCAGCTCAAGAATTAAGACTCTCCTCTCCGACAAGTGTGGAAAAGAAAGAGATCAAATTTTTCGCGTGACCCATGATCTCTTTGAGACGCATTATTAGTGATTGTCAACGGCGATGACCTTTTGGATAAACTGGTTTTCGTAGATGATGCCTTATCAGAGCATGGTTTTCGGATTCTCTGACTAGATATCTTGTAGATGGAATTTAGGCTATAGGTTTTCTGTGCTAGCTGCACACTGTCCATGTAAAAATATACGAAATTAGATATGCCTGTGACCTGACCAGTTCGTATTAAATCACATTGACCCAAGCCAGAGAAGGAATCAAAGAGGTTCGAGTTGCCTCAAATCAGCATCAAAAGAGTACAGAGTTCGTGATGGCCAGTCCGGAGTGTGCCGGGTATTCAGTCGTACGAAGGAGCGCATGGAAGTGCGTGCAATTGATGTAAGGAGCAGAAGTCAGGTTACTTGCACATGGGGTAAAGGCGGTTTTACACGATCCCAGTATCCTGCGCAGCGAAGATGACTCCATTCTGTGCGGTAGCGACAGTCATTGAGCGCAATACAAATGATAGTCCTCGAAGCGGTAAAAGAGAGCCCAGCAGATGCGAGAAAAACGGGGCTTCCGCAGAATTAGGACCGCTTAATAGCGTCTCTGAGATCTTGTTCGTTGCTAGGACTTCCGAAGAAACAGCGGAATGGAAAGAGATAGAATGTAGCGATAAGCCAGCAAAATGGGCTTCTCACGAGCTGTCGACATAGGTTCGAAAGGTGACAATTGGATGATAAGGGGAAATTATTCCAGATAGAGTTAACGTCTGGTTAACATAGCTATATGGGATTTATGCTTCAAAGCAATAGATGGTGTGGTTTCGTAAAGATTGCTACGCTTCGAGTCTGAGGTTTCTGGTATGAAGATCAGCTTGGATCATCGAAATCTATCAACTCATGATGCTTGCTTGACCTTATTCCGCACTGTAGCAATTTGGAAGCATATCGAAAACATGGTACCTCTACTGAGCAAGGACACATGATTCGACATGTGTAAAAGTTGCCGCAGCCGCTAATGAGGTGAAGATATTGCAATTTGAGGAGCTGGCTCCTTCAGCCTCCATGATTGGTTGACCGTCTGCTATAGACCTAAAGGACAACCAATGGGAAGTTGAGTAAGTGCACAAATTTAGATGAAGGGGCTTATGTACCTTGTGAAGCGGATAGGTTACGCTGAGAGTTAGAACACCGAGGAAGAAAGAAGGATATCAGTGCTGAGCTTGTAATAGCATATGGTGCTGTTGGTGATATGAGCAAGCTTCCAGCCTTGCAACATCCACATTAGCTAGCTCCACCTTCCTCTTAGATCCCTGATCTTTTAGCATCTTCCGCCTCTTTCCCTGTAGATCACCTCATGTATAGAGAAAGAAGTTGAGATGCGTTGTAGTGACACCCTGCAAGATATACCTTTTCTTGGGCAATGTTGTGTACAAATTCACAGCTCTTATAAACTCGGTGCTGAAGGTCATATGTAACTGTGAATACTGTAGAGTACCGAAGGCGAAGAATGGACGGAGTCATATCCGAAAGGATTAGATGACATGTCAGTAAGATCTCGCCAAGCCGTTTGTTGATAGAAGGAAATTTACAACAGTTTCCCTCGTACCAGCTCTCTTTCCACGTCATTAAGCTTATTAAGACCATCTCCACAATGACGGAACCTCCAAAGAAGCGTGGCAAGCGCACTGACAGCGCAGCCATGTGGGAGAGTAACGCGTCCCGGCGCTCAGACTCACCTCACCACCAGCGTCCCACCAATGGTACAAACGACCGACGAGAGGACCGAGAGCGCCATCATAGGCGCGGAGATGGCAGATATAGATCAAGGTCAAGGGAGAAGCGACGGGAAAGAAGTAGATCTAGAGAGAGGGTAGATAAGCGGAGTCAGAGAAGCTACTCCCGCGAAAGAGACAGCAGGCGGCATCGAGATGGCGAGCGGAACGGGGCGAGGGACAGGAAGGACAGAGACCGAAGTAGGAGTAGACATAGGCATAGACCGAGACGAGGTGAGTGTGTAGCATCTACATCTACATGGACTGAACTGCTGACACCACGGCCAGACGAGCCTCCATCCAAGCGCGCACGAAGCCGATCAGCCTCACCACGCAAAGATCCAACATCCACTCGAACACGGACGCGCACACCACCCCCCTCCTCTAGACCCCCCAAATCCATCAGCCCTCCCCCAAAACACCCCACTCGCCCCAACGCTCCACCCTCCGGTCCACGCTCCTCGAAAAGAGCTCCTCGGCCTTCACCCTCCCCTCCGCCATCTTCCAAACCCACCAACGGCACAGCACCCAAACCTTCAACAACCGAAGACATGGACCTCGATTCCGATCCCGAAGTAGCCGAGATGCGGCGGGCAATGGGCTTCACGGGGTTCAAGTCGACGAAGAATACGAAGGTGAAGGGGAATAATGTGTATGGAGTGAGGAAGGAGAAGAAGACGGAGTATAGACAGTATATGAATCGTGTTGGTGGGTTTAATAGGCCGTTGAGTCCGAGTCGGTAGTACATATGGTGGGGAAAAGGGTGTGGATTTGGGAGCTTCTGGTGTTGACTGGAGGCGGATCTCTCGAGGATCTTTTTGAGGCTGGCAGGGGACATGGCTTGGCTACTGAGGATGCTACATTAAAGCAAAGCAGTGACATATGGGTGGAATCTGATGGCTGATATTAGGCTTTGTAAAGCTAAGCCAAAGATTGGTTGTTTTTGAGCATAGCTCTTACTCGATATACCAAAAACTTGGACCTTCCACTCAAATCTCATCCTCCTCATCATCAAAATCATCCTCAGCACCCATATCATACAAAATCCTCCCCCCCACCCCTCCTTCCCCGCTCTGCGCATCAAAATACGGCAGTACAACCCCCTCCCTATCCCGTCTCTGCCTCTCCGTAATCCCCAAATCGAACGTCGACAACCCCTCCTTCCCCCCTTCCGCCCCTACTTTCCCATCCCTCTCATCCTCCCTCCGAAAAGCCGGATAATCATCCAATAACACAATCTTCTCCTTCGCCCCTACCACCGGGAAAAAAAACGTTTCCTCAACCCCCCTTCCGCTTTTCCTCCTATGCTCCATCTCCACCACCAACCCTTTACAACCATTAGCTCCCATCCCAACCAACACGCCATCTTTTTCCTCTGCTAAGCCGAATACCGGTTCCGGTTGGCTTTTATCAGCGGCGCGTTTGCGGGCGAGGATTTGGTCGAGGCTGTGGGTCGTGAAGATGGTCGTGGCGAGGTATTTGAGGTTAGTTAGGGGAGAGGGGGCGTAAGGGTTTGTGGGGGAAGGGGGGAGGGGGATGTCAGTGTGGTACGTTGCTAGGAGGGAGGTTGTGGGGGTGAGGATTATGGAGAGAAAGGTGGAGAGGGGGTGGGTAGGGTCATGGGAGAGGGGGTGGAGAGTGTCGATGATTAGGAGGGTTCCTGGGATACTTAGATTTTTGGTGTCGGGTTTGGGTGCTGTGATGGGACGTACGTTTATTTGGTGATATGATTGTTGAGATTTCCTTCTGGAGAGTGGAGGCATCTTTTCGTCTCGCTTTGATAAAGGTTGTGATATTTGAAGGCGGTTTGATCGTTTCAAAGGAGATGAATACAATGTCTGTTTTTGAGCTCTAAAAGAAAAGTATAACTTAGAAATAGAAGATGAGAATATATCGGATTCGAGGAAACCTACCTTTGCATTGTGAATATAGTGACTGATCAGAGGTTTGGCGGTTTGCTCAATAGTATCAAGTACCAACGTAAATGGGGATGAGTCCCCACGGACACTCAGAAGTTTTTGAATTAAAAGCAAATTGTGCACCCTTCGATGCTGGAGTGTGCGATCCGTCATGATCTTATAAATTCTACTCTTTGGCTTCCAATCGCATTGGTGTGCGAATTTGCAAAATTTTCGTCGAGGTGTTGCATATATTTACGAACAGGAAATCTGCTTTGCTTCGATTGATATGGGGAAACGAAAGGGAACACAAGATATTGACGACACATTCGCTCGCAAAGCTTACTTAGGTTCAACGTAATGGAGAGGAAATCTCGATATTGTCTCCAAGATTTGAGGTGTCTAGACCGTTGTGTGCCTGATTTAGGGTTAGGGATATGGGTTTGGATTTAATTGTGCGTAGCCATCAGGCTAGCCGAACGTACACTTGAAGGGAAGTTGTATGTGACAGCGAAGAACCCCTCCGTACTCCCCGGCTATTTCCCAGGTTCGTCCCGTGCGAGATCCCATCAGCCTCTAACAGTGCTGGGCATCATTCTTGCACGATGGGAAATGCAAGGCTTTATGAAGAACGCTAATTTCACAAGCGAAATATTCACTCATGGGGCTGAGCTCTTCTACGTGGATACCTACTATGTACGGACTAGGTAGCTTTCTTGACTTCCCTGTATGATTAAATACTACGAACGGATTAAGAGCATTCATTGCCGGCCCCAGCTGCCTTATTCTTGACTGTGTGTGGACTCCAAACGCTACCGGGCATTGATTGTCCAGCGGTAGGCTCGTCAAAACCACCAGCGGACATCTGGCTGCTCATACCAAACGCTGTCAAGCCTCCTTCCTCTATCTCTGATCCTACTAAAGGGTCAGAACAAAATAGACTTAGGATCCTATCTACGATATCCCGCATGATATCTTGACTAATCGCTTGAGCATTAAAATGCCTTCGAAAAGCGAACACTGCCGCTTTGTATGTCTGGTGATAGACAAGCTTGAATTCATCTTCAGCCTCAAAAGGCGTGATGTCACCAGTTGACGTGGCGGTGTTTGGCCGATCCTCCGTAGCTGATGATTTACCAGGTCTCTTCTTTTGTTGTAGTCCATGTAGTCGCATACCAGCCATAACCACCTTTGTCAGAGCAGCCTTGTTTCTTTGAGCATAGTCACCATCTACATCAGAGAGTATGAGACTGTTACGGGGCGAGATTGCACTCTCCACACGGTGTAGTGAGGACCGCTTGCCATTAGCTAGCGCTCCCGAGCGAGAAGCTGGTCGTGAAACCTCAGGGTTTGCTACAGACATCGTGCTAGAGGACCTCGAGAGACTCTGTTTCACCCCTTCTCTTGCCTGCAGCATAGTTGGTGTTCTCGACTCCTCGTAATCAAGGCTTGAAGGGAGACTGTGTCTGGTTGTAGGGCGATCAATTTGAGCCATCACGTTGGAGATGCTTTCTCCGCCACGACCTTTGAGCTTCCGCCTTTTCTGCTGGGCATCTTCGAATAGTGACGAGAGACTCGGACGCTTCTGGTGTGCTCCCTGATGAGGGCGAGACAAATCATGGGTTTCTGGCAGGAAGGTGGCTTCTTTGGAAGTCGTCAGTCCATCCAGATTGGGACCGGCCAACCTAGCTGCTTTGTCCACATAGCCAAGGATTGTGGAGCACATCGGCAGGGCATAGACCTGGAGATCTAAATGATCGCCATTAAGTGAAGTTTGGTAAGATTCTTTAGGTGGAGCAGGTGAGGAAGACAGAATTGGAGTAGGTAGCTCCGCGACGTTTCTCCTGACAGCAGCATAGAGCAGTAATTCTGTGATGTTATTTTCTCCATGCGGCCCAATTCCACCATCACCAACGCTCAAGAGCATGCCATACTCTGATTGTGCTCCTTGGTAATACCACCAGGAGCTTGAGACAGTCTCCTCCTGACCATTGATATGTTCTTGACACAACAGTCCCTCACTCAACCACCTTAATGTAGCTTCATGTTCTGAAGAGACCTCCAAGCAAGGTCCTGCCGCGAGGTATAACGGAATACTTGGTACATGTACCCGAGACAGATAATGTAGCTTTGCGTCCTGGGCCAATAGATCGCGGGCATGTGGATTGCAACACCAAAGATGGATATCTGTCCAGAATCAGCCTTGTGACCATCGTCCCTGAAATTTACGTACCTTCAATGCTTGCTGCCGGATTGTCGGTGGTGATTGTTCCCGTCCATACTTCCATGATCGGTTCAACATTGCTGAAGCGAGGACTCTACTTGAGCGTCCAATGCTCAAGCATCGTAATCCGTAGGGGAACTTGGGTGCCTAGGTGCTAGCATTCTCTTAATGCACCGCTGCTGTACTGTACCCTCGAAGACCCTTGACGCGTGAGTGGCGAGAGCAGACGGTCGCGATGGAATTCAATGACCCAATTGAGCCGAACCGAGCCACGGCCTTGGCAACAAATGATGGTCGTATCCGTATTGGGGCTCTTAAACTTGGTTAGATAACTGGCATTTCTAAGACTCTCATTAGAGCTACAAGACGGTAGTGTACAGATTTTCCAGTGACACGATGGTAGTGCTACGTATTGATCCGTCTAGGAGCTTGTCCATCTGTACCTCGACGAATACGGCTTTTTCGCGACCTGTCTACAGACGAGATATTTTCTTCTTCAGGTTCTACTGTCACCACAATTCAAGTCACTGCCGTTCCGTCAAGCTTATGAACAAGTGAAAAGCTTTGCGTAGACTACAATTATTCACCATATCCAGATAGATCCCCAGATATTTCCCCACCCATACTTTCTAATGTCTCTAATCGCAAATGGTTCTCTTCATCCCCAGGCACGCAAGGCTGCGGCTTGTATTCATTTACACATGTCAGACAACATCCTAGAAATCTTGCTCTTCCTGGAAAAACATAGTGAAACTGATGATGGTGCCATAGATCAAAAGTCCTCCGATAATCGACATAACCATGGCGGGTACCTGGATCAGACCGGAGTGAGCCAGCAAAGCTGGAAGAGCTGGGTATTAGAATACCTTGTCAGCGCAGTCCGTGCTAAGTCTCTTCATAAAACGTAACGACTCATATACGTTGCTTCCGCGAATAGTGACCACGTACCAACTCCCATTACAACCAAGAACCCAGTGCAGAACCTCCCGAAATCTATAATCGCGCTGCCTGAACTCTCCATAAAGTCATCTGGATTTGCACATCGTCCGCATATGAAGTTTGGTAATGGTGCGATCGTATACGTAGCTACGACGAGAAGTGTGAGGTAGCTCTGGAAGAGAGCAGAGGAGAGGATGACAAGGAGGAATCCGATCGCAAGGACCTGAGAGATAGTTAGCAAGGCTACAACCAACCAGATCAAGTATAACACACAAAGGAGAGAGCTATGATAGTCTTGAGGCCAGCCGCCATAATGTACTTGTGTCGCGTGCACTTGGAGCCCGGATTAGGCTCCGAAAGCAAGCATGCACCGAATCCTAGTGGTATCCTCCTAGTTGTCGCAGGTCGTAGGAGCTGAGGTTGAGCGTCTGACGCACTGGTAGTCGAGTCTTTTCAGAATGTAGTCCTGTATCGGTCAAACAATTTGTTCTTAGCTGGCCTCGCTGGCGTTGTTGGTGACGGAGGCTGGAGCTGATCGGCACCTCGGCGCTTGCATGGAGATCTGCCAGAACTAGTTCTAGCCCTAGCCCTAAGATATCACAAACTTTCCGCGACGCGCTTTGAAGCCATTCCCTCATCATGATGGGTGTCGTCGCTATGGTGACCGTTCCGCAAGACGGGGACAGAACCGAGCATGTAGTAGGGTGGCCGCCGTGAATGCCCTGGATCGATGCTGCCGCATCTACAAGTTCTTTGAAAGACGCTCCTCGAACCGTGCTCCCAACCCTCCAAAGACTGAGACCCGTACACCTTGCTTTCTGGTACGAGCTGTATAGGACATCATGAGCTCTTCCGACGAGGACGAGGACCTTAGACAAGCAATAGCACTTTCCCTGCAAGATCAAGCAAACGGACCTGGACTTACGCTCAAAGAGGCGATAGAACTCGACAGTGAGACTGAAGATGAAGACGAGGCTGTTCATACTGCAGATGATACGCATCGGGGCGTCCATACTATGATCGCCAATAGTCCGCAACATGATGTGAACGTTGCAATTGGCGATGGTGCTGGAAAGCTTACGGGAAGCGAAGGGTCCAACCCGACATCAAGCCTGAGCTTTTTGGGCATTGACCGTAAGAGGATGGAGCAAGAGAGGCTAGCGCGCAAAAGAAAAGTTTCAATATCACCACCTCCACCGCGGAAGATTCCAAGGACGTCTCCAGGTGCTTCCATCCAAGCTCCTGACCGCCAGCTCGACTCAAGCAAAAATCCACGGCCTTCAATATTCCCCCGGGGCACGGTCAAGAAGACGTGGGCGTTTGGGTGCCCTAGAACGAGCGACGATATCAAGCTTGAGGAAGTACTCCAACGACAAGATCTTAATCTCGCGGTTTTGAGTTCCTTCCAATGGGATGTGGAATGGTTGCTAGCCAAGATTAATACAAGAAGTATGTCCGTATGGAACCTGAAGGAGAGAGTGCCTGTTTCCCGATTGTTACTAATTGAACATCAGGCACCCATATAACGCTCGTGATGCAAGCGAAAGACGAGGCTACCAAACAACAGTACCGGCGTGAAACAGCCTCCATGCCGAACCTTCGCCTCTGCTTTCCTTCAATGGAGGGACAAGTTAATTGCATGCACTCCAAACTGATGCTGCTTTCTCATCCCGGCTATCTAAGAGTGGCAATCCCTACGGCCAACTTGGTAACCTATGACTGGGGCGAGTCAGGAGACATGGAGAACATGGTTTTCCTGATTGACCTTCCTCGTTTGCCTAACGGCCAACGTACCACAAGAGAGGACCTTACTTTCTTTGGGCGAGAGTTGATCTACTTCCTTGAAGCCATGGGACTGGAGCGCAGCATCGTCGACAGCGTATACAACTTCGATTTTACGGCTACCAAGGATATTGCATTCGTCCATACCGTGGGCGGCACGCATTCCGGAGAAGGTGACCCTTGGCGACGTACCGGTTATTGCGGGCTTGGCCGTGCCATTGGTGAACTTCGCCTTAATACTAGTGGACCTCTCCACATCGACTTTGTCGCGTCCTCGATTGGATCACTGAACATGGACTTCCTTGCAAAGTTGTATTTGGCTGCCCAAGGCGATGATGGGTATACGGAGTATCAGCGGCAGAATCCAGCGGCGGGCAAGGCTAAGGGCAAAGCTGGGACAGCTATTGTGAATAATGCCAGAAGTAATCACAAGAAACTGGAGGACGAAGTCCGGGAGAACTTTCGCGTCTATTTTCCGACTCATGACACTGTGAAGAGTTCCAAAGCCGGGTTTGCCGGTACTATTTGCTTTCAGTCAAAATGGTACAATTCCCCAGCCTTTCCCCGTTATGCAATGCGAGATTGCAAGAGCACAAGAGCAGGCTTGCTGATGCACAATAAAGTAAGAAATTCTTTATCCTTCCACAACCACGCTCATCTCTTGTCTTAGATCCTCTATGTGCGCAGTAAAGCCAATACGCCGGCGCCCCAATCAACGTCGCATCATATAGCATGGGCATACGTAGGGTCAGCAAATTGCTCAGAGAGTGCATGGGGTAAGCTATCAAAGGACCGCACATTGAAGTCGCCAAAGCTCAACTGTCGCAATTGGGAATGTGGTGTCATTGTTCCACTCCGAGAGGGCGAAAGCACGACTGGCCAGTTCGATCTCCGACAATTTGAGGGTACTGTTCCAGTCCCAATGCAATTTCCGGGTGAGCCGTATGGAAGTCGCAAGCCATGGTTCTACTCGGAGCAATAGGCATGGCGATTCGGGGGTCTGTGATCGGAGGCGTGATCAGTCGGCGATGGTATGAATCTTTGTGTAACAGCAACTTAAGTTGGTATTCACTGTTGGTCT
Organism: Cladonia borealis; assembly: GCA_018257855.2. Lineage (NCBI taxonomy): Eukaryota > Fungi > Ascomycota > Lecanoromycetes > Lecanorales > Cladoniaceae > Cladonia > Cladonia borealis. Next base: position 1,740,172 of record JAFEKC020000009.1, on the reverse strand, counting down.
CATTGGGTAGCATGCCGAGGTAGGACCGTGATCAAGTGATAAAAATCTTTAACAATTCCATCCATTCCGCACTTTTTCATGCTCTAAGATTTGGCCCTTGAACCATCTGAAGTTGCTCTGTGTGATATACAACAACATCAGACTGCACATGGAAAGATACTCTGGTGAAAAGAGCCCACCCAGACTTTATTAAGAGACGCCCCTCGGAAGGCGCTTTGCTCTTACTCGTTCACAACTTTCTTACTTAACTCACTTTTCGCACCTTCTATCTTGAACGTCGTCAACGACTTTTCACAAAGTCCCCAAGTTAGGCACGCGGTGACAAAATCATTAGCAGGGTGTCTTCACTGTAATTTCCTCACCTTTCCTCGCCTTTCGCATCTTCTATCTTGGGCCTCGTCAACAACATTTGACAAATCACGGGGGTCTGGCACGCCGTGAGAAAATCTCTGGTAGGGTGTCTTCACTGTAACGTTCATATCCAGAATTCATCGCTAACTCACCGCCGAAACTTACAGTGTCAAGCGAGATTCTCGGACCTGTCTACCCTGCACCTACCAAGGGCATGTTATGTTGCCATGCCTCATATCCTCAATCTCGCAAACGAGGTCCTCTACCAGATCATCGCAGCCACAAACCCTCACGATATTGAAAGCCTCGCAGCAAGTTGCAAAACAATCAATATTCTAGCTCAGCCCGAGCTCAAACGCCATCGCGAATTGAAAAAAAGTACGTGAAGTTAGCATTCTGGGGCCTTGGGAAGTCGCTCAATGCTCCAGGCGTTCATCCCATTTACGTGCTACGAGATATCCTACAAGATACAGCCTTAGCACAGTACCCTACCACTTTACAAATTGGACCATTTGATGAATACTACCATGATTGGCTTAGCAACGACCACGACAAAGTCGAGTCGGAAGGTATAAGAACAGTAGCGGCTGAGTGTGACAGGGAAATCCAGAATGCTATCTATCAATGTCCCTTTATTGAAACACCGGAGCGAGAAATTTGGAGAGTGCAAATCATGGAGGGGAGAGGACAGGCCATAATCGGGCTCCTCTTGACGCTTCTTCCAAATTTAACATCGATGACGACTGTACCAAAACCCGAAGAAGGCTTATTCACGCAGATTCTCAAAAGGATTGTCGAATTTCAACAGCCTACCCACAGACTCGCACCGCAAGCCTTGACGAAGCTGGCTAGAATTGACGCTCGTCCCTTCTATTATGTATCTCTCATGACGGTCCATGAGTTTGACCATCTCTCACAATATGCTCTCTTGCCCTCCATGAGGACTATCACTGGGTCTCACTTCGAAACATACGTGAGTGGAAACGCTCGAACTTTCCAGTGGCCTCACGATCCGGGCATCTCCGCAGTGACAGAGATCAATATCGATCGCAGCATGGTCGATGGCGAGAGCATCACCAATCTTGTGCGTAGCGTTAGAGCCCTGGAAAGATTCAGCTTTTCATTCGGCGAACACTTGCCTACCAGGGTGATATATCAGCCACGTAAGATCATTAGGGGACTTGAGCTGTATACAAAATCTAGTCTCTCCTATCTTCATTTGACGGGTACTCGAATAAGGATCAATACGACGCAAGATGATGACCTTGAGATCGACCTACGAGTCTTTGAAAAGCTCAAGCAGCTTCGAATTGACCACACTTTGCTCAGCCACCATGGCAGGCCTTGCTTGGCTCCATTCAAAGGAAAGCCAGATCAGGATTGTAACTGCTGGCCACAGCGCCTAGTGGATGTTTTACCAGCGTCGTTAGAGTCACTCGAGGTTATGGACTATGTGCCATGGAAACATGCCAGGGCATTCTTCGCCGGATTTCCAGAATTCAAAGCGGAGCGGCTACCGAGGCTCCGAGACATCGAGATGCAAGGAAGTGCGGCCGTTGATTTGCAATTCATCCATCTTTGTGAGAGCGTGGGGGTGATATTAAGCCAAGATGGAGTTGAAGATGATGTGAACTATCATTATTCGTGAAGCAGCGGCAGTCGGTTCGAGTGCGGCAAGGCAGAGAAGAGTAGATGACCGCGGTCTTGGCCGTAATGTGATCTAAGGGCAAGGTAATTCCGCGGATGAGTATGTAGATTCTTAGTGAGATTACATAGTTAAGGGACCAAAGCGTAGTCAAACGCAAGGTCTTGCAAGCTTTGAAAGATGGAGGACCGGAGAATATGTGTTATAAAACAGAGCATAAGTCATGCATATACAGCTGGCACCTGACAAGTTATCACTAACGACACCTTTAAAGTATGAATAGCTCCAAGGGTTCTTGATATTAGATGATACACTTTGATACCTAATGAATACGTAACAAAGGAATAACACTTAAGATATGCTAGTGAAATTTGAAACCCAACTTTAACTACCCCTTCGTATCCGTGATTCATACTCTTACAATAAATAGCAAGCTGCTAGAACTTCTACGCCCCTGTGGCCATTACGACAGGTCATGTGGTGAGAACGCAAACGCCAGAAGCGCGCTTGTGCACAGAATACTTTTTCATCAAGCCATCAACACAACTTTTACTCTTCACATCTCCAACAAACAAGTGCAAAGATTTCATCACCTGCATTCACTCCACCCACATGTAATGAAGTAACATTCGCGGACTCCCGAGGCCAGCGCTATACATCCACACCATTCATCAACTACTCGCTGCCTTATCACTCATTCCATCAAACTCCCCCAGTTCAAAGCTGAAATGGCAATCCTACTCGATCTAGCGAACGAGTTGCTTCTGCCCATACTTGATTATCTCCCACCAATCGAAATGGTCAGCTTAGCCATGTCTTGCAAACGGATCAATACGCTGGCGCAAGATAATCTCACCTTACAAAGACAGCGCATCAAGAAATATCAAAACGTTACTTTATGGGGATGCTGCCGCCATCAAACCCGACCGCACCCTATCTTGCTTCTCCGGGATATCTGTAACGATTGGAGAGTCGCTTATTATGCCAGGTCGCTCGTCATCGAATGTTGTGGGTCGCATCCAACCCCATGGGTTACTGACTCTGATAGAAGTTGGAACGAAACTGCGCAAGCAGCTTACCTCATGCCTCTGGAAGCTGAAAAGGTCAAGAGCGTACTGCCCAAGATCACCACAACGGTCTGCAAAATGCTCAGAATGGCTCTCCGATGGGATGAGGCTAAGGTTAACAATGCCCTCGACATGACGGAACATGGTGCCCGGGGTGCGATACTAGGCCTCCTCGTCGTCTCGCTTCCCACTATCAAATCAGTCTCATTGAAGGGCTACGTCTGGCGCGATGATTTATGGATTGACTCGCTGAAGAGCATCATAGATCAGCAGAATCCTCACTCGGGTAGCTCTGGAGCAAGTTTTCTTATGGACGTCTCTGAGCTTAATCTAATTCAGCAATATGAGAGTCGTTCGGCTATGTCTTGGAGCATAGTCCCGTTTGCGACCCTGCCTTCTTTACGGGTGATACGAGGAGCTTCACTCAAGTCTTATTCAATCGATAACAATTTGTTTGCTGACAATTTCGGACTTCCTCCCTCGCCTGTCACAGAGATCGACTTGCAAAGAACCCATCTAACCACCAACGACATTGGCAACGTTTTACGGTATGTGCAAGTCTTGACGCGATTTAGATACGACCGACAAGAAAATATTTACCGCGGCGCAGAGCCCGGCGAAATTTTCAGAGCCCTTCTTACATGTGCCAGTCAGAGTCTTGAAAGTCTCGCGCTCACAAGCGCCACTGCATCCCGCGAACCTTGGGACGAGGATATAACAGAGTCCTTGCGGGGTTTCAAAGTCTTGAAAGAGCTCCACCTCCCCTCCAATGCTTCCGTCGCAAGCAAATCAATAAGCAATTGGAGGTCCCTTGCCACAGAATATACACCCAGACTTGTGGACCTCTTGCCGGCTTCTATTGAGACGGTCCGGTTGGTTGGGGAAATGACGTGGAAGGAAATCGCCCCACTGCTCCTAGGCCTGCCGGAGGGTAAAGCCGAGTATCTCCCCAAGCTAAAAGAGATACTTTTCAAGGTAGGGAGGGATCAAGGGGAGGCACACAAGCAGACCCAGGCGTTGGCTCCTCTCGACCAAGAGAGGGGGATGGTGATACAGCTCAACGAGGACGAAGCTGCTAGATACGATGGGCACTACTCAGGCCGCTTTTTTTTTTTTTCTAGATCAACTTTAGCTACTCAAACATGTCAGCTTTAACAATTAACAATCTCGGAACAGAAGCGAAGATAAATAAAAGATTCCAACTCATAAATGATAATTATCAAAATGATCAAATCACATTTGGAGCAAGGTCGCCTGAACAAGCCATAGTTGTATAGCATGCCACGGTAAACCCATTGACGTGGTTTCCGAAATTACTGCGGTAGAAAAGGCCTGAGTAGGACTCGCACAGTCTTACACCTGCTCCGCCATGATTCATAGGCCCATAGCTTACGAATGGCATATCTGAATGCTAGACTTTCAATCCCCTACACTTTCTATCAAAGAATTCAAACCAAAAACATCAAGCCTCAGTCGGATAATCAGTGCCCAGGAGTTATTGCAATCGACACGGGGACCTTTTAAGCAGTAATGATGAGTTCATTAGCTTCAATTCATACTTAATGTCCAAAGGCAATCTGAAAATTTTGATCCTACTATGACGCATAAAATTGCAGTTTTGCTTGAATAGGAACTGTCAAATCGATCTCCCCTGAGCTAATTCGGCGAGCTCAATACGCATGGTCGTATGGCACAGCTCCAGTGAAGATTTTCTTGACGGCAAGCTTCAGGTGAGCAAATTGCTTTTTTCGAAGTGGTCCTCGAGTTGATTGAGGCTGTTTGATATTTGAAGAGCGCGATATCCAACCTCGAACCGATATGCAGAATCAGTTGTTGAATGGGCGCTATACTTGTTGTCTCTTTGTCTTCTAAGATGTGAAGTGTTGATTGAGATTTGGCCAGGGGCAAACTTGGCCTACACTGAAAGAGGATTTTCTTTTCATAATGCGGTGCAATAGCATGACAACAGTCACTATTGCGAATACAAACAAGTGTTTTCTCCGCAAAACAAATATTCCCTCACGCCTTCTAACTGCATCTGGCGATAGTTGACGAGATGTTGATCCGCGCAGGGATTTGTACGCCCCCACCCCTTAGGATAAGTCCTCATTCATCGCGACTTCCGCCCACCCCTTTCTTTCTCATCCGCAGGTAGAGCTCTCTGCGCAGCAGTCCCTACCTCTGACGAGGCTCACCAAGTTCGCTTATCTCTGAAGAAAGTCCCCGGCCCGTCTACAAACTGATATGACGCTCATCTTCAGGCCAGCAGGCGCATATCGATCTACTTTAGTACTTCTTAGGGGATGGGATCTGCCATGGGTGCCAGCAGTGTAGCAGGGGGTCAGAGCTCCTAATAGGCGTCGGATAGGGCATCGGAAACGTCCACCGCCCATAGTTCCCTCATAGCTCCCTTGTAGCTCCCTGACAGCACCTTCGCCACTCTCATAGCTTCATGCAGGTCAAGATCTGGAACCGCTCGCAGCACACCCTCGCAACCCAATTCGTCCACCCAGCAATTCTTCAAGCCATGCCCGAGATGCCCAACCTGCGGCTGAGCCCACTAGAACTGATCTGGAGGAAGCCGCCGATATGAGGGGACTGACACCATACTCTTCCGCCCAATCCTCCTCTTCCCTCCCTCCGAGAGCTGTCAACAGCGGTCACTCCTGGCGGTGAGCTTTGGACAGCAACAGCAGATGGCTACCATGTCTTTCGTTGCCATCCCGTTCTTCTATGCGTCGTTGTTGTTCCATATCGCTATCGCCATGCCGGGCGCAATCCCGTGGCTGGGTCCAACGCCGACGACAATGAGCCTTATGGCTACAGCGGGGATGTCTCTGCGGCCAACGGAACCGCCAGGTCTCAATGGCATTCCACGAGAGCTGCGTCGACGGCAGGATCAGTATCAGTATCCTCCACCGCCGAATTGGTGTGGTTTCGTCGATAGTCTCTATGGTAATGAGTGAGCAGCATTGACAGCATGGTCATGGTCTAACATGCCATACAGATGACCCACTCTCATGCAGCATTGGATTGACCTGCGTCAATTCAGGGACAGCTCTTGGTTGCTGTACGGCTACCACTGGGCTTTGCACAGCTCTCTACACTACTTGCGCGAATTACGGCGACGTGTGCGATGAAGAATGTCAAGTAAACCCTGCAATAAGAAAATGGTGCATCCGTCTTCCGCTGGAGCATAATTGGCACATTTACTAATACATGGTACTTAGTGATGACCTTGAGCCTTATTGTGGGACATTCTCTTTTCCAGGCGATACCTACCTCTTCAACTGTCAAGTCACCTCCGCGTTGATTCAGGACGTGGAATTCTTGAACGATTTCTACGTCACTGCAATTGGAAGTACACTGGCCCCCGAACCTACTACGAATCCTTTCGGCTTCACAGCCTCCGCCTCTCTAGCAGCATACAGTAGTACACCCGGCATTGCTACAACCTCCTCCTCAGCCGCTCCTACGGCCACGAATATTGTTGTACCCCTGCCTGGTACTCGCGGCGGTCTATCCCTAGTCGCGTTCGATGGGATCATTGCCGCTGGTGCGGTCCTCTGCGTACTCATATTCGCTACCACCGTCTTTTGTTGTATCCGCTCCAGAAGGAAACGAAATATTGAGGCTGCCAAACCACCACCTGCATACAGTCAATCACAACCAATGCAGCAGCAAGCACAGCAACCACAATCCCCGAAGCCACAGCAACCACCACTGAAAGCCTTCGGTAGCTACCAATCCGTCCCGCAGCAAAACCAGCGCCCGGAAGTTGTCGAATTACACAACTCCGTCCCACCCACCCCTGAACTACCACCCAGTCCTCCTCCCCAATCCCAACCTCCTTTCCTATCTCCCACCAGCTCCTTCATCTCCGCCCCAACCCAACAATCGCCTCTCAGCCCCGACCCCCGCTTCAGCTCCGGCTCCGCCACACTCCTCAGCCCCATGAGCCCAAACCTCGACCCCCGCCAAAGCTACTACAAACCCTCCATTTCCCCCGCCATCTCCGAAAAAGACGCCACAATGTCCAACCCCAGCGTTCCCCACGACGCAGCAGCAGCAACACAAAACGTTCCAACAGAAGTCGATGCCACGACTGCAAATCCGGGCGTGCCTGTTGATGCGGCGGCGGAGCCTGGCGTGCCAGTGGAGGTGGATGGTACGCCGCATGCAGCGGAGCTGGATGCGATAAGCTATTGGGCCGGGGGTGGTGGGGCTACGTCGCAGGGGACAGGGGGGCCGCAGCAGCCGGTTGAGATGGGACATCATTGGCGAGAATAGAGGTTACGGTAGATTATGTGCGGATATATTGCGTTTTCTAGGATTGGGAAAAGATCAATGCGGATATAGCATTTTCTAGGATTGGGAGATTGGGGACTGGCTGGTTCGTGTAAAGATAATTTTGGTTGGGTATTTATTGCTAGAGGGTTCGGGATTCATGTATGTAACGGCCTTGAATATAATGTATAGCGCTTTAGAGGATATGCATGGTTTACATACTCTACTGGTTTGAAAATTTTTGGGAACGGTATATCAGAATTCGTATGGAATCGAGAAAAACTAATGCAAAAGCCCTAATCCTATCCCGGTTGTATTGTTGAACCAACCGGGGGGGTGTTGAACCCATGCTGTTTAATCTAAAATCTAAATACAGAAATGCAATAAAGTTGATTGATATATACACACTCCCCCTTCCGACTTGAACCCATAACACATCAAAACCCACCTAAAAGTCCATCCTTATCTGCAATCATCCACACGGTGGTGGCTCGCAGGCCGAGGAATGAGTGAGTTCATTCATTCAGTGAATAACCTTAATGTACTCTTCAACTTGGCGACCATCTCCTCCCATTCTCCTTCCTCTGTGCTCAAAGCCGTTACGGCACCGCCTGCTCCGATGGTCCATTCTTCGCCTTCTTCTTCTTCTACCTCCCCACTAACTTCATCGTCTTCACCCTCTCCAGCCCCGTCCTCCCTCGCCTTATCCCACCTCACAGCACTCCTAATAACAACGCTAAAGTCGCCGCCTCCGCCTATATCCAGATATCCGAGAACACCGGAATATGTACCTCGGTTTCTGTTCTCGAGAGAGCGTAGGAGTTGGCAAGACCGGAGTTTGGGGGCGCCGGTCATGGAGCCGGGGGGGAGGGAGGAGGCGAGGATGTCGATTGGTGAGGTTGGGGTTGGGGGGTGGGGTTGAGTGGTTGAGGGTAGATTTGGAGAAGTGGGTAAGTTGGTATTGTCTGATTCGTTGGGAACATCGTTGAGGATTTCGATGAGCTCGTCGTCTTCGTCGTTATCATCGTCCATGATGGTAAGTGTACCTTCAATAACGCTGACTAGTTGGAAGAGGGTAGCGTATTCTTCCACGACCATGAGCTTTGGAACTGTTACATTTCCGGAACCGACTACGCCGTGGAGGTCATGTCGGATTAGATCGACGATCATGAGGTTTTCTGCGCGTTCTTTTGGGGTGGACAGGAGGGCAGTTGCTTGCGCGAGAGTGAGGGGAGGGAGGTTCGGATCGGGTTGACGCTTGACGGTGCCTTTGATGGGACGGAATTGGCATGTTGATATCTTCTTATCGGAGTCGAAGCCGGTGCCGGTTGTGGGACGAGACCAGCGGAGGAAGCGCTCTGGAGAGCTCGAGAGAAGAGTCATATTTCCAAGCCGGACGTAAGCGGAGAAAGGAGAGGGATTTAAATTGCGGAGCCGACGGTAGAGAGCCCATGGCTGGTGTCTTATTGGGGCTTTGATAGTAGCTTGCGTGGTGAGACAGAGCTCGTATGAGTCGCCAGCCCTGATTGAGTCTTGACAGGCGCGGACTTGAGATTTGTAAGTCGTTTCGTCAGGCATATCAATCTGGACAGGCCTGTCTGGGGATGAGGTTTTTGGGCACAGGCAGACGGATGATAACGGGGATTTGGAGGGTTTTCTTAATCGCGACGTTGTTTCATTGACCCATTCGTGGTCGTTGGGTTTAATACTTTGGATGTACATCTTTTGGTTGAAGTGATCTATGACGATACTTCGTTCGACGAAGACGAAGCTCATATTTGGTCCTCGCAGTAGGTTTCGTGGTTCGCTGTCAGGTCTATTGTTGATGCCGATCATTTCTAAACACGCCTCGTAGCCAATGTACCCTACAAGACCGCCCCAGAATGGTATCTTGACATTTTGACTCTGTGGCCTGTACTGTTTGAGGAAGTCCTTGAGATACGTGATAATCCCACCTGGATAGTGTGCAAGATCAAGATTACTTCCATGGCCACCGGAAGTTCGGCGAATATCTGATGTGCCTGCAGTATGTTCGAAACGTAGAGACTCAGGGAGTACAATACCCAGTATACTGTATTCACCAACCTCCGGCCGCTGATGTTGCTCAGAGTCAAGAATTACAGACTCCCCTTCAGTCAAGTGCAAAGCCCCACAAATGGAGGGTATTGTCCATTCTTCAACATCCAGTATCTTCGTGTCTACATGTACTTTCTGTGTTCTCTGAGTCGTTCGAGCGTGGGGAGAAGATATTTCGCCGGTAGAAGGATCTTTCCGGTCGTTCGATAGCGGCTTTCGCTTGTCAACGTTACCATCGATAGCCTTCAGCACCGATTCAGCATTTGGATGTGTCCTCTGGGGTTTTGACGGCCTAGTTTTCTCGGCTGCCCAAAATTTCTCGTCTGATACGAATGCCGATGAGATAATTCTAGGGGTGTCCCTAATGTCCCGCATCTGCCACGAATATCTAGTCCATGCTCGAGCAGCTGCCCACCAGTCATCGATGACTCTTCGGGCATCCTCACTGGAACAAATAGATTCTGCATGGAACTGGATACCAAAGAACGGGTTTGAAACATGCCTTACAGCCATCAGAACCCTTTGCGGACTAGGCGAGAGGATCTCAGATGTCGCATCTGGCTTGTTATCGGAGTTGTAATCCCAAGCTAGGGGCTGTAGTTCGGGACACGCTGCAGAGGACTTCCAATGGTCAACATTGGTATTTTCGTCCCGGTGTTTGAGCGAAGCATGCAACGAATGATATTGGACCGTTTCCACCTCCTGAGAACACGCGAAGTCGGAATCATTGTTGAACCTAACCTTGCGAACGATACCGTGTCTTGGCTCAGGAAGCCGGTCAATTATCCCACCAAAAGCCTGAACCAGACTTTGAAACCCAAGGCATATCCCTAGAACCGGTAACAACTTGTCTCCATCCAACTTCCATAGCTCTCTGAACAAGCCCACATCCATTGGATTCCGGGGATCACCTGGACCAGGCCCGGCAACAATTGCTGCAAAAGGCCTGATGAAGGACGCAAAGTCTTTGATTGGGTCATCAATTCTGATGACGGTCACCTTGACCTGGAGCCTTTTCTCTAATAGTGATACGATATTGTTCGTAAACGAGTCATAAGCATCGATGAACAGAATGCGCTGAGGATCGGCATGAGGCATGTCCTCTGGTACTCTCAAATCCCTGAATTACCGACAAGAGGCTCTCTAGAGTCTATATTGTGTTTCCAGCGGTCTAATGCGAATGCATTCGCATGGATCTCTTTTCCAAAAGAAATAGTATTGATAACACGCTAATTGAATATACAAAATACAAAATCAAGGGTAAAAGCACATATCCGCACCAGTAGATGACCGAGATAATGAAAGAAAAGGATTAAGAAATTATATGGTATGGTATAATACAAAAGACAAGAAATCATGGAGAGTAGCCAATGGGGTAAAATCTTCGGAGGAGCGAGGAGCGCAGCCCTAACCCTAGAAAGATATACCCCCGGTCTCCTGCACCGTCACGACCTTCTTCTCCTCCCTCAATTCATAGCTTGCTACGAGTTGCAAGATACCCATCCCACTATGAAAGCCAACCCTCCCCGACACATCAATACCTCCCCTCGTATCTCACCTCCCAGCACCCGGCCATGACAGCTAAACCGCATTTTCCACCCTCCACCACCCCCCGCACCTGGCTAATAACAGCCGCAACCTCCCCCATCGGCATCTCAATTGCCCGCGCCGTTCTCGCCCACGGCGACTCCGTCGTAGCTGGTATAAGATACGGAGAACTAGATGCCGATGGCGAAGAGCGCGGGGAGGAGTTTCGCGAGTTTATGGCAGAGGAGTGTGTGAGGGAGGGGTGGGGGGAGAGGATCAGGGCAGTGGGATTGGATGGGAGGTGTGAGGATCCCAATCATTGAGATGTGTCTACGGAGGGAAACCGTGGGCTGATGTGTGACGGGTGTGTAGGAACATGGGAGAGTGTCAAGCAGCTGTTGCTGAGGCCGTGGAGGTGTTTGGGGGCTTGGACATATTGCTATGTTGTACGAGTGAAGGTAGACGACTCTGGGAACTTGGCTGAGGCTTTGTACTGACGAGATGGAATAGCCCTCATTGGCACAGTAGAAGAGCTCGCGGCTTCCCCCCGAACGCAGACGCTGGTACGGGAGCAGTTTGAGACGAATTTCTTTGGACCAGTGAACGTGCTCAAGGCTGCTATACCAGCTATGCGGAAGAGGAATTTAGGGCATATAATGATATTGACGGGAATAAGTGCGTGCTGTTTGTGCATACAATGTACTCGTGCTAATGTACAAGGCAGCCGGTCATCTAGGTACACCGGGGCTCGGTATGCACTGTGCATCCTGGTGGGCTCTCGAAGGCTTCTGCGACAGTCTTGCTTATGAGATCGCCCCGTTCAACATCAGAATGACCATTGTACAGCCCACGACTGAGATTGGCGTTTTGACCAACGAGATCGTATCCGCCCCTCCACTACCCCAATACTTTCCAGGGAACAACCCAGCGCCATTGTTCAGAGGCCTCATCGGCGGTCTGTTAGACCGGATCGCGAGTGCGCAGCAGGACGGCAACCATGAATCCTCAGCGCTTGCGAGGAATGAGATCACGAGCTTATACCCTAAACTTCCTGCGGAGATGAAGTCTGCACTTCTGGCTGAAACGATCAATGCTATCATTGCGATTGGTGGACATGAAAATCCGCCTGCAAGGCATATTGTCGGACACGAAGGTGTAGCTAGCGTGAAGGAGAAGTTGAAGACAGTCAGCGAGGAATTGGAGGACTTTGTGGAGGTCAGCTGTGCAGTCGATATCGAAGAGGCCGACGGAAGCGAAGAACCGAATGCTGGTGCGGATGGAGTGTCGTGATCTGCAAGTAGATTAGCTAGTAGAACGATGTATCCCTGGAGCAACATACTCGCCATTCACGTCTTCCATGAATCTCCTGTAGAAAGGTACTAGTGGTACGTATTTCGCAAGCAATATCTCAGAAACACAGCGAGATCTGCTTCTGGCTCATTTCGGCGTTGACGTCTTTGGAGTTGTGACCCTGGGCGTGGCAGAATCCCCCGCACCAGCAGCCTTGCTCTTCCGCCTCATCTTTTTCTCTTTCGAGCCACCAGGTGTTGTAGGACTTTTCTCCCCACCCTTGGTGGATTTTTTAACGGGCGCCGGAAGATCCTCAGTCTTAATTGGTGGTGGTTGCGGCGTTAGAGCACCTTTACCTGGTGTTGCAGCTTGGGAAGACTCAAAGCTGGATTTGGTTGTGGAGGTGAACGATGCTAGTGCTGGATTATGGGCCTTTGCAAGCTTGAAGGCTCCAGGTTCTCCTACTACGGGATTTTCATCCATGTATTCATTGCCATAGCGTAGTAAAAGGTCGTAGGACCCGGCGAGCATTTGAAGGCCTCGATAATCGATGTCTGAAGACGGCTTTGGCATGCCCTTCGCCGTCCCAACAGTATCTTGTGTCGCTGGCATAGGAGTGTTTCCTCCTGGTAGTGGTGAGGTCGCTCTGCTCATTTGTGTAGCCTGCAAACTTGAACCTCCTGTTGTGTTCTTCGGCACAGGGGGTAGGTATGTGTGGCCGGTTGCTGGCGTAAATGTAGGTAACGAAGACGCTTCTGCGATTAGTTTCGTAAGGGAGGTCACTGCAGACAACTGGGGCGTGTGTTAGCTCAAATAAACTAAGGAATTCAAGATTACGCACCATTCTACTGCCGATGATATTGACTACTGAAGGCGCCATATAGACGTTTTCATTGACGACATAGTAGCTGCTGATTGGCGTAATGTCATCCGGCATGCCCTGTCTCTTCCTCCTTATCTGCTTTCTAATCACCCAAACGCCACTATTCGGGAACTTGGTATCGTTTTCCGAAGGATCATGAGTTACCATGAACTCCAACCCTTGCATTGTCTTCAACCGTGCCTCGAAGTCTGCACGCGTTTGGATGATGTAAAACATATTCGGATTATTCAAAGCCTGGGTAGTCAGGGTAGCATTATTGGACATGGCATCGAAGAAGGGAGATGCCGCAAAGTATGGAAGGACTGAAGGGATGATCAGCGAGCGCTGGCCATGCATATCATAGGTCATGTACCTGTGTTCGTATGGATACCGTTCATGGACTGGGCCAAGGCCGGCGCATTCCCATGAATCTCATCCAGCAGAGGCTGCTGTCCACCAGCCATGTCGACCGTTGCACCAGTCGAGAGCACTATGTATGGTCGAATGTGTATAGGATAGGAAGGGTTGTGGTGCAGGCTCTGGACCTTTCACGCTTGCTACCCGGCGGTCATGCCCAGCCTTGTCCTTTGCCTAATACGACCTCTTATGGTCAACTTTTAAAATATTAATGTAAACTTTATTATAAATTTGTTCTAATAATTTTTTTGATACTCTTAATATTATAGTAACAAATTTATGTTTGTATAATTAATATATATTTTTAAGATCTGCGTCTTCAGCACTAACGGCTCCTTCGGGGGTGCTGGCGTGCCCGACGGAGAGAGCGCCGGCGGGTTGCACATGGGGGAGGGAGGGGCTTCTAGGGGGACCCCCGGGGTTGCTCCAGGGGCTACTCAACTCCGTAGGGGATGTGAAGTCAATTCTGTGAATGATAATATTAAGATAGATGATTAATCAACCGATGTCTTTTACCGAAATTTGACATCCCATACCCATCATTGGCCAGTTTAGCGTGCAAGTGACACTAGACTCCTAAGACCCTGATCTCCCATCAGTAATCATGTGGTATAGCCTGGTATTCGGTGTCACTGCCTGCCCTTCGAACGGCCGATTCTGCGCTATCTCGATGTGCGTAATTTCTCCTTGCTCATTCCTCCAAACAGCAGAACAATCCTTCCGATCTTCCTGTTCAGGGACGCCACGTGAATTGGTGATGAATATGTTGAACCAATTGCCAAGGTGCTTAGGCAAAGTGACTATGGGCTGACCAGGCTCGACAAGCTTCACTCTTACTAGAGTGATATCGTCTTCGCCCCCTTCCAGCTTAACGTACCAGCAGGAAGTTTTCCTGCCTGCTGGGGAGGTACCTGCCATTGTGAAGGGCAAGATATGCAAGAATTTGTGGCTAGCGGTGGCGAGGGATATGAGGCCTAGTAGATTGAATTATTTTAGCAGTGTTTGTGCACGTACTTTAGGTATTCACGTACCTTAGGAATTCACGTACCTCAGAAATTCACGTATTTTAGGAGTCACTTCTGTTGCTGTTAGCTGGGTAAATGATACAGTAAGATCACTTAACCCATGCAGACCTGCTGCTTTGATAAATAGGTACGATCCAAGGCAGCAACCCCGCAAGTTTTGAATGTTACACAGGAAGCCTGAACAATGTGGGTCCAAAGAGACCCAAAACCCGCCAATGGCAAGGGTCGCCACCCCCCCGGCTTGACTGAGCATCGTGTCTCATCCATTTTCCGTCAAGCGGCCATGAACAAGATCTTCTACGAAGACCATGTCGTACATACTGCCATTTCACCAATCCTCGTCGGAGATCCTGTAATGCGAGATAAAGCCAAATGAGGTATCCCTGTAATTGATTTAAAGCGAAAGCTATTATTCAATAGAATCAAGCTCCAAAATAATGTTAGATTTGTAAGGGATCTCTGTATTAGTCGCGCCGGTCTCTGTCATCTCAAGACTAAGTTTAAGAAGGTCAGTGAACCTCAATAGGTCAAGGCGGACTAGACGTGGACTGAAAAATTGAGAAGGCCGAGTTCTGGGAATGGGATGGATCATCTGCATGACAAATTTCAATGTCGTTGGTCGGGCATGTTCAATGGTGAACTGCTCCGCTCATAGGAAGCGCCCCTATGTTCCTGTCTATGCTTGCATAAGAAAAGGAGGTGCACTCATGCTTCGCTTTCAGCGCCTCTCCCAAGCGCCACGCTATGCAATCAAATTCGTTCCCATTGTTACCGTAACCCATAAGCCCCACTCCTTGGTGGTTTCGGAATGTGTGGGTGCTTCCACACGTAAAACTCCTCTCGCATCTCGAACAAGGTTCCTAAGTCTTGGTTGTTTCGCTTCCCACGAAGAGCCTTCCATGGGTTGATTGAGGGTCGCACTTCGTTGAGATTCAGACGGCCATCGATTTCAAGGATCCTGATCTCGAGTTGGCTGAGAGTGCTTATCTCATGTAAAACAGCGTCATCAGAGTTCAGGGCAGAAGCAGTAGCACTGCTCGAAGAATTATGGTCAACACTCTCAAGCTCTGCTGTACTTCGGCTAACCTCCGTCTTCGATACTAATTCCACTTCATCATCTTCTACGTTGGCCTTTGGGAGATCTCCACATGCGTCACGGGTTTCATGTTGTTCCACACTTTTGACAACTATGGCTCCGATCTCTTCCCCATTGGTCTCGCCTCCGGTAGCCGTTATTTTTGTTTCTGTTACGTTATTCTGAATTGCTTCAGCGTCGTCCTTGGTCACTTCCGCGTTGTCTTTATCTACTTCATCTGGGTCATTGGTTTCTTTAGCGTTGTCCTTGATCGCCTCAGCGTCGTCCGGCTGAGACTCTGCCGGAGGCACTGTTCCATTCGTGAGATATGAAGGATCCTCATTCACAACATTCGCTGCCTCCCCATTGAGATTCTTCGGCGCTGCCGGTTGTGTTACATCATCGGGTTGCAAGGCCTGCTCTTGTTCAGGGATATCCTTGCTCGCACGTCTCGACCCAGCCATGGGACGAGCGTATTTCAGTTGGCCTGGTGGGATGGCAAATGTGAGAGTATTTGACCCTACAGTAACAATCTGCAACCAGTCAACAGTTGAATCGATGTTCAAACGTTTGCTTCGGGACGTAATCGCACCTTGCATTCCTTTTCAACCATAACCCTAGCCTTGGCCCGTCCGGCTACTCTTGAATAGCTAAAGTAGTCACCCTCCTTGAACACTCCGTTCTGTATCATAATATCGAGCTTCAGCTTCGCCGATTCACCAGCCACGGCTTTCGAGTCCAGCTTCTGTTTCTGACCCCAGAACTCCTCGAACTGATTCTCCTTGTAGGAATCGAAGTCACCACGTGCACGCTCCTCCATAGCTTCCCCTGCTGCCTCCTGCCATCCAGGGTCAAGGCGCCCTGTGGATAAGTCCTCTTGAAACTCACGGATTCCCCGCCGAAAATCGGCGTCGTACTTGAAGAAGTCTATAGGGATAGAGTAACCGTCGGAGCTTACTGGTAAATTGGGAGGAAGGACTTCGCGGAGCTCTTCCCAATCTTCTTTTGTCAGATGTTCGTATGTCTTAGGATTAGAGAGCTCGCCATACAGATCTTCGTGGGCTAAGGGCGATTTTTCATTGGTAGTTAGCCAAAACGGATCATTTCGGTCTACCTTAGCTGCCCTAGGTGCAATAGCACGTATCTTTGGGGTCTCTGACGGTGCTTTGGGACGTTGGGGTGTGAGGTTAGCTTCATCCGACTCATCGTCTGTGGTATTTGTTTTGCATTTTCTTGACTGTCTAGTTGAAGCTCTGGTAGGTTTCGCTTTAGGGTCGTTCTTAGCTAGATTCTCGTTCAAGCCCTTAGCCGCTGGCTGCTTTGGCGTTTTAGCTGAAGCTTTGGCCCGTTTGGGTGCAGGGCTGGTCTCAGCCCAGTCCTCACCCAAAGCTTTGGCTGTTGCCTTGCGCTTTCTCGGTGTCATTATGCGGTTGGAAGCTGCATGTAAGGACTAGTTGACGAATGAGAGGGAGGTAAACCCTAAGAGTATAGACTACATGGTTGTTAGAGCTTGAATTCAAAAGAAAGTACCAAACGTCTGATATCATTCGCGCGTAATTCTTTAGGCGCGGGAGACGCGTTCATGGAGGAGCTCTAGAGCAGAGAAGCAATGTGTCAATACCTCCACAAAGAACTCTGCGGACCTTTTACGTTGGAACGTCTGTCAAGCTTGCGAGAGTATTATCATATGATTCATCGAAGCTGTCGAACCCGGAATTATCCTACCCGGCCTGAAAGACGGCCAATGCAATATGGTCAAGTCTACACAGATAGCTAGAATAGATGGTACGTTTTCAAGCAACCACCGTGATTGTTTCTACTGACTTTTAAAACTACTGTAGGCCTCATGTTGGCTGCATCGGTGGACGATGAACAGGTTAGTGTCTCGCGGGATTGTGAGATAGAGAATCTCAGGCTGACATGATCGTTTGCGACAGGCAGAAGCAGAGCTTTCAGAGCCCAAATCAAATGCTAAAATGATCATACGGCGGCTCAATCGCAATTCGGAACCCCAAGCCAGTATAGAGGCTGGCAAATATACCCTCCAGTAGGTTCCCTCCCGCGCCCATGCCAAAGCCTCTCTCTGACCTACCATTTCCCCAACCAGCTACCTAATCCAAGACCAACTCTGCTTCCTTACGATCTGCGACAAATCCTATCCGCGGAAATTAGCCTTCACCTACCTCTCCGACCTAGCCACCGAATTTACTACCACCTATTCCTCCTCACAATATCTCTCCCCGACTTGCCGTCCCTACGCATTTGTAGAATTTGACACATTCATGCAACGAACGAAGAAGACATACCAAGACAGCCGGGCCTCGCAAAACCTAGACAAATTGAACGATGAGCTAAGGGATGTAACTAAAGTGATGACGAAGAATATTGAGGATTTGCTGTACAGAGGAGATAGTCTGGAGAGAATGGGAGACATGAGTCAAAGACTGAGGGAGGACAGTAGGAAGTATAAGAGGGCTGCTGTAAGGATAAATTGGGAATTACTGCTGAAGCAGTACGGGCCGTTCGCCGCGGTTGGATTCTTGATCATTATACTTATATGGTGGAGATTCTTCTAATGGGAAATTGCTGGACAATCTCCAGCATTCTCTTGGTGTCGACGGCAAGACACCGGCGAAAATTTAGAACGTTTATGTATGTCCCATGTCTACCAGCTCATCATATATCAGTCTGACTATCTCTAGCTTGATTCCCCAAGTCAAAGCCCCCTTCGAGGCTGTGTCTGCTTATGGCAAACAATATACCCAATGAATATCATTCTAGCTAATAAAAGTTCCGCACCCCTATATCATGGTTTGATCATCCACAGGCAAATACTTCTCATCTTCTGACGCATTGCCTACAAGCTGAGTCATTTAAGTTGGCGTAAGCAGTCACTGTTCAGCACCTTCTTAGACATCTTTGATCCTGGCATCCTTTTCTTTTGGGTCACATTACAAAGCTGAACGCTCTATGAACGACCATAAGAAGTCCTGCTGGAGCTTCAAGTAGCAAATCTGCCTGGATATTCGCAAGATGTCAATAGGAAGGTATTGAGAGCTGCAAATCGAGGACCGCGGGGGGCGGGGCTTTTCAATCACAGAATATTTCAAGTTCTTCACATTTAAGGCCACCAGCGGCGCATTAGACACGCAATACGCGCGGGTGAAGAAGAGTTTTTGGGCCAGTAGACTATCTTAGACTACCGTCGTTTCTTCGCTGAGCTCTTCTCTGTGCCAGTCACCTTGCTGGCTACTTTCGCTTCGGCCCCCTCAGCTGGTGCCGCCAAGGGCTTGTTCGTTATCTTTTCCTCCACCGGCTCATCCTCTCCGCCCTGGCCAAATTCGTTTACTCGTGTGTAGTCAACCTTGTAAGCATAGCTTTGGTACAAGTAAATGAAGAAAATGACATCGTCTCGAAGCGTGGCGAGGCGATGCAGCGTAGGCATCTTAATTGTGAACGCGAAGAGGTCATCGATAAAGGTGTTGAGCGTTTTGTACATCATTGTTTTGCCTGGCATGTGAGCAACGCTCTGCGAATTTCATTAGCTGTTTGCTTCTTGCATGCTGTCTCTGCTACGTACCTTCAAACGGTAATTAATGTATAGACTTGGCACCATCATCAGGAATCCGTAAGCGTAGACGCTGCCCACAAGTGTCGTAATCACGAAGCTGTACCAGCTCTTGTGGGTATCGTAGACAAGGCTGTAGACAGCATATGCAGCCAATAGAGGCACTGCAATCATGTACAGGTAGCGAAAGGCAATCTCATCGTACTCTTTCGTCTTTTCCTCAGTCTCAGAAAGCTTATGTTTATCTTCGAAAGTTATTTTGTAAGGTAGCAAAGATCCCTCTCCAGCGGGACGAACTCGAACATCTACAGTCTTCGTAATCTTCCAAGCTTCTAATAAGATGCCCATCCCTTGGCCTAGCAAGATCATCCAAGATGTACCCTCACTGTTGTCCATGAGGTATAGAAAGATGACTGTTTGCATGCCAACATTCGCAAGAATGGTACGAACCGAAACGCCTACGTTGTCTTTCTTGTTTCGCCAATGCGAGATGTCGCTCTTAAATGCGAGCATTTCAAAGATCATGTGAAGTACGCTTACAATTGCCGTCGTTGACAGCAGATAGATGTTTGTGTCAACAAGAACCCGTTTGAACTCTTCAAACTCGCTTCCATCACCACCAGCGGGCATCGGCCCACCACTGGCGGCCTGTTTCTGATTTTGCTTCATACCCTCGTCAATGCTTGCATAAATTGCCATCTTCCAATTATTCATATTTGTAAGAGTAATGTGAATAGGCAGCTCTTTGACAGTAGAGTTGAGTTCTGTCATATGGTCTCTGAGCTGCCAGAAAGTGTTCACAAACAGGATAGGATAATACCAGCCATTCTGACCAGAAGTATCACGGGCTCCAGTGGCTTCCAGTTGCACATGCTGGCGGACGGCAGGATGCATGGTGGTGTATTGCTGGGTCCCGGAGTCTGGTATAAACGCCATGGTGAAGTTCGGGTGGTAATAAGAGGCAAACTTTGGAGTGTTGTCAACCTCTACTATTTCAGTCTCGTTGGAGCCAGATAACAGATTTTTCGTCTTTCTGACCTTCTTCTTCGGAAGGATCTGATTCAAAGGACGAGCGAAGTGGTAGGCTTTGGCTGAATCATAAGAACCCACAGTCGGATCCAATACATGACCATGTAACCCTATATAGAAGTGGGCCCATAGAGTGCCGTTATTCTGCACTTCTTTGGGAACCTTAATTGTTCTATCGACCTCACGGCTGTCCTTCCAGTTGCCAAGAGTGAAGTCTTCCTCTTTCAATATCAAGGTCTCCGGATCCACACGGGCCAAAGTAGGCATGACAATAGATGCTGCATAGTAAATCGAGATGTCAAGACTACTATTGGTAGGCCATATTGGAGCAATGTTCTGCGGGACGGGATTGTAATCGCCCAGAGTAGTATCTGGTCTCTCATCCCATATAGGTATGGGACGCTTCGCAGATGATACGCTAGGAGTGTTGACGGTAGTTGGAGTCTTATTGCCGAAGAATTGAGAGATGGCGAATTGCACTATCATGAAGATGGCTATGCTTTGAAGAGCAGAGCGGAGAGTTGACTATGAGCCTGTCAGCCTGTACGCCTGATAGCCGAGTTAATAGTCCCGAGAGAGTTGCTCACACTCATCCCGCCCTGGTTCTCGCCACCATCGGCGCGTTGAACAGCCTGAGGAGGCATCGTGGTCTACTTTACTTCTATCACAGTTGAGGGACAATAAGACGACACTCGAAATAATTGTCGGAGCCTTAAAAGCCACAGCTCGGACCCTGATCGCCTTGGAATATTTGATACGTGAAGGACATCGTCATTAATTCCACTCTTTAAATGACTATGACCTTCTCCATGCGGACTTCTTCGGGCATAGAAACATTCATTGCGTGATAGACATCCTGATCTGTTTTCGTAAAGCGTGCGATGTCGCCTGGATGATTAATTTATCTCTACTGTCATTCCCCTGTGGTTTCCCAGTAACCTGGATCTAATTACGTCAAATATTCATTCACTTATACAAAGAATTTGCCCTTGACATACCCTCCCACTTTCTCTTTCCTGACCCATCTCTCTAGAAATACTGAGCATAGTATACCAGGCTCTATATACACGAACAAATACCTCTTCGTTGTTTTTCAGCATCATCGAGCTCAGCAAGCATGTCCCAAGGCCCCGTCGTCTGTGTTTTGTAATGCACCCTCATGTTGTTGCTTTGCATTGCTGACATTCCTAGCTGTGGCTCCTCTCCAGGCACTTCTCCAGTCCATCTTGCTGCCGCTCGTGCTCTTGGGGTTGCCTTTGCAGCGCATAAGATCAAACTAGTTTACGGTGGCGGGACTGTGGGTCTTATGGGCGAGATAGCCAGAACATTGGTCTCTCTGTCCGGGCCCGACTCGGTACACGGCGTTATCCCCGCGGCACTCAAAGAGTTCGAGCAAGAAGGGCGTCCAGGTACAGCGAGCGCCTCAGATCCCAAGGCGACGTCTACGGTTGATCCAAATCTCTACGGTCGTACTACAACAGTGCCAGATATGCACACGAGGAAACAACTGATGGCGAAGGAAGTCATCGAAGGTGGACCAGGCAGTGGGTTTGTGGCATTGAGTGGAGGATTTGGGACCATGGAGGAATTGTTCGAGATCACGACGTGGAATCAATTAGGGATACATGGGAGAGGAGTTGTAGTGTTTAATGTGGACAAATACTATGATGGCTTGATACAATGGGTGAGGACTGCAGTCAGCGCAGGGTTTATCTCCCCGGGGAATGGGGGCATCATTGTCGAAGCGCTGGACGCAGAAGAGGTTGTTACACAATTGAAAGAGTACAAAATCTCGGAAAGCCGATTTAAGCTGGACTGGAGCCAAAAGTGAATGGTGTGCAATCCATAGAATGTTACCAGTGGGACTGCATAGCGAGGCGCAGGGGGTATACCCATATATTCATGCAGATAGAAATGGCAAGAAGTCTAATGCATAGAATTACAGCTAATTATCGTCCCTAACATCACGTGTCAACCTCCATACTCTCCCCTTCAACCGTCGTATCCCCACTGGCCGGCTCCGCACTCTCCAGGGCAGCCTCCAATAACGGCGCCACCTCACCACCATCATATAATTTAAAGCTCTCAATCTTCCTCTTTCCATCCTGCGCCAACCCTGTCACACCCACACTAGCATTATCAACCGTAAGCTCCTTGTCTTGCGACAAGCTTTCCTTCAATGCCAGCAGCCCATGCTTGATCAGCTCATCTCTACTCGCATCGGCAAACTCATCCAAATGCCTCTCCAAATACGTCCTCGCCATTTGACTCCTCGCACCGATCGCACAAGCAATCATTTCCTGTGTCATTCCCGATGGTTGGAACTCGAATAAATGTGGTCCCGTCTCATCCACGCCTGCAATCAACAGTCCAACGCCGTAAGGTCGTTTACCGTAGACTTGTGTAGAAGTTTGGGCGCGGTCGCCGATCTGGGCGACTATGCGTTCGAGAGGTATGGGGCGGCCGTAGGTCATCTTGGAGGCGAGGGCTTGTTGTTTCATGAAGTTCGAGAGGACGCGGGCATCAGAGGCAAGACCAGCGAGAGCAATGCCAAAGTGCTCATCTATTCCTATTACTTTCTTCTGGTACGAGGAGAGCTCTTCTGCATTTCTCTGGGAGAGCACCGTAGTTAGCTCGCCGATGATTGAGTAGGAAAAGGGCAGAGATGGCGCACTTTCAATGCTACCAGAACGGTATGTGTTTTGCTAGCTATACCCACGACGACGGACCCTTGCTTAACTGCTTCTGAGGCATACTCCACCTGGAAGATGCGGCCTTGCGGCGAACTGGGGAAATAGTTAGCTCTCGATTAGCTGTGCGGTGGGAATTGGGTATCGTACAAGGTCACCGAGTCGTTATCATAATTGTTCCGAAACATATTGAGAGCTCTACTGAACCAAAATCCGTATGTAAAGACTCTCAGCTCAATAAATGGGTTGTGTACACGGTAAGTGCTGAGGTCGTGAGCTATGGAGCTTAGGTGGGTACCTTAGAATAGGCAGTCGAAGGCGACGTGATCTGTAAGGCTAAGAATACCCGCTAGCGTGGTTTTGAATTATTTCCTACCTTACCTTACTAGTGACTAATGTCCTCCTTACTCTATAAGATTGTATATACTTCGGCTACTGCCATCGACTGCTTTGAACTATACCATCGAATCAAATGGTGACGGCTCTGACGACTCGAGTCCTTCAATGGGTAAATGTACTTCAGCCGCAGCAATTGCAGCTCAGCAAGTTGTGCACTACATCCATTCCTTCCAGTCATTCCTCCATAATTGCATGATCCTCCTGATTATTGGTCTCGCATATTGCCATTGTGTAATGGAGTTACAGTTGTAACGCGTGATGCTCATTTATCATCATTGCTGCCAATATGGAACACCGTATGAGACTTTAAATGCCATGCACAGCTGGCAGTAGACGGCAATAGCTGGATCTACTTTCCCGACAACAAGTGCCCCTGCGCGTACTAAGATGTATATTAATCCTCTCCTTTCTTTCTTTCGTTCCTCTCCGGTTTCCGCGCTGTTTGGACGGTATTTGGACGGTACTTAGTATAAGTTATACCCTTCATTCATCGTTTAAGCCGAATCAACAGCGTAACAGAGTTGATACGTGTCTGTCACTTTTCGCCTTGCATTACCAAAGTTGATGTCTGAGGATACTGATGCCGTAGGTGCTCGTCGTGCTAAGGGCTCTGTGCATTGTTGCTCATCATGCAAAGACTTGAATCACATAGCGGACGGTGCTCACCAATTAATTTCCGCTCCGACTTTTGCTGGCTCCTATTCGCATTTTTCAGCATCTTGGCTCATCAAGCTTGCGCACTGCGAATGTCGAATGCTACGTATATCCAATCTAATGCAAACGTCTCCTTCCCGATAACTGCAAAAGAGGAATACGTTGTGTTCTCGGGGAACACGACGCAACAAAGTCAACAGCTGATAGCCAGCCTGCTATCCATGCTAGACGCTAGGGATATTGCGGAATATGGAGGACCCTACACTGGTCCTCAGTTCTGGCTTGTGCAGATGAACAGCGCTCAAATTTCTGGGCTGCTGAAAAGCATACCAGGTGTAAGTACTGCGCGAAGTTGGTAAGACTAGTCTTTCCATTGTCGGACAATGTGTCTTCCATACACTTCCCCGAGTGAGCTTCGCTTACATATAGTTAAGGCTGAAGTTTATAAAAATGCTGTCGTCGCCCAAAGGCAGATGAAGTATGCGTCTACCCCTAATTCGGCTGCCTACAATGTGTCTGGACAGCTGAACATCGACAATTCTGATATTATATATCAAGAGAATGCTCCACCAGACTTGAAAGTTGTCTCTTGGCCTGATGACAAGGACCTCGATGACAGTGACTTTCTCAAATATTACGCCTATGACAAAAATGGCGGCCAAAATTCGGTCATCTACGTCGTCGAAAATGGAATCGACCCTGACAACGAAGTAAGTACTCTGTGAAGGCGTGAATAGCGCGGATGCGTCAAGGTAACGGAACCCTAGGAGTTCGTTTTCAATCCTGTCAGCTGGCGATATGCTCCCGGCGCTGTAGCAACTCCGACAGACGATGATTCGGACCATGGGACATGTGTTGCATCCAAGGCCGCTGGCTACCGATTTGGTGTCTCCAAGCGAACTCCGTTAATGGTACTAAAATCCTCATTATCGTTCGCTGACGTCCTCTGGGCGTTTCAAGTTATAGTCAATGACCTGGGTGCACTCCCTGCTCTGAGGGTCGTTGTGCTGCTTGCATTCTCCTCCATCCACTCAAATAGAGTCAGAACAAATGTGATCCCGCAACCTTGGAGGCGAGTGCGTACGCTCATGCTTCAAGCCATTTCTCGCAACGCAGTTTTCGTTGTAGTTTCTGGCAATAAGCGTAATGGCTTAGAACACCAATTCGTCGATGGCTATCCAGCCTACTTCGCCTATCCTCAATTTGGATCGGTGCCATTGACGCTGGTAGGCGCCGTTGACAATGCAGGACTTGAAGCACCATTCTCTCGGCAATCGGCCTATATCACCGCCTGGGCGCCTGGGATGAACGCTGAATGTGCCCATATGTTTGGACCAAGTCTATACAATGGCACATCTATGTCCTCGGGGATGGTAGCTGGCCTCGCGGCCTATTTACTAGGCTTCCCAAACCCTCCATTCGACATTGGAGGGGGAAAAACGGCATACAATTTCAATAAGTACTTGAGGGAAACGGCAAGCTGGCAGAGATCTTCGGAAGGCGTACCACGTGTAATCTGGAATCTCCAAGACGGATCCTCCATTCAACCTTTGCTGAATATCTCAGACACTCTTGCGGCGTCGGACATTGCACACTCCTGAATCAGTCTTACTTATAGCTTCAAAAATCAGAGGCAATCGCGCTATATCAGATTTCTCAGTTACTGGGCGAGGAGCCGCAATATAGAAATTTCACCAAGAGGTCGCTGTCAGAGAATTTTAGTCTTCAAACGCTAGTTGTCACCTATCTCGTGTCTCGAATTGTCTCGTATGTGCAATTATACCTATGAGCAATTTTTCTAGGAAATGCCATGCGATTGAGGCTCTTGGCAAGTACAGCTTGGGCTTTTAGCTCGCTTGGCCTGAGTGAAGTTTGAAAAACAGACTGATTTAAAAACGAACACTGACTCTCCCTGCAGGACTGTAGAAACACGCCACTAGCTTCGCCACAATTTCAAATGTGGCCTTGTATCCTACTACAGTGCACCGCTAGTACCCCGGCTGCTGAAGTATTCGATGGTGCTAAGTACTATAAAAATGATCAATACAATATGACTGTCAGAGGCAAATTGAATCATACTGATATTCATCCTGTTCACATCCTCTTCTGGAATCTTGGTACCGAAGGCCTTCTCAATTTTTCAGTCCACGTCTAGTCCGCCTTGACCTATTGAGGTTCACTGACCTACTCAAACTTGATCTTGGGACGACGGAGACCGGCGCGACTCATGTGGAGATCCCTCACAAATCTAGCGTTATTCTGTGAACGACGAAGTGTATCTTACTTTGCCATAAGAAGCAATTATCTCAGCACGAGGAATGCGAGAGTACACCGCCGGGCGTGCAAGAAATTTCAAGGTCTGTCGTCCTATGAGTCCTGTGGCCATCGTGAGTGGAAGGAAGCTTCCGAATCGGTCTGCTGTTATTATTTCGCTCGGTGAATGGAAGACAAGTTGGACAATTCTGAAGGGAGAGGGTCTTTGTGCTATCCCAGCCATCTCCAAGGCGGGGTCTGGTGAGTTATTGATCCTATCACAATGGTGTGCTCACTTAGCTCTTTTCCACATCGAGCATCTCCAGGTCGGGAAACATCAGGGCGTCGTGCCAAGAGTCTTTGATTGACCATGATCGGAGCGTCTAATTTGTTAGTGTATCCTAGAAGCGGATATCTTCGAAATGCGGGCTTGGGTCGCAAGACGGGATAATCGACGACTGCCTATCTACCCTGCATGAATAGCTTCATATCTTCCACAACCGGGTATCTCCACTCTCGACCAATGTGTATCCCTTAAGTGGCTGAATTACGTCCACCCTCCCGGGGAACAATAATATTGGCACCCCTACAGCTTAAAGCTAATCATTACAAACCTACAACTTCTTCTTTATAATAGAATTATACTGATAATTACCTAAAAATTTGATAAAAATTGTCACATTTCAAAGTTTTTAAGCTAAGATTATTAATTAGATTACTTATTATAGGTCTTTTTTATGCCAAAAGGTCTGGCGTTTTACGTCGGATGCCAATATTTTTGTCCCCTACGAGTTAAAAGCTGGACGCCAGCCACTTAAGGGATAAGACCAAACTACTCTCGTCTTCCCAGTGTGCGAATTCACTTTCATAATCCATTTCGCGTCAGCAACAGATTGGCAACATGCTCAGGTTATCGTTGCTCCACTCGGCCTTAGTGAAGCTGCCTGCGCCTGCGCTTCGTCAAGGCTGGCCCCACCCGCTGGTAGCGCCTAAAGTCCTCCCAATTTCATATGTGTTGAACCACGGGGCCATGCGATCATTTCCCGCAACAAATGCACGAATGAGTGCAATTGAGGAACGTGTCAAGAAAATCATCGGCGAGCAGCTTGGTGTCAAGCAGGAAGAGGTATTCTGCACTGTCTAGCATAAAAACGCCATGGAACTCAGAATGAGGATGGTGCAAGGATGATCTTCTAACGCCAATTAGGTTATCAATACGGTAAGTTTTGTTGAGGACCCCTGTGCAGACAGTCTGGACACCATGGAACTTGTGATGGCGCTGGAAGAGGTTGAATTCCCCTACTGATCTTGGGACCTGCAACTGACTTACTATCAAGGAGTTCGATACGGAGATCCTAGATGAGGAAGCGGAAAAAATTACGATTGGTATATCTCCGCTTAAAGCAAAAGTACATACCTAGGACTGACGATGGTTACAGTCCAGGCCGCCATCGACTATATTAACGGACACCAATCATGAAGTTGAGATTACAGGGACTGGGCTCTATCTTTCCTACCTCCTTTTAGAGGGAACAGTCGTAAGCGTATTAGGCTTGTTTATCTGTAGTGGCCTATGGGCCATAGTTTTGATGTGAGATTGTCTTATCCAGCCACACGCATTGTCAAATGTGAACGTCGGTTGCAGTTTCCCGATTGCGTGGCAGTTCTAACAATTAAGTTAACCCCCCGCCATGCCTTGAGTTCCGACTCTCTGAAATCAACACTCCGTGTGATCCTCCTTCCATAGCCAATCCTCTCAGCAGCAGTGGCTCTTGTACTAGCCATCAAGTACCATAACCCAATGCACTAATTTCGCTGAAGCAATTTAAAACGAAGGGTTTCAGAGCTCTAATACGAGGAATTGAATAATCATGGCTGTTCATACAAAGAACAATAGTCTACACTCAGAATAGAGTCTGAACGCCTCTATAATTTGTTGGAATCTGGTATATAGAATCAGTATGGGAAGAGTGCTCACAAGGACAGCGATACACGAAACTCGGCTTTCTCGCGAACATCCCAACTGCTCAAAAGACTGCTAGGTCGCAGCTTTACGAAGGCTACCTGTACAAAAGATATACCGAATCCACTTGCTCTCACCGCATACTGAGACAGTAGCTTTTCTCAAAAAAAAGCGGTCATCTTCAGCTCAATTCCCATTTACAGAACAGCGCTACAGCACAAATTTGAACACCAAATGATTCTATCCTTCAACACGGTAAGATCCGTCCAATATAGTCTTATCACTCATTTTAAGCAGCAAAATCCCTTTGAACACATAGACTGCTCACACCAGCGAGCGCCAGGACGCTCGGCAAAACGCTCGGACGTGAGCTTCTGCACCCGTAGCCACTGAGTGGGGACGTTCAAACTTTGTCAATGCGTCCTTCAGCCACGAAAGTGTCGCAGAACCAACCGGAAGGTCAGAACACCCTTACAGACGTGTGACAGTATACTTCCAATATTGAAGATAGCATGTTCAGCTCGCATATTACCTACCAATCTGGAATAGCGGTGAGCTCTGCATGCATTCGGTTGACAATCCTTGTCACGTGCGCATCGTCAGCAACCTGCGTCTATTACTCAGAACTTTATTCCCACCACGAAAATCCCTGCTCCTTCGAATATAATAGGGACTCTGCCCCGAATTACCAACGAAGAAAATCTTTGGAGTCCGATTTTCCTAAATTTCCGTTCAGAGCACAAAAACTCCAGCAGAAAGGCCTCCGAATGTGATTCGCGACTTCTTCCATTCAAACCCTCGCCTAATGTCTATTCCTTAATTCGAAAGCGCGCTCACCGACATTTGCTTCTTTTCCATTCATTGACCTTTACGTTTAAAGCAGAAGTCATCAAGTAATCGGCAACTCATGGATGACATTGTACTGAACCGAGAGGTCCTGCCTTTTCCCGCAGAATTACGGAATATGATCTACAGATATCTTGTTTGCAAGACCTACCTCATTTATTGGCCATCATGTAAAGAGAAAAGTCCCACTGGTCCTGACACGTTTTTACCATTGCCCAAGGCTCTTGTTGACTTCCCAATATTCCAAGTATCGAAAACGACCCGGAGGGAGGCCTTAGCATTGCTCTACGCAGAAAGCACTTTTCGGTACTGGGTCGATAAGACACGGAAAAGCTATCATTATCGTGATGCATGCCCAGGCAAAGAGATCTTGAATCTGGTGCAGGATATTGAAATTCATGTCTCCGTCCCAAATCTCCTATCCGATGTTCCCAGCCTTGCCACCACGCAAAAATGCGAAGAGATTGCAGATAAGCTAAACGAAACTTCCATTCTCCGGGACTCCTTATTGATTCGATTAAACGATTGCGACGCCGCAGTCTTTGATAACAAAAATTTGCCACTATTCAGAGCACTTGCAAAGCTCACCAAGTTCAAATCGGTCACGGTCGAAGTCTGCGGAGGAGCACATCAACCAAAAGCGAACGAGAACATACCACTAGCCAAGGCAAGGACGATGATCCAGCTAGGAATACTCTCAAAGATAACAGCAGACTGTGACTACACTAAAGACTTGGTGCAAGTTGCCATGGAGCCAATACTTGGCCCTGTGGTGGAGGAAGGCGATTTGGAATGCGCGCAGAACGTTTGCTATGCCCGGTATCTCAAGTTCTATCCACAAGCGACTCACAGTCCTACACCCACACCAGCCGAGACGCACGTAATCGCACACGATGAAACCAGGTTTGCTGAAGGAATCGGAGGCTTCACGAGCGGACTGCTGAATTTCATTGACCGAACATATGGCTGGAATGGTCACGAAGCTACGAGAGCCGCGCCATTGACGGAGGAAGGACAGTGATCGAAGTGGTAGTTAGGTAAGCGATATACTTACACAGAAAGGAATGATCTGCTAAGCTTTGCAAACTCAAAGGCCGTCTTTACCTTCTCCGATTTCATCACAACATCGAACTTGATATGGGCGTAGCGACATGATTTGATACGAATGTCATCTGTAATGGAGAATGATCAGCATTGTACGGGACTTGCCTAATCAGCTACATCCAAATCCCGTTCCATGTTGAAATTTTGGAAGATCTTCGACTCAAGAACGGTAGCCTCCTAGTCCAGAATTAGGGGATAGAAGACTTTTCAACGCAGCATGCGGGGTTTTTCTCGTGGGAAGCCCTAACAGACGGTCATTGCCTACCTCATGGACACTCTCTCTTTCAGAAGCCTCGCAGAGCATCAAATAACCAGCATCAAATAACCAGCATCAAATAACCAGCATCAAATAACCAGCATCAAACAACCAGCATCAAACAACCAGCATCAAACAACTATCATCAAATAACCAAATATTCTCACCTCTCCATTCTTTTCTGCCCATCACCCCGACTGCGATACCCCATATACCATTCCAACCCACCCCCAACCCAATCCCTCCTGCCACCAACCTTTCCTCCCGAATAACCGCACCACAAAGCCATCGAAACTACAACCTTCAAAAACTATAAGAACCAGCATCACTTCTTCTCCTTCAAATATCCCATCATGACTTTCAGATTAAAAGTTTTCGACAGCGG
Organism: Cladonia borealis; assembly: GCA_018257855.2. Classification (NCBI taxonomy): domain Eukaryota; kingdom Fungi; phylum Ascomycota; class Lecanoromycetes; order Lecanorales; family Cladoniaceae; genus Cladonia; species Cladonia borealis. The sequence goes on along the minus strand of JAFEKC020000009.1, from coordinate 1,709,403 downwards.
CTTAAGGAGCTACAAGACAAACGAAAGATTAACCTTAACTATATGCTTGTTTAGAATGTTCCGGTATCCGGCGGAAAGGTTATTGAGATAAGGGTACTAGGGTACACAAATGTTTATGATGAGCCTGGGAGGATCGTAGGGTTGGAGGCAGATGTGTTGCGTCACTGATTCAGGAAGAGGTGTTGGAGAGGGTGGATTGGTGTAAGGTAAGCTGACATAACATGACTTGAGCTGCTCCCATTGTCCATGTGAATAGGTTTAGGGTTCCGAAATCGAAAATCGGAAATGCTCAAAATCAAGATTGATGGTTCAGAAATGCATGTTTGTGCTTCGCCACATCGCCGTTCGTATGATATGAAGTCCCATATATACGCCCCACATCCATAAGATATAACCACTTAACTTCAATGCAAAATAGCGTTACATATCATATAAATTCCCACCTCTTCTCCATAATCCATAAATCACACTCACTGCACCTTCTTCCCCCCCTTATACCTAACCCCATGACTAATCCACAAATACTTCCTAAACAAATCCTCCGCAAAATCATCAAATTTGACATACTCCGCCCCCAACCTATACGCCGCCGCTATCCCACTCACACACGCCATCTCATGCATATTAACCAACGTCCAACTACCCGCAAAGAAGGTGTTTTTCTTGCCGTTTAGGAACATCATGCCCGGAACGACGCGGACGTAGTGCTGCCATCGATGACCGAGTTGGTGCCACCATTTTCGTTCTATGATTTTGGAAGAGTCGATTTGATCGATGGTCCAGAGGTGGGAGTTGCGGTTGTCGAGGAAGATGGATTGGAAGACGTGGTTGTCGTAGGGGACGGGGGGTTTGTCCGCGTCATGATCCATGCGGAATTGGTGCTGGTAGTTTGTGCAGTCAAAGGCCATTTCGATTTTTTGCATGTCTTCGGGGTAGGAGTGCGTGTAGTACATGGGTCTGAAACCGGGGGGTTCGCCATCTGGGCCCTCGCGTTCGTTTTTGGCGAAGGCGATTTGGTCTTCTTGTTGTTTGTTCTTGGGTTTGGCGCAGAGGTCGGGGTCAAAATGGGTTTCGTAGTTTTTTTGGAAGTACTTGGAGTCGGAGTGGGTGATGGTGATGTCGTCGAAGAATTTGGCGCCTCCCAGGACGAATCTTTCGCGCCAGGTGGAGGTTTTGCCAAGGAGTTTGAGGGCGTCGTCGGCGAGGACACACATGACTAGGTTGTCGAAGGTTTCGGTTGTGGATTCAGGGCCGGTGTGGCGGCCTTCACGTTGACCGGATTCGGTCTTGCCTTTTTCGGGATCAAAGGGTGCGGTGGAGAGTACGACGCCTTTTTTGGAGCGGGATTTGATGGCGGTGACGTCGGTGTTGGTGCGGATTTCGACGCCCTTGGACTTGAGATCGGCGGCCCAGTCACCGTAGAATCGCTCAAGATGTGGGAAGGTGACCATTTGGGGGAGGTTAGGGAGGAGAGTCTCGGGGTCGTAATCCCAAAGCTTCATGTTTGGATCGTCGAATAGACGTTCAAGAATTGCGCATGAAACGTTCGCCGTTTGATTGCCTGCTTCAATGTTAGAAGCTGGTATAAAATGGTGGAGAGTGTTGTAGGGCTTACCTGTGCCAAGGAAAAGAGCAATGAGAGGGAAGACCATCTTGTCACCGAACTCTTTATTGAAGAAGAACATCCGGAGCATGATCCTGATAGGTACAATGCCCAAAATTGGCATAGTCCACTTAATGATTTTCAGAACTTTGCCAAACTTCTTGATATCCCCAGAGAACTGGTCCACGAGATGACTAGGGAAGCAGTTGGTCCAGAAGGAGTCTTTGCCCTGCCCGAACGCAACCTGCAACTTCACACCTTCAGGCTCATGTCCATAGCGCTTGAAGAAGTTGAAGGTATGTTTGAAGGCTGGAGAGCCGCCTTGGACTCCATCGTTCATCCATGAGGTTCCGTATTTGGAGGCATCGAGGGATATGGAGGTAGCTTGTCCGCCAACTACCGACATGCGTTCGAGTATAGTGACTTTGTATTTTTGAGGGTGCTGGGCGAGGGTTGCAGCGCATGACTGTCAAGAATGTCAGTAAATGGAAGGACACGGACGTGGAAGCAGGGGGCAGCAGACCATGCCAGCAGCTCCTCCACCAACAATAACCACCTTCTTCCTGCCATCCTTTACTAGCTCCTCAGAAGACATTCTGTTGGTGTTGAGGGTATGTTGACGCGGTTGCAGAGAATTCGTGCATGTAGAGGAGGCCAGAGGGTCTTATACACGAAATCGACGCGTGAGCTGGTGAGGGAAACGTGATGACATCGAGAAGTGCGCTTTGCCATATCCATTATGATGACTTGAGTGGCTGCATTAAGAACAATGATGATGTAGAGACCCCGGATCGGCATCGGGATTGAATATTTCCGAGATCTTAGCCTAACTTGGGACAGATTGGGTTGCAGATTGGGTTTGACTGTCAGTCTAACCGTCTTCGGACTAAATTACTCGTCTCGAAACTACCTAAGGTACACGGTGTGATCGCGTGTCAAAGCTCAAGTTACCTTGTGCGATCACATCAAGGGGATTGACGGTACTTATGACCGTGGCTGTCGCCGTGAAAAACACATTCTTGTATCTACACAGTAGCTACTAAATGCTTCTGTCTCGAGCTCAGCCACGCCCCGGCAACAGCCCCATAGGGCTGCTGAGGCTGCTGGGGCTGCTGCTGCCTTGGTTTAGCCTGATAGTCCCCCTCAGCTCACACTTTGATTCATGATCACCATGAATGTCATCTACATATATATCTATAAAAACATAGAGAGCTGGTGATACAATTTGGCGTCCTCCACCGCGCTTCTAGGCTTGTTCCTTTTGGGGTCTTAGGTGCTTTAGGGACAAATTATGATTGGCGAGCTAGCTACGACATCTAGTCACTATGGGCACTGTCTTGCCACATCAAGATGCATGGACACGCGCCAGGGATCGCTACACTGAAGACCTCACAGAAGAGGAGAAGGGAATGTTTAATGAAGCTTCGGTTGAAAAGGTGTTTTACGATGCCAGTGCAGCAGAAAAGAAACATGCAGCATCCTCAAAGACCCGTCATTTATCGAGCAAGCTCGACCCGTTTGTCACTGCCATTGAACAGTATGGCGAGGCCATTGATGTGTACTCGAATGCGTACCCGCTGGCCTTGAGTCCTCTCTGGGGTAGTGTGCGAATTGTCTTACACGTACGACTGACCGTTGGTAATTCCCAGGATGTAAGAACTAACATTTCATGTCTGTGTAGCTTGCTCGAGCGTTTGGAAAGTACTTCGAAAAGTTAGTAGATATGTTCTCAAGCATTGGCGATATCCTTCCAAGATTCAGGATCTATGAGAGGCTTTTTTCGAACCATGAGCTTCTTATTCAAGCTCTTTCGAAGGTATATGTTGAAATTATCTCTTTCTGTACGGAGGCGAAGAGAGTCTTCAGGGATGGCCAGAGCTCTACTAGTAAGTCGTGTGCCCAAAGTTGTCTGGGGACCATACAAACTCATTGGGTAAGGTTCCAGGATTGCTTTCAAATTGGCCTGGAAACCTTTCGAGCGACAGTTTGGTGAGCAGATTGAGCGATTCCGCCAACATCGAAAGAACGTGGAGAAAGAAGCAGGACTAGCGCATATGATTGAAGCCGCTGATTCAAGGGCGGTCGTTCTCCATAATCAGATGCAGCTCGAAGCAGATCGGCAAGGTCAGCATATTTTATATTTCAGCAAAATATACGGAGTATTGATAGTTGCAGTGAATGAGCGCCTACGGCTGCTAGAGGCGTTGTCCACTGTGGACTACGCAGCAAAACATCAGAAAATTCAAAGAGCGCGCTACGATGGGACAGGTGGGTGGCTGCTCGAAAACGAGGCATTCCGTACCTGGAAGGAGGATAATAAACCCGCATGCTTACGCTGTTCTGGGATACGTAAGGACCTTCAACTTACCCATACAAACGTGTTACTACAATGCTGATATGAAAATGGCACATTAGCTGGATGCGGTAAGACATTTTTGGCGTACGTAATCAACTACTGCAACGTATACCTCCCTGTCTTACCTCCTTTATAGGTCACGGGTAATCGACGAATTATTGGTAGTTTCCGATCCTACGAAGCTGCATGTGGTCTACTATTATTGCGATTACGCTGATTCCAGAACGCTTCAAGCCAAGCACCTGTTTGAGGCTATTATGAAGCAGCTTATCATGCAGTCTCTTGTACCAACAGAAGTTGAGCGCCAGCTGAGGCAGTCTGTGATCGACGAAGCAAGGGTTCCAGGAGAGGCATTGCTGCAAAGAAGCATTCTGTCCGCGATTGAATCATTTCCGGGGCTGTATGTTATCATTGACGGGCTTGATGAATGCGAAAAGGAAGCCAGGCGGGACGCTATCGCTCTCATAGAGGCTATACTGGTCCATAACAAAGCTGCTATTAAGACGTTCGTCTCGTGCAGAGACGATGAGCATATACTGAGAAGCTTAGACATATATCCCTGCATCCACCTATCAGAAACGATGATGGCTACTGACATTAATGCCTTCATCACTGGCACTGTCAGGTCAAGGGTAAAATCTGGGGAGTTGAGGATAGATAGCCCGGCTTTGGAGGGCGAGATTGTTGCGGAATTAGTCACAAAAGCACACGGGATGTGGGTTTCTCTCAATATGTCAAAAATATGGCTTCTTCTACAACATTCCTACATAGCCTATCGTCCCAGTCAACTGTTCTCTACAGCTTCATTCGCTAATATCTGGCAGGTTTCTTTGGGTCTACCTTCAACTGGAAGAGCTCTGCGAGGCTCCATCTGAGCTCATTGGTGAGGTTCTGCGAGATTTGCCCGAGGGACTGGCTGAAACCTACCGGCGAATACTACTCAAACTCCAGAAATCGGCCTGGAAAACAAAGATCGCGGCTAAGGCTTTCAAGTGGATCGCTTGCGCCCAGAGGCCACTGCAAATTGACGAGCTCAAAGAGGCAATTGAACATGAAAATTCGGACACATCCTGGCGCAATGCCGCGAGCATAGGAGACGAACAGCTTATCAGGTCTTTTGGAGCATTAGTATGCATGGACATAGAAGATCGGACGATTCGTTTCGTACATCATACAGTGCTGCAATTTCTGTTTTCATCGGAGGAAATATCACCTACATTCCATTTCAGCCAGGCTCAGGCGCACCGTTTCGTTGGCGAGATGTGCGTTGTGTATCTCAGTTTCTCCGATTTTGAGACGAGTCTTACACGCCGGCCGCCTGAACGCAAGTTCCAAGATACCGCTATCTTTCAGGAAGGGGCTATGTCGACGATTCCCAACGTTCTTGGAGTCGGGAGATCATTGTTCAGTATTGTATATCGGTTTATGGGTGGAAAGCAAGCAACGACAGGACCTACGATCAACCACGACAGGCTTTTGAATACTCTGCACAAGCCCGTGAAATCCATAGAGCCTGTTTCGTCGATACTCGCGAGGAAGTATCGCTTACTGGACTACGTGGTTACCTATTGGGATTATCATACCAAATGGCTAGAAGAAGAGAATACGGCGACATGGAGGTCGTTTCGGGACTTGGCCCTGAATAAGAGTCTTCCCTTCGAGTTTCGTAGTTGGGGTCTTAATGAACATCATGGCTCCAATGGTTGCACTGTTTGCGATCCTGGAAGCTCTGATGATGCCTCGCAAGAACTCCCGTTCACCACACTAATACATTACGCCGCGCAGATCGGCCATGTACCATTACTGAGACTTTTCAGGGATGAGGCTAGGTTAGGTCTGGGAGGTTACCTCGGTCATGAACACTCCCGACTTATGGTTTTCGCGTGCTTCAATGACCAAGCAGATGTGGTGAAGTATCTTTTACATGGTTATGCCCAATATATCGACAACCCTATATTTTGCGAAGCTCTTTACGGGGCCGCTTCTTGGGGACTTGAAAACACTCTTTGCACACTGATACCATACGCATCAAAGTGGAGAATTAACCTCTCCACTGCGCTACCGAATGCCATACATCAAGGAAACGTATCATGTGCAGAACGATTAATTACGGCTGGAGCTAGACTCGATGTTTCAATATCTGAACACCAGGCAGCTCTCAATGCTGCCATGAAAGGAGACCTAGACTCTACTATCGCAATGCTCATACAAAGAGACCAGGTGAATGTGATAGACTTGCATGACATGGTAGATGTGTGTAACATCGGACATGTATGTGACGTGGCTCCCAAGGAGCATAGCGAGCAAGTACTCAGAGGTCTGATGCTCGCCGCCAGCAGAGGTTTAACACTCACATTCAATGCCATGATACATAGTGGACTCCCGATCGATATGGGTCATTTCAGAAAGACAGTATTATATAATGCCGCTGAGAGCGGGTATAGCAGGGCAATTCGACATTTGTTAGAACATGGTTATGACGTCAACGCATATACGCCTAGCGAATTTACAAATTTAGATAGACTGACCGCATTACACTTAGCTGCCATGAGTGGACATACTGGTGCCGTGCAGATACTCTGTGAATACGGGGCGACAGTTGATGCCGAGAGCGAAGTTTATGCTTATACTTCCCTCCACCTGGCGGCAAGGAATGGGCATCCGGACACGGTTCGAAAGCTTCTCGAGTATGGAGCTGACTTATATCGCGAAGACCCCGATGGTTGGACACCCCTTGATCACGCCATTGAATTTAATAAGAAAAACACAGAAATTTGTCTTCGAGAGCTAGGAGCCAAGAAGGGGAGAGGCCGGCGGGGCTCTATTGCGAGGATCTTATTGAGCGGATCTTATTGAGCGGAAAGAATCCCCCTGTAAAAGTGTCAGGCGAGCTGATGCACTGAACTGTGCGAGGTGAGGGATTGGCAAGGAGGCAAAAACTCCGAGGGGGGAGCAATTGCTGGAAACATGATATAAGAGAGCTGCAAGCTCTAAGAAGATTAGGGCCCGATCAGGCAACAGCTCCCAGGTCCCAAATAGCTAGAATTTACGATCTACGATTTTCCTAATGCCGAGTAGGAGATGATTTGAAACTATTTTTATCTATTATGAATTAATCTAAGCTAAATCATGTAAAACCTGATACCTTCCTTGTATTCCAATGCAGCCTCTTTTTCTAAATACTTCATAACCCCCAGGCTTTACCATCACAGTCACGGATGCTCGACAATGTTACTATTTTGACAGCATACAATTTAAATCCCCTACTACTTAAACAAGTCCTTTCAAACTCTATACACCCCCTTTACACGTATCTAGTTCTCCAAATGTGTACTAGCGCATGAATGTATTTTAAGCACTCCAGTCACAACTACTAGTAACACTTCCTGCATTTAGTTCTGGCGGGAGAGCTACCTTACCTAGGTATCAGTCGTAAGCCGCTTAGAAATATAAGGCAGTAGTGTTACGAACAGGACCGTGTAGGTAGGCACGGGACATAAGTTGCACTCTGCCTTCATGCTACTTCGAAGCCACTTTCAACCACACAAGACCCGGTCACCTAAAATACAACATGGGCATTTGTCACTAGGAAAGCGAGCAAAGCTTACACATGCCTACAAGAAACCCCGAGGGACCTTCTGACCAGCAAGCAAGCAGGGTATTGAATCTCGCAAGTTGAAAGAGGGTCAGATCTAGCCAATGTCGGGTGGTGGATCTGCATTGTAAAAACGATTACAAAGAGTAATCACGTACTAGTTTTTGAGGGGGCTACCTTATGCAGTGGTTCGTATAGAAACCTGTATGTGTATGAATCATCGCACCGTCTCAGGACTACATTGGTGGACAATGCGGTTATAGTCACATGGCTCGAGGGCGTAAAGCCATAGCACAGATATTATTAGATTGCTGCTGACGCTTGGTAGCCTGTCTTTTACCCCAAGGGGATCGTTACTGATTGAGGACAGACGTGATCATCGAGATTGGGGGGGTAAAAGAGGCCGTTCAGGGATGGCAGTACTTTGTCTTTGGGCAGTAGAACAATCGGAGTTTGGAGGAACTCGGGGGTAGTATCATGAAAAAGATGGTTACATTCATGCTCTGATTGAGCAAGGGAACAAGCACCGAAGAAGTCCCTCACAAACTACTGTGGTAAGTGAGTTCAGCCGCGGCTTTAGTTGCTTCGCACGAGCATGGCCGCCCGCTCCTGGCGCCCTTTTCATATAGGAAGACGGACCATCTGTTAGAGACTGTGTACGAGGTATGCGTACACATGGCAACTACACCTTCGAAGATAGGTCAACCTCAGCAGCACACGTCCGTTTTTTCGTGCGAGGGAGCCAATCACGTAGTTGGAAGTAGCGAAGGAGAAACAACAGCCGATGTTTTAGCGAAGGCCCGCTCCAAAAACCGGTATAAAGTCGGCGACTTTTCGCGCGGCATATCGGCATAACGGCGGCCCGGGAGCACTATCGAATCCATTCTACCTTACCAATAACAAGACACAATGAGCAACGCTATGCTATCCTATTGGTATGTCATAACAATCGATCCCGCCGCGATAAGTCACTTATACACTTTAATACGAATATAGAAAGCTTGTGCGAATTCTATCCCGGTAATACGATATACCAATTGTCACAAGACCAGTCTGATGCAAGTCTACCCGAATTTCAACCCCTTGAGCGACCTTAGTAATCAAACGGCTTATTAGCTAGCCTTGTGGCTTTTTCATAACACGAGCCTACCTATGGACTGCTTTAGAAGTACGCCCAACTCTACACCTATGGACCCTTCAGCAGTGAGGAACTTATAGCTTCTTGTCCTCTTTCTTTGAGACTACTTGTAAGTGTATGGAGAGCACGCAATTTCCTTCCAAAATTCATCACACTGTCTCTCTAACCAAAATGCAGCTCTTCGTCTTCCTTATCTTCTCCACCCTCGCCTTAGCAACTACTCCTCCCAGCATCACTACTCCCCCCGGCATTGCTGGCTCGACATGCATCTACGATATTGCTGGTATCCCGACACCATGTTCACAGGCAGGCTATGGCTGTTTTACCACCAAACCATGCACAGGAGAGTGCCAACCGTCCGCGTACTCCTGCTACTCAGGCAACAACGCTCCGTGCCCTACTGGCTGGACATGCAGCGTCTTCGAGGGTTGCGAAGCCACGGCCGTAAGTAGCATACCTTGCGGAGGGTATTGCTCCCCCAGCACAACCTCCACTCCTGTCACCTCCTGCACCGTGGGCAACAACGGCCCCTGCGCGACTGGCTCAACTTGCACACCCACCGTGCCTTGCACGCCCTCGGCCCAAGGCGGCTTGCCATCTTGCGCCGGACAATGCATCAGTACGAACCCACCTCCCAATTTCATCACGATTGGCTGTGTAGTTGGCTCTTCTGCTGGTTGTCCGCAATACTCTTACTGTGCCCCAACGACTTTCTGTACTGGAACTTGCTCTGCTACCGGTACCGTGCTGCCGCCAACTACAACCTATACGACCATGTCCGGCCCACCGTCGAGTACCTGCCAATATTTAAATAATGACTGCCCTGCCGGCGAGAGCTGTTCCGCGCTCCCAGTCTGTGGCGGCCTGTGCCTCACCACAGCGCCCGGAATTACCACCACCTGCACCCTCGGTGGCACCTGTCCTGCCAATGCTGGCGGCGGAGCATGCTCCTCCGCCATTCCAACTTGCACGACTAGTGGCTGCCCTGGGGTATGCTCGCAAACCCCTTGCACCGTAGGTGGCACGGTATGTCCATCTCCTCAGGCAACCTGTACACCGACAGAACCTTGCAGTGGACTTTGTGTAACGACGCCCCCCGGTACGACTCTCCCCTTCCATTGACAAGTATGAGTCCTCCCCACTGACAACTAGTCCACCAGCTACTATCACAAGTACCCCCAAAACAAGAACACCACCAACTACTGCTCCCCCAGTGACACCAACATCATGCCCACCCTGCGGCGGGGTATGCTTCACCACCGCCGCGGGCCTCACAACCACCTGCGAGCTCGGCCGCAAATGTCACCCCGGCGGCGACGAATGCACCGCCTACATTCCCACTTGCGCCACTCCCGGCTGCCCTGGTTTCTGTTCGAGGACGGCGTGCGTGGTCGGTGGGACTCAGTGTGCCAAAGGGACGGCGTTCTGCACGCCGACGGAGGTTTGTACGGGGAGTTGCGGTCCTCCTAGTGTGACGATTACGACAACCGCGACGTCGACAGCTCCGAGTGCTTCGGCGACGTGTGGATGGGAGCAGTTGCCGTGTCCAAGTGGGAAGAATTATGTTTATGAAAAAAAATCGGAGTGTCAATGGGAGTATGTTCCATGCAAGCCTGGGTATACGTGTAAGAATCCGTACGGATGGGAGCCTGGGTTTGGGGAGACGGGGGACTGTGTGCGGGACCTTTTGCCGAAGAAACGTCGGTTTATGGCGGGAAATTGGTATGATGAAGAAGAGTAGTGAGGGGCCATTGCCATGCATAGGTTTGGAATTACGGAGATAATGGCATGAAAAACATGGAAACGAAGGGCACGCTCTCTTTTAGTCTGCATATGAGGAATGGTTCATGAAAAGGAGCACCAAAAAAAGACATTGGCTTACATAGCCTGGCAAACTGATGAGGCATGGCAGTGAGGAACGATCTTAAGAAAAGGATTCTGATGATGAACAGATGAAATGAAAATGAAAAAACGAAGATAAAAAAAAGGGGGATACAATTTCTTTCTCTTCTTTCATTCGCCGCGGTAGGTAAGGAAGCGTATTATACAAAGGGTTTTGAAAACACCCCATATGAGCTTAATTTACACGTATTTGAGTGGAACTCGTACAAGCACCTAGCATACACGATTCATGACGGACTGATGGACTGTATCCTGAAACTTTCCATATATCAATGCGTTCGTTTCGCATCATGGTTTGGTTCCTTGTAGCCTTGTGGATAAACGGCCCAAAGATGGTTCTTAATTCATTGAAGCTTAGCTAGCGTTTCGGCGTTTTAGTAATGGTCTGGTGGCTGTAATTTCGGGAGAACTTAATTCCGGTCGCATCCTACATACCACCCAAAGTTTGTGCCGAAGATCTATGTTGGGGGTGTTGGAGGTGTTTAAGGGGGTGCTCGGGGGTGGGAAAAATCTAGACCCTGTCGAACGCTTGAAGTGGAGCGTCTGGCAGTTACTTACACCCTTATGCTATAGTTTCTCTAACGCTGTATGATTAATCAGAAACCGCTGATGCAATTTGATAACCAGATGATCGACGTTTCCGTCCTGCTAGTAATTTGTCGTTTCGAATTAGCACAGGCAGTCCCTCTGGAGGGTGGCGCTACATATGAGCAAGTTGCAGCGACAACCGGCTTGACTGAGCATCGTGTCTCATCCATTCTCCGCCAAGCGGCGATGAACAAGATCTTCTACGAGGACCATCCAAATCATGTCGTACATAATGCCATTTCGGCGATCCTTGTCAGAGATCCGGTAATGCGAGACTAGGTAGGCCACTTCACTAAGGAAGGCTATCCAACCAACGCAAAGTGGTCAGAAGCCATGCAGAAGTATCCGCATTCGCAAGAGCTCAATGAAGCATGGTTTGCTGTGGCCTTCGATTACAAGGAACCGGGTGGTTTCTTTCAGTACTTAGCAGAAAGGAAAGAGCCTCAGAAGAGATTCTTTGGAGCAATGAAGTGCGTGGGTATGGCTCCTGGAGTCGACTATGGCCACCTTGCCAACGGATATGACTGGAGAAAACTAGGCAAAGCCACGGTTGTTGATGTAGGTCTTCCGGGATTCTACTAAGTGCAAATCCACACTGACTTGCTGATATCTGTAGAGGGGCGGTTCCGCTGGTCATGTTAGTATTGCATGAGCCAGATTATTTCCAAACCTGAAATTCATAGTTCAGGACTTCAAAGAGACCGTGGAAGCATCTGAGAAGACTCTACCAGCACAATTCAAGGGAAGGGTCTCGTTCCAAGCCCATGATTTCTTCAACCCACAGCCCCTTCGTACAGAAGTTTACATGATGCGTCACATCTGTCATTGCTGGCCAGACAAGTATTTGATCAAAATTTTGCAGCAGACGGTCCTTGCAATGGACCATGGTTCTAGGATGATCGTCGTTGAAACCGTGGTTCCCTCGAGGAGAGATGGGCAAGGCACGGACCATATCCTCAGTGCTACTTGTTCATTTGACATCTGGTTAATCCAGGCTTTACAGGAGTATGGACCTTTTCATGTTCAGCATGCTGGATGCCCAGGACAGAAGTGCAGAGGAGTGGTCAAAGATCGTCGTTGCTGCTGATCCAAGATTGAGAGTTGCTAGCATTGAAAAACCTACTGGAAGTCACGACGCAATTATTGATATCGTTCTTGGGCAGCTCAACTAGCCTTGTTCTAGCAAAAGTATGGCAATTTGCTGCGAAGGATTGCGCGGACTAGCAATTCTTGGCAGCCTTACGCTTAACCGCTTAACTTTTCACATGTCATTTTGCTATCTCAATTTTATTTTTTTCGAAACCTTGTCAAGGAAAACCTTTAATTCTCCGCTCTGAATTTTTCCAACGTTAAGAATCATCAGTACCCAGAAAATCTACTGAATGTTAAGGATCATCGCTATCCAGGGAATCAGCTAAACCGGCCCAATCTCTACACTTAAAGACTAACTTAACGATATGTGTGACCACGAGAGAACGTTGGCCCGGCTTGGAGAGGACACGACACCAGAGGCTGCGTTAGGACTTCCCTCTAACAATGCCCGAGAAAACACATTGCTAGGCCTCCCACACGAGCTGCGCGATCAGATCTGGTCCCATGTTCTAGACAGCAAGTACGAAAATGTTAACCACTGGATCCCACGACAAGCTGGATGGGACTATAGAATGTCTTTCTTCCAAACCCCATCTCCACGCACCACCATGCTCCAAGTATCTCGCCAATTTAGCGAGGAAGGAAAGCGCAGACTTTATCAACACAGCACATTTCGGATTAATTGTGATTTCTGTACCGGACTCACATTGCCATTCAGCCTCAACGACACCCACCTGATCCGCAATATCGAGCTCCAAGTTGAACACAAGCTTTTTCTAGGGCCGAGAAAACCCAGAGAGACGGTTTCATGGTTACCGCGGGCAATACCACGAAAATTCCTCGAGCAGCTTGAACAATTCGGCAGTTCAGAATCTCGCGCAGAACAATGTACTTTCTATCTCAACACCGCGAGCCAACACAAGGAGCACTTGCCGCGGGTGATTCCGATGTTGCATGCGCTTAAAGGCTTCGAGACTTTGATTCTAAAGATTGCGGTCTGCCCACCACGATTCTCGTCGCCGCCATCGGCTTGGCTGCTGTCGGAGCCTTTTAAGACAAATTTGGAGTCGGTACTTGGGGAAGGGGAATTCACGGATCATGAGGGGCGCTGCTCTTTGGTATTTAAGCCTCGAGACCATCGTCTTAGAGAGAATAGGGTGTCGAAACACAGAAGATTCCAAATAGTCAATGCCTCATTGGTGGCGTCGGTTTCTTAGTGCTACACATGGACATCTCCGAAGTTATGGTGGGGGCAGATCAACGGAATCAAACGAGGATAAAAGTGTAGATATGCAGATGAGTAGGTAGACTTCCACAGAATGAAATTTTTGCCAACTATATGATCTCTGAGTGGAGTTTCACATAGTATGAATATACTTACGCGAAGAGAAAAACAGAGATGCTGTCACGCACTTCGTCAAAAAAATAATGGGGCTCAACCGACGTACAGTGTCCATACTCCCCTTCCCAATATCCATACCTACCCAATCCCATAAATCACCCACCTACTTACTCCCCCTATACCCACCCAGTCCCTCCCCATCGTTCCCTCCCTCTCAAATCTCTCTCCCCCCCACCCTAACCCCCCCCCCCCCCCTCCTCCCTCCCTACCCCCCCACACACGAAGGTAGCACTTCGATCTCTTGTTATTATACCTATATATCTATATTTATATTTGTACATGTGGTGGCAATAAAGTTTAGGCAGTACACAGCTTCGACCGTAGAACAAATGTCGAGCTTTTAGGGATCTTCCCAGTGAAATTCGCTGCCCCCTATCTTAGTGTTGTTGGCACGTTTTACCAAAAGAAATAATCCATTGATGATTCTTTTGCGGTTAGACCTAGGGTTAAAGTGCAGAGGATTTGGCAAACGAAAAAAATATCTAAGATACAACTGGTAATTAGAGAGCTGTCGATCGGCACGTTCTTGGAAGGGAGGTAAGAGAATTAAGTATGAATAATTCATTATAGCAATTATTTCTTAAGGTACTTTTTAGTAGTATACACCTTTTATTCAACACTTCTTAAGCACCAAATCCATATATAAATCAATATTATAGAAACTTTCCGTTCCACCTGTCCTCAGCATAGGCCAGGGGTTAAATTCTCATTCAATAACAAATATGGAAGACAAATGTGTGCATTCGATCGAAGATTCAAACCACCAACACCCAGAATGCAACAAAATCCCAATTAACCCTGCGTATCAAGTTCTCAGACCGTCTTCCAACCCTGCTATTACGCTATTAGTCTCAGTGGTGAAGATAGTAAAGGGGATCTGGTGAGCGCAGGCCTAGACCGGGGAATGTGGGCATACTTTAAAGGGGGTTGGTAGGTGTGCGGGAGGGGAGAGGAAAAACTACATAATCCCTTGAGTGACTAGAAAATTGTATAAAGCTTTGGTATGGGTTACTTGGGGGTTGGATACTAGGCTGGCTTACTAGGAGGGTACCCACGGAGACGGTTTGAGAGTTAGGACTTTAAGAAAGTTACAATTCTTGGGATGTGTTGTATGAGTAATTAGAGATATCTGGGTATCTTGTGTATCTAGTCCCAGCGATGTGTGATCATATTACATGAATGATGCTCAAGCTGAGGACGCGATTACAATTAGCGATTAGATAGTACATCGAGACAGCGTATCTCCAACGCTTGGTCCCTCCATCAGTATAACAATATGCTGCGAACAATGCTCCAGAATCTTTCTTATAAGGAACTGTACAGGGCTGACGACACTACCATAACTTTCTCGACCATTTAGTTTGCGGTCTTCCAATACTGAGCGGGCGACGGGGACTCCGTTTCCTCTTCGATGTAGATGACCCCGCACCTATTGGGGGTGGATAGATGGCACTAGAAAAGTCGTAATGTTAACCAACTCGAGTCTCATGATGTAACCCTGCAACGGAACATTGACTTACCCATGATTATTATTGAACGCACTAGCATTGGTCGCCAAGACCTGACCATTCAGATCAAGCGGATTCTGAGTATTCGCAGCTGCATTGCCTTGGTACGCCATCCCATAATGCTTGCACGCCTGAATGTGATCTGCGGGAATTGTAAGGTGTCCTTGGAGACGGTCTGGAGCTTCTACCATGGTGGCCATGAAACCTGAGCTGATGTGGTATTCGATGTGGCAATGGAAGAGCCATACACCGGGATTGTCAGCGCGGAAACGCCATACAGACCATCCGTTTTTGTTCAACATGACTGTGTCTCTGCGGATGGGGGTGGCTGAGACATTGGCCATGTAGGTTCCAGGGAACTCGCCGGTGTCTGGGTAGGATCTTTCGAGCACCTGGAACTGATGGCCGTGAAGATGCATGGGGTGTAGGTTTTCGTGTCGGTTGTTAATGACAAGCTCGATGATCTCGCCGTAGTTTAGGACGAATGGATTGGTGTTCACGCCATATACGGCGGGGTCCGTACTGTAATTACCAACGGAGAGTGCCGTGTACAAAGAGGGTACCTTCTGTGGCAGATATGTTATGTCATTGATGGTAAATCGTGTAATCCCGTCTATGCTGGCATTCTGCAAGCTCATAGTGATACGACGGTCTACCGGCTCTAATAGTGGTGCACGATCGTACGGTATAAGGGCGACATCATCAAAGAAATCAAACTCGTAGAATGTCAGTTGCGGCGGAAGTGGCTTTGCTTCGTCATAAACAAGCCAGGCGGTTGTGTTGCCGTTCCAGCCTGGTATGTTGGGGATGCCGTTCGGTGGGAATAACATGTTAACGTCTAGTGTTGCGAATATGACGAAATTCTTATCGGTGTTGTTCTTTGTCGTGATAAGAACACTCCACCGCTGCGCAGGCGCTATGCGCAGATTCTGGTCACCTAGGAAGTGTTGCTCAGTGTAAGTGCCATCGACCTCAACTGCAGTGAAAGGATGACCGTCAAAGTAGACCGCGACCCCAGGGAAGTTGGCCATATCGATCATATGGATAAGGTATGTCTTGTTAGGTAGTACTTTGATCGTGTTATTCTGGCTGTCATTGATTAGACCAGACTGAGGAATGGGAGCTTGGCCGGCTTGGATACTATTGTTCGTGATATCCGCAGGAGACTGATAATAGTTGAGAAGTGTCGGCATCTGCTCGTGGTACCAGTCGGAGAAAGTCATGGTGATTTCTTCATCGAAATGATAGGGGAAGTTTGGGTCATGGACAATGAGCGGCCCTCGAAGGCCATCAGGATATTGGCCTTGGGTGTGTGAATGGTACCAGTAGGTGCCAACTTGATTAATCTTGCAAGGGAGTCAGTTTCAGTTTCACACATGGGATCAAAACTGCATACTGGGAAGTCGTAGGTGAAGCTGCTGTTTGGTGGAACCGGACATTGTGCTACGCCAGCTGAACCGTCCATGGTCGCATGTCCATACTGATTAATGCCGTGCCAATGAAGGCCGGTTGACTCGTTACCAAGGTTGTTGTGGATGGTAACGATGAGCCTGTCACCCAAGTCGACGTCTATCTGTGGGCATGGCCATTGTCCGTTGATGCCGATTACAGGCCGAGAGAAACCATCAGGACTTGCGGTCACCCAGTCGATACTCCAGTCATAGTAAACAGTCTTTGCCAGCGCCACTCGACTACAAACAAGTAAGAAAAGAATTAGAAGAAGCATGGTGTTCAGAAGGTAGGAAAGGCAAAACTAAGGACGAAGGATCTTCTTGAACGTGGGCATTGCATATTTTATAGGCAAGGTACCACTAGATCTTCCCACTCTTGCGAATCATCACGAGGAGGAACGAGGCAAACGCGGTCCAAATGACTGGGACCGAGATGGTTGGAAGTCACGACACGAGGCCGACGCACACATGTTTCTGTACGCATCAAGCGAGCATTGGAGAAGTGTAGGCCAATAAACTGCCGGTAGGTGACCGAAATGCGCATAAGTGTAAGCTTTAGGCTGCATGTAGCTTGAAAAGGTTTTCGATGCGAGTCCTAGCAGCGGTGAAGACAACATTTAAATCTTTTAATGACATAGTCTAATGTCATGGCACGCTGGACAATGTGGACATGTAGACAGTTGTAAACCAAAAAATTTTCGTGACATTTGGACAGAGTACAGATGTTGCTGACTTTGACCGACGCTTGTACGTGTCGATAACCGACCAGCCGAATGCCAGCAACCATCACACCATGATCAACTTTAGACCAACTTTTCCATTCGCATCAAGCTCATATGAGGCATTCGAGGCGTCTAGAATTGTTCTTAGCATAAATGCTACTAATCCCAACAGACCAGCGCAACTCCGTACTTGATGCCGGAGGCGGAGTGCCAGCGCGTTGCGACAGGTGGATGTGTCGCATTCTGGTCGCTCGCTCCAGCAATGGGCATCCAGTTGAGCCGCCTCGTCGATGGCAACAATCAAGCTGGTGGTCTTAACCGACACCGCTGTCGCCATCAGCCTGATGAAGACAGAGCAGTGAAGCTTCAGTTTGAGCATGGCCTGTCTCCCAAATGACCTCACCCTGCTCGTTGGCGGCAAAACAAGCGCCGCTTGGCCGCTCCCCCGGGAGCTTTGCCAGCGGAGCAGCTCGACGACACAACTACATCGTTTTCGCTCTTTTCGTTGTGTATTGTCTGATTTTTCCGTCTTCGGGCGTCTGGTTTGGTGGTAATCCGCTCCATCTGCGGTGGTACGAGTTTTGCTTCACGTAGAGCTATGTCTCATTGATGCCGCAATGGACCGACCACAACCGGTCGCCGACGATCATTACGAGTCCGAACCACAGCTTCTTGCTCCCTCGATTGCAATCTCGCGCAAACCCTCTCGTCGAGAACAACTTACACATAATGAGATTAACCCCCTCCTTGCAAATCTGTCGCCGTCGTCCACCTTGGAAGCTCTTGCAGCAACCGGAGCTGTATCCGTTGAAGATAGGCACCGTTGCAGTTCGTTGGAGAAAAGCGTTGCTTTAGCGTCGACATCAGAAAGAGCTTGGGCTATAAAGGTGTCTTTGGCCCGTCAAAAGCTGATCAAATGGCATGAGGAACTGTCTAGTTGGCCATGGTCATACAAAAACCCCAACGGCTTTGAGGAGCCGCTATCTGCACAGCTTGGATGGTCCAAAGAGGAATACTGGGGTGGTCTTCCGGCAAGAGTAGCTCTACACTATGAGGAACGTGTTGAGGCTATCAAAGATGATATGGAGACCTTGGAGGTGGAGGACCTGAAAAATTATGTGCGGAATATGTTCCTTGGGGGCCAACATGAGCCACTAAGTGATCTCACTTCTTTGATGACTGAAGAAATCGTGCAATCCTTGCCCACGTTGTCACGGCTGAATTCGCTCTTGAGAGAATGGTCGAGCCGGCTGTTGATACTACGTCAAACACCGACCTTCTTGAGAGCCATGGATGCGAGCGACAGATCCATGATCTCCGCGTGGAAGGCTATTGGAAAATCTGACGAGTCTGTAGCATTGCCAAAGCTGGATCTCACCCGAGAAGCGTTTCTCCAGATGCAGGCCGACCTACAAAACCAGATAGCACGACTAGCGCGGCAATTGGACAATATGCTTGACCTGGATGAACAGGATGAGCTACCCCCTCAATGGGCTTCTAGGATGGACGAACTGGAAAAGGAGTACAGCGCATGGGTGGTCGAGGCCTGGGAGCTGGTGTTGAATACTGAGATGAAGGCCCAAAGCAGGGAGTTACAAGCCAGCCAATGCCCAATACGAGCTGAAGTGATGGCTCCGTCAGGAATCTCGGAATATACACGTACCATAGCCGCCGATGCGCATTTTGTAGGGACAGAAGAAGACGCAAACAGTGGATCTAATAATCCCGGGCAACATCCCAGAAAAGATGGATTTGGGGATGAGCTTGAAGACCAGCATTTTCGCGACAAACCGGAGTATGTTGTGGTCCCAGCAGGCCGTCCTTCGCCAGGAGTGAATGGGGATATGACTTTTGAAAAAGGTGCCGGCCAGTCCTCTGACACAAGTCTAGACACGCCAGGATCAAGCGGTCTGAGCCATGTCCAAACTCCTGAGTCAATAGAACCACGGCTGCACGACCAGTCTGTAATCGGCCCCAGGGACATCCCGGACGCTGGTCAACGCCAAGGTAATGAATCCCATATCAACGATTTTGAGCGGACGCTATCGCCAACTATGTCACAACGACGAGCCAACAGACCGAGCCCCTTAGTACTCGAGAAGCTGCCAAACGCTGAAAGTACGACCTACTCAGACATCAGCTCAGATATCTCCTCTGCTGGATCTGCAACGTCGGACTATTTCTCAAACAAATCGAGCCCTGAAATTCTTGATGCATCTGTGGTGGAGTACATTGGCTCACCAGTCTTGAAGAGTCCGCTCTGGGCAACTAATGAGCCTATTACCCCGCTGGATATAGTTTCTCGGCGTTCTAGTCAGCGGACTGAGCGCGGGGAGTCTAGATTCCCGCAGCGTAGTAGTTGGTCTGGCTTTGCTTCGCCTGTAAGCCAGCGCAGTCGTGCTTCCACCTTTGTTCCAGAGAAACCCGTCATTGAAGCTCAAGAGCCGGCAAACGCGGAGCATACCCACCCGTGGAAACCAACGCATGTGAGGACGAGGAGTGCCTCGATGCAATCTATTGAGGTCGTGCCTAAGAGCGAAATTCGAAAGATCATGGTGCGGCGAAGCGAAAGCTATTCGTCGCCACCAGGTACATCTCGCTTAATTCCTGCTTTGACTGGTCAACAGTTGCAAGAAAAGGCATTGGCGGAAAATGCTGTGGCAGGGCCGGAGACACAGCCAGAAGAGGCTGATAAGCACGATTCAGACTCATCTGAACCGATCACCCTACCTAAGACTCGGCACAGATTCGAGCAGGTCTCAGATCTTGAGCCTGGGTCCACTCCCGTATCGATTCTCCAGAAGAGCTCCGTTGATGCGCCAAATGGTACACCTAAGACGTCTAAGGCTGCCACGTTCGGACAAAAATCTCAAAGCGTAGACGATCAACTCGAAGCTCGGATAAGCTCAATCCTAACCAGCATTCCTGCACATATCCGACTTACCAGTGGTCCTGAGCCCGATGCACCGGAGGTTACTCATGCCAATCCCTTCTCAGGGCCCAAGGCGCCGGCCGCCCGGTCAGCAGCCGCGAGGTTGAATCGAGCTATTACTTCCTCGCCAACCATGACCCTAGCACCTGCTCAGCCCAGAACCTCGAAATCAAAATCGCAGAACGGTGAGCCTGAGATCAAACTTTATCATCTGCATCAGGCTGGTAAAGATATACCAATCAAGCTTTTCGTAAGACTGGTTGGGGAAAATGGCGAGCGCGTCATGGTCCGCATTGGCGGCGGCTGGGCGGACCTAGGAGAGTATTTGAAGGAATATGCAACCCATCACGGAAGGAGAGCAGTCTCGGATTCCCGTTTCGACATCCAAGGACTGCCCTCATCGCCTCTCGCGTCTCAAATCTCACCATCAAGTCGACCAGTAACTCCTTCCTCTGGAGCAAGCTCAGCTTTCGGTGTAAAAAGACAGCAAGCGGTTTCAGGACAATTCGAAGCGCCACATACGCCCGTCTCTGATCCACAACTACGCCCAGCTTCCCGCTCGTCTTGGACGGAGGAGGATTCCCCATCTCTCGGTCTGGCGGGGCCTAAGACTAAGAAAGTGGGCATTTCTCCAAGAAAGCAGGCATGGGTTGAGGAGATGCTAGATCAAGCTAGGCAAGGTGGCGACGTAGGAAAGGTTGGTGCCACGAAGCGGGTTTTTCTCAAATCAAAAATGGATGGTCAATAAAGGGAAGGATAGATATTGCGTGCGGTACACGAAAATGACATGTTTGGGGGGCTTCTTAAAGAGTCGGGAAACACGTTAATGGCGTTTTTAGAAAGTTTTGGTTATCTCCTGGTGTTTGAAAAGGGGGGTTCGATGGAGCGGTGATACCCCATACCTGGACTCAAAAATGGAGGATCTATGGTAGATTGGTCTTGTGTTGGCAGGCTTGATGCTGGTTCAACATACACTCGTATCTTAATAAGTAATGAATGCAACATACGAACTTCCATAATTCCAGGGTCTAGAATGGGCGTGAAAATACTGAGGATGTGGGAATTGGGGCATAGATTTGATGAGGATCCCGCTTCGCTGGCTTAACAATGCCATCTGAGGAGCGATTCTTCGTGAAAAAGTTTCACACCAAAGATTTATATACTTCGAAAATCGCACCTAAAAGCTACTTTACGTACAAAGGAATTTCTTGATTTCTCTATTTAGTACATTATTTTTTACGAGACAAGTTAATCAGACACAATCATTCATCCTTGGTATGAGCTTTTATTATTTAATCAATACCCCTAAGCTCCCAAATCCTCTGTGAATAAAGTATGGGAATTATGATCTCTCACTTATTGACTCCGTAAGATGCCGCATTTACTATTTGGAAATAATCCTTAGAATTGTCAAACAATACGGGCCGAGGTCTTGGGGTGATTGCGTAAGCATGAACGAACGGTCCAGGGGGCTGTTTCGGAGCTTTCAAGCCACCCCGCCCCCTAATTACGTTCGATATTCATCAATGCTTACGGTGTACCTTGTGAAACCACGTTGGCGACCCGTTGATACTGTATACAACTAATCCAGCTTTTGAAATTACCGAACAAAGATCTTGGTCAGATCTATCAATGAAGAAACACCCACAGTCCACAAACCCTGCTTACCTGGCAAGGTAAATGAGCAATGATGGGTCAGAAGCTGATGACCCTGTCTAGGATGGAAAGCCTACATTACTGAACTGATTCTGTGCGGTAAGGTTCCTCTGTGCAAGCTCTAGCAGTGTCATCATGTGCGTTTGGCTGCGTTGTATCTTCACTTGCCGAGACTTTGAAACGCATATTCAAACGGCGCATAAGTAAAGTCGATTACCCGCACCTGTCGCCGTATTCTTCGCACCTCTGATTGCGTACAATGCCTACTAGACGAGGATCTCCCCAACGCTGGGTACGATCGACTCTTCTGATTCGCCCAAAATATTCTCCATTGACAGCGAACTTAGTGAAGCGAAGGGTTTCTGGCTCCTGAAAAAGAAGCAGATCCCGCGGTGCACAGGCCTCAAAGTGCCCAAACAAGACATGATTTCGGACGTCGAACACATGCCACACAACAACGGTAAGGGAGTACATGCGATCAAGCATTGTATTTCACGATGGACGGGCTTGGTTTTGTCTTTGAAACCACAATCGCGGTCCACGTTTTCGTGTTCTGTAACGCTTCGCCCCCCACCCCTGCCCAGCTTGTAATATGACTATCAGACGACCTGTGTGAAAATCTTTCTTTCACGTCACCCTGTTTCGCTTCCAATACGTGAAGCCGTGTCTTACCCGTAATGATCCGTCTATGTCCACTACAACTTTTTGCCCGTATGGAGGACGTTTCGTGATAGATTGATTGAATGACCTAAGATGGGCACACGTCCCGAGTGGGGAGGGCATCAAACTTCACGAAATATTCCCTTATCCCAGGCCGATATGGAGCTGCTAATTTTTCTTTTCTTATGCTTTGGACTCTGCACGGCCCGGCCTGATGATGCTGGCACATTGTCTGGCCGTACTGGTACTTCGCGTTCCGTAGCAGTCATCCTTGATCTAGACGTAGGTCCCCGGCGGTCTTGTTGAAGGACCTGAGCTTACCGAAGCAGTTACAATCCGGCTACAATCAATTCTCGGGCTCAGACCAGACATTGATGCCCAGTCACGCGCAACTGCACATCTATCCATCAAACACAGATGGAGCTGTGCGAATCCAGATACTTTTTGGCTCAGTCACGTATGTGGACATGCTCGACTTCGCCCAGTACAGTCAAGATCCTGGCGTTTATCCAGGCTTTGGTTCCGCTCGGAAAATTATTTCCGTGGGTTCCACGACTTTCACCAATGCACAATTAATGGACGCGAACAATAACGGAATCGGTATATTAAGAAGCCTGTGGACAGATCCTAGCGGGCCTTTTCAGGGCCAATACTATCAGGGTGTATCTGATTGTATGACATTCGTGGACAAACTAGTCACCAGCGGGAACCTTGGCACGGGCATGACAGGCAGTGCTCAATGGGACACCTATGTTAACCTTTACAAGCAATGGGTAAACACCAAAACTCAGGCGAATCCGAGTTCAAGATATATTGAGAATGACGTCGGTCTTCGTAGCCGTCTAGCAGTAAGCTCAGATGCAAACACAAACAGAATAACTGTGTTCCCCGTGAAATCTGTTACCTCAGAGGTCATCCAAGCCGCTCCAGCGACTATAGAGGACGTTTCAGGCGATCTTTATCAGGATCCGCTTGCTCCCGGCGATAATAACCCAATACCTATAGCAACTCCAGAAGAAGAACACATCTTGACGCCGTCTAAACCAGGAGGAGGATTTTCCGCACTGCCAAGTCCTTTCGAGAATTGTCAGCGGTCTTTGGTCCCACGTTCTGGTTCCTCGGCTGTGCGTGCGTGGTCGTTGCTGGCACGATCAGGATGTTCTTCTTCACCTCCCAATGATGAAGCATTAGACAAGGTTACTTTCGCAAGGATAGATGGAGTCGCGACAATGGTGTCGATGACTAGCCAAGCGGCTGTCCAAGCAGCGGGTATCGCAGGTGCTGCTCTTGGTGCAGCCGTGGTTATTCTAGACCTCGTGGATGGCAATTGGAAGGGAGCTGCTTTCGGAGCCGCCGTAAGTAATTCGAGTGGCCGCATCTATTTCATTGCTGACAATACAGAACTTGGTTCTCGGCGTTGCAGTAGGCATTGGTATGGAAGGACCGATAGGATGGCTGATCGGTGGACTGATAACCGCTTTCTTTGCGATCCTTCCAAGACTCTTTGGCGGACATACAGCCACTCAGCCAGGAAACAACAACATTACGCAGATAATTCAATATCAAATGTTCGGTGATGCTAGTCATACGTAAGCGCTCAATCACGCCTTGGCTTGTCTAATGATGCACTAATCTTCATTTCAGTGGCAATGAACAATGCCAGAAGACAAATCCCGCTTGTCAAGCCGTCTACGGACCTGGTGTCATTGCTGTCAGCTTCGATTGGGAATATCTTGATGCGGTTGTCTTTTTAATCAACGCTAACCAAGGCTACCCTATGACGATTCCAGACATGGCAAGTGCTTTTACATTCAACAGCAATGGCAATGCAACAGTACACTGCGACGGTCCAAAGCAGAATGCAAATGCATATAGCTCACTGTCGAATAACGAAGATCCAAGTTTGTGTTACAACCAAAAATTCTCACTGAACAGGAATTCCATTATCCTACCCAACATTGATCAATCCGCAGCCGCCGTCTACAACCGTATCATACCTAATCCAGGAGGCGATTGCAAACTCATAGATGATGCAAGCAACTCAGTATACTTCAGCGGGTATAATGTGACAGCTACTGGTCTTCCCGTGGCAATTGCATGCAATATTACCGCCGGCACAAATATCAACGGTGTAGTAGTCCCGCTTGGAGCACCAGCATCACCATCAGGAGCAACCGCAGCCTTACCATCAACCCTTCAAACCCAATCATCAAGCGCCTCTATCATCCCATCCGGAGGCTTCCCAGCGCTGTCAGCAGGACTCCCAGCTCAAACATCAGCAAGCTCATACCCCAACACCTCAGCCATCCCTCTCTTCTCCCCCGGCAACGAATCCACCAACGGCCAACCAGGCGCCTACATTGCCCCTCCCCCGGCCACCCCCTTTCAATTACCTTTCAACTCCTCAAACAGCGTCTGCTTCTCGGGTCCCTCAGCCTCCTCAGCCTGTTTCCCCAACGGAACATTCACCCCCCAAACCGGCGAATACGGTTATGCCACCACGAACATAACCGCCATGACTGTTCCCCCCGGTGCAGCTGTCACGTTTGAATGGCACGCTGATCAGACCATCAGAGGCGGCGACCACTTATCATCCACCACTTACCAAGCCGGTGTCTACAACTCATCTGCCGACCCTGGCTGGGCCTTCACCTACTCCCAGTACGTGAACGAAGCCAATGACGGAACCATGCTCGTAAACACCGCATCCCTCCCCCAACCCCCCGCAGCGTGCCTCTTCTCCCTCCCCAACTTCTCCGGCCAGCTCTTCTGCCTAGGCCTTGGCGGAGGAAACTTAACTGCCAGTCAGTCCAACACTGCACAGAGTATCATGATGTTTGGAGGTGCGACTGCGTATCTTTTTGCGGAGAGCGGGTATGCGGATGGGAGTGAGACGGCTGTGAGTACGGATATTGCGGATTTGAAAAGTGAGCCGTATGGAGTTGATGAGACTTTCAGTCAGAGGGTTAAGGCGGTTTGGATTACGGAGCCGGGGGCTGCTGGGCCGTGATATGGTTGGGGGGCGCGGGGAGGGGAGTGATGATAGTGGGAAGGTGGGAGGGGGTGGATGACCCAGCTGGGCTGGGCTGTGATGAGGAGGGGTGGATGAACATAGTGTGATTGGATTGGATCTAATGGAGAAAGGGGAATGGACCATCACCGCCATGACCACCAGCGCCGCCACGACCAAGGACCTCGCTGTAGCAGGTGAGGCAAAGCAGTCGCGTAGCTATATCAGGGCCATATCCCCTGGGATTATTCCCCTAATGTTGGTTTTGAAGGCTACTTTAAGGGCCGCTTCTGCCGACTAAACCGTATAATCGCTTATTCTCTACCCTACCACTATATCGGAGGCCTTATTGGTGGTGGTAATATTAATATATTCATATATGACGACAATAATCACAATATCCAGCGATATATCATCGGTGACAGCGAGGTGCTGGTAACAAAGTGCTTGGTAGTCACGGTGGTGAAAGATAGTACCTACTATCTATGAATAACGTTGCCGTCTATGGATACCATCGCCATTCATGGATAGAGCATATCCATAGGGGGAATGCAACAAGTATTCTGAATCGTGTCTATTGGTGTTGTATTGATAAAGCTACACGGAGATTTGAATGAAGAGGGGAGGGATAGCGACCCTTGCCATTGGCGGGTTTTGGGTCAGAACTGCTGTTTGGACCTACTCGTTAACTCTTGGACTTGGGGGCTGATCCGCATGTGACCGACGACTCTTGCCGGAATCTGGCACATTTGCTGGTATCAAGCGCGTCCCGTGTGAAGACGGAGACTCTTCATCTGCTCGCGGACTACAAGATACCGATCAACGCGATCGACAGCAAAGGGAGAACTGTACTTCATCATGCTGCGATTTCGGGGACACTAGATCGATCATGCTCCATGCCTTCTTGAACGAATGGGAACTTGACATCACCGCCAGGGACAATGACCAAAGGACGGCATTAGATTATGCAACTGTGGAAGCCGGCAAGCCGCGCCATCTTGACATCTTTGACGAAGATCGTTGGTGTAGGGCAAGAGATTTGCTGCGCGAGATTGTTGCAGACGGAACGATAACATGACACAGGAGCAGCAATTTAAGAGGCCAACTCAGGCCAAAGAGCGGTTGAAAAACGCATATCAAACAGCGCCTAGAGGAAGAGGATATGGTATTTTGTATATCACTTTAGCATGATTTTGCAGATGTGTGTCGGTTTTCATGGCGATTCCACAGTGAAGATGTGGATAATTGGCGGGCTTTTTTGCAGGAGATGCTTTTCAACATGCTTCTTCATGTCCGCACCGTTACAGAAATTCCACAGCCCTTTCTCTGCAGGCGACCTTCTTTTGCCAAGATAGAAGATGTATTGCGTAGGTCCATGTTCGATTAGAACGGAATCAACAAGATGTAATGGCCTGGATATTGACTATGCTGCACTGTATCTGCGCCATTTGAGGCTCGCTACTTTCGCATGCAGACGCGGGCTCGTAAGATTCTTTGAGGAATACGCTGCGTCTGAAACTTAAACAAACCCTTCAACGTGCGCTCCAAGGGAGCGATTACCTGCACCACAACAGGAAAAGGTAATGGAATATGATGAACATAGAAATCACGCAGCAACTCAGGGGCCGCAATCACTCAAGTTCGTGCAACCCTTAAACACCTCGCGCGAGCGTAGAATAAGTTAAAGCGGCGCTCACTTTAGAAGAGTTCACCCTCTTACTATATGGCCTATGGGCCTGGACCTAAGGCTGGCGAAGCGGGCGCTGGGGTGCATCTTCGTCGCCTGGGTGACCAGATTTAGGTCGTTCAAGGTCCATTTAGGTCCAGCCCTGTAGGGCCACTCAGGGAGCTGTCTTCTTGGCAAAATAAAGACATGAAACTACCTAGACCATCTTTAGGAAGAGGTTACAGGATTCTTTGAATCCAGAAACCCTAGCTCAGCCTGAGATTTGAATCCTCGAATTTGGACAGAGTTTTGGTGGCACCAATTCAGTGGTGGTGAGTGCTCGATCAACAGGCGAGGAGATTGGGCTCGACGCAGTCCTAGAAGAGATCACCTATCAACCGTATACACCCCTCAACCGTATAGCCCTATAAGGCTGACGCCTAAAGCCCCCTAAAGCTGGTCCCCTAGGAAACAAGATCTGGGCTGGAAAAATCTGGCTTTGGGGGCTAATCCTGTCGCCTAGACAGCCCGGCTTTAGGGCAGCTCTAGGGGGCTATACGGTTGAGGGGTATATACGGTTGATAGGTGATCTCTTCTATCAGTAAGGGCCACCACCCATTTCATTTTCTCGTCTCTGAGCGCCCATATGCACCTTTTGCTCAATACCTTGCCAGCTACCTAAGCTGCAAGCTCGGCCAACCTACCAACGCCTGTATACATCTGGATGGCTTAGCCACTATGTGCGAGGTCTCTTATTGACTAGATCAAAGGGAGTCCTGGCGATAGGCTTCTACTCCCTATCGCGGCCGATAGCATTGGCAAAGGCCAATGGCAGTGAGGGGTAGAGGTCTAGAGCTGAGGATTCGGCCTACCAATGAATTTGTTATAGCTTTACCCTTTTTTGATCTTCACCCTGATCAAATAACCACTTATGGTAGAATAGCGAAATATAGAAGGGCGTTATTGGTTGCTTCTTGCTAGCATTGCTGGCTGCAAACGAGAGATTACTGCCTAAGGTATGTAAGATTTTGGGCTAGCTCCGAAACGTGGCCAGCCAGCTGACTTCGGTGCAATAAACCCCCACTTCTTCCGGTCTTGCCGAATAACTTTCAATGTTCCTCGAGGTAAGAATCTGTTTTCGACAGAAGAGAAGCGCTATTCTAACTCTACCTTGGCGTACATTCAAAACGAACGAACACCGTCCTTTGCGAACAAATCGGATCTGAAGCAAACTAAGTGTTCTGACGGCCCCACTTGTCACCGGTTCGGCTTCCATGATGTCAAACGGTGAATCAAGGCCCGAGCCGGGCAACACCAAGCCCAAACCTCGATTGGGCGATAAATTCCACTGGAAGCGCAAGGACAAAAGTGAGGTTGAGACCAATCCCCAACCTTCAGCTTGCGATGAAGGCTCCAAGGTAGACCTAATGATTCTGTTGCCTTGTCTGGTTATAGAACTATCATACAATGATACTGACCCTTTGATTCTTCTTGAAGTCGCAGAAATTGACACAAGTCCCGCTTGGAACCAGTGATCCTGGCCCCACCGCAGATCCAGGCCAGAGCGAAGATCGAAGAAACAGTTTATTGCAAGGCGATGACAAACAAAATCATGATATGGTACTTGATAATGATACCAGCCAACCAGAAGATCTATGGAAGAATGCATACGAGGCTCTGAAAGCTCGAGATCGGGATTTGGTCGAAGATTATACGCTTGCCCTGGCAGCCCTCAGTGATGTACAAATAAAATGTAAACAAAACACCCGACCCGATCTTACACCTAACGAAATCAACATCGTTGTCAAGAAAAGGTTGGACGATCTTGAGAAACGGCAATTGATGATTCATCTTCGCGGAAAGCCTATCAAAGTACGGGAACAGGGCGAAAAGGTCATCAAATTCATCCTCTGGTCTAACGATTTCATTTCTACAGCTCTGAGTGCCCAGCCATATGCGGCGCTGGCGTGGTCCGGCGTGTCAATTCTGCTTCCTGTAAGTTGTGCTATGAGCCAGAATGGTAGTGTTGAATGCTAAATTCAATCAAAGCTATTTCTGAACTCGTCACAACAAAGTAAGGATATGCTCGCCGGCCTTGATTCCATATGCGATCTTTTGGAGTTGTACCATCTCAAAGAATCGATATATCTACAACACAGAGATAGCCCTGTTCATGAAGATTGTGTGAAGGCTGTTGAAAAGCTGTACACTGACATCTTTGAATATCAAGCTCAACTCATCTGTTTTTTATCCAAAAGTTCGATCAAAAGAGTAATTCGGGGCACATTTCAACTTGATGACTGGAAAAAAATGCTCGAAAAGGTCAAAGAATCCGATAAGCAGTGTACCGAACACTTTAAGCTCTTCAGCGATGATAAGAATCACCAGTTCTTCAGCCATAACTTGTGTTCTTGGAAGCAGTCAATTGAAATTTACGAACGCATGTTGGAAATGGCTGAATCGTCTCAAATACGAGAGCAACTAATTCGCCAGGATGACCAAGAGACGGACTTACTCAGGACTCTTTCACCGCCTGAGTCAGATTACAAAAGGGACAAGAATATGATCTCAGCAAGAGTTGCGGGTACCTGCAACTGGTTCTTCGAAGATGAAAGGTTTCTAAACTGGCGCAATAGTAAATCTTCAAAACTTCTCTGGGTCTCTGCGGGTCCTGGGTGTGGCAAGTCTGTATTGGCACGGGCTTTGATTGATGAGAGAAGGGTCTGCACAAATGTCATGGCCTCGACCGTCTGCTACTTCTTCTTCAAGGACGGTCAACAAAAGCGCATGGATAGCGCCAGTGCGCTTTGTGCTATCCTCCACCAACTTTTTCGGAACACACCCAGTCTCATTACTCATGGGCTTCCAAGTCATAAGAGTTATGGTGAAAATCTAAAAAATAAGTTCAGCGAGCTATGGGAGATTCTAATCAAAGCCGCCGAAGACCCAGAAGCAGGCGAGATCGTCTGTATTCTCGATGCTCTGGACGAATGCGAACACAGTGGAAGGGAAGAATTGATAAGGGAGCTAGTCAGCTTCTTTTCCAGAATAGGAACTCACCGAAATCGTTGCTTTCCACTCAAATTTCTCGTTACCAGTCGTCATTATGGCGATATAGAGGGTAACTTTGACCCACTCTTCAAGGTCAGTACATTTGTACGCTTCGACGGTAGCGACAAATCGCATGTAATTGCCGAGGAAATCAACCTGGTGATCGACGCCAAGATACCTGAGATTGCAAGACATTTCAAGGCTGAGCAGCGCGAGAGCATCCGTAAGCGTTTAAAAGAAATGGACAACCGTAATTACCTTTGGCTCTTCCTGACAATCGATATCATCAAGGGATCTCGGAGCCAATACAGCAAGAAATCCAGTATAGATAAACTACTATCAAATCTACCGCCGAGAATTTCTGACGCGTATGAGAGAATTTTGGATAGGAGCTCAGATAAGGACCTCGCTCGTGTCCTACTTCAGCTTATTGTGGCTACAACCAGACCGCTCAGCCTTGAGGAAGCGAACGTTGCACTGACATTAGCAACTCAAGAGCCGGCCCCCGGGTCTTACAGGGAAGTTGACTTATGGCCATTATCAGAATTCGAATCTATCGTTCAAGATATATGTGGCCTTTTCGTTAGCGTTCACGACGGAAAGTTATTCTTGATCCATCAGACGGCAAGAGAATTTCTCCACGGAACTACTGGCTCGCACAGTGCGGACTCGGGCAAGTCGGGCAAGTGGCAAGGGTGCTTTGGCATTACAGATGCCCATGGCACGATATCCAAAGTCTGTCTTGACTACCTCAACTTTGAGGACGTTGCTGCTATAGATGGACCCGAATGCGAAGATGATTCCGAGTGGGAAGATGAATCTCTTCGTCTTTTTGACTACGCAGCTAACAATTGGCCTGATCATTACACTCTTCAAAGCAGTGAACTTGAAAAAGATTCAAGAAGGGCTGCTCAAGTGCTATGCAATAGAGCAGCATCGGAAGCTCGTTGGTTTACGTTATATTTTCGCACAAGAGGTTATACATATCAACAGACTCGGCGACGCACTAGTTTGGCAATAGCGTCGGGCCTGGGATTAGTACACGTCGTCAAAGAATTCTTGACTGAAGGTGCTGATGTTAATGCTCAAGATGGTCTTTACGGTAGTGCTCTAAAGGTGGCATCAGCTAACGGTTATTATCAAGTGGTACAGCTGCTGCTAGATGCAGGAGCTGATGCTAATGCTCAAAGCGACTGGTATGGTAATGCTCTTCAGGCAGCATCAGCTGGAGGTCATTATCAAGTAGTACAGATACTACTAGATGCTGGAGCTGATGCTAATGCTCAAGGTGGCAGTTATGGTAATGCTCTACAGGAAGCATCATATAAGGGCCATTATCAAGTGGTACAGATACTACTAGATGCAGGAGCTGATGCTAATGCTCAAGGTGGTTTAGGGGGTAATAGCCTGAATGCCGCATTATGGGTTAGGAATGAGCAAATAGTGCTGATGTTACTGAAGGGAGGAGCCAACCTTGAGTGGGCCAACTTAGACGAAGATGCATTTCAATGGTTGCAAGGACTGCTGAAGATAAGAACCAAACTTGAGCTGGCAGACTTTTCCAAAGATCCTCAAAATTTCGGTTCCACATCCATCTCTTGTGCGTCTCTCCTCGATGCATCTTTCGATCGCCCACTCCTGCGCGTCGGGGCGTATATAACTCCAGCACGTGGCCGGGTGAGGAGCAGGCTGAGAAGAGCAACGTGGTAGCGCAAGGGGGTTAGAACTAGTGTGGCAACATTGTGCTATGGAGTTTAACGGTTGATTCTTGCAAAATACCCGTCAATTTGCCGCAAAGACATGTCCGTTTGCGCTTAAATGAAATGAAAGCCACCATTTCTGATGTACATACGTAATGTTGAAGATCTGATCACCAGTGGAGAGTAGCACCCGATAGAATAAAACCTCGGGTTTTCTTGCGGTTAATGGCCATCGCTGCTCAAAGCCGGTATTATTAACCTTGACGACCGCGGGTCTAGCTTGCTTAACAGTGCATGCAGTAAAGATAAGATAGGTAGGGTTAACATCAATTGAGATTCATTCCTGCATACTTCTCATCTTTCCATACTCGGAACCGTAACATCTTCATCCAATCCATACTTCACTACGAGTTACTTTTTGGCATGCCAGAAGTGAATAGGGAGCCAGGAGTAGTTTAGGAAGAACAAGAGGGAGGAAGACGATATGCACATAAATAGTCTGAGAGAAACATCCCCTCTGAGTATCGTAAAAAGTTTTGTTGTCTGCTTTTTCACCCTCAAAATACTTCTTATCTGGGCACGGTGGTGTTAGAGGCGAAAGGAATTTTCTCGGTTGAAAAAAATGCAAACTATCCATAATATTGTATTCGCACGGAGAGGGTACAGATTCTATCTATACTAGCACATCAAAGACTTGGTATCCGAGCACGGATAAAGCACAATGCCACCCCCTCACCTGGCAAGCCAAGTATTCTCCAGATCAACCCTCCTCAAACTTTTCCGCCTTCCAAGCCCCTAGGGTGGAACGTCAGCGCCGTGAAACGAAATATCTCCCACTTTCCTCCCTCTTCCTCCCACAATACCTTCTCCCATTTTCCTCCCTCTGCTTTCCCCAACACCTGCTCCAAAATATAAGAGACCGTACGAATAGCTTCCTTCACACTGTCATACTCAAAGATTTGCGAGACCGAAAACTGCGAGATCTCTTCAGGCCAGTCATTAGGCCATGGATCCACACAGTCGATGGCTACCTCCACCTCCTCGAACCCAGTATAATCTCTCAGCTTGCCCAGAACATCCAGCTGGAACTTTCTCTTCGTGATGTCACCCCAGCACACGAAGGATACGGCGCATTTTTTGCGATGCACGTCGGCTCCAGAGAACTTATTGAGTATATTGATTTCCGGGGTAGGGTATGATTTGGATCCATTAAAGCGTGTATCAACACGAATGGCCACGTTACGGATCTTATTGACTATGAAGTTGCTTGGATTGAAACTCGGCTTAAGTTCTTCTGTGGCCGTGTCGTAAAAGTTTAGATTTAGGCGACAGATGCCATGCTCGAAAATGTCGATTTTTGATAAAACATCCGCTTTGATCAATGATGAAGCTGCCATGATGTTAACACTTCCTTGTGCAATCATGTGCTTGTATATCATGATCCGGATTTCTTGTGGGAGGTGGCCTAAGGTACCAAACCTCTGATCAACTTTCTCGCATTCTTCTAAGACTGATTTTGAGGACATCCTTAATATGAGCGAGATTGTGATGATAGAAGGATGTGTTATGGGCCTCTAAGATCCAAGTGATTAAAGTCCTCGAAGTGTTTGCGTGCAAGTTAGATGTTTATTAAGAATCTGCAGAGTGAGAAATAAGAGAGTTACGTGTGCTTAAGTAGGTTAGACAAAAGTGTCCATCGCCATGTGTGTACGCCTTTTGTGTTGTAAGGTCACTGATAAGGTGGTACAGGCTGTTTTGACACATATTTCTGGGAACTCCTTCGCTGACAGACGTTGACACATTCATAGCACAAGAGAGAGGAAACATACCAATCAGCTGAACTAGAGTGACGAAGGGTTGAATAGGGGCGAGGCCTTTTTATTAACGAAGTGATAGGCCGAATCCAGATGACGTTCAACCCGACACCAAAGGTAGCAGCCTTATCAATCTTCAGTCATAGCCGTTGCCAAAAACAATGTATCGACACTCCAGAACTGTCACCTAAATCTGTACATGTGCAGACTTGCTCCCCAGCACCTTTGAACCTCCCCTTTCGCCCCAGCACAGATCCGGGCCTCTGAAGCCAGTAACAGGCGTTATAATCCCAAAACTCACTCCTCCGGCGATTTGTCAAACCATTTTAGTTCTTTAGTACCAACGACTTCCGTCTGTCGTGATCGGTAAAAAGAGAATTATCCCTTCTGTGCGTCGTAAACCCTTTTATCTCCTGCCTTTTCAAGCTCAAAACATCTTTTACTGGGTAAAGTGGGAAGAGGATAGATTATACATCGGGTATATAGAGAGGTTGTTAAAGTTACTTCTACCAGTAACCATCTCAACAATTCTCAAACATTGCACGGCTCTAGCCCTCCCAGGATACTTCTACCAGTAACCATCTCAACTATTCTCAAACATTGCACGGCTCTAGCCCCCCCCCTCGGGCGAAATGTCATCGGTGTGAAACCATCTTTCTGCCACTTCCCTCCCTCCGCAAGGAACATTGCCGGAACCAAGACACTCCAAATCGTGCACATCGCCCGTTTCTTACTTTCGTACTCTAGGATTTTGTCGCAATGCTAGGAGTGGTAAAACACTGCATTGCCTGTCTTCCTAGGTCTATGGAGGATGCTCTCTATATACATGAGGTCTTGCAGCGCAATGGCCATCGGAATAGGGGCAGAAGGTGCTAGAATGGTCAACATGGACTAGACAAGGAAAAATGGGGGAACTAGCTAAGCGAGCGATAGGAATAGGAATAGCAATATTGCAACAGATTTGCTCGTCGGAAAATTTCGAGATGTGCTCAGGCCATTTCCTGTCAGTCGATTGCTCAACGCAATCGACGGCTACGACCACCTTCTCGAAGCCCGTATATCTTTGCACCTTAAACAAAACATCTAGCTGGGCCATGATCTTCGTCTCACCCCCGCATACGAAGGAGAGGGTGCAGGTTTTGCGCGGCACCTTGTTTCCAATGAATTTGTCGAGGATATCGATTTCCGGGGGGCCATCGTCTGGTGACGTAGCTGGATTGAGACCTGTGTTTACACGGATAGCGACGTTGCGGATTTTGTTAACCATAAAGGGGCTCGGCCTGCAACAGGTTTTGGGTTCTTCGGTGGTTGCGTTCAAGAAGTTTAGATTCAGGCGGTAGAAGCCATGTTCGTAAAAGTCCATTTGCAATACCTCCTCTTGGAGGGTCAATGAGGTTCGCATAATGGCTAGACTTCCCTGCGCAATCATGTACTTGTATATTATGTTCCGAATCTCTCGCGGGAATTGAGCTAAGGAGCCAAGTTCCATTTCCGATACCTCCTCTTGGAGGGTCGACGAGGTTCGCATGATGGCTAGGCTTCCCTGCGCAATCATGTATCTGTATGTCATGTTCCGAATCTCTCGCGGGAATTGAATCAAGGAGCCAAGTCCCTGAAAATATTTCTCCCATTCCTGATCTATCGATGTCAAGGCCATCTTTGATGCCGGCAAGCTTGTAATGATGGATGATAGAAGGATATATCAAGGTCTTCTAGGACCCAGATAATTCAGCTTCGAGGAGTGTTTTATGACGTTCGTGCAATGCAGGTTTTATTTGGAATCTGCATTGTGAGAAACGAGAGAGTTGTGGAGAGAGCGATGGGCTAGGTATACTTAAGTAGGGGAAACAAAAGTGTTGTTCGACATATGTGTCTCCATTGTACCACCATTGATGAAGTGGTACAAGCTGCTTTATCACATATTTGGGGGGATATCTTTGGTAGCACACGTTAACACATTCATTGTGGTAGAAAGGAGATTCCATAGATAGTAGATAAGAGTGACTAAGTCTCGATTAGCGATTCGAGCAAATAGAGGGATTTCTATCGATAGAGCCAATAGAGGTGCTATTTAAGCTGCAAAGGTAACAGCTTTATCAATCTTTAGCAGTCACATTATCCAAAACTATGTATCGACACTCCAGAATCGCTTGATCCTGGCTGACTCTTCGACCGTCACCTGGGTCTGTACATTTGCAAATTTGGGATTGGAGGCAGCTACAGCAACGCTTTCTGGTTGCTAGAGTACACAACCACTTTGGCCCATGATGTATTCACAAATTACTGTGACCGATTAAGCTCATTTCAAGCTCCTTAGCAGTTAAGACCATGTAGAAAGCAAGAATTCGCGGGTTGTTTGACTCAACCAAAGCACCCCCCTTGAATGCATGGTCAATTTCTTAATGACTGAAGGAATTTTTCGGCAACTATCATGCCGAGGATCGCCTCATGCACCATACAATGACAGATCCACTCCCTCGACAGCACAATTGCGCTTGTATCCTCGTCTTAAAGGAACGAGCCGAAACGGTAATGTTCGGTTGTGATATCTAGAAGTAGCTGGTCTGAAGTCGTTCGTTCTTGAATTACACAGTGGTTGGACGAAAGAGCGACACCGAACGCTCGAGTGAAGGAAGTGTCCTGTTCTAAGTCGCTATTCCGGTCGGATGTTGATATCGATTGTGATGAGACCATTTAGGCCATCGGGGTAAGAACATCACTGAAGCGCAAGGAGACCTGAGAGTGCCGAATTATCCCGAATCGATCGAGGCTCGATCACGTCACTCCGTACCGTTCACACTGTTGGTGTGGTAGTAGATAAGGGGGCGCAGGCCAGCAAGTCTTAGCATAGACATCCAATATAAATAGCTTAGTAAATCCAGAATTGGTCTTTAAGAGAACTTTAGTACTGCAAGATTATGGATAATTATACGATCTATAAGTTTGATCGTACAACGTCATCACTTAGATTCTTTACTGGAAGGTAGATTGAGATTCTTTTTCTTCATGTCGTACTATTTGATACCACAACGATAGTAGGTTTTGAATGATATATGATGTGCTTTGATACAAAGCGGACAAACTGCCAGAACTTGCGAACATGGTATTAGGCGCTGTAGGAGGCGATGTAGTACTACACTCAAGTTAGACATCGACCAGCTGCACAGGAGATTAGAGAGACATACTGTAAGCACGGACTCTGTGTCCTCATTTGAGAGATAGACGTAGAGGATCAGCGCATGCTCATGACAGAAGCCTGTGGAGAGATCGTCAGCGTCGCCCCAAAAACCTCGAGTCGCCAAATGCTCTCATTCCCTTGCTGCAGGTGTAAAGGTCCTAGACTCACAAGCGATGACTCTTCCCCCCAACCTCCCAACCCCAAGCACCCTTCCCCAATCCCTTCCCTCAACCCTCACCACGCTCCAGGCCTCGTCTCCATGCCTCTCCTTCATCCTTGTGCTCGCATGTACCCTTATGCCCTCCTCTCCACCCTCAACCTGCTCAGGATCCAATTCAGGATTCGTCAATCCTTCCCATTTGCTTTCAATCTTCAATGCCGGAGTTTCAACACCAATCCTCAACACGCCGTGAGCATTCGCAGAAAGAATCAACCGAGAGGAGGATGCTGGTGCATCGGCTGCTCGTCTGTCGCGCGTAGCAGAGGTGGAAGTTGAGAGCGCTAGTTTTGTGAAACGCTCGGATATGGCTTTGAGTTGGAGGAGTGGAGGTAGCATTATGTGGACGTCTGGCTGCGGGCATACAGGCTCATGTATCGATGCAACGGTTGCTGGAGCCAGGACTACGACTGGTATGTCCTGTGTGATTGTAGTCTCGCGGTCATGTGGGAAGAACCCTGCGGCGTTGGGCTCGGCAAAAGAGTCATTGGCGCTGAGGTCTTCTGGGAAGGGAGCGTTTTCTGGATTGAGATTTGTGGTGGTTATTGAGTTCGCAGGTCGTATGGAGGTAAGGTTGTTGGTTATAATCGTTAAAGAGAGGAGAGGAACATTTTCCTTCTTGGTCAGTCGGATTGAGGCAGAGGTTGCATTGAGGGCTGAGCGAAGGGCTCGGTTGAGGGCAAGTAGCGGGATCCGGAGGTTAATAGTATTGTTCTCAGCGGCTGATTGGATTGTATATGTTTCGAATATGGTTTCCTGGGAATCCAATCAATGCTTGACGCGGTTTGGAGGACGAGGCCCAGCAAATTACGATGGCTAAAACCCTAAGGAGAAGTTAGGCCAGGTATTCAGTCAAGTAGAAATACGGACCGTACGCCCACACTTGACTGCCCTGCTCCGGCACGACAGTGAAGCGCAGTTGCTCATTATTGAGCTGTAACCAGACATCTTTACCTAGCAACGATAGAGATGCTGTCAACCCTGGAACGTGCATTAGCGCGTAGATGCAAGCAAAGTCAATTCATAACGGACTTGTGAAGGTGCTGATGTTTCTAATTGAGGCCTTGAACCTCATATTGTACACATGATAGGTTGGACTGACGCATTTCTGACCGTAAGGTTGGATGACCTTCGACTTGGATATCGAATGTTAGCCCTAAGGCTAAGCCTAAGGGGGTTTCTCTCTTAAAAGATAGTCCGCAGGTCAGTGCAAAGCAAGCCATGTAAAATTGAAATACATCCATTGAAATAGTCTCCAATTGCTGTTTCTATTGATTCTGACCAAAAATGTATCAAAGCTAAGCCTACAGACTTGCGTTAAATACAGCGCGACTGAATGGGACATCTTCAGGCACAAGGAGCACTTTTAATTATGTAAATACATTACGCACAAGCTATCGACCTAATACAGCTTTGTACAATCCTGGCTGGCGGTATTTTGACTCCACGCAACAGCCAGCTATAGAATCCTTCGACACGAACGTAAGCGGCTGTTTATGTGTTAAGGATGGGGAGGAAGTATAGCTCCTTCGTACCGCAGAAGCTACTGCGGGAAGCAAGCCTGACAAAAACGTTATTGGGAGCCAAAGTCGTGGGGCGAAGTCGTAGTCATTATGTGGTTGGAGATGTAGTTGCAGAGAAGTTGTGTACGCGGGCAGAAGCAAGAAAAAGTGTTCTTAAGCCAAACGGCCATTCATGCAAGCTTTTTGGCCTCGTTCCAACTCTTTCAAGCCTCCCATTCTGTCCAAGTCAAGTGACTGAAATCGCTCAGCGTCGGATTTTTGGTATGGTGGCAGGTGTTCATCGTTGTATGGCTCCAACCCTACACCCCCATTGTCGCTGATTCTCACCACAACGACACGCCCGGAGGTGCGCTTTCCTCCCTCATCCTCCTCTTCAGGAAAAGTGATTCGGATTTCCGGCACTGGGCTTGAGGGCGAACTTGGTTGAGAGGTTTCATTGACCATAATCTCCTTCTCACTGTATATATTGATGGCTTGGGAGCGTCGCCCATATGGCGAGGCGGTCACAGTGAGACGGCGGTGATTGGAAAATCCAGAGGGGCTATTGGCTCGGAATGGGAGATCGGTGAGGTTTTGTTTGGCCTTTCGGCGCAAGCGGAGGATGATGAGGCAGGCGATGAGGCAGAGGCCGAAGCACAGTAGAATGACGAGCGCAACGAGGAGGTTCATCATTGTTGGCGTCATGGTGCTGCTCGAGCCGTCACGGACGACGAGTCTAGGGATTACAGCCATTATTCTGAAAGAGTGTGTGTTACAGGTTTGTGCAAGGAGTGTAGTTGGTCCGGAGTTGTCGAAATGCAATGCAGCATAAGGTTTGGTATTTCTGCAAGTGAAGTGGCAGCGTCAGTAAACCGCTGAGCTCCCGTATTAATCAAGTCCACTTACCGTTGAGTCGCGCTGGGCGTACGAAACTGCTAGAAAGTGCGATCACGACAAGAACCAATTTGTAAAGAAGGAGTGGATGGCAAAGTAGACAGCTGAAGGAATGAAGCTGCCACCTGCACAATTGAGGTATTGACGACGAGTGTGAAAGGATTGAGGGAGAGGGAAAGAATGCCGGCAGATTAGCATATTGTGCTTGTTGATGCGCCAAGCATCCAATTTCCGAACGCCTCAGGCGCTTATAAAGGGGCACCAGCACATCAGCAAATCATCAGTTGATTGCGCCTCACAGATCATGAGTTCATTCAATGTTCAATTCTTTGAAGACCTATACTATATAAATTCATTTCGCATTATTGTGGTAATGAAAAGGTTCGAAGATGTAGCACCTCCCACCAATATCAGCAGCACTCATTAGGAATTGCAGATTGGTATTGGGAGTAAGTTCATGCAGCGATGAGAGTTAGCGCTGACTTTGCCTTGACGCCAGACGGATGGTAGTGTTCGTTTGCAAAGCTGAAAGACATGATCCTAAGTTTCATGGACCGCCAGGAGAGCCTGGATGATGTGCCACAACGCTACAGAAGCATTTCTGTCAGGAGGCTGTTGAATGAATCCAGCTCTTGCAATCCTAGCAACCGGGTAACAAGAACCTCAAGCGTGAGCCAAATATTGCAGGAAAACGTATTGGTTGGGTTTATCTCCCAAGGCTCGACTTTCCCTAGGATCATGGTTCTGTAGCCGGGAGGACTGGCGCACGTTGGGCTTATTATTGAACATTTGAATGGTGACATTGCCTTGTCTTCTGCAGCCAGCCATAAGCATGACAAAGACTTTCCGATTGAGCAATCATGACGACAATGAACCCAACTCAATCGAGCTGATGAGGTTATGAAGGAGGTGTGGAGAAAAAGCATTAGATATCGACTTTTCGCCTTTGCTCGCCCGACGGCAGGGAGAAAAGTGATGCATCAAAATCTGCCCGTTCTGGGACGGTTATGTAGGTAGAGATAATAGATGGAAGGGCTTTGTTGACGGCTGCTGGGCCGTACTCCCCACCCGAGACCAAATCGTAGGGTTCGAGCAAGTGTCGAGTGATTAATGGTATTATCGATTGTTGCGGAAGCGAAGGCAGAAGTTGAATGCATTCATGCACAGCAATTGCTTTTGGTTGGGTCATCTCAAGAAATTTAGGTGTATGGCTTGCTGATAAGAGGCGTCGACGGCCACGGCAGCTATGATCTCCTACTGTGTACTGTCTTCG
Organism: Cladonia borealis; assembly: GCA_018257855.2. Taxonomy (NCBI): domain Eukaryota; kingdom Fungi; phylum Ascomycota; class Lecanoromycetes; order Lecanorales; family Cladoniaceae; genus Cladonia; species Cladonia borealis. The sequence goes on along the minus strand of JAFEKC020000009.1, from coordinate 1,668,493 downwards.
GTCCCTTTTCTTGGCATTCAGCCCTATTTCAAGGGCCAGCCAACGGGTTTTGAGACGTGTGTCTTGAAATGTCATTGTCGTCTTCTCACCAACAGTAACAGTTGAAGGAGAAAAAAGACGTTTGAAATAGAATGAGTCTCTTCTCAATCTGTCTGAGTCCTCAATAAGTCACTGCCAGATAATACCAAAGTCCAAAGTAGAAGGGTAGATCTCAGATCCAAGGACCTAATCGCTAGTAAATTCACAGTGTCCCCGCGTGGCCTATTTTAAGGACTTGATCAGTGGTGGACAGGCTTAGCTGCCGTCCCTGAAAGATGATCCCCGGGGCTTGACAGGCTGGTTCAGCTTAGGCAAGCTTAGGCCAGCTTAGGCCGACACTCTAAACCGTCTAAACCCGCTGCAACAGCTGCTTCCATCGCAACCTTCAAGACTATCAATTTTCTTTGTTCTTACCCACTCACTCAATCTAATACACTCCTTTCCCTCCCAATACTCACGTCATGTTCGCACAATAGAGTCGCCCTCTCGGCCTGCCCTCATCGCCCAAACTCAAATCCGATCCTTTTCCCGATACGACGGGCCCCAAATCTCCTAAACATTCCTCACGCGCACAGCCGTGCAGGCCCCTTGCCTGTCTCTTCTCTCCCAGAGGCACCCTGCCCTCTCCCTCCCTCTCTACACATCATCCCCGCTCATTCCAGGCTCCCTATGTGGGCAACTGGCGGTGAAACCTTCTGGACGCCCTGTGCGGGGATAGCTCAGTTTGCGTCCAATTACTGCTCGGCTGCCTGCTGATTCAAACTTGTCCAATTGTACCACCCAAACGTTGAGGCTCGACACCTTGCATTGGGCTCCTTTTATATTAATCTTCCTCTCCATTCCAATTCACCCCTCGTTATCATCCGCCTGTACATGGAATTGCTCCCAGCATCTATAGACCGAGGATCTCCTGTGTACGTTCTTTGTCCGCCTTTCACCAACTGTGTACTATAATCGATGGCGTCGGGCTGACAGCTTCGCATCTTCGCAGCAATAAACCTCCGTTATACATACTGGATAGCCCTGTACAAATCCGTTGTCGATACGATTCCATGCATCTTGCCAGCACAGATCTCCACACCGTACATTGTTCACCACTTCGTCTGCAACCCACCAAGACCCTTCGCATCACAGGTAGCGACAATGACTTCGACAGTAAGCTCATATGTCATCAACAACGCACACTATGGATGGGTGGAGTTGGCTAACAGCTCTTCTAGCAGGCTAGGAACCATGCTGCGCCATTCAGGTTAGGTACCAGCTCGTCCAACAATAAGACGTCACAAGCGTCAAATAAGGCATTTACCTTGGGGGTCGGTAATGGGAGTGGCGCCTGGAACGGTGGTATTTGGTCTGGCAACGCTATTGGAAGCGGCATGAAAAGCAGCGTGCCGGAGAGTGGTCGGGCGCAAGGTGAGTCGGGTGTATTCTTGGCCTGTCTGGCAGACACTGATATCGTTACTTACGTAGATGATTCTCACGATTCCTCAGGCCATTCAGAAGCTATCACCGGATCAGGGTCCCTATTGCTCTCATCGGAATCGGATGGCTACAACCTGCGCCATGGGTCATGGGCGTCAGTCGATGATACATCGCCCAGTCTCTCGCGTGTGCACACAAACCACTCCAATACATCTCCTGTCCGTCGTCAAACAAGTAGTCAGTTGGTTCCGCAAGCTTTCGCTGATGCAAATTCTACCAACTCGGCGTACTTCTCGTCCCTTACACCAGCCTCTACCACAATCTCGAGCCGATCCTCGCAAAAAAACTTTCTGGACCCTACATCCGGCAGTTTTGTCGCTTCTGGAGCGTTCGAGCCTAACAATATTAGCCGCTCTTCTCGGCATAACAGTGATGAGGAAAACCGGTATACAGCAAGGAAGTCAGCCTTTGATGGAAACGATACTGGACTTATGATACAATCTGGACGTCCCTCAATGAACCCAGGATATAGTAGCAGTGCCGCCTCGCGTAGTGGCAGTCTACCACCATCACGCGGTGACGCCAGTCACCCACGACACCCTGGCGACATGCATAATGTGCAACAGGCTCGATTCCCAACCACTTCAGGATCTTCGCATAGAGCAATCCTTTCTCCACAAGCTCAACCTTACATGATGCCTCCTACTGCATCTCAAGGTAACAAGCTCACGGAGCAGCTGAGTCCAACCCAGGTAACTCAGCTTCTAGGCGAGTTCGGGAACCTTAATGTTGCAAAAGAAAATGTACATCCTACTTACCCCGCGAATCGAGATCAGTCTTATGGAAACTCATCTAACACCGTCAACGGGTACCATCAGGATTTCATAGCGAACAGTAACGAGATCTGGAACAGGGAGGAGACCGTGCATCAGGGCCAACAGACCCCGTTTTCTCCTGCTGACAGTGGAACGTGGTCTTTGGTGTCCAATGCGAATGCTCACCGCAATGTGCCTCATGGTGGGCAATACTCTCATTCTCCGAGCAACAGCGATGCACGCCTCAATCCTCATAGCCCGTACTATTCCACGGCTGGTACTCCACCCCTGTACCAGCAACGTGTACCTTCACGATCCGGCTATAATGCAGGGACTTCGACTGGACAAGCCGCATTACTGGAACGCAAGTTAAGAGGCCTTCAGCAGGAACAGCAAGGCTATATGATCCCTCCGCCAAGTCAAGTGCAATTCAGAAACCAATTTCCACAACAAAATCTCTATGACTTTCATCCACAACATGGACTGCGGCCAAATAACTTCAATTCCTATTATCCAATAGCCTCTGCTCCTAACGTCTTGCCTACTGCTCAAATACCCAGAGGACCTGCTCGGGATCACGACCTTGCACAACCTGTTCGAAGTACTTTGCTGGAAGAATTCAGGAACAACAGTAAGACTAACAAGCGCTATGAGCTTAAGGTCAGCAATCTAAACTCTTGTTGGCGCGTCTCGTATTATGCTAATATTTTGAAGGACATCTATAACTACATCGTTGAGTTTAGTGGCGATCAGCATGGGTCCCGATTCATTCAGCAGAAGCTTGAGACGGCAAATAGCGATGAAAAGGACCAGGTCTTTCGAGAGTTATACCCAAATGCGATTCAACTAATGACCGATGTTTTTGGGAATTATGTTATACAGAAGTTCTTCGAACACGGAAACCAGTCGCAGAAAAAAGTATTGGCCAATCAGATGAGAACTCACATTTTGACCCTTTCAACGCAGATGTACGGCTGCCGGGTGGTGCAAAAGGTCAGTACTCTTGCAGTCGAATCTTTTAGAGCTCGGCTGACATTATCAGGCTCTCGAACATATACTTACCGACCAACAAGCTCAATTGATCAAAGAGCTCGAAAACAATGTGCTGAAGTGCGTCAAAGACCAAAACGGCAACCACGTAGTCCAGAAAGCCATTGAAAGAGTGCCCGCTGAGCACATCCAATTCATTATCAACTCCTTCACTGGTCAAGTGCAGAGTCTAGCGACTCACCCATATGGCTGCCGAGTCATTCAACGGATGCTCGAACACTGTGAAGAGCCTACCCGAAGTGCTGTCCTCCTGGAACTTCACCAATGTGCGCCGTCTCTCATTGTGGATCAGTATGGCAATTATGTGACTCAGCACGTCATTGAGCACGGCAGAGAGGAGGACCGAAGCAGGATCATTACTTTGGTCACCAACCAACTCTCAAACTTCTCGAAGCACAAGTTCGCGAGCAACGTTGTCGAGAAGAGTATTCAGTACGGATCAAAGGAAGAGAGGAGAAAAATCGTGTCCACCTTAACAGCAGTCAACGAAAAAGGCGAAAGTCCTTCGCAGTCTCTCATCCGCGACCAGTATGGCAATTATGTGATTCGTAAGATTTCCCAACGTTGCTCAAACTCCCAATACTAACCGTCGTACAGAAAAGCTACTCAATGAGCTGAAGGGATCCGAGCGAGATGAATTCGTTGAGCTCATCAAAGCCCAGCTGGCCCTTCTCAAACGCTTTTCCTACGGAAAGCAAATTGCTGCCATTGAGAAGCTCATTTACACCACACCTTTTATTCCACCGCAGCTGCAGAACCACTCCGTACTTCCTACCGCCATTGACACCTCCGCCGCCCCAACCCCACCACTCTCGATTGGTGCTGCCCAGTCGCCGCAGAGCAGCTCAGTGCCGAGCACTCATCGCAGCTCTGTCGATGATCCCGACGGCTCCCGCAAGTCTAGCGGTAGCAACGCCGTCGGCGTCATGACTCCAACTTCTACATAACCTTCCAAGATTTTATGAGATCGTCCAACGACGTAACGCCCCTTCTGTCTGCGCCATTCGACGTATAAGGATTTAATTTTTACAGCTTACAAAGAACTGTCAGCTCATGTCCGGGGAGTAACTCTACAAATAAAGGCCTACAGTTTTGCTGCACGCACTTATTCCACTCCTTACTGTATTGATGGGTGTCGGTTTTATTGTTTATGAGTAAGGTGCTAGGGATGCAAAAGAGGATTTCTGAGATACCATGATACATCAATTAGGGAAAAACACTGTCTAATTTCGATATGGACGTGATTCTTGGCTTCGTGTGCCTATGTCGGCTTCTTTTCTATTATACATAATACCTCTTTCGGATATGTGTGCGCGAGCGAGCGAGCGAGCGATTGCGTCAATACGTATCTCGGTAGGCATAGATAGATAGCTTGTACATATATTGAATTAAGAACGAGCTTTAGCTCGACATTGGGTGCAGCTTTCTCAATGCGTTGATGAGACACGAGAACTCATTATCTAGGTAGTTTGAGTGGTGTCTGTCCTGTACGTACAGCCCTATAGGGCTCAGGCCTAGAGGCCCCTGAAGCCAGTTCACTGAGAAACAAGGTTCGCGCCAAAAAGCCCTTGCTCCGGGGGCAAACTCTGTCGCCCAGGCGACACGGCTTTAGGGTCTCTCCGGGGGCACACCTTACGTTACCCTTGATTCTCCATGGCGGCGTCAAACACCCCTCTACCACTATGAACACTTGAGGAGAGTCATTGCCTTCGGGCAAGGCGCCCACAATCTCACGTAATGGACAATGACGCCAATACGCCTCAGTCGCCCTCTTCTGCTACCTGGAATGCAAAGCTCCAATTACCCATAAGCTGCGATCCACCTGGCCCTCAAAATCCCCCAAAGCAGCGGGTATGGGTTGTAAGATCCCTCAACTCCCGTTATCACTATTTGATGTGTCTCACAAAATCCTCACAGGTATTTGGAGCAACAGGCCACATAGGCCGCAGCATAGTCAAGTCCGCCCTCTCTCACAATGACCTCGTAACAGCAGCCGGCTGGACCTCCGAAGACACCATCGCCGGCATGTCCTCTCCTTACCCACACCCACCCACTTCTACCTCTCCTCCTCCCTCGACCTCGTCTTCCTCCCCATCTTCCTCTAGCAATCGTGCTCCCTACCTCCCCCTCCTCTGCGACGTCCGCGTTCGCGAAACCGTCGACGCCGTATTCAAGACCTCCCTCGCGCACTGGGGCAAAATGGATATAGTAGCCAATTGTAGCGGCTATGGCGTCATAGGCGCATGTGAGGATCAAGATGAATACGAGATACGGAATCAATTCGAGACGAATTTCTGGGGGGTGTTGAATATCATACAACTTTCTTTGCCCTACTTTCGGGAACGAAGGGATGCAGATGGGGAGAGGGAGGGGGGTCGGTATTTAATCTTTAGCAGTACGAGTGGGGCATTGGGGGTTCCGGGCTTGGGACCGTATTGTGCTACGAAGTATGCCGTTGAGGGGCTTATTGAGAGTATGCTCTACGAGACGGACGCATTTGGGATACGAGCTACGTTGGTGGAGCCGGGACACGTGAGGAGGGATGATCCGCCCTCTGCGACCTCACGGGCGAATCCCCTCCCTACGTATGGGCATTTCTTGATTAAGCCTGCTTCAGCGCCGTACTCGAGCCCTACGGCTCCAGCGGGGCATGCGAAGAGGATGGTGCAGTGGCTTGGAGACAAGCAGCCTACAAGTGCGGTGAAGGCGGCGGAATTGGTGTGGCAGTTGGGACATTGTAGTTATCCACCTCTTAGGTTGTTGTTAGGGAGTTTTGCAGTGGAGAGTGTGAGGGATCGGTTGAGGTGTGTTACTGAGGAGATTGAGGATTGGAAATGGCTCTGTTTCAAGGGGGAGGGGGATCAAGGTGGGGGCGGTGGTGGTGAGAGTAGGAGAGGGAGCGGCAAGAATGAGGAGGAAGACGAGGATGAGGATGGAGAGGGAGAAGAGGAAGGAAGAGACGTTAAGGTGGAGGATGGAGATGCGGGTGATGTCGAGGAGGGATGAGCGTATCTCTCGCCATCACTAATACATCTCGTACATCGCAGCATCTCCCAATACCCCATCTCCAATCAGTCTACAATACCGATCTAGCATTCACCAAACGCACGAGTTTCGTCATCAGGTTTAGCCCATCCATGAGAGTCTTGTGCTCAACCTGGTTAACCGTCTTCCACGAATGTTTCGGTATAGAAACAACGCGCAAACCCTACGCCATGGAAGATTCATTCAAGATCATTCAAAATCACCTCCGGCCGTCGTCGCCTCTTCCATGCCTGAGGTACGATTACCGAAGCCTATTGATACATCTGTGCTAGAACGCATGGACGTTCCTTTCGAGTGGCTATTTCACTCCTAAGGGATCTAGCAGGAACGGGGAATTCGAAAACATCTATAATTTTAGAGCTTTAGAGACTTAATAACTTAACTATAACTTTTATGCACTTAATGGACGCTTAATAAAAGATTCTACTCCATTCTCTTACGAAGCCTATAAGCGTGAAACTATCTTCCTATTTCTTAACTTCTTCCTCCGCTCTAATACTTCTATCGTGGGCAATAGGATAACATGTTACAATCCGTTGATAAACCCTTGCATCCATGGACGGACGGATCCTCCATGGATGATAGTGGTTTAGGGGGTACAATAGTAGGTATATATCTTATCACTGGATATTACCACTACTGGCACCTGCCATTCATAGACAGAGGTATGAACACTACCACCACTACTACTATTAATTATCTTACTACTAGCACCTCACTATCGCTGATAATATATTGGCCATGTTTAATCATATTATTACTATATCTTGACATTAGTGCTTTCCACAAGGCCTCCAGTATAGTGAACAAGTCTGGTCGTTAGAGATAGCCTTTAGGAGAGCCCCTGAACCTAGCTTTAGGGGTACAATACTGGGGGCTATTGCCTCTATAAATACGTGATTGATTTTTTCTTTCTACGGCAGCGAGGTGCAGGTTGCGAGGTGCTGGTAGCGAGGTGCTGGTAGTGAAGGCATGGTAGTGAGGTGCTGATTAGTGGTAGTAGAAGTAAAGGTAGTGGTGATAGATAGTGCCTTCGGTGGAAGTAGAGGTAATCGTGAGAGAAAGTAAGAGAATGCGGCTTAGGTCATGTCAGTAAATCTCGTATGACTTATGCCGCACTCTTTCACTGATGCTATGTTTCTATGTACGCCGTAAAACTTTTTATTTACCACCGTAGGACTTGAATTTTTCAAAGTTCTCGCCCGCTAAAATTTCCCTCTATGCATGATTTATGTCGTATTCTTTTACTTACTATCAAGCGTCATTAGTGATTAATCGCGACAAGATGTATAGAAGGAAACTATGGGAATTCCTGCTATCCATGAATGGGAGGATTCCTACTAATGCATCATAATATTTCCGCCGCTTACCTGAGTATTCAGTGTTATCCCTTAAGTGGCTGGCGTCCACCTTTCAGGAGAAAAACGCGGAATTACGCCGGTTAAGTGGGCAGCATGGAAGAGACCTATAATAAGTAAATTTAATCAATATTTTAACTTAAAAACTTTAAAATATAACAATCCTTAATAAGTTTAAGTTGATTATAAGTATTATTTTTTTATAAAGAAGAAGTTATAGGTTTATAAAGATTAGCTTTAAGCTATAGGGGTGCCAATATTATTGTCCCCGGGGAGGGTGGACGTAAACCAGCCACTTAAGGGATAGCTTAGGTGTTTCCACAATATCAGTTAACACAATGCCCATTAGGAATGATATTAACACAACGACAATTAGCACAATGACAATTAACACAATGATAATCAACGCAATGATATTAACACAACAGAAATTAACACAATGATAATTAACACAATGATATTAACACAACAGAAATTAACACAATGATAATTAACACAATGATAATTAACACAATGATAATTAACACAATGATAATTAACACAATGATAATTAACACAATGACAATTAACATAGTGAAACTTAACAGTCACACTTGCTACTTTACAAAAGGATATTCAACACAATCACACTTAACACAATGAAACTTAACAGTCAAACCACTTTACACAAGAAACACACTTGATGTGACTGTGTGACCAAGATATACTTATAGTCTCAAGAACTTCCTCGTCTTCAGCTACCATCAACAAGCATTCAACCTACTCCAAGAATAGCACAAATCTCCTCCAAGATCAAGCAGCAACCAAATTCCTCCAAGAGTAGCAAGTTCTGCTCCCCGAAAACACTCCTGCTGTCCCGAAAGTCGCAACACCCGGGAAAGCCGCAATACCCTATCTCACAAGCAGACAATGACGCCTCCACCAGCCAACAACCTCGAGGAAGGCGTTGAATGCAGTGGTTGGACGAAACCCGCTGCCAGCGGAAATCAATACATACCTCCAGCTATACTGCTGAGGTCTAATTGCCTCTTCTTCAAACTGCCTCCCGAGCTCCGCCTTAAGATATACTCTGACCTCATCAGATCCGGGAACTTGGAGGTACTCCGTCTCTGTCAGAAGATACACAAAGAGGCCATCGGAATTTTTTTCCGAGATGGTATCTATCGCGTGAGAACAAAAGAAGATGCGGACTTGTACTTCGGCGATGCAGCATCGCCTGGAGCGCAAAATGAAACCAATCGAATCAGAAAAGAGGTCCAGAATGTCGAGGTCTATACTGATCTGAAGAACATCACCAATATTAAAATGTTGCGCCTCAGCAGAATGTTTCCAGACATGGAGTATCCCCAAGCTGAGTGGATATCCCCAAAGATCAGCGGAAAGAATTGCTGGATCTATCTTACCCATCACGATATGACAACGGAAATGCACTTGGATCAGAGGCTCGCTATCCTGATCAGAGCAGTTCGACAATTCGACAATGTATTCTTGAACTTCTCCGGAATGATCAGTCTATTCAATGACCCCAGTGGGTCCTTCATAAAGACAGAGCTGATGCAATTAGGTCCTCCGACGTGGCGTAACGACCCTGACCCGGCGAAACGGTATTTGATATTTCACCCTCGTTAGGGATTTCCCAAAGGGCATCTGACTACGAAGGAAATGGATCGGGATTCGACATGGCAACGCTGGAGGCAATCGTGGCTCCAGGGATGTCCAGAAGGGTATTTGGCTACGGAAGAAACGGATGGGGAGCCGACATGGCGACGCTGGTGGGAGCTGTTTTCGTCCCGATACACTTAACATTGTCTGTGGTTCTTGATTTAACCATGCCTTGGAATTTGCATTGAGATTAGATAATCGGAGGACTAAGTCAATAACACAACTCAAACCCCACCTATGCGCTGTCTCCACCCTTTGTTAAGAGCATGAGTCGCCGGGTTTGCTACATCATAAGCTTTCTTTATAAATGACTTTTGCCACGTAACTTTCCATGATAGGTTTGTTAGTCTCATTGATTTTTCTGGCTTTCCTTCCATACGCCTTTCATCAGAGATGTGACCGCAGCCGAAGGAACACTAGACGGCAGAAGCCCGACAAAAAAACTCCTGCACTGCATGTCCCACATACCCTACAACCACTGGTTTCCCGCAGCCAACGCGTTGTAATGCGGCTCTGGCCATTGTCCTTGCGCTGGGTGTGAAAAAAGAGGCTTTCTTTTTATTATGGCTGACATCTGTGACTCTTCCAAGAGAAATAGCCAAAACCTCAACATTCTTGCCTTCTGATTTCAATTCCATAGCCAAGGTACTGCTCCAGGTCATGTTGAAGCCTTTTGAACCGCCGTAGATGGTCGCGTATGGTACGCAGAAATCGCCCATAGAACCGATGTTCATGATTAGATTTGGGCTACTTGTTTGGGTGAGCTTGGATAGGAGAGCCTTAGTTAATTGCGTCGGAAATCGAGCGTTCGTGTTAATGATAGCGTCTATCTCCTCTGATGTCGTGTCTTCCAATGGCGCTACCTTTATGGCAGCACCCACATTGTTGATCAGGACGGTGAGATGAATGTCATTAAGAGTGGCCACAAGCTCGTCTATTTGCTGATGGGAGGTAGATGAGGCATCTGCAACAAGAACATGGAATTCAACGTTCGGGAATTGGTTTTGTAGTTGTGCCTTTATGGTTCCCAATTTGGTAAGATTACGCCCGTGTAGCACAACGTTGAAGCCATTCTGAGCAAGCTCGTGTGAGAAGGTACGGCCAATGCCATCACTGGCACCTGTCACGAGAGCCCAGGCATCGGCACCATGAAGATAGCGCTTTATTGAGGATGGACGTGCGTAGAGATAGATGGAACGAAGGAATCTGATGGTGAGGAATGATGTTGATATGAAGCCGATCACGGCGAGGGTCTGAGAGAGCATCATCTTTATGAATGAGAATGGGAGAAGGCTACAGTGTTAATGGATAAGGTGTACTGAAATGCGATAGCTACAGAACCGTCCACATCAATGTTTTTCCACCTAATGGAATAGTAATATACAACAACATATAGAACTAGAAATGCCAGTTGTACATGGCAGAAAGCTAGATTCTGTACTTGAATATAAGTTAAACTGAACATAAGTCTGGTTGTAATATTCGGTTTGCAGTTATGGCACTATAAATCCACTAGTCGGCGGAGAGGGCTCGGAAGTAGCCCTAGAGCTACCTAGTTGCCTAAGCAACAGAATAGCGCCCCGGGGAGTCTTCCAGGGCCCGCTTCATTAGGTTTACGTAAGAGAATGGGGCATAAGTCATGCATTTAGAGCTGACGTCTGATGAGTCGATCCTAATATTACCTTTAAAAATTGTAGTTTTAGAGGTTTCTAACCTCTTATTATATCATTTTTGCACTTAATATATAGGTGATAAAGAGATTTGCTGGTTTAGAGGAGCTTAATAAGCATTGAACCCAGCTTAAACATTCCTATTTCATGCATGACTTATGCTCCATTCTCTTACAGCCCTAGGTATAGAGCGATACAGTAAAGGGTTACCCCTTTAAGTAGCGAACCTCCATTAACTGACGCGATTTAACGCGTTGCTGTTTAGGTGAGTCCGCGTTAATCTTCTATTTTACCTCACCACTCAACTCAATCACTCCCAACCAGCTTGTCAGTTGCGCGATTCAGTCTACTACGATGCCAGTGCGATATGGGGGTTCGTATGGTGCCATTACCAAATGGCTCTCAGAGTCTCAAAGGATCGCGAGAACGACAGAAGAAAAAGTGATTGATTTGACTCAAGAGTCTGAAGAGGATGAAGCTAGAGGAGGGTTTGAAGCGGAATCTGATAACGAATCCGAGGAACGGGAAGACTCTGGAGGACAGGGGGGTTCGGACGAACAAGTGGACCATGAGGAAGGGGAGGAATCGGAAGAAGAGTTGAGCTTGGAGGAACAAGAGGAGTGTGATCAACATGAGGAATTCGAACGATCACAAGATCTTGGGACCATGCGGGCGTACCCTGGTATCTCCTACTCTGTGACTGGTTATCACCATAGACCATGGGGTGGAGAAAATGAATTCCACACAGTTGGGATTTTCAATACGGAGAAAGAAGCAAAGTGGGCTGCTCTAAAAGACTACAGGGAGACTTGTGAGGAAAACCCCGCGGACGGGTGGGAGTACTATTGGCAGGGAGATCCGGGAGACGAGGAAATAACCTTAGTTGCGAAAGTGGAAGATTATGAGGTTCAACAAGAGACTTACAGGGGTACAATCAACAGGATAAAGCACAGGGAGAAGCCATGGTCGCCCTATGTCACGCGTAGTGATCCTCGGATAATACAAGGGCAAGCTGAAAGTAGTCACGTATACGTGGTCAAAGTGCAACTTTCCGAGATTGGAAGTCACTTTTGCAGTGAGCTTGTTGATCTCATAGGATCCAAGATACACAACATCTACAGAGAGAGAGAGGCCGCGAATGGGGCTGCGCTAAATATCTATGAGGAGTTTTTGGACCAAGAATTTCCAATCACCGTTAAGGATGAGACCAAGCACGGCCTTGTATCGATTAAAGTAGATGACCATGATGAGAAGGCGTCATACTTGATTACTGTTGAGAAGCGGGAATTACTTTAACGAGGCCTCGAAAGCGAGATATATTGCCGGCCTATCAAAACTTGTGAAAAGCGAATGTCAGGTATCTAATATCTAATGGAATAAGCATCGCTTCTACAGACCTTTGCACCAATCTCTTATTCGGAACCATTAACCACCCAAACACTGTCTCAGTCGCCACGATAAAACTAAGACCCTGACGCTAAGTATGTCTTTCAGGCGGAGCACGACGCTTTTGCATATTTTCACGTCGAGCGAAGCCCTTTCAGTGTCTTCATTTTACAGAATGTATGCTGGACTATTTTTATTGGTCCTTTCATTTGTTCTTCACTCGCCAGAAGAGAATTCTAGTTCGACCACCCCAACCGTTGCGCCTACATTTCCGATCGGTCATAGGGCAAACTTCTTCAGGCAACTTCCTCCTGTTACATTGCCCAGGAGTGGATAGATCGATGAGCAGAACCCTTGTTGGCTAAGAGATTGGCAACACAGTTAGGCTGCAGTATATCCTATGCATTCTCGCCCTCACAACAGTCCGCCCTAGCTCGCGGTGGCCAGAGTGACACGCAGCAGATCTGAGAAGCAGTCCCCCACTACCCAAGTAGCAAGTTGTGCGACTGAGCGCCTGTTCTGCGAGCATCCTCCTAAGACTAGCTAGTCTCGTTGAAGTTGCGTGATCAGTTTCTACAGATAATGCTTTGTTTGCCAGGGTTACTGGGACGGTACCTTCACGGCTCTTGAGTATACATATCTAAGCAGGGAAAAGAAAGGCATCGGGTCCACTTTGCCACTGAGGGTAGCTTTGTATAGATGACGTCGATTATGTCGGGTTGTTGCACAGTCCTTGCAGCCCAACGGCGTGAAACCCGTCTCTAAGCCAGTCAGAAGTAGCCATGCTTCCGTCACATATTGCAAGACAAATGTGACACCGGGATTGATGACTACACACAGCTCTTGACTATATATTTCTGGCCCAACCCCGTACCTTTCGCGCGGCTTCAGACACCTCTTCACCTGAACCTACTCCATTATTCTACTGAGAATCCTTTTTGAAGCCGCAAGAAAAAAAAATTGCCCAGTCCAAAACGACGATGACCTACACCGTTCTAATTTTCGTCACCCGCAAGAAGGGCATGACACCCTACCAGTTCAAAGAGCATTTCGAGGAAGTTCATGTGCCATGTGAGTCTCTGGTGTGACCGAGAGCTCACACAAATACTGTTGCTGGTGGCTCTTGTTCTGGCGCGCAACACTCACATACCAACAGTGATCTATAAAATCACCGGCCCGCATTTTCCAAAGTATCACAACCGCAGTTACATTCAGCGCACTCCAGATAACTCCGCCAACTTATCAGAAAGCGACAACAGCAATGCAAAGTGGCCTGCCACGAGCCTTCTTGGGCCTGGGCTGGAGCCTGACTTCGATGCCATCGCGGAGTTGGTTTTTAATGATGAGGCTAGATGCAAGAGGTTCTTCGAAATGATCAAGCAAGAAGATGCGCAACGAGCGCTCGCGGCGGATGAAGAATTGTTCTTGGATCGTGGGAAGTTGAAGGCTGTTGTGCTAGATGGTGTCATAACCAATCATAATTGTGCACAACCTGCGCTTGAATAAATTGTCGCGAAACCCTGGCGAGACGCTATTGGGAAACCGGTAAAAAGGGGTGGTTGCGATCGGGTTTTGTCTTTGCAGTAGTGTTCAACGACACTAGCAGAAGCCTGCTTGTTCCTCACTAGAATGAGAAGCATTACCAGCTACTTCAACAATGCTCAATCGAGGTTTTACACACTACCTGTATCTCTCAAGGAGATGGACGTTTCAGTCAATGGCTCTGAATGGCCATCATAGTTCCAATCCAGACGGATCATAATTGTTCCGACACAGCTGGGTAGCCGCATGATACTGTATTGGGATTCAATCACTTCCTGTACATGCATGCTGGTACACGCGATATATGTACAAGAGGGTGTTGGGTTGATAAGAATGATATTTGCGCCATGTGGTCGCTTCGGGAGAAAAGGAATGGCGATATCAGGATAAGTAAAGCGGCTGCGCACATTCTTAATTTCGTGTTGAAACCCAGTAAAAAGATCAAGCTTTGTAATCTGTCGAAAGGCTACGTACGAAAAGGGCAGCTCTAAGTTACCAGCGTCGGCCGATGACTCCTCAACGCATGTTTCATAGTCGCCGTTCCCTTCAAGAGCCCAATAATAATTGCAACCCTCGTTACTGCCAACTCGCACCCCAAACACGATACAGCGCACTTGTGAGGAACAGGTCAGTAAAAGCAACAAGGCGCCGGGAGGACTCCGGTCGGAATGCAAGGCACTCCTACATCTTACGATGAAAGCTGGGCCCGACTTCGGGTCAATAGCATCAGGCGACAAACTCAACGCAATGATGCAGGAAAGACAAACTCGCGATGACTCTGAAGCATCGCTCCGATCTTTGGGCTTCCAAATATCGTCGATACGATCATTACATGGACGCCATAAGTATGGCGACTTCAACACTCATCAGCCATCGCACTTAAAGAGAAATCATACAGTGAAAGGGTTAACCCTTGTACTGTTGGACTGGGTGCTCTCATTCTGCGCCGAGACGCTGTCCGATTTCAGGAGCCGGGGTTCGACATTAATGGGCTCTCCTTTCAATCCTGGTCCTTCCGAAGTACGCTTTAAGCTATGGAATCGCTTCTCCGGCTCAGGTAATCCATATTGTCAGCACTGCTATATTCCAGCATCGAAATCCATATGCGTACCGTGACGCTTCTTATTTCCCCGCAAAATTACTTACGGCTGTGAACTCAATCTATTTCTGGAGTTCGCCATTGCCGCTTTTGAACGGCCAGCAAGTCTGGCGATATGGAGAAGTTGATACTCAAGTCTGACATCTCGAAGTTTCCATGCAAGAGCCATGGGAGACCCCCTGCAAATGTGACCCTGTTGCACTAAAAAAAGGCAATGCGCGCCGCCAATTATGGCAGTGCTATTTGGGCATATATTGCGACAGACCCACTAACCCTAGTCCCACCAGGCCGACCTCCAGCTAGAGACTCAACTACATCCTCACCATCAACTTCATCCCACTCCCCGCAAGCCTAGCCGCGATCAGGAACAATGCCCCAATCATCAACAAGCTTGCCGCAAAAACTTCCATTCCCAAGTACCCACCAGCGCTCCCCACAATAGCCCCCGCAATAGGCGTCCCGGTCAGCGTCGCAAATGCAATAGTCGTGTAAATCATACCCATGCGCGTGCCCATCTTAGTCATATCAGTCGTCAAACTCGCCAGCGCGGTCGGGAAAAGGGCATTGACGGCCGAGCTAAACATGCCGTAGACGGTAGCGAAGGCGAAGAGGCCGCCTTGAGAGTGAATAGCCGGCCAGCAGTAGAGAGAAATAGAGGAGAGGAGGACAAAGGGAATCATCATATTTGCGGGTCCCGTGTATTTATCTGCGAAAAAAGGAGGGACAAGGCGGCCGATGACACCGATGCCGTTCATAATTATCAGAAGATTAACAGAATTAGCATATGAGATATCGACGATGCTAGTGGCGTATTCGCCAACGTAGTAGTATGCAGGGTAGACGCCCCAGAAACAAAAGAAGATGCCAATGGCGAAGAGTGCGTATTGGGGTTCTTTAAAGGCGGAGAATTCGACTAGAGGGCCTATTCTCCGGGGCGGTACGCGGGTGCGGGCCAACGCGAGGGAGATGAGTTGGAAGGCGAGCATTATAAAACCAATTATACGGACGGTCCAGCCGAAGCCGATACGGGGAAGGGCAGCTTCAACAACGCCAGGGAGGAGCATGCCACCTGTTGTGGTGCCGGAGGCGGCAATGCCAATAGCGATGGCGCGATTTCTAGTGAAGTAGGTAGGGATCAGGGCGAGGGTGGGACAGAAAAGGAGACCGGAGCCGATACCAGTGCAGACGCCTTGGGCGAGGAATAACTGCCAGTAATTGGTAGATAGGGAGGTCATAAAGACGCCTAGGAGCTGTAGGATAGTGCCGGCGATGAATGTTGGACGGAAATACCCAGCGTCTGTGGCGCGGCCAGACAGGGTACCGATAAAGAAGAGAAGGAAAATTTGCACGGAGCCGACCCAGGAAATATCGGATGGGGAATGGCCAAGCTGCCTAACGTAATAGGTTTGAAAGACGCCGAAGGAGTTAATATAGCCCCAGGTGTTGAAGATGACGAGGTGGGCGATGAAGGCTTGGGTCCAGGCTTGGAGGCCACCATCTGGAGGGGTTCCTGGTCCGTCTTGTGAAGAGGAGGGGACGGTAGTAGGGTCGCCTCGTTCCTCTTTTGATGTAAGGTCATCGCTAGCATGTGTGCTGGTCGCAGTGGAGGAGGATTCTGTATGTTTTTCTTCGTCTGCTAGATGTGAGTTGTTGTCCTTTGACTTAAGTGGTAGATATTGAGCTAGGGACGGGACGCACCAAGCTGCCGGCGGAGCGACTCTTGTTCCGCCATGGCTTTCAGCCCTACAGGTTGGGGGTGGTAACTGGCTTCCAGAGCTCATTCAGCTCTGTGCAACTCTTATCTCTCTTTTGGCAACCATGGCACGATCAATGTATGTGCTTTACTGCCCTCTCATTCATTACTCTTTCATCCACACTACCTTGATATAGAACCCCTCTGGAAATAGCCGAAATTTAATAGGATTAGTCCCCAGAGCCGGGCTTTCTAGGGGTAATATGACGTTTAACACTCCGCAGGTACATAACCTTGCTAGCATCTCTCGTACGATTTCTTGATCCGTGATGGCAGAACTGCAGGAATGATCCTTTCCACGCAACTACTACTTTAAAGGAAGGTACCAATGAAATATTTCAGATGACGAAGCGGTGTTTGTATTATTGCCTGCGGATCTCTGCGGGATTGCCCCGCAACATACATACTTTCACATGCATATGCCTCACATTTGTACGAGTACTATTTGTCCAGAGACTGATATTTCCGCAAGTACCGCTACTTGTATTTGTAGATCCGGTGGGATTTCCATTGTTTCCATCAGCTGCAGTAGCGTGGCTAGCGATCCACATTATGATATGAATTCCGGGAAGCAGCGCAGTGTAGTCCTCGGTCCCATTTGGAGAAAAGATATTTGACTGTCCTGATGACGTCGAAAAAGACCGGCAGCTGGGCTGAATTATTTCTAAGTCCTGTCCACCAAGACTCAAGGGTCTCAATTGGTACCACTGTTGGGCCGGTGCACAGTAACATACCTGTTCCTCCGGGTTCAGCTGCTGCCATTGCAGAGAATTCCAGTGTACCGACCGCATTGCCTCGGTTTATACCGCTTGCGACTTTGTTAGCTGCATCGTCTGTGTCGGACTTATTGCACTATGCCTTTGAGACTTTGCGTGCCCACTTCAACAGTGCGGAAATAAGCACTGAGTGGCGGGACTGCCGGACCTGCAAAGAATGTCTTTGGGAAGGTTTTCTCCTGCTCTTACAATACAATTGGTCAAAACCCGTTCCGTGCGTTTAAGCTCGGAATCGGACCAGAATACACGGTAGAAGAAACTCCGTGGGCTTTATCAAGACTAGAAAAATGCCTCTACATCTTCAGACGACTCATCCTTTACCCTAAGCATATCCTCCCTCATCGTCCTGAATCAACAACAGGCAGTAAACTTGGCCATTCACCTTCTCAACCAACCTGACACCAAACGGCTTGCTCATCATCAACATGAAGCTATCCCAAGTCTTCTCATACGCCGCCCTGGCCGTCAGCCTCGTGTCCGCCGTCCCAACACCAGACGCTGGCCTCACCGAACGTAATGTCGGTGTTGCTGGACGCAATGTAGCTACCAGCGATGGGGAGGAGAAACGCAATGTCGGCGTTGCTGGACGCAATGTCGGTGTTGCTGGACGCAATGTAGCCACCAGCGATGGGGAGGAGAAACGCAATGTTGGAGTTGCTGGACGCAATGTGGCAACTAGCGACGGGGAGGAGAAACGCAATGTCGGCGTTGCTGGACGCAATGTTGGAGTCGCTGGACGCAATGTCGGTGTTGCTGGACGCAATGTGGCAACTAGCGACGGGGAGGAGAAACGCAATGTCGGTGTTGCCGATTAAGATAGTACCAGAAGGACCTGAATCGTGTGAGTTCCTTAATTGGGTTTCGCTGCCCATCGAAAGTCACACACAAAGCTAACACCCCTTCTCCAGCTTAGGCAGAAATGATAAAGCCGAGAATGGGTCTTGAAGGACGCTCTAGTGAGGATCTTTCTTAGTAAGGAAGGTCACACACTCTCCCTGTCTGGTCGTTGGGAGTGGTCAGCATGGGCGAAGGGAGTGGAAGATGGTGGACATTCCTTCGAAGCATTTTCTATTTAGCTAGGTCAGATAAGTATGAGTGCCAAATCAAAATTTTACATTGCATTCATTCCAATGGCTCATTGCATGTCAAAGACTAAGAAGAATGCCCAATTGCCTCATGGAAATTTGGTAGATGATAATGAAAGATGACTAAATTATACCCTAGCGAGATGATAAAGGACTGATTCATACCTCTGAGGGGTATGAAAATGTCCGAGGGATATTGTCTGCACCATCCGGCTCCAACAACCTGGTCTCAGCCATCTCGCAGTCCCTCATAACCTCAAGCTCTTCCATCCAACTGCCCCTTTGGCCCAACTCAAATCTCGCTTCCCTCCCCCCGTTAATCACCCTATCATCCTCTCTTAACTTTCCCGTAAAATAAAGGGCCACCAGCGCCGAAAGCCCCCCAACAGCCAGCGCCCACGCCGTCCCTATAGGCCCGCCTCTTCTGCCCTCAGACACCCAAAAGATAACACTGCTCAAACAGGCAGCCACGAGCTGTGGGGCCGCGATGGCCATGTTATGCAGGCCCATGACAATACCTGGCTCTGTCACATAAGGTTCCAACAGATTCTCTTGGGCTTTCAGGGCCGAGACTCGGATTGCGCGGTGGCGGGAAAGCGACCCGCTGATGAGCGTGTAGGGGACGAATTGTGCGAGAGCAGCCGAGATGCCGGCCATAGCGGCGAGCACGATGGCGCCTGTGACGGTAGTGATAAAGAGGGTGCTAAGCATAGCCAGCGCGAAGAGGAGATGAGAAAGAAGCCAGAGAGTGCGAAGGGCGGTCCAAGGTGTGCGAGTGTGTTTTTGGCGAAGGGGGGTGGGGAGGGTGGTCGGTGAGGGCCTGTGTAGTGGAGGGTGGGGAACTATGAGAGGGGCGATGATACTGGTGAGGACTTGCGTAAAGGCGAAGAAGACGAGGGCGAGGGAGCCGTTGGATGTGGCGTGAGAGTGGAGGCTTGACACTTGAGTTGGGTAGGGGTGGAAAGCGGGGGAGGTGGCTTTGTTTCGGATGTATAGGGTTTTGTTAGAAGGAGGGTAAGTAAGGAGGTCTGGGGGGCGTACAGAGTTCGTTGACGTAGCTATGTAGGAGGTTAGGCATTGGTGAGAAGCATTGCTTAAGGCTTGAGCATTACGTACGTGGTTATATAATAAAGAAACATGAACCACCCTATCCACGAAAAGAACTGCACCTTACATACCCCGATAACATCGGGAGATAGATTGAAAATGCTGGCACGTATGTACTTAAATTTTCCCAAGATACCATCGAGTTTCGCATCCCTTGGTCCATTCTCATTGGGATCCGCTTCTCTGACAAAAAGAAGGCACAAGCATGTCGTCACTATCAAGGCACACACAGCAAGCACACAGAGCGCCTTGAACCTTGAACTGGTAGAAAAGTGCAAGAGGACTGGAAGATCCAAGACATCGGCGCTATAACCTAGGAGACTGGCAATGCTAATCATACGACTAGCCCACGCATTCGCCGTATCCATGTCACTGGAAGGACATAAGTCAACAATAAGAGCTCGGAGGCCACATTGGAGAAGTTGAATGGCAAAATTCATGATCCAGATAAACAAGGCTGCCGCCGTCAAAGTAGCCGTTTTTAGATGGTGGCTTTGGGTATTTACACCTACAACCCACGCAAGGTAGTGGACGAGCTCATCAACCCATGCGAGCGCTAGGAGTGACAAGCTGATGAAAACGAAACCGGTAGCAACGAAAGGGCGTCGGCGGCCCCAGGGTATACGGCAGTTGTCGCTCGAGAGACCGAAAAATGGTTGGCCGATTACGCCGGCCAGAGGGCCAGCGATCCAGACGAGAGCCATTAGGGGTTTGCTAAAACCCAGTGAGAGGAGGTATGGCTGTAAGGTTTGATTAGTGCTGGTGCTTGAGATGTTGCTGGGGGCCGATGCACAGATCCTAGGGCCATTTGAACAGAGAAGACGCATTGTAAGCTATTCTGAGTTCATTAACTTGAACATAGTAGTGGACGCGTAGGTGCCTACCCTCCCAAGCCTGCCGTTAGAGCCAGGAAGAATAGCTTTCTTCTTATTCGAGGTAGGATAGGGGTCAAAGGTTGCTTGTGGACTGTGGACTTGGTAGAGTGCTTAGACATTCCGATGATGCACGGCCACCTCGTAAGTGTGAAGCTTGTAAAACCTACGACGACGGGAAGGAAGATGTCATTGAAAGTGAGTCTCAAATGTGAGCCGCTTTTTGCAAAGACAAGAAAGACATGCGTGACTTCATGTGACTCGAGTCAACCCAATAACGAACAAAGAATGTCTTGCAGATTGCTATACGGTACTGGGCTCCACAAATACTTGATGGGGACGTCAAGAGGATTCGTACCTGGCTTTCGTGCAACCTGCTTGGTCGTACCTACTGCGCAGACAGCTATGCATTCAGCCTTGTCATTGGATATTTTCGCTGTAAAACTCGGAACCGGAATTGTCCGGAAATCAGACAAAGTCCGATTCCATGTATCAAAGACAGTCCGTGACAATGCGGGGGGGGAAGAAAAAGCTGCAGCTTTACCCCGCAGCTGTCCTAGCGTAGCAATGCTAGATTTGCATGGTTCAAATCAAATTACCTTGCATGCTCCTGTTGAACGTCCCGGGAATAAGATTTGCTTTACCTACATCAAGTCTAGTCCTCTTACTCGGTCATTTGAGCATTATCATCTCAAATCATTACACTCAAACATTCTTTACCAGAAATCTCTCCTCATACCTACAAGCCAAACATCTCCACGAAAGTCGGAACATCCACAGTTAATCGATCAATATGCATTTCTTCGTTCCACTTCTTCAAGCAGCCAATTCGAACTGGCAGAGACATACCTACGAAAAAGTTGGCGAAGAAGAAGCTGACGAGATCACCTGGAAGGACAAGAAAGCCTCTTGGAGCTCCCAAATTCGCTCCCTGCTCGCAGGCACGGTCGTTGCCGTGCTAACGGCCGTCTGCATCGTAGCCATCGTCTGGTGGCCATCCCGCCTAATCTCTGTCCATGAATACAACACAAACACAGACGACAACATCCTCCACAACTGCGGCGGAACAGTCGCAAAAGCCCAGGAGCTAGGATGCAAATGGGATCTGCTAGCCGCATCATGGCTACCTCCAGCTTGCATCGACGAGGAGTTAACAAATGACTTCCGTGACGAAGGTCCATGGCAATACTTCGCTGACAAGGACGGAAAGGAAGAACTTTTCGAACCAGAGTTGCAGTATCGCGTTGGGCCAAACGATAGATACTACACCACCCTCAAATACCATCGGGTACACTGCAACTACCAGTGGAGGAAGATGCACAGGGCCTTGCAGAGGGGGACAAGGATTGAGAGCGGGCTTGCGAAATACCATCACACGCAACACTGTGGGTTTGTTGGACTACAGGAGGCAGACCTTCAAGACCTGACGACATTAATTTCCGTGGAATTCATGGATTGCTACGCAACCTATGAAGACTAGGTTTAGCGCATAGAGGGGCGGGGGTGAACAAATTTGGTGCCGTGGGAATGCGTATTACGGCAACTTCTTGTTGTAGAGGCCGCCGAATGGCATTCAAGCAAATCTCTGTACCTACCTGATGAGGGAAGTGTCTAATCAGGATTCTGCGAATGGCTTGCTGTAAACTCTGCTGTTCGCGTCCAGCCTGGGACATGTCCACCTGCAGCATAAATTAGCTATTTCTGACCTAAATTTGAGATCGCCATAATTAAAAGTAGGGGTAGTAGTCCAATGCGGATAAACGTCCGATCAGCTCAGAGTGGTTATAAAATAGTCCATCACAACGGTCCGGTTGTTTACCGAACCCCTTCGGAATTTTGGAGCAAGCCCACGGAAAACGGATAACAATTATCTGCAAGGCGAAAATCCGGAACGGTCTACAGGTCCGTGATGCAGTGGCTTTCGACATTACTGAACCATGTTCAATCCCAACGCCATCATAGGGAAGACATCCGCGGGCAACGATTTATTATCGAGTTTATTATCGAGTATAAGCCCTGGCGTTGTAAAGCCAACTTCCACCCAGCTGTTAGAGTTTCAACGGCATCCAATCTGGGCCAACCTCAAGGCACAATCCTAAGATTAATACCAAGTGAGTAGTATTGCACATTTATCGAAGCTACTAAGACATTTATGACCCTAGTCTCTCAAGCGGGTAATTTGGAGGAGCAAAGATGGCGTCGAGTACGAGCTCTGAAGGCCTTGTAGACGAAGCTCTTCTGTCGAAAGAATCGGTCGAAAGCTATGACGAGCATCCCGCGGTCATAAGAGTTGCGAAGAAACATACCTTCCTGTACAGCGCGTGCTGCATGCTTGCTGGTGTGGTCTTTTCTCTCATGGTCCTCAGCGCGACATCAAGTATCAAGCTTGCTTCCATTCGACGAATGGCCCCTCACTCTCATCAATACCATGACAGTCACGTTCACCATGCGGACTCTCAACCCGTTCATCTCGATCTCGGATTAGATGATGCATTGATACCTGGGGGAGAACCCGTTGAAAATGGATACTGGTGCGGCACGACGCCCGAAGAGGCTCTCAAAAAGGGCTGCAAGTTCGATCTCATCCTTTATTCATGGGTGCCTCCACCCTGCTATGACCACGAGCTCCAGATCGCCTACCGTGAAGAGCGGGAATCAGAATGGTACTGGAACCGAGGAGGTGAAGGAGGGGGAAAAGTGCCTCAGGAGCGAGCAGCTCTGGGCATAGAGAAAGGGTTGTGGCTGTCGTGGGCCTACCATGACTACCACTGTCAGTTCGTCTTCAGAATGATGACTCGAATCCTGCAGAACACATCAATGGGCATCCCTGGACGGCTTCTCGAAACTTATCACACGCATCATTGCATCGAAGTGTTGAAGGGTACTGAAGAGCCGCCAAAGGTTGACATCAGTACACTCGTGTCATTGAATTACTCTACCTGCTATTCGCGAGCCTGAATAACGTCGCGGAAGTCTTGTGACATCATCTCTGATGATGATATAGTGGATGGTGCTGGAAAGGTGATGTACAGAGGTCTTCAGAGTCTGTTGCGCAACTGGAGGTGGATGTTTGAGAAAGAGAATGTTGGAGGAGTGCCCAAACGCCTGCACCCTCTCAGCCTCAATGGAAAAGGTCCAATCGTGAAGTAAATGGCTTGGAAGTCGAAAAGATCACAGAGTAACGGCAAAGAGTATATCTAGGTAAGTTGTGGGGCTGAGAAGTGAACTCCGGCGTCAGCCCGGCAGGGGAATACCCTTTGGCGGACGACGGCTGACAGTAGGATAAAACCAAACTACGAAATCGAGTTTCCTAAATTTCAATATATTTCGCGTTGGATACCCTTTATTTATATACAACTATCTCATCCTTGATTGATTTTTGGTAAAAAAAGGAGTAGCACTGTGGGAGCTGCCGATCGAGATTCTAACACCTCGCTGAGTCAGCAGAGCTGACTCAGCTCTGCCTTGTCACCCCACGATTCACACCCCCTACCCGGCTGTCGCCACCTCATAACCAGCGCGCTCGCGGCCCCGGAATATTTGTCACCTAGTCATAAGGAGGCAGGCCCAGTACTCTCCAGCGTCACGATCGACGATACCGCGGGAATAAAGTTACTGATTAGGGAGTTCCCCCTTCAGGTGCCCCTCCGCGCCGGTATCCAAGCACGTGAGGGTATACACCCTAAACATCCCCCTAAACACCCACCCAAGCACCAATCTAAGTACCCCCGTATATAAAGCGCTGACTAAGTAGAATTTTTAATAGAGGGGTGTTCGGGAGTATAGTCGAGGGTATATACGGGGGGTATTCGGGGATATAGTCGGGGATATATACGGGGAGGTATTCAGGGGCATATACAGGGGCATATTTAGGGGTAGGGGGTACGGTGGTATCTTCAAGGGCATAGTAACTAAAATAATACAAAATTAAGGGTATTAAGCTGAAAATCCATTGAAATTTACCTTATGAAAATTGATTTAGTAGTTCGGTTTTGTCTTACTGTTAGCTGTCGTCCGCCATATACCCACCAATCACTGTACCTCGTTCTACCGCAGTTCGACGCTAGGTAGATAAGGCCTTTTTAACCTACCGTAGGTTTAGAATCTAATGTCGATCGCGAAGATTGGATTGGGTGAGCGAACTTTGAATGTACATGTACTGTTTCTTCATACACACTTCTTTTATAATAAGCGAGAAGGAGAAGCAGTTGGAGCCGACCGCTCCTCTACCTCGTTATTAGTTCCCATAAACACCTTCTAGCCCCTTCCATAGACCACTTCTATTTCAACTAAACTGCCTCTAAACCCTCCGTCATCAGCCTTCCAGATCCTGCTAGTTAAATCAAATTTGCTACATTTTAGGTAGTCATCCTTGACCAACAATTTCTGCAGCCCTATGGTTCTGTCTGGGCGTAGGGTGGACCGTGCTCTACTGCAGCAATTCTTATCTAGGGCTGTCTAAGAAAAAGAATGGGTCGATAGTTCAAACCTGTCGTCCTTCAATATTTACTCTGTGAGTGCCGGGGCAACGGAAATCCAAAATGCAATTCGTCAGGAACGGGAACCAAGGCTCAACGAACCCAAGAATTGTGAGACGAAGAGGTGCGTGCGATAGTTGCAAACAAAGGAAAATACGGTGTATGCCATCTTTCAGTTGTGAAGAATGGAACGGGTCGCTAACTTTATAGGTGATGGGACGAACCCCACATGCTCTCCATGTCTTGTGTGTGATATGACATCCACGCTTAAGTCAATCTGCTGAGCTTGAATACTAAATTACATCCAGAAGCAAGACATGCCGTGTATATATGCAGATTCGAACAAAAAACGTAGATCGGCGCCGAAGCGTGAGACTTTGATGCCAAGTTAGGACAAATGATTAGGACTGAATTGTTCCCAAGGAAGCTCGCTCTTGCAGGACGTTGATTTCGGCAGCCCAATTTCGGATGCGTGCATGTCCACTACCATGGACCATCAATTCCTGGACACGTATGATGGCAATACTGGTCCCGATCAGTTCTCGTTCCCTGTCTCTGCGCTTGAACAGGAGGTACTCTCCAATATGGGCCCACGCGACCTATTACCGTTCGGACAGGACATCGAAGGTTTGGACGGAGATGTAGACATTCAGGATAAATCCTGTCTCCCGCAAGCTAGTTTCTCTTCTTCTCTTATCCAAGTGATCAGTCCCTTAGAAACTTTATTTCCAGCACCAAAGCTGCCTTTGAAATATGGTTCGCCAGAATTATTCCCACCTGAACAGGTTTGGGCACTCAATGACCGCGTTGTCCTTAAGGCGAAGACATGCTAACGAGCTTTGAAGGGAGAGGATATGTATAATAGTAAGACAACATACAAAAAGGGAATGCAAGCTGACGTGTAGATTTAAGATGAATGCTCGACGCTTGCCAGTATCATCCGATCCAATTTCCACACCATACCAGACAGCCCAAACGGTCTCTCTATCCGAAGCCTTTTAGAAGATGTTGCAAAAAAAGCACTCGATGTATCATACACAGGGACGCATTGCATTCAAGACATTGACAAGCCAACGCAACGTCCCTCGTACATACGCCACGATGTCGTAGGTTACGCTGATGGTTCGTGTCATTCGATTCACAAAATGAAGTTCTCTCTAATATCTTAGCGTACTTTGAAAAGTACCAAAAGTACTTAAGTCCCCCCCTGTCGACAGACCACACGAATTCTAATCCCTATAGATGCCTCCCATTCCTTGCCCAAGATCAATTCAATGCCCTACTAAATGCATTCCTTGCACACCAGCTTCCTGATGACAGTCCCGCCATTCCTCTCATCAATTCCATCTTCGCTCTTGGTTGCCGACTGGTAATCCAGCTAAAAAGCCAGGACGGGAGACTGGCTGACGAAGAGGCTCGGCGATACCATGCAGCCGCATTGACTGCCAGGGTGAGTCTTATGAGCCTGCAGCCAACAATACTTAGCCTTCAGGTTGGTGGCTAACACCCCAGGATGAGGGACTAGTTGCTCACGGCTTCTAGGCGCTCTTTGCAATGGTAGCAACCCACATGCGATACTCCCAGACGTCGACTGATACTCTCGTAGGCACTGTACTATCCTTGCCCTCAGACGTCCCCAATAGCCGTATCTCTCATACTTACAGCTGCGCAACATTGTCTGTTACTGAAACTTGATCGAATCAACAGCATCCGAGCCCTTGCGACTTCTGAAGAAGATTGCCGGCTCATGCAACGTATCTTCTGGGCGGTCTACTCCTTCGAAAAGCCTCTAGCGTTACGATTTGGCCGCTCTTCAGTAAGGCGTCCTCTCGTTTTATCATGTCAACAACTATTGACTTTGCAGTCAATCGACGATGACTTCATCGACTATTCCCCTCGAACGATCCAACGCCACCCAGAATGGCCAAAACCCACACAAGCAGACCCGTTCATTTGTCAGTGCGAGTACGCAAAGCTCTGCTCCAGGATCCTTAAGCAGCTCTATAGCAATAATCGATCCACTATACGGCGAAGCGATTATGAGCCGACATTATATGGATTGGATCAGCTTCTGCAAGCCTGGAAAGGCTCAGCACTCGGTCAAATAGATAGCATGTCATCGGACCCAACCACATCTAGTCTCTCCACCGGACAGCATTCGGAAGTCCTGCTCAAATATCACGAACTGAGGGTCACCATCTACCACAAGTATTTCACTCCTCCACATATGCAGTCCCTCCAGCCTCGCACTATTCGAAACTAACACCATCGTGCAGAGGTCAGCCATGCATTGAATCCGCGCGGGAAGTTCTCGCCCAAGCCCATCAATGGAATCCCAACCTATCCTACTATAACTGGTCAGTGCCCCCGAATTACAGACGAACTAATCCTATTACCGCAGCACACTAAGTCCACCTTACAGGCAAATTGTCCAAATACCAGTCATGGCCTGCTGCATTGTCCTGCTCGACGTCTTCAGCAATCCAAGATCCGATGAATTCCGCAACAATCTCGCCTTTCTCGGCATGGCGGGCGGGTGGTTCGGTCGGCTGGCGACGACAACCAATAATTGTGTTGCGTTTGACGAGCTGATGGAGCTTATTGCACTGGCTCAGCAGCAGCGAAAGACTTAAACCTTGTCAAATATCAATAAATTCCAGATAAAGAAAATAACGCGTAAACTCCAAATGCCGAGCCATGCTCTTCATAGTACTGTGGCTGGCGGGAATATAGTTCTATCTAATCTTGGCGCGCGCTAAAGGCGTGTACTTCTCATACAAGGCTCAAACAGAACGACCCAGAGCAAGCATGAGCAGTGTATCAGCCAAGCTGGCCTCACACGATAGTCCCTTGACACCACATTTTCTCAATTGATCCGGCACATGCCCAAATATCTCTCTGTCATGGCCCCTTAGCCAATCCAACAAGGAAGCCACCCATCACTGTCGAACCTCCCTTCCCGTTCTCTCCACTTCCCCACTCATACAAGCGAAAATGGAGACCACGCCACTAGCCTCCCTATCCCTCACTCACGTCCACTACGTACGTCCCCAACAATCCCCCAAATTAAACCCCATAAGCTCACCTCCCCCCTAGAACCCCGCCGACCCCCTCTCCTACCTCTGCGCCTGGCTCGCCCTCGTCCCCCAAGCCCTCTGCGTAATCTACGTAACCCTCATCTGGTCCACCCGCGAAATCGAAATCCTCCTCATGTTCACCGGTCAACTAGGTTGCGAAGCGCTCAATTTCCTCCTAAAACGCCTAATCAAAGAGGAACGACCCAAACGTACCCCAGCCTCTCCAAAAAGAAAACTCTCTGAATTGCATACCGCAGGATGAAATCGGGTGGCTAATGAGGAGTTTTTTTGCGTAGAGATGTACGGCAAAGGCTATGGCATGCCCTCCTCCCACGCCCAGTTCCTCGCCTACTTCGCTACTTCGCTTTCGCTTTTCCTCCTGCTGCTACACCACCCCCCTGCTCAGCACTACCGCTCCGAACGCCCATATAGCCACAAACCTCTCAACCTCCCTCAGAAAATCTCCCTCTCGCTCCTCACATTCTTCCTTGCTGCTGCCGTGGCAGCAAGTAGGGTCTATCTCAACTACCATACTCCAACTCAGGTGCTCGTGGGGTGTATAGCCGGGGGTGTAAGTGGATTATCGTGGTTTGTTTTTACGGAATGTCTGAGACGGATGGGCTGGTTGGAGTGGGGGTTGGAGACGTGGTTGGGGAGGATGGGGAGGTGGAGGGATTTGGTTGTGGAAGAGGATTTGGCGGAGGCGGGGTGGAGGGTTTGGGAGGAGAGGAGAGATAAAAGGAGGAGGGTGGATGGTGTGGGAGGGAAGAAAAGAAGGTGATAGTGCATGGGAGGCGTTGTTAGTCACAGATAGATTTTCGGGATTCACCTCGTTATGGGATGGATATGTAGGGCATTTGATATGTCGGAAAGTAAGAGAATGTGGCATAAGTCCTGCATATAGAGCTATCAATTGATAACTTATAACTGATAATATCCCTGGAAAATATCACTTTAGAGGTCTTCAATCCTTTTTCATAGCTTTGTTGTAAGAGAATGGAGCGTAAGTCATGCATATAACGGGTAGTTTAAGCTAGGTTCAAAACTTATTAAGCTCCTCTAAAGCAGCAAATTTCTTATCAACTACTTGTTAAGTACGAACATGATATAACAAAGGGTTAGAAACCTCTAGAACTACAACTTCTAGAGGTATTATTAGGATCGACTTATCAGGTGTTAGCTCTATATGCATGACTTGTGCTCTATTCTCTTACTTAATAAGTGTATGTAAAAAGATATCTACTACTTTAGAGGAACTTGATAAGTGCTGAACCCAACTTTAACTACCCCTTTATATGCATGACTTATGCTCTATTCCCTTAGAATCAAGCCACACCGTGATATTTCATGCCCTCAAACAACCACTATTTCGTCACCTTCTGGTCCCCGAGAGATCTCATAGCTCAGCAACGTGTGATCATAGTACACCATCATTAACCGAAATCGGCGTGATGACCTGGTTGCGATTCTTGGTCCTGTGACAGTTGCCTCATGGTTCTCGAGCGCGCCGCCATCGTCAGGCTTCGTCTCGTGTCCCTGGATTGGACCAATTGCAATGCCCATCAATGCTCTTTCTGGTCTGCAACCCTGCTTTTCTTGGGATTGAAATGGAAGGATGAACTCGATCTTAAAGCCTGATTCAATATAAGTTTGCCATCTTGTCATTGTCAATATACCGACACTGCCAGCCTGATTTCCCACAGCGACAATGCCAAGTTCGGGGATTTGGAGCACCATGTTCAACCGCTCTATCTGTTGGAGAAGGCGGAGGTTCGAAGGGTTTGGGATGGCATTTCGACAGATCACCCGGTTTTGTAACCCGTTGCAAATACTTATTCTAAGATCAGACCTGGGAGCGATGTTGCGCCACAGATGGATGTCCTTTTCGGTTGTATGCAATAAGCCGAAAGGAAGTAGAGGGGTTTTGACCGAGTTTTTCCGCAAATTTTCTCTAATTTCACGGGGCCTTCTGGAACGGCGGGCGGGCGTTTTACCTAGGAACTTGTTCTCATTGAGGCCAGTTAAGTCTGGCTGATCCACTACCATGGTAACCTCAGCACTACACACTCAAGTCTCATGGGTAGAAAACCTACCATCTGGCCAAACTTCGGTAGCTTGACTATCTTCACTCTCTTCAGAATCGTCCTCTTCGCCTCCGGCTTCATTATCGTTCATTAATGCGTCTGTGGAGACCAGGCTTCCATTCTGTGGGTTATAAGGCTCGCCCAAGATTTCTTCATCAGGAACTTCATCAACTACCTCAAGTGAGTCGACATCCTCCAGGTCAACATCGTCTGAGATGGTCTCGGGCTGCTGAACGATCGGGAAGGCTTGCATAGGGACAGAATGTGGCACTGACACAAGATTTAGAAAAGCGGGATGCGGAAGGGAACTATCTGCGACAGAGCGGGCACCTTCTGTAATGTCCAGAAACGTTTCCGAGATATCAGTAAGACAGCTGCAACCATAAGTCTCTTCTTCGTTTTGCGTCAATTGAGATACTCGGGGGTCTACGCAGGCCAACCCCCAGCCACGCGTACCCAGTGCACTACTTCCAAGGATGAGCTGCGTATCTACGATCGCTTCACCAGACCAGATTTTCCAGATGAGTATTCTACCTTCAATATCTGTACTGGCCAAGTAGGTCTCGTGACAAGCACGATCGGAATCATAAAAAGCGATGTTAGGTATGTTTGTTTCGTGAAGACTAAGAATGATCGTGAAATTCTTTGACCGATCTTTAGGCGAACCTGTGCGTACTTTAGGCCAAGGCTTGTCGTCGGACAGCATAGGTTCGTGATTGGATTCAAGGTGGGCTAATTCACTATCCATCTTCATGGCGATGTCTGGAAGACCTGATCGTCCAAGGGCAAATACAAAGATGCAGATCTCTTTTGAGTTTGAACTAACAGCAAGTAGGCGTTGGGTTTTGTGTGTTGCCAATCCCCAAGCACTTTTGCCCACATTCTCCAGCAAAAAAGGCCGACCTGGTACTGTAGGGGTGATCCCCGGATTGCGGCCGGAAAGCTTGGATTGTCTCTTGAGGTCCGGCAAAGTCTCCAAGAGACGCTCGATTGATCGGACTGTGTAGCCAACAACATCGCCATCATCACAGCAGGCCACAAGGACTTCCTCGTTGCCAATGTCACCGGTGATCAGATGGTTGATCGCATGCGGGAAGTCTCTATCGATGTACCCCCGCAAGCCTGGCCGACTCGCAGGAATGGCTATGATTAATTCGGGCTTCTTAGGCAAGGTCTGACTTGGGAAATTTGGCTCAAAAACATGTATTTGGTCGACGTAAGCAACAAACAGGAGGTTGCGGTATTGAGACAAAGCAGTCTATAGGATCGGTTAATCAAAGCTCCCTTCGATTTCGAGGTTGTTATGAAGTGATATTAAGCGTACCAGGTTGTTACGCCACGGGGCAATAACTGGAGCTTTATCATCGTCCTTGCTGTTTTTCGTAAGCAAACTCTGTCGTAGTGAAGAATTCTCTACCCACCCGGAGTACTATTGTTGGTTAGTCTTCCCTTGAGGATAACGCAAGGCTTGACTCACCCTGGCCTTCCCATCTTGATGTGAACATGGTTTTACCCTAAGCGCCATGACAGTAAGTCATGCGGTATATCGATACACATTGTCATGACCAGTTTTTTCAAACAGGCTCTGTTTTTTGCGGTTAGAGTCCAGCGGCCAGGTCCTTCCTGGTGAAGCTTGTTGAAAAATGGCAACCTAGTACCACCAAATGTAGCTAAAAGATCGCCCATGGTTTACCCGGCTTATCGATAAGGAAAGTCAACGCGTTTCGTCATTGCTCCAACGTTTAGCACATACGGAGTACATTCGCCCATCCATTACACGTACGTCCACGAAGTGCTGAGTGAGTAACACTTCTGTTTCTATATTACTCACAAACCCCCTCCGTCTTAATCTGGCTTTGCTACGACCACTCATCCAGAGAGGGTTTTTAACAAGCATGGCAAGCAACTCTGAACAGCGCGAGATCGTCATTATCGGTTCGCCACCTCTTTATGCCACTTTCTTTACCTCAAAGCCGTATGGTTACTGATAAGAAGTCGTGTAGGTGGAGGCATCATTGGATGCTCGTCAGCCTATTTTTTGACGCGCCATCCTTCCTACGATCCTTCAAAGCACAAAATCACTCTCCTCGAAGCCAGCAAAATTGCAGGCGGAGCATCAGGCAAAGCTGGTGGTCTCCTGGCACTGTGGGCGTACCCAAGCAACATCGTGCCTTTGAGCTACCGTCTACACGCTGAGCTTGCGGCAGCTCATGGGGGAGAAGAAAGATGGGGCTATAGAAGGATCCACTGTGGCCAGCTAACCGCCAAGGGACGCATACTGGAAAAGACGAAACATCAGAACGGCAACCCTGGCAATGGGGAATCAGTCTCCCTTGGAAAAAGGCATAAGGCTGCACTAGGGAAGCTAACGGCAGCTGGAATACCGAAGGATCTGGATTGGGTAGCCGCGGAGAGTGTAAGAAGCTATTACGAGATGGGTACACCCGAAAATACAGCCCAAGTCCACCCTTACCAATTTACAACATCTATGGCCCAACTGGCACAAGAGAAGGGCGCGAAAATAGTTCTGGGCTTCGTGGAGAATATTGATAGGACGGGTGGGGCAGTCAAATCCGTTACTTACAAAGACAATGAAACGTCAGAGTCTCATACAATACCAGCTACAGATGTAGTTATTTCGGCTGGTCCTTGGACGAAGTCGATCTATCCACCGGTACCTATATCTGCTATGAGGGCGCATAGTGTCACAATAAAGTCATCAAGTCCTATATCCGCTTATGCTTTATTTACAGAGATCAGCCTTCCGCCAGATTTTGGACGAAAGGATACATTTATGAAGTCAAAAGGCTCACATAGTAAAGAAGTAACACCAGAGATCTATGCAAGGCCAGGAGACGAAGCCTATGCATGTGGCGAAGGAGATACTTTGGTGCCTTTACCCAAAACAACTGCGGACGTTGAGACAGATCAGTCGCGGTGCCAGGATATTATTGATTATGTTTCCTCCATTTCGGATGAGTTACGGGATGGCGAGGTTACTGCGAGACAAGCTTGCTATCTACCGAATGTACAAGCTGCAAGCAGGGGCCCTTTAATTGGCGAGACTGGTGTGAAGGGTTTGCTAATGGCAGCTGGTCATACATGTTGGGGCATCCAAAATGGGCCAGGGACGGGAAAGTTGATATCTGAATTCGTTTTCGATGGAAAAGCAAAAAGTGCGAATATTGGGAGCCTTGACCCTCGAAAAGTTCTATAAAGTTGCAAATAACTTCAAATGTTACCGCCTCATATATAGTGTACATTAATCCCAACATATAGGTATATGGACTGCAAAATGGTTTTAGTGTTAGTGTCGTGAAAAGCCAGGTTTTGTTCTAGGGCGCCGGTGGGCCGCCTTGTTGCCTAAAATTGCGAGGCCACCGTCATTATGCAGTGCCCCGCCACGGGGCCTCTAGCACCCTCCCACTAAAGTATTCCTGGCAGAGCAGCCACAATAACATGCTCAAGCTCTGCAAAGTGCATTCACTTCGTCAGCCTCATTACGTGGCTTTGAGCTGGGCATATCACTGTGAAATCAGCCCAAAGCTGGCCTGCAGTCCCCAATGAACGGCTACACATGACTTTAGGCAGATGACAGTATGACAACCGCAGATGGAAAGGAACCCCAACTAGCAGCCTCTCCGACAGCTTCGTTCTTTGATATGAGCGACGATGAGGAGGGGGAGTACAACACAATCATGCATAGCAGCTCTGGTCGCGGCGTGAAGCTCTTGTTCTCCAAGAGCAAGGTATGCCTGGTTCACTTTATTCCGGGCAATTCTACTCAAGCTGACAGCTGGACGACAGGTGTATATTCATCCAACACCCTCATCTAAAGACAATATCCCAGGCTTCATCGCCCTCATACAGCAAAAGATACCTGGCGAACGCCCCAGCACGTCCTCCTCGACTTCATCAAAGCGCGAGAAAGCTACCGCCTACCTCCTCGCGTGGTTGCCAGAATCTTCCCTTGGAGACGCCTACGACTCATACGTCAAAGTAGAGCTATCAGACGCATCCTCCCCGCCCAA
This sequence comes from Cladonia borealis, assembly GCA_018257855.2. Classification (NCBI taxonomy): domain Eukaryota; kingdom Fungi; phylum Ascomycota; class Lecanoromycetes; order Lecanorales; family Cladoniaceae; genus Cladonia; species Cladonia borealis. Next base: position 1,634,142 of record JAFEKC020000009.1, on the reverse strand, counting down.
AAATACACCCCTCGTACCCCAGCCACCAACCACTACAACCCATACCAGCGCCATAGGCACCTATGCCTTTGCCGTCCCTTGCAGCGAAATATATTCGCTCCTTATCAGGCCACCAAGTTTGGGTTGGTGGTTCGGAAGCGTCGTCATCAATACCCGTGCAGGCAACAGCTTTCCGGCCCTCTTCTTTCATGATGACGAATGCCAGTCTACCATACTCCAGAAAAAGAAGTTAGTCAAAGAAACATTCGATCCATTTGGTGACGCTGGTGGAACATACTGGGGTGGAGATGAGGTTTTAAGATGGCTCAAGCGCTACGTTACGGTCGAAAGGTCAGGCGCAGATCCCTCAGTCTACCTCGTCGAACCATCGGCGGAGGATAGACTCGGCTTTGGCGGTGCGCAGAAGTCCTCACCAAATAGTCCGAAGCTAAGGGTCAAAGCTGCTGGACCGATCGGAATTGGTGGGCCTGCTCCATCGAATAGCAGTCGAGACGCGGGTATGGATCCCGTCACGAAAGCCTTGAAGCAGGCTAGGTGGAGCTTCTTGGAGAAAATGAGTAAGTTTTCAATCCGGAAAATCTCATTCTCAAGTCTTTTCCAGATTCGAATCTCCCATTCGACACTCTTGATAGTGATAATATGCTGATCTTAGCCTTCACAAGGCCAAGTGACCAATTTCACACGGAGGACCGCTCAGGATATCGTAGAGAATCCGAAGATGCCACCGCAAGTAAGGCGATTGATGAAGAACCCTGAGGTCCAGACCTTGCAGGAGGAATTTGATAGTGCAAGAGTGTACTTGGCCAGATGGGCGATGGGTATTGCGGAGCAGAGTGAGCGGGAGAGGGGCCAACGGATTTTCACTGCACAGGATGTCTTAGAGCTTGAGGATACCGATGTTGGAGAATTTGAATTACTGGATGTGGAAGCGGGGAACATGTCTTTGGCAGAAAAAAGAATGCCGGTCTCAATCAAAGAGTGGAATGGCTTTTTTGATCCTCTAACAGGTCGGCTGCAGGTCACAGTAGACGAGGTGAAGGAGAGGATCTTTCTTGGTGGGCTGAATTCGAGTGACGGTGTACGAAAAGAGGCCTGGCTGTTTTTGCTAGGAGTCTATGATTGGAATAGTACATCGAATGAGAGGAAGGCCTTAATGAATAGTAAAAGAGACGAATTCGTGAAGCTGAAAGGCGCGTGGTGGGAACGAATGGTGGATGGAAGCGGAAATGCTGAAGACACAGAGTGGTGGAAGGAGCAGAAAGGGAGGATAGGTACATTCTCCCATCCTACATCAGTGGCCTGGCAGAAGAGGCTGACACATCCCATTGCTTGGGATTCGACATGTAGAGAAGGACGTACACCGCACCGATCGTCACATACCACTCTTCGAGGGAGAAGACATACCACATCCTGACCCTGATTCGCCATTTGCAGAGACCGGCACCAACGTGCATCTTGAACAGATGAAGGACATGTTACTTACATACAACGAATTCAATCGTGATCTCGGCTACGTTCAAGGCATGAGCGATCTGCTAGCACCGATTTACGCAGTCGAGCAGGACGATGCCGTCGCTTTCTGGGGGTTCGTTGGTTTCATGCAGCGAATGGTAAAATCTCCTCTCAGACGTTATTGTTTTACAAGCTGATAGAGGCCGCTCTAGGAACGAAATTTCCTCCGCGATCAATCCGGCATGCGAACCCAGCTTTTGACCCTTGACCACCTCGTTCAACTCATGGATCCAGCTCTTTATCTTCACCTTCAGTCCGCAGACTCTACCAACTTCTTCTTCTTCTTCCGCATGCTGCTCGTCTGGTACAAGCGTGAATTCGAATGGGCAGACGTGCTTCGCCTATGGGAAACTCTCTGGACAGACTACCTGAGCAGCAACTTCCATTTATTCATAGCATTAGCAATCTTGGAAAAGCATCGGGATGTCATTATGGAGCATTTGAAGCACTTCGATGAGGTTCTTAAATATAGTATGCGTCTCACAGCAGAGTTCAATTGCAGTACTGACAGGGTGTGCAGTTAACGAACTTTCTAACACAATTGACCTACAATCTACCCTCCTCCGCGCCCAATCACTCTTCCGCCGCTTTCAGCGTACAGTTGAAGCCATTGATAAGCGAAACAATTTCCCAACTCCTGCGCTTCGTCAACGAAAACCAGACACAGGCAAATCACCAGCATCACCAAGTTCAAATAGCTCAGCAGCTGTAAGTGGGACAGATCGAAGGCGCCCTATCAGCAGTTCCGGTATCGACGAAGACAACTCCAAAGAAAAGATCATTAGTCCAGAGTTGAGGCAATTATTAAGTAGAAAAGTAGAGGTGCTCGATAAGAAGGATGTCGCTGAACATGGGGGTGGGGTGGGGGCATGAGGTGGTCTCTGGGTTGGATTATGTCTGGTAGGGAGTTTTGGTGGCTGGGTGCTGGGTCACGTAGCGAGAACGGAATGGGAAACATGTAAGATATATTCATGGGGGCGTTGAGAAGCGAGCCTATGCATGCGAATATTGAAACGATAACCTTTTGCGTGAACCAAACTATCAAAGATCTAGCTAAAAGTGAGTTGATACTCAGAGAATGAAAAGCCTGGAGGGAAACTCACACACATCGAACTATATGTTATTGGCTAAATCTCGGCTTAAAGGTTTTTCGAGGACGAATGTTTTTGATAGTTGAGACTATCTATCAGATCGTTTTTGACACTTGACATCAAGCCAAGGAGGCATTTTGCTACTCAGAGCTCATGATGAAGCACGAAAGCATTGGGAATTCGCCACTGCAGGCAAAGCTGCAAGTCAAGATATGCATTGTTCAAGGCTGTCAAGTCTCGGATATTCTTTGGGAGATGCGCAACGATGATTATAATTGGTTTGATGCTGCTTTTTACGTGGCTGCATGGACGGTGTGCCTTGGCAGACCAAGTACGGCGATGGGGCAACGAGGATTCCATCACTTACACCCAGGCTATATATAGTCATATCATGGAGTCACAGGGTTGAGAGTCATTCTGGATTTATCTACGTCGTCTAAACAACAATTCTAGCGAAACAATACCGGATACCCGCGCCCTGCCGCCAGATTGGCGACGACTAGATGACCACCATGGGATAGTCCCTTAGTAGATTGTCTCCACTATAGCCATATTTCAGAACAGCAATCATCTTTTAGGCGTTGGTGCCAAGCGTGGACCGACTGTGAAGCTGAAAATAGTCCAAATTTGCGCCGTCATCTCATGGTATCTTGGGAAGGATCGTCACCAACTCCAGCCACCCACTGTCCGCTGCTGGCCAGGCTTTCCAACTCAACGAAGAGTTTCCAGATCCTTTAAAAATTCGGAATTGGGAAGAGAAGGAATTGTCATATTGGCGATCAATTGTGGATCAGTAGTTTTAAGTCACGTTGGCGATCCATTGTGGGTTTAGTAGGTTTAGTGCTTGGAGGACCAAGATCTTTGTGCACAGAGATCTGAATCCCCTCCAAATACCCCAGACCCTGATTCGCTGTACTCATCCTGACCCGCATCCCACAAGTATCACAATTGTGATGGCCCACATAGCCAGAACCATATCTGTTATTTTCAGCATAAGCGGGACAATCTTCGCAATTGCTACCAAAATTAACAGGGTTGGTATGGTAGTGAATCCAGGCGAGAAAGTTCTTATCGCTCGAATTGGTATGAGGACAGAAAGGAATGCACCGTGACTTTAGTATCTCTGTCAGGTTAGGCATGGTTAGATCCATGGATACTCCGAGTGTCAGAGTCGTGTGCTGTTGTAGCCAAAATCTCCCACGAAAATTTATGATAGACCAACGGTTCCATTCACGGCCACAAGGCCCACACATAGCAATCGGGGGCCACTTTTCCTTGATTCGTTCTGTGAGTTCGACGTAGCTCAATGCCCGATGAGGACAGACTTGCAATCTGCCTTCCCAGCCAAGACAATATCGCTTCGTCGGCGGCTTCTGACGTGTTTGAGACGAAAAAAGAGACCTTTCGTGTGTCTGTACGCATCCACTACAGACCAATCGTCGCTCGGAGAGTTGCCCATCACGTTCCAACATGAATAAAAACTCCAAGCGTTGTGAATCTTCCTCGGATAAGCCACCTCTGGGGCCAGGTCCATGATCAGTCTTAGAATCCTTGTCGATACTAGTTTTTTCACGCGGTTTCCAGTAGTATACCTCTGGCGCTCTACGGGCTGCTACCGTCTTGGGGAGCACAGCTTCAATATGTACGTCGAGAATCGTTCTCAAACGGTTGCACGTCTGGCTTAAAGCCAACAAGTTGAGAGGAGGCAAGCATTCAGCCACCATACGGACAAGCTCGGTTGGAAGCTGGGAGAAGTTTGCCATTTTGATTTCGATTCTTGCGCTTCGTGTGGCAAGCTCCAGGGTTTTCTGACAATCTGTCCCTGGTGAGGGTTTCTAAAGCTTCAAAGAATCTGAGCAGAGCCTAACAGACTATGGCGATTTGAGCAGGAAGAGGATACGGGGCAATGAGATATTTGGCAAGTTCAATGAGGTTGGAGGTTGTAATTGAAAGGTAAGAAACTGTTTTGCCAGGATTGAGAAGGACAGTGTGGCGTGGCGTAAAAACTTTCACATGCAATAGCTTAAGAGACCCACTTGCCTCGCCAATATCGCTCGCTGCCTAGAGACAACGAAAGCCACTGAAGCTTATTATATCCAAGGCTACCTCGCGAGATGGTCAAATTACTTACATGCCTTTTGTAGGCTCTAAATATACTCTGCAAAGCAATATCCAGTTGGACCCAGCCGTGACGTATATAGTGTATTTCCGTATATCTGTCTATGTTTAGCAACCGATGTTACTGCACCGTCTACAGCAAAGAGAAGCATTTCGCCTTTCGCAGACAAACAGAGCGCACCTCATGCATCTATATTCGACGTCTTGAGGATTAAGAATGGAATGAAAAGAATGTCTTTTAGCCATAAGATGATGTCTTCAATCGAGTGGGTCCGTAGTTAGAAGAAATTCTCCTCGACGAAAAAATGTGCTGACGGTAAAACCCCCCTAATCGAGCCCCTAAAAGCCTCTTCGGCGACCCTATGGCGGACGCTAACGATGCTCCCCGGGCTAACTCCGGGTAGCCTCTCGCACTTTCTTAACGACTGATCCGCTCCGACTACAACTCATTTGTAATAACGCAATTAACCTGTAACGCAATTAACCTGTACTCTTTCTACAGCCCTTAGATCCGGTTAAGGATGCGTAACTGATGCTTTGTGAAGGCAGGTTTCTGTGGGCCTCAACCACGCACATCTGAGTTTGGAGGTGGTAAGCAGTGATGCTACGCCATGTCCAAACACTGAGGGATGATCAACATGTAGAAGTTGTAACATGGCTACAACTCCTACAGTCCACCCGCCTTTATCGCTATCGGTTCATTATGTATGGAGCTGACCATGTCCTTCCTCACCCACAAAGTGGTGACATCTTCCTCCGGTAATTTTTCTCTTGTGGGTAAGAGAATGGAGCATAGTCATGCATATAGAGCTGGTACTTGATAAGCCGATGCTAAGAACACCCTTAGAAATAGTGGCTTTAGGGGTCTCTAACCCTTCGTCATACCTTTTTTGCACTTAGTAAGTGTGTGATACGAATAGTTACTACTTTAAAGGAGCTTAAATATTGTGGCTCTAGGGGTTTCTAACTCTTCGTCATATCTTTTTCGCACTTAATAAGTGTGTGATACAAATAGTTACTACTTTAGAGGAGCTTGATGAGTATTGAATACAACTTAAATAATCCCGTTATACGCATGACTTATGCTCCATTCACAGCGTAACAACCACCTTTCTCGCACTTACACCTTTCTTCTGTACATCCAGAGCCTCCTGAACGCTCTCCAACCCCTTCCCTACGACCATCGGCTCCGGCGCGCAGACATACTTCCCTTCCTTCAACGCCTTCGGCAAGAAATTGCCGTAAACAGCCCCCCGAACTTCATTATCCATTTCATTCGCCAATATAAATTTCGCCATGACCCCCTCCGGCAACTTCTCTGGCACTCTTAGTGCCATAGCAACGAATTTGTGTCCCTGCGACTGATGCACAATCTCAAGACACGCGTCTTCAGCGCTGACGGCGCCTTCGGGGGTGCTGACGTGCCCGACGGAGAGAGCGCCGGCGCATGTCTTTCCCTTCAACGCACTGATAATATCTGCGGTAGCGGTTGGAGACTTATAATCCCATACCTCACTCGCACCCAATTCTTTCACGAAGTCGAAATTCTTCGTTCCTGCAGTAGCGAAGACTTCATACCCGCTTGCCACGGCGAGCTGAACAGCATTACAGCCCACGCTCGTACTCGCTCCCCATATCACCAACGTCTTTCCCGTCTTCGCCTGTGGGGGATATGTCGGATGTTGCAGGTTCAAGAACTCCTCCATGTACAAACCATATGCTGCAGTCGACAACCCCAATGGCAGCACGCAAGCCTCATCATATACAAGGGAATTTGGGATCGCACTTGTCAAATTAGCGGACCCAACGACATATTCCTGAAAGCCACCATTCGTCGCAAGTGCTAGCACTCTGTCGCCGGGCTTGAAACTTATGACAGAGGAACCGACCTCGACAACCTCGCCGGCAACATCATGGCCGAGGATGCAGGGATACTTGAGCTGGGGAAAGAAATCGTTGCCCATGATTTGCATCGCCCAGTCGACAGGGTTGATGGCGAGGGCGTGAGTACGGATGACGAGTTCATCTGATGAAGGGGGCTGGTAGGGCGCGGTTTCCACTTTTAGGGGTGTGGCTTTCTCGGAGGTAAGCCAGGCAGCGCTGTTGGACGGTGCCATGGTGAGGGTTGGATGCTGATGTTGGGATTGAGATGCGGTGGAAATGACTTGAAATAAAGCGTAAGAAAGTAGGTATCAATGCTGGGTTTTGGTGCTACTAATGGGATTATAGACGTTGCAATAGACACCATGGAGGTTTTATAGCCGCTTGGTGCAATTCATCCATGATCCACAGCAAGAATTCTATTCCAACAGCAATTTCGCCGCCATCAAATACTCTTGCTCGGACATTGTGGCAAACTCCACCGGTAAGACCGTATATCCATCTAAACTCCATGCTCCAATATTGCTACTGCGACTGGCTACTCGCCACTACAGTGTCGACAACTGTTGCCGAGATGAACGCGAACGGAGGTTAGCGCCTCGCTTAGAGTTGCGCTTGCTAACAGGAGGGAAGGTTTGGCGCCGTCATAGGAGCCATTGTCATTTCTATGACGATTTTTAAACAATGCATCAAACCATGTCCACCTCCCCCCTCCCCATCTGCACCGCCTGCGGCACCCAATACTCCTCCCCACCCCCGCACCATCCCTCCCCCCCTCCTGCAAAATCTGTCTCGACCCCCGCCAATTCGTCCCTCCCACCGGCCAATCATGGACAACCCTGCCCCAACTACAAGAAACGTACAAAAACGAATTCACCCAAGACGAGACCGAACCCTGTATATGGTCGATTCACACGACCCCTAAATTCGCTATCGGTCAACGCGCAATGCTCATACAGACACCCCAGGGAAACATTCTCTGGGATCTCATCACCCTCCTCGACCCAGAAACCGTGGACTTTATTAAATCCAAGGGCGGGTTGAAAGCAATCGTGATATCTCATCCGCATTATTATACTACGTATGTGGAGTGGGCGCGCGTGTTTGGGTGTGAGGTTTTGGTCAGTAAGGAAGATAGGGAGTGGTTGTGTAGAGAGCCAGAAGGGGTGGTGAGGTTTTTGGAAGGGGAGGTTGAGGAGGTTGTGAGGGGGGTGACGGCGATTAAGACGGGGGGGCATTTTAGGGGGAGTTTGGTGTTGTGTTGGGAGGGGAGGTTGTGTATTGCGGATACCATTGTTACGGTGCCGGTGAGTGTGCATACTTTCTTTGTAATCTCTAGCGCTGTTTTTGTTATGATCCGTCATGTTCACAGATGGGTGGTAATTGGAGATCTTCTTGATTGTGTGTTTAGTCAGCGTATACACCGCATCCGAGACCGCCAGGACAGACGAGTTATTCGTTCCAGTGGTCGATTCCGAATATGATTCCGTTGCCGCCAGATGATATATTAAGGATTTGGCGGGCTATTAAGCCGTTTAAGTTTGATACTACGCACGGCGCTTTTGTGGGGATGGATGTTAGGGATAAGGGATTGAAGAGGAGGATGTTGGAGAGTATGAAGATTCAGGTTAGGGGGGAGGGGTGGGACAAGCATGAGATTTTGGAGGAGGTGGTGGATGAGGTCGAGGGAAGTATCTGAGAGATTTTCAGCCCTTTGGAGCGCGCTAGTGGTACCAGCCACGGACGTATTTACATAAAGTAGCGCACAACCCCCAAATACTCCACTGACCAAAGTATCTAGAGTCCTCACTACCTGAAATTATCGGAATGGTGGACTTAGCTTGCTCAGGCTCACGGACGTAATGGTGATGCCCAGCAGAGCACATAATATTATCTATCACTGAAGGTGAGAGCTAGGAAAACCCTGATAGCAAACGAACTAAAGGCTTTTTAGTTATGTGTCAGCTGAAACAGCCCTCAGACACTCAATCGCGGCGTACAACATGTCCACCATCCTACATCGACGCATGCCTCAAGTGCTTCCCACCCACATACCCCTCTGCAGTATCAACAAACAGCAACCTGCCTTTAACATAGGCCGTAATCCAACCCCACAATCTCCACTCGCCAATCTGCCCCGTAGCATACTTCTTACCCATAGAGATGAATATCATCTTTCTGCTTGAGGGTTTGTATTCCTTGACCACCTGTCCGCCGTCCCCAGTCAGAACGGTAGGCAGAGCGCTCGACAGGTGAATAATCTGCGCATCCGTCACGGTAAGTTGCTTTGCCTCAAGGTTTCCAACATCCCCGATTCCCCATATGTTCTTCGTCCCTGTTACTCGCATCGTCTTATCTAAAGCGAGATTGCCGGCTGAGTCGAGGAGGCTTGGCGGGACGAATCCTGTGTTTACCTGTACGCCGAAGAGTGGGAGGTACAAGTCCGTAGTGAGGGTGGATCCATTGGAAAGTATAAGTGTTCTTGTCTGCGCGACTGCTACATCATTTTCTCTCTTTGCATTGTCCGTCTGCGCTTCCTTCACTTGCGTATTGCGTATCAATTTCACACCAAGTTTTTGCAGATCTTTCTCCACGACCTGGCTAACGCTCGGCAGAATGTGGGACGCTTGCAGAACATGGTCTCCAGCCACGATGAGCGTAATGTCCTTCTCCCCACCATAAGCGGCGGCCAGTTCGCCAGCTGTTTCTACGCCAGTTGGTCCTCCGCCGGCAACTACGATGGACCTTGCGACGTCTATCTGCTTCTGAAGTGAGTGCAGAGCCGCGAGAGTCTCTTCGTGGGTGCCGATGGGTTTGAAGGGCAGGTTGCTACGGATGTGAGAGCCTGTAGCGATAACGAGTTGGTCGTAGGAGAGAGAGCGTTGGGTTCCATCGTTCTTGACTAATTCGATAGTGTTCTTCTCAGGATCAAGGTGCTCGGCTTTTCCTAGAACGAATTCGAAGTTTTCGGAAGAATACTGGGCAAAGGCTGGCTCGATGGGGAGGAATAGTTGCTCATCGGGAATGGCGTCCGGGATAACGCCCCGGACGGCGGCAACGTTCCAATAGAAATGGGAGTTGGGTGAGACGAGGACGACTTTTAGGCCGTCTTTAGCTTCGGGAAGGGTGTACTTGAGTAATTTGTGGGCGAGTGGCAGGCCAGCCCAGCCTGCACCGAGGATGACGACTGTCTCCACCATGATGAGAATTGGGTTACGAATTCCCTCCTAGGTTGACCTAACGCCTCCAGATATGGTTTCGGCAAGCGGATTACTGAACACTTAAAACGTAAGATAGCTCTACCTCTCATCTATAAAGTTGACCATCGTGATCTTGACTCACCACCTGTAGACTCAGAAGCACCACGAACAACTTGAGTGGTACTGGGAGATCGATCGTTCACGAAAGAGGCCATGCTGGGCATCTTCTTTATATCTTCATATAATTCATATAATTTACTGGGGTAAGACAATTGTGCTAGAGAGAAGGCTCGGTCGACTGACCAATCACAGCGATGATACCCAAGGAGGAAAAGGCTCAAAGAGGCTAGACTGAATCCAAGGCCGAAACACCGTAGCCGAGACCGAGATGTGACAGTGGCGTACTTCATACAATTGATTTGCGCCCCCCACCGCATGCCCGTGTCTTCGGGGTACTGTGGGGCGATAGGAGGCCCCCTATTCGTGGCCCTCAATAAGGTAGGTATCGTCCAGGAGCCCCTCTAGGTATGGTGTCCACCAGGTAGGGGCATGCCGGCTTGTAGGGCCGGATTCCTAGCACGCTAAGATCGTTAGCGTAAATCACGACTTATGATGTTGGTCTCTGTACCTACCTACCTACCCCCCAAACATTTCTTTTTTTCTTTCCCCTTCTGTGTCCTCAGCTTATACCCTCCTATCTATCTATCTCTATCTCAGCAATCTATAGTCTTTCAATCCACTACATCATATCCCTGCTCCCTGACCTGGATGTTTCAATTACGCCGAATAGAGACGGGCTGAATACGCACCTCATTCGTCTAGCTCTTTGCCAACGTCATGTCATTGCAAAATCCAGAATCTACTCGTGCCAATAATGTTAGCACCAATCAAGTAGAGAGCCTAAAGGTGTGGAGCTGCATCAATTGTCGCCGACGCAAAGTGCGCTGCGATAGACGCCATCCTTGCTCTCCTTGCTCTAGGAACAAGATTGATTGTGTCTTTCCCGTGTCTGGTCGAATTCCCCGCCGTAGTCGCGATCCAAACTATTCCCAACCCCCAACACAGAAGCGGATCGAGCTCTTGGGTCGTCTCAGACGGTTAGAAGCCATGGTTGGTGACCTTGGCTCGCAGGTTGAGCATGCCGCAGCGGTAAATGAGGGTGATCACCTAGTGGAGAGCTCTCTGACTGCGACGAATGCAACGAGTGCAGCATCGAGCGAGACAGGTTGGCCAAATCATGGGCTTGCTCGTTATGATCAGACAGCGTATGGCAATCCATCCACCACGCTTGATGAGATGCGAACAGGTTCCAGCAGAGCAAACGACACTTCAGAGTTTCCTCAGATCTCAGACCAGTCTAGTGATTTAGTGGTGACCCACAATGGTGATCTCATCGTGGATGATCGCTTCTGGACGGTATTCTGTAAGGAGGTAAGTTCTAGCGCCGCCCACGGTATCTTTGCTCGACCATCCAGACTCGAGCCAGAATTTCATGCAATGGCAACTTTATGCATATTGTTCCCTGACACGTATATAAGGTGGAACAAATCTTCGAAGTCGTCCATGGGCCCACAAGTATCCACCTCCATGGGGACAGCAGCTCATCAATGTCCGGTAATCGACGTCATAGTGGCTTCTATAATTTCCTTCTTAAAAACACATCTGCTGCGCACCGGTGCGAGGATCTGCGCCCTCTTCCATCACAGATGCCATTCCTCTGGCAGATATACATGGACAACGTCGATCCGTTCATGAAAATTTTACATGTGCCCACCATGACCAAAGTCATCCGCGACCTAAGAGGTAGCTATGAGTCTCTCGGCTCCAGCATGCAGGCTCTTGTGCAAGTTATTTCCTTGGCTGCAATAATGTCGCTCGAGAACGAGGAGGTAGGGGTTCCAGCCTAAGGTGTAATAGGTTTATTTGACTGATCAACCTGCCTGAAGGTCGATATGAACTTCAACACTGACAAAAACCAACTCCTTGCTCGCTATCGACTCGGCACTGAACAAGCGCTCGAGCAAGCCGACTTTCTGAATGATCCTGACATGACTGTACTTCAGGTACTTGCCATATACCTAAGCGTTCTTCAATACACCGGCGAGGCTAGGTCTTCGTGGTCTCTGACTGGTGTCTTGGTCAGGTTAGCCGTCTCTGTGAAGCTTCACCGCGATGGCTCCCACCTCGTCAATGTCGCTCCCTTTGAGATAGAGATGCGACGTAGACTGTGGTGGCAGATATGCTTAATCGACTCGCGATCTGAAGATCTGCAGGTTTCTGCATACAAAGTAGGGGTAGAAATGTTCGACACTCAGATGCCAGTGAATACGGATGATGCAAACCTCGATCCCGGTATGTCAGCATCTCCTATCATTACGGAGAGATGGACGGAAATGACTGTCTTTCTCATCCGTTGCGAAGTCTGGAAGCTGTCCCGCCGTCTTCAATCCGTCACTGTTGCAGCATCCGACTTACCCATAGACATGGATGAGAGACTCGAGCTCCTCCACCAGTGCCAAGCAAGAATTGAAAACACCTATCTCAAGCACCTCGACCCTAGTCAACCGATTCACGCCTTCATCGCAACAATGACCCGGTTGTTTCTGACCAAAGTCAGCCTCATCCTACACACTAAGCAGCAGTCCGCTAGAGCAACGCAACCACTTCCTGCTAATAGCTCACAGAGCGAGAAGCTATTCATGTCCTCGCTACTAATTACCGAGTATACAAACGCCCTACAGCATGAACCCAGCTGGAGCGGCTGGAGATGGCAAATACAAGGCCGGCAGCCACCATGGCATGCTCTTCACGTTGTGCTCGCTCAACTATGCACGCGCAATTGGGACCCGTTATGCGACCGAGCTTGGTCTTCAGCTAAAGGAACTTTGGATAGTCTCCCTGAGGCGATCCACAAAGATCCTCAGTATCAGCAACTGTCAGTACTGGTATCTGCGGTGCAAAGGAGAAGGGCGGATGAGCTTCGTCACCAAAACTCAGCCGCGTCAACCAATACAGGCGGCGCTTTGCCCTCACCACTGACCCTGACTTCATCTGCTCCTCGGGCTCAAGTCGACAACAGCGAGACTAATCCCACTTGGACGCCTCAGGACCTGTTCTTAGGTATGATAGATGACACTGATGACAACACACTGGGCGATGACCTAGACTTAGACATGGAATGGCGAGCATGGGATGAGATCGCTGGGGACATGCAACCCTCTTTTGATTCCTGGGATATGGGCGGCCTTTGACCAATACATGCATGGGGCAAATTGAATATTAGCTACCTGGATCACGAAATTGATGACCTCGGTTGGCACCAGCCTCGCAGATGCACATTAAGAGACAATGTGACAAGAAACTCGAAAGGCAATACATAGCAGGTAGTGAGGTGCACGCCAAGACATTGTATCATCACTATTGCAATTCATAGGGCAAATTGTCCATAGACGAACATGAAGTCGCAAGAGATCACATCACTCAACAGCCTGTAAATCGACGACCACCTTTGCCCCGCTACTTGCCCCTTTCTGCTGGATCTCAACTGCTTTTGGGATGTCTTCGAATCCAGCCCCGACAACTTTCAATTCGTTTGGCCGTAGCTTTCCAGATTCCAACAAGTGAGTCAGGAAAGGAACATACAACTCGAGCTGTTCATTTGTCGACGCCACTTTTTCATCCTCTCCCGTCCTACCTCCGACTCCCAGCTCGGTCCTGTACGTCTCATGGTCTTCATACTTCTCCATAGGGGTCCAGTCATCAGTCGTTGCGAAATACTTCTGCTTTGCCTCTGAAACCTCCGTGAGCATTTTGCGAGCCAGGGACTCGGATTTAGCGACTGAATCCCAGACGCCGAAGAAGTTACCACCGGTGACGGTCTTGAGGTCGTGGAGCTGGTCTTCTTCGCTCTTGCTGTAGTCGATCACAGCATCGGCGCCAAGTCCTTGCACAAGAGGTGCGGTCTTCTGAGAGCATGTCGCGATGACTTTGTATCCGAGGATCTTAGCAATCTGGATGGAGTATTGCCCCACGCTTCCAGCGCCGCCGAGGACGACGATCCATTCCTCTTTCGGCTCGATGGGAGTGGATGGCCCTGGCATTTTGAGCTTGAGGCCATCAAAGAGACCGAGACATGCAGTGTAAGTGCCTACACCGAGTGTGGCTCCTTGCTGGAACGACAACTCCTTGGGGAATTTGACAGTTAACTTGGCGTCCATGCAGAAGTACTCTTGGAATGTCGAATGGCCCGGAATTCCCAAGCGGGTGCAGCCACAGACACGATCTCCGACTTTGAAATCGGATGCGGCAGCTTGGCCTACTTCGACGACGACACCGCTCGCATCACACCCGAGGACAATGGGCCATGCTGTTACCAAAAGACCGCTGGATTGCATGTACGTATCACTATAGAGGAGGTACTATTAGCAAAGCCATTGGCGGGGCTGCCGTCTTATGCAAAGGTATGAAGCGGAGCATAGATGTACGAAACAAAGCGCATACACAGGATTGATAGCTGTAGCAATGGACTTGACGAGGATCTGGTCTGGAGCTGGTTTAGGGACTCCAAGATTCTCCACTACCTTCCATGGAGCACCCGCAGCTTCGACAATAACACCTTTCATTGTTATTCTTATAACAAGTGCTTGTATTGTGGATTTAGAACTTTGCGCTGTATTAGGGAGTTAAACTCTTCTTACGGCAAAGTCTTATATTTTATATCACTCCACGCGCTGGAGCACAAGCAAGTGCAAGCGAAGCACTCTCCAGGCAGACACTGTTACGTGGGCCGCTTCATCATGCTAAAAAGCCCCTCAATTGAGGCAACTTCGCTTATCGATCTAGATCATTGGCGAAGACTTGATGTTCGTGCAGGATGGATACCGGGTGGCTGGGTGAATTATGGCTCATGGTTGGCTATTCACAGCAAGCAAACGGGAGCTTGCTTATCCAACAATGACCTGATCGTCCCCCAGTCCATAAGTGGGATCGGTTAGAGAGATAGAGAGTTATTTTATGTGGCTAGAGTAAACTCATCTTGGCTATGCAATCCGCGTAACCGACATCTGGTAGCTACTAATGGCCGTGTTTATACAAACCATTATAATTTGTCGCAGAATTCGTAGACCCCGGTTAGCGCATGTGACAGCCCACCCAGCTGAGTCAGCTCGGCAGACCTGCCAATCTCGGCCCCGCAAGGCTTCGATGTAAGCATAGCTACCTACCTACCACGAAAAACATGCTCTCACACAACCACCACCAACTCCTTAATGCCCCCTCCCACCCCTCCCTTCCCGCTCTCCTCCATATTCCGCCAACTCCGTCCCACCCCCCTAATCCACCGAGCCCTCCTCACCACATCCCCACCCCGCCACATCCCCCCCGTTCCCACTATCCCACAATGTCGTCCCTGCCCCTGCTCCTGCGCAGCCACACCATCCGGCTTAGATATCGACCATGAAAAACCACTAAGCGGCACAATGCCGCCGTATGTACAGCACGTTGTGATCAGAACGGGGAAAGGGGATTGGAGTAGTAAGATTGAAGATGATATGGAGGTGGAGGGAGGGGTGAATTTCGCGAGGGGATTGAAAGGGTTGGTAGGGAGAGGGGGGAGGTTGAATGATGTATGTGGTGTATATTTGCTATGTTTATTATCAGATCTATCTACCACGGAAGCTGTGTGTCGTAGAGCGGACCTGGGAGGTTGATTGATTGATTAGTGCATACATAGCTGATACGCAATTGATGCATATGTATAGCCCTCTCGCCCGATCCTAATCACGAATAGCAATGAACCGCTACCCTACGACGCTCAAGCGAATCAAGACAAATTCCACGCCGTCCACCTTTATCCGCAGAATATATCCGTCTCAAACATCCCGCCGACAACGGAAGGTCATGAACAATTCGCAGAGACGTTCCTCGCGTCTCCTGAAAAAAGAGTCCGCCTATCAAACGCCTCGGAGCGTGACCAAGAGATGTCAAGCGAGACCGCGTCTCAACCCGAGGGAAAAAAAGGAAAACATGATTCCCTCCCATCAGTTTCACAACTCTCCTACCCATCCATCCTAATCTGCGGCCACAACTCCCGCGACACCCGTTGCGGCATCCTAGGCCCCCTCTTAGCCACCGAATTCAAGAAACACGTCTCTTCACCACCACCATTTCGAAACCCCATCCCAAACACCACCAGACAAGACGATGAGATTAAGATAGATGGGAAGCAACAGCAGCAGCAGGATATATTACGGAAGGAGATGGAAGGTAGTAGTCGCAACCAGCCGCGAAACCAGCCGTCCCTTGCTAGCGTTGCGCTGATAAGTCATATTGGCGGCCACAAGTTTGCGGGGAATGTGGTTATTTATTTTCCGAAGAGTTGGAGGGGGAGGGGAGGTAGTGGGGAAAGTGAGTTAGCGGGGAAGGGGGTGTGGTATGGGAGGGTGGAGCCGAGGCATGTTTGGGGGATTGTGGAGGAGACGGTGAGGGGGGGGAGGGTGGTGGAGGAGTTGTGTAGGGGCGTGCATCATGGGGGGGAGGAGGGGGGATAGTGGTGATGGTGAAGGGAATATATTATCTCTGCTCTGGTGCGTAGAAAAGAAATATAACTCTCCTCAAAGATAGAATTAGAAGACATGATTAGTCTTTTTACAAATGTACATGGTGATATACGCGACCCCTCAAAGCTTCCATATCTCCCACCCCTTAGGATCAATTTTCCTGAGCACTCCTTCCACCGGGCCCTGGACCTCTACTCCGTTCCTCCAGTATTTAGGACCAGCGTAGTAGTTGACGAAACCATCCGGGCCGGAGATCAAAATAACCTTTTTTTTGCGAGCTGCTAGGTCGTGATCTGATTGTTCTTCGTTGTTGCTGCCTAGGTATCGCCGCAGTATATTCTCGGTGACGTAGGAGTCTTCCTCGTCGACAAAATAGTCGATTTCTAATTGGTCTGGGTGGTGGGATTTCAATGCTTCGAGTTCTTCTACTAGGATTGTTTGAGGTTGTAATGGGTTTGTGGCATCGTTGTTTGATGTCGATTCTGGTTTTGTTGCTGGTGTCTCTTCGGGCTTTGGTGCTGGCTTTCCGAACCATGCGGCGGAGATGCTTTGGAATTTTGAATTTCCCGTTTCTGGAAAGTGCTGGGAGGAATTGGAGACCGGGCCTTGATAGGAATCTTCGCGCCGCCTGTTGGCCCAGAGGATACGTAGTTTGGGTGACTGGTCTGGTAATGCAGTTCTATAGTTGAACAAAGTATGGGCAACTTGTAATGCAGGAGCTATGCCAGTGCCACCCGCTATGAACAAAATCTCATCAACATCTGCGGGAATCTCGTACTCGATATGTGGTCCTCGGCAATGCACGAGCGTGCCGCGATATATCGTGCTTAGGAAAGTAGATACTTCGCCATTAGGTTCTTGGCGGACAAACAGACGTAATTGCTCGGGTTCGTCACCATCTCGAGGGGGCAGCGGCGTGTATGCTCTGGCAATTTGCAATTCTGGTTGCATAACCAGGACGCTCCAGACGCCCGTTTCCCATGCTTCATTGATGTTATCCGCGTTCTGACCTGCGGGTACAGATTTTAGGTTCAGGATGCAGCTAGATGAAGAGACTTTGTCTCGCTTCTCGAAGATGAAAGGGGTGAAGAATCTAGGATTTAAGATCAAAGATCTGTGGGGATCGGTTTGCCAATTGTACAGAGTGTAGCCTAGATAGGCGGAGAGAGAAAAAACTAAGACTTTCACTGAGCGTCGACGAAACCACCGGCGAGCGACGGTAAAGAGCGTCTCTTCAATATAAATCGTTTCTCTAGTATTTGATTCATTGGCAGATTTATGCCGTCCACTCGATGGCTTGTTTCCATCAACTGGGGCCGGTCTGTCTTTGAAAGGTCTGGCTTTTGCGGAAGGAGGTTTGCTGGCGCTAAACCCTGGTGGTCGACTCGCGAAATTCCGTGAACCAAGTAATACGTCTCTTTGTGAATTGTTGAGGAAACCCTTAAGATACGAAGGCTGAAGGCACCTTCTTCTCCAGGAGATGCTTTGCATCGAAATACTGTTAATGCAACTGATTTGGTTGTGGGGTGAGTATCGAGTTTCCATTAAAGGAGGACGTCAATACATTACCGATATAACTTCGAGCTAGTCCGAAAGCGGCAGGCGCCGCCAGTGTTGGGTTTCTTCAAGATCTGCGCCATCGACCACTAACCCTGTATACTACTCTACACCCTGCAGCGAGGTACAGCATTGTTGTAGCTTTCTGGGCGCTGAATGCTGGGATATGAATAGGCAACATGATTACAAGACTATCACGATAACGCAGACTGTACCACGTTTGCAATGTCCCGGATCCAATATGCGAATCTAGCTGCACCCCCTCGAGACTCGCTGGAACTGGCAAGTTTAGCTTCATCAGACGCAAATTTGCATAGCTCGCGATCCTCCTCTCCATCCGGCATATCTTCTTCTCGAAAACTCTCCCTCTCGAACGACGATCCTCTCTCTGCCTCGAATCCTGCTTCCAGCCGGCCTACACCCCACAGCCGCTCCTATTCAGTCTCCTCTGCATTCGATTTCGCATCGAACCTCTTCCCGCTCTCCTCGACCGCTGCTGGCTACTCAGCTCTTGGTGACCCAAGCTCCAGACCGTTAGATCTTAATGGCGCCTCTCTTGAAAAACACAAGTCCCTCACATACCTCAACGGCCTTTCGTTAGTCGTTGGGCTAATCATCGGCTCTGGCATCTTTTCGTCTCCAGCGCAAGTGAATATCAATGCAGGCTCCTATGGCGCATCACTTGTCGTTTGGACAGTGGCGGGAATACTGGCCTGGACGGGAGCAGCAAGCTACGCTGAGTTGGGAGGAGCTATACCTCTCAACGGAGGCGCCCAGATATATTTGAGCAAGATATTTGGTGAATGGGCTGGCTTCTTGTTCACCTGGTGCGCGGTATTTGTATTGAAACCTGGATCCGCAGCTATCATTGCTATAATAGGTGGAGAATATGTGGTGCGCGCTGCTGTAGGGCCCGACGCTGATAACGCCAGTGCGTGGATCAACAAGGGAATGGCTTTGGCGGGGATGACACTGGTGGTACTATTCAACTGCATTTCCACAAAGCTCGCCACTCGCATGGGCGACATCTTCATGTTCTTCAAATTCTTCGCCCTGTTTGGCATTACCATAACCGGCATTGTTGTCGCAGCCACAGGCTTTACGTGGGATGGAGAACCTAACACAGACTGGAAGACCACGGGCTGGTTCGATGGTACAAGCACTGATCCGTCGAATTGGGCTGTGGCCCTCTACGCTGGATTATGGGCTTTTGATGGGTGGGATAACACTAACTACGTTGTTGGCGAATTTGTTCATCCTCATCGGGATCTTCCACGAGTCATCCATACAGCCATGCCTCTCGTTATACTGTCGTACCTTTTAGCCAGCGTTGCCTACATCTTTGTCCTTCCGATCTCGGTTATTCAATCTTCTAATACCATCGCTGTCCAATTCGGATCCGTGGTCTTCGGTCGTATAGGCTCTCTAGTCCTTGCTATCATTGTTGCTGGTAGTTGTTTTGGCGCTCTAAACGCTATGACATTTACCAGCGGCCGGCTTGTCTATGCGGCAGGCAAAGAAGGATTCTTACCAGGGTTCTTGGGACACATCGGTATGCCTGGCATGCGTGAACCTACTAATCGCTTACAGAGGCGATCCTGGGCTAGTAAAACTTTTACTCGGCTTATCGGTGATAATGAAGGCGGCTTTGGTTTCACTCCAATCAATGCTATGCTCTTCAACGCTATCCTTTGTGCCGCCTACATAGTCGTGGGAGAATTTGGCACCTTGGTTACATTCTACGGCGTTGCTGGCTACACATTCTATTTTGTCACGGTGTTGGGTCTCATCGTGTTACGAGTAAGGGAACCTTATCTGGAGCGGCCATACAGAACTTGGATCTCAACACCAATTATATTCTGTTGCGTTTCGCTCTTTTTGCTGAGCAGAGCTATCTTTGCAAAACCGGCTCAGACGTTAATTGTGATTGCATTTGTGGCAGCGGGAGTACCTGTTTATTTCTGGAGGGTGAAAGGTAGCGGGAGGAAGAAGGGCGAGGAGGGAAGCTGGAAATTCTGGAGGAGGTGGGGCAGGGGTTGAAAATCAAGGGACGTGTACTGTAAATAAGGATGGAATATTCAAATACAATCCACTGCGGCAGTGCTCCAGACTACAACATGGTCCCCAGCAGGGCAACGGTCATGTTTGGCTTAGTGTTAGGGCTAGCTCCATGACACGCGGAAAGAAACGCGCGCGCCAAGTACCTTAGCGTTTGAACATTCGATAACTGAGGAGCAGTAACACTTTATAAGCCTGTGCAAGGCTTCTCGGACTAAGCAGCGCTCTGAAAGCCATAGTTATGGCCTTAAAATATCCGAATCAATGTCCTGTCCTACTAATATTCTGAGTCTGCGGAGTCATGCTCGAGTCTCAGCATTCCCGTAGCCTGCTCTTCCCTCCAAATCATGGAATACACTGAACCTCTCGGCGCGTCTGAAGAGAACGATGCGATCATAGTCAAGGCTGATGAGGTTGATGAAGCTGGTGCAGACATATCTACCATATCTCCTGCCGACGGATCTGAATCAGAGTTCAATGCGCGCATCGAGTCTCGAAGGGCTCAAGATGCGCAAGCAGGAGGAAGCCCCAAGATTCTAGCAAATGCTGTACTAAATCCCTCTAGAGCTACTTCTCGGCCTATTCTTCGTCGAGAAGGTTCAGCTCCTGCGCCACCTCAGCAACCTCCCCCAAACCCACCTCAATCGCAAGACGAACCAACTAATGCAACGGACTCGCTGAGCTTGCTACAACTGAGAAGATTAGTCACAGATCTACCCAAGCTTGAGCCTACGGCATACGCTTTCGAGTACTCGGAGACGCGATCTTTTCCTGAAGAGCTGCAGGAATGGTTCTCCTATACAGAAGAGGAGAGATACATGTTGCTTCAGGCAAAGGAGTCTTTTAATGAGAAGTGGGAACAAGCACAGGCTGAGCGACCAGATCCATCCGACAAGGCTCTAGGATGGACGGATGCGGAGCCAGAAGACCGCGAAAGCTTCATCGTACGAGCAATCAAAGCGCTTGATAATCCTGAGCTATCTTCTTGTGTAAAGAGTCTGGAATGTATATCGTACGTTGCTCTCGGGGTATGGGGGGATACCGCTGGAATAGATGTGGAAGATGACGAGGTCGATCTAAGTGCAGCAGCAAAGAAGTGGGTGGACGCTCAGAATACTAAGTCTAAGCTTCAGCTCAAATGGATCATCAACGGGACAAGGATGCTTTGTAAGAACGATGCCGTGCAGAAGCTGTTTGATGTGCTGAGAAGACTGTGGGAAAGTGAACAGTCAGTTAGTCCACTGCTTTCCTCCGTCCGTTTCTTTCGTTCACACAACCCTGCTAATGATTCAGATACAGAGACGTCGAAGGACCAGCTGATGGAACCTCATCCCAACACGAGAAGCTTTCTTCTTCGCGTTTCCTAAAGCAGATAGAGGTTAATCAGACGCTTACTGCGCTATATGTGCTGATTGAGGCGAGTCGATGGGACTCTGATAGCTATTTGCGAGAAGTCGTCAGTACGTGCTCTCTCGTCGAGATAATGACTCTGCATTAGCTGATACCCATCATTCCAGTCAGCCTAGACCCAAGCATCCTCTTGTTCTTGACGCAATTAATGGCAAAACTACGGTGGGAAGAGGGTTCTTATATTCCCTTGCCTCGAGTACGTGTTCGCTTTGGAAAATTCTTTCAATCGGCTTACTCACCATGGATAGGTTCTGTTACTATTTTGGAAGACGGTGCTTTTGATTTTCGGCAATCTGGACGACATAAAGAAAAGCAAAATTGCGTTAAAGGCGAGGACTGATCTTGGCGATGAAGAAAGCAACAAGAACATTATCACTGCATCACCACTTGACTACCATTTGTTTCGCCAGGAGATTACCTCAAAATATCCTGCGTACAACCCGCCTCCTCCATTGGTACCGATTGAACCCGAGAACAATTCCATTCTGCCACCCTTACCCAACCACCCTAGTCGACAAGCAAGCCAAGATAATCTCCAAATTGCAGCTGCAAGCATGAATGGCACAGGAGGCTCAATATTCAATCAGCCTGTACATATTGCAACTCCCGCTCCTTCTCCACCTCCATCACCAGCTGGACCTGGTGGCAAGGGCGGGAAGAAGCAGAACTACCAGACGAATCAGAACTTTCCATTCTTATATCCTCCTCTAGATGACACAAGTAATACCCTTGGCGGAAAGGGCACCGCCGAGCTACAAGATCATTTGGTGCGCAAAAGATGGGAGGGCAGCGATGTGCCAGCTTCCATACTGGAGGCTGGAGAGCTCTTTGCAAGTAGGATGAGAATGACGAGATCAATAAGGCAACTGTGGGATGTTCGAGAGAAGTACATTAAGTACGAGCGCGGCTGGAATGAGGAAGTTAATGATGATGATCGTTGCTCTCATGAAGATTCTGAATCCGAGAATGAGGAGGATGAGGATGAGGATGCGGTCGAAGTTGAAAATCCGGCAAAGGTTGCAAAGGCAGAGAAAACTCATCATGAGAGAGAGACAGATGATGATGACGTGCAGGGACGGTTGGATGCCATCAATGACTTCTATGTATGTTCGTTCAGCGTTGATGGGGTAAGCCCTAATACTGACTGCTATTCTAGCGCGATACTTTACCCTATCTTCAGTCTGTTGTTATGGTACTTTGGAGAGCGTTGTTCAGCAACGTTTCTGCGCTAGTCGCTCAAAATGGCCAGAACGGAATGCCGAATGGGATTTCATTCGGTGAAGATGGCGATGCTCCAGGCAAGAAGAGAACCAATCCGAACTCGTCTGCAAATATCAACGCCATGGCAAATGGGCAGTTCCCGGATAATGATGATGGCATGGACCCTATTGTTGAAGAATTGAATGCCGTTCGCTCAAGGGAGATCATCTCCAAGGCTGTTTCAGGAGTCTTGCTGATCCTTCTGAAATGGTACAAATTATCACGTAAGTCATGCCATGTACCTTTAATGGCTGGATGAGCCTCATTGACTTTCAAAGATATTCTCAAATACGAATATCTTACCCAACTTCTTCTCGATGCAAATTACCTACCACTCATTCTGAAATATCTTGCCCACCAAGACGTAGACCGAGCCGTCGACCAAAAGAACGACCGCGAGGATCTCGAGTAGGTCTGACTCAGTTGCACAAACCTCCGCATTCTAACAGTTGACAGTTTCTTCTATTTTTGTCACATTAACTCCAAAAATCCTCCCAAGTCACCTACACAGCCGGCCCTCTCGTCATCCACATCCAGCGAAGATGAAGCCGCACCACCACCAATCCGAACGCACCGGCGCAGTCCAACATCCCAATCTCCTCCGCGATCACCACCTCCAGCGGCTCCTCGACCGGAAGTAGATGAGCTTGGCTATCCAACCACTGCGTTGCCGCAGACGCCTATTACGAACTACGCCCCCCGCTTCTTCCTTACCAACATCAACCTACTCCGGCTGCTTCAGAAGATCACCAAACGAAAAGCGCATCGTGCTCTGCTGCTGGTGCAGTACAAGTCCAGCACCATCTTGCGCAAAGCACTGAAGATGCCACAACCGGAGCTTCGGCTGTACACGCTCAAGTTGTTCAAGTCGCAAGTACCCTACTGCGGTCGCAAATGGCGCCAGACCAACATGCGAGTCATCACCGCAATATACCTGCACTGCAGACCCGAACTTCGAGACGAGTGGCTGTGTGGAGGCGATGTAGATGGAGTTGTGGAGGAAGCTGTGCCATTAGAGCAAGCTGGCAGGAGTCTGGTTCACTGGTGGCACCTGAGAGAATTCCGATCCGTGATGGAGGGAAAGAAAGATGGGGAGGGGACGGCAATGATTGGGAATGGTGAAGGGGAAGATGAGTATAATTTCTTTGCCAGGGAGTTGGAAAAGATGGGATGGGGTTTCGGTGGTGGTGGGAGCGTGGAAGAGGAGGAAATTGGCGCCGGGGCTGACGGGGGAGGAGGAGGAGTAAGTGCTGGTAGTAGTGGTGGTGGGGGAGGTGGAGGAACCGAATTTGAAGGAGGACCATTGGCAATGGAAGGCTGGGCATGAATTGGTTAATATAATAAACGATTCATTTCTTGGTATTTTCTTAGCGCATACGCGTTGTGCGCTAGTCGCGTTAGCGCTATGCGCCACATTAACTTTCGGTTGGCTCCCCGCCGCTTGTTCATCTTAGCATCTCTTTTATTTCAACGAACTGGCAAGCTAGACGGCCAGCTGAAAGAAACATGCATCCAATGATATTTGCTGGGTACGGGGGCCTGGATGTTGGGAGGGGGTCTGCGCACGGGGAGGGGCCTTACCGGATAAGAGCATGGGAAGGGTTATGGCGTTTTCTAGGCATCACCGCTAATGTCGTTATGGGTAGCAGCATCCTGCTGTATCGGCGGAGTAGCTTTGCGGGCCAATCGTTGCGAGACGGGTGAAGGGATTTGTTGTCTTGTTGTTGTCTTGTTGTGGTTGGTAAAGAAAAAGAAACACACGATGACAGCGTCGAGCTGGTGTGCAAGTACTGTGCTGAGCTTCTCTTTTGTACGCAACGGTTAGCTTTGCGAGTTCGTTCCGGCCTAGTCAATGTTTTCTTGCTGGTTATCCTTGCTCGTTCTTCTGGCCGTTATCCTTGCTCGAATCCTTGCTCGCTTACGGATCTTTTCCTTTTTTATCTGACAAGGATTCCAACGAGCTTAGGCCTCCAGTGCCTTGGCTTGAGAGCTACTGCACCGCCTGCTCCTCGTAGGGCCGATAGCCAAGTCAATTAGCGGACATGGACCAATCCCTGCCAAGGGAGATCCACACGCCGGTGATTACGGGTCACGAGGCTGAAGATGGGTCCCGATCATCTATATGGCGGCATCCCCCCTCGAGATGAAAATCCCGCTGCTCGATTCCTGCCCCTTTTAGCGTTGGATTCGCATGCCACCTCTCTGTTTTGTAACTTACAGTATGCTGTTTATCATATTTGCCTTCTATTTTGCTGTGAGTCTGGCTCAGCGTCCAAGTAATGCTTCTACATGCGATTACTACGCTCAGGCCTTATATGGTGCGAATAACAGCCAGACGCAATATGACCTCGTACAGCATATTGTCAGTCTCGCCTTCGCCGGTGCTCCTCCCGGCACAACCAACAGTAATGCATCCGCTGTAACGGGCATCTTGAACCCAGGGGTATTCTTATATCAAGGCGCAAACTTATCTGTCGACCTCCAACCCTGGTTCAACGGCTCCATCGACTCTACAAACCTGAACAACCAGGCCGTGGGAATTGACTGGCTCGACGGTGGAGGACTCGATCCCCTCTACGCCTATCTGAACGGCACCACAGAAACCGTCCAGTTAACAAACACCACAAACCAATAGTACGTCCCTCTCTCCCCCTTTCACTATCCACCAAAATCCTACAACTAACCACCACCTCTCTCCTCCCCAACAGCCGCCTCTTCACCCACTTCTACCAAGCCTTCTCCCACATCTTCGGCTGCTCTGACCCTCCACACCCGCCCCCCTCCTCCTCTACCACCCCCTCCAACCTCGCCTACATCCACAAATACATGGATCTCAACTACACCGACCTTGGCCACTTCATCGACCAATTCGCCAAATCCACCACCACCTACGGTTTCTCCCTTGGCGACACCCAAACCCTCTCCAACGATCTTAACTCAGAGTACAACGTCCGCTGCGCTCCGCCTGTCACTCTAAACCCGAAACAGGGACAGGTCCTCCTCTCCCTCTGTCAAGACCCTACCTGCCCTCTCGCTTTCCCAAACGCCGATTGCGCCGCCTACGTTAATCTCTCCGCCTCCGGTGTCCCAGGCGCTGCATCCTCCGGCTCCCCCTCCGCCACCCCCACAGAATTCAAATTCAGCACCATCTCCGCCTCCGCTACTTCCTCTCCCTCTCCCTCCTCCTCCTCTTCCACCACCACATCCTCCTCCCCACCCCTCTCCCCGGGAGCCATAGCCGGCATCGCAATCGGTGGCGCAGCCGTCCTCCTCTTCGCCCTCGTCGCCATCATCGTCCTCTTCCGCAAACGCCGCTCCCCTCCCCCGTCCCAACAACAACAACCATTCACCCCCGCCCCCTCATCAATGTACGGCGGAACAACATCTTATGGTGGGACGAATAGTATACCGGGATTCCCGGGCGAGCAGCCGCCTGGTGAGCAGAAATTCGCGAGTTTTACGAGCCAGACGGGGAGTCCGGAGATGATGAGTCCGATGTGGCCACAAGCTCACCAGGGGCAGGGAGGGGGGGTGGGCCAGGATGTTGCGGAGATGGATAGTAGTCAGAGGGGTAGTGGGGGGGAGGGGGAGAGGGGGTATTGGGGCGATCATGGTGTTGGTGTTGGGCGGTAGCGGTAGTGGATGGATGGGTGTATATACGGAATTGGGATGAGGAAAGTTGATGGTTGGGGATGTCATGAAGGGAGGTTATTTATACCCCGATTGATTGATGTGATGGGAATTGTGGTGGTGAATGGAACTGTAAATGGAACCTTTTTTGTCTATAATGGAATAATTCTGTCTGGAAGAGTTTGGAGGATTTTCCGTGCGTTTTATGCTTGGTGCTTTTAGATTTATATATACCCTCGCTTCGCTGGAGCTTGAGTTTGATTTAAAAGTTGTTGGTTGAATGGGGTTGGAGTTCGCGATGAATGGTATGTAGATGATTTAGGTAGGATTGGAATGGAATTTTTGGTTCAAGGATCTTGAATTTGATGATGGGGGGAGATCAGATGGGATGATATGAGATGCCATCAAAAGAGATGGGATGACATGAGATGGGATGGGATGGCATGAGATGGGATGAGATGGGATGAGATGGGATGATATGATATGATATGGGATGGGATGAGATAATATGGGACGATATGAGATGGGGTTGGAGTTGATATTGGGAAATGTGGCGGCGATTCTCGAGCAGTAGATATACTGTGTAAAAATGATGATAATGGAATAGCAAGCAAGGGGATTGTCTTTCTTGCTTTGATTAAAAGGTTTCAATTGCTGTTTGTTTCAGTAGATCCGCTATGCCAGCTCTCTGCCATGCCTACCTAGCACAGCTCCCTACCCATTCCAAACTTGGTACCACTTCTCCTAAATGATCGACCCAACCCTATTATCCCACCTCATCTATCCAACCTTCGCTCCCTACCCTTCAAACACCCCTCCCCACCCCTCCCTCCAAGCCACCACAGCCCTCCCCTCCCCTTCCCCCCTAACCCTCACATCCCTCCCATCCCTCCCATCCACCTCAACAACCTCCCCCGTACCATCCCTTCCCCCCTGCTCTGGAAAATCCCTCCATACCTCAACACCCTCCCACGCCCCCCTCTCCCTCACCATCCCCACCACCCTTTTCGCTTGTGCCATATCCGCGACTTCAACCACAAAGACCCCGACCTGGAGTTCGTTTGCTATATGCAGTAGACGCGGGTAGAACATATCTCCTCCCGTCTCTGGTGCATCTGTGCTTGAGTATGTTGGTGTAGTAGGCACAAGCGCGATTTTCGGTTCATAGTTCCTTACCGAGCGGGCTGTGCTGCCGTTATTGAACGCGTGCGGAGAGATGTAAGGCGGGTTGGAGATTAGGATATCCCATTTCCATTTCTTCGACGATTCGGCTTTTATACCGTTGAGCCATTCGGTATCGAAGATATCTGCTTGCTGGAAGGATATTTGAGAGGAGGGGTGGAGGTGGCGGGTGTTGTGGTGGAGGTTTTTGCGTGCGAGAGACATGGCGAGGGGGGAGATGTCGATGCCGTGGATGTGGATATGGGGGTGGGGGATTGAAGGGTGCAGGAGGGAGTGGAGGAGGAGGGGAATGCAGCCTGTGCCGGTGCAGAGGTCGAGGATGTGGATGGTTGGGGGGAGGGGAGGGTAGGAGAGGAGGGTTTGGGCGAGGTGGGTGGTTAGGAGGTCGGTTTCTGGGCTTGGGGGGGAAGTTAGATTGGTGGATGGATGGGCTTGTTGTGTGGAGGGGGAGGAGGGATTGCGGACCGTGGAATCAGAACTCCGGGTTTACATAAGATCTCGAGATTACCAAAGGGTTGGCTACCCAGGATGTACTGGAGGGGCTTGCCCTTGGAGCGCTGGAGACATAGCTCATAGAGGCGTTGATGTCGTGTTGATGGTGGGGATTTTGGAGATGCGGTTTCTAGAATGTGCTCGCGTAGCCAGCGCAGTTCATTGCGGGCGGAGGGGAGGTCGCGACAGGTGCGAAAGAGGAGAGGGAGGAGAGAGTGCTCGTGCCGGGCACGGCGGAGGAGGGAGGTGGGAAGACGGGGCATTCATTGCAAGTGGATAGTAATTGGAAGGTAGAGGAATGGCAACTGTTTAGGGTTGAGTTCATAAGGCTGGAACTGCTAGCTCCAGTTCTAAGGGCTCGGCCCCCGAAGGACCTCCTAGTAAAAGACTTCCTCTATCGACCGTATCCTATCAGCCCTCAACCGTGTAATCCTATAGGTCTGATACCTGGAGAAACTGAAAGACCCTAAAAGGAGTTCCAGAGCTGGTTACTTTGAACACAGTATTACACCCTAGCGTGCTCTGGAATATTCTGCCTCATAGGATTTCGAGACCTTGTTTAACAATGAAAAAGACCAGCTCTAGGTGCTATTCCTATCACATCCATGACTTTGAGGGGCGTGCTATCTGCCCTATAGGGTTACACGGTTGAGGGCTGTGATTGGTCGATAAGTGAACTCTTCTATCTTGATTTGCCCCGCTCTCCCTACGGCTGAAGAACGCATCGACTATTCCAAACGAATGCCCCAGACTGGTTCCTCAGGATAAGTACTTTTCACGGCAAGTATACTCATTGAATCGCTGAACACTTGTCGCCTCTTGGTTTTCGTCCTTCTTCAGCCTTGCGCAAAATCCTAGCATCCTTCCCTGGCGTTACCATGGCTCTTGCACTAAGAAAAGCATCGAAGCTGAAACCGGAGATAAGACTTGCTCAAGCTGTTTCGCATTTTGAAGCAGATCTGTCCCCTCAACAGAAAACCGAGTTGCATGCATATCGACAGCAGATGTTAGAGAATCCTCCCGATCCGAGCGATGTTATGCGACTCACTGCCCAAGTTGATCGCCTCGCATCTAGAAAGGGCTGCCGTCGCTGCTTTGGACCTCGATTCACCAATTTTCTCCAAGCTGTACAACAATTTGCTGCGCTTGGCGATGTCATAGTTGGTGGTTCCCAGAACATAATTGCATGCGGAATTTGGTCGCTTGTACGGACTTCCTTGCTGGTTGTACACCTTAATGATACTATCAGGCAATCTCCAGCTGATGTCTTTAAAGTTACTTGTAAATTTCTCTTCCTATCTGGAGAAACTATCGAGTCTCCTCATGGTTGCTGGGCGTTCCGCTCCACGCCACCAAAGCATAGCGGTGCTTTACCCTCGGTCTACGCACCTACAGTCGCATTTGTTCGAATATTACATTGTGGTCGTTAGCCTTTGTCACAAGCTACTGAAGTTCACTCAGAGATCAACCGTAGGCCAGCTTACAGTTGGTCTCGGTAGCCTCGATATCAACACTTATCAAGCTGAGCTCGAGCAATGGGCAAACGCGATCAAAGAGGAAATAAGCATTCTAATGGCCGAGAGAATAGAAGGTGAAGCTCAAGAGAACCGGCGATTCAGAGCACTATCGACCAAGATTTCTGCATCAGCGTCGCAATTGCAAAGGTGGAAGATAAATCAACGGGTCCTAGCATCCCTCTCCATACACGACTCTGAGAAGATCTGGAAGCAGACCCGAAAAGTCGGGAACACGACTCTATTCACCCGAAACACCGCTTACCAGGACTGGAAAGGTCGGGGTGACTCCTGTACACTTGTGTATACAGGTAATTTAGGAAGTGGAAAGTCCGTACTACTGGCTAACATGGTCGATGATCTAAATCTGCATAATCAAGATAAAGCTACACGTGTTGCCTACTTTTTCGCCCGGTATGACACTCCGAATAGTCTGGAAGCACGGACAATCATTGGCTCTTTGGCTTGGCAATTTCTGCGTAACATTCCGGATCTCGATCTGACCAGTACGGCAGAATCCCTTGATATGACGCGGCCTATACTAGACATGGAAGGAATCTTCAATTTACTTCAGCATGCCCTCCCAGCTGATTTTAAAGCTTATGTCATCCTAGATGGCATAGACGACTGTGATGATGCTGAAAGGGTAGAGCTCATCCAACACCTTCATAAGCTCCAGGTGACGTTTAAGCTTCTTCTCTGTATTTCACATAGAGTGGAGTCCAACAGTCTTCTCAAACATTATTTAGAAAAACTTACAGCGGCGACATCGACTTCTATTCCTGACAAAAATCCGGACATCGAAGACTTCATCGAGGCAGAGCTAGAGAGTTGTATCAAGTCTCGAAAGCTATCATTAGGAGATCCCAGACTCATACTAGATATTCGAGACGCTTTACAAACAGGGTCGAAAGGGATGTTCCTTTGGACAGCTCTCCAGATTGATTCTCTATGCTACATGAAGACAGACGATACCATTCGCCAGGCTTTACGAGATTTTCCTAAGGATCTCTCGGAAACATTTTCTCGTATATTGCACAGGTCACGAGAGTTAGGAGAGCCGTACCAGAAACGAATCTTGGAACTCGTCACTGCTGCTCAACGCCCATTGACCGCCGAGGAACTCCGAGAAGCCTTAAGCGTAGTTCCAGGCGACGCTACCTGGAACCCAGCAAAGGCTCTCAACGACGTTTTCTCGGTGTTGACCTGCTGCGGAAGCCTACTCATCAAAGATGAAGAGGACTTTACCATACGATTTGTGCACCACAGCGTCAAACAATTCCTCCTTGATGGAGGTAAAGCAAGTGAGGCAGCAATCACGACACATGGTGCAAAGAGGACTATGTCAGAAATAGTCATCACGTACCTCAATTATGGCATTTTCGACACTCAGATATCAACCGGGCATTCCTCACAAGTCATGAGCCAATCAGCAATGCCCAAGATTATCCACTCAGCCCTAGGCTCTTCGAGCACCGTCTCGAATCTTGCATTGCAATTTCTCAAGTCAAGAAAACAGCCGAACTTTGATATGAACAAAGTCCTCAGGGACACGAGAGAAGAAGCTCTTGGCACTAATTCGATTTATCAACACCATTTTCGGTCCTATACACGGTTGTATTGGGTGCAGCATATTTTGGACCTCTCAGACTCAGACCCAGTCATGTACCGCCTGCTTTTAAGGTTGTTAAGAGGAAACGAAGTAGATGTCAATGCCACTGATGACTTTGGGAGGACGCCACTCTCGCTGGCTGCGGAGATTGGAAATGAGATTGTCGTTAGAATATTACTTGAGTCAGGCAAGGCAGACGTAGAAGCGGAAGATAAGTACCGCGAGACACCGCTATTATGGGCAGCAAGTATGGGACATAAAACGGTGGTGAAGTTGCTAGTCGAGACGCGCAAGGCAGATATAGAGTCAAAAGATATGGACGGTCTAACGCCGCTATCGTGGGCAGCAAGGAACGGGCATGAGGCGGTGGTGAAGCTGCTAGTTGAGACGAGCAAGGCAGAAGTAGAATCGAGAGATGAGGAAGGTCTAACGCCGCTATCGTGGGCAGCAAGGAACGGGCATGAGGCGGTGGTGCAGCTACTAGTTGAGAAGGGCAAGGCAGAAGTAGAGTCGAAAGATGCGTACGGTTACACGCCGCTATCGTGGGCAGCAAGGAACGGGCATGAGGCGGTGGTGCAGCTACTAGTTGAGAAGGGCAAGGCAGAAGTAGAGTCGAAAGATGCGTACCGTCAGACGCCGCTATCGTGGGCAGCAAGGAAAGGGCATGAGGCGGTGGTGCAGCTACTAGTTGAGAAGGGCAAGGCAGAAGTAGAGTCGAAAGATAAGTACGGTCAGACGCCGCTATCGTGGGCAGCAGGGAACGGGCATGAGGCGGTGGTGAAGCTGCTACTTAAGACAGGCAAGGCAGATATAGAATCGAAAGATAACTACGGTCAGACGCCGCTATCGTGGGCAGTAAGGAATGGGTATGAGACGGTGGTAAAGCTGCTACTTAAGACGGGTAAGGTGGATGTAGAGTCGAAAGATAAATACGGTCGGACGCCGCTATCGTGGGCAGCAAGTTATGGGCATGAGACGGTGGTGAAGCTGCTACTTGAAACGGGTAAGGTGGACGCAAAACCGGAGAATTATCAGACGGCGCTGTCGCTGGCAAGGGAAAACGGGCACAAAGGGATCGTCACGCTACTTGAATCCTATAGTCAAAAGTAGCTCATTCCGAAATTGTTGACCCAAAAGTCTCTAACCTATCCACTCTTATGCTTGTCGCTTTCTTGAGATATCCCACCACAGTGCAGTAGATTTTTGTCTGCCATTAACGTCGAAAAATTTAGGTAATCGCTGCAATGAGCAACTATGAGCGTTCACACTGATATTCCACTACAGAAAGCATTGTCGAAGCAGATAGATTGTACGGAAATGACTAGCGTTACCTACAGTGGCTCCTAAAATTAAAGAATCACACCTCATCTGATCTGTGTGGAGATATACCAAATGGTAAGATCCGCTCGAAGGAGTAGAACAAGTTGGCAGAATACCGCGCCGACGAGAGTCGGTAGAGGACGTGTTTCAAGGAGGGCAGTTTTAAAGAATGGAGCACGAATAGGATATTCGAAATGATATGAGAAAGGATCAAAAACCTCTAGAACTACAGTTTCTAGGGGTATTATTAGGATTGATTTATCAGGTGTTAGCTCTATATGCATGATTTGTGCTCCATTCTCTTGTATTTATCAGATGGAATCGGGTTAGTTCTTGGGATATTTTCATGATATCGGTATTAGAATACGGTAGTAATGAATGACATAACATAGTGATCTTGTAGTAATTAGGCTATACATACCATAGAATAAGTATCTCATGGTTATATTTAGATTTAGTTAATAGGTGTTTTGGAAAATTTCACGGAAGATCTAATGGGCTCTTGTATCTCGTCGCAGGCGTGAGGTACAGAGACTCCGACGCAAGGATTACTGATCAATCCATTTTTCAATCCCGTAACTGCAGAAGCATGCACCAGGCCAGACAAATTGTTTGAAATGCAATTTTTTCAAATTATTAAGTCACAGATGCAGCATATCTTGCAATAACGTACTACCATCGAAATCGGTTTACAAGAATCTTCTTAACGAAACGAAATAAACTATGTAGCAGAAGGGCGGCCACCTCGGCTATTCAGATTATATATTTGCAATTGAAGTCAATGTGGTAATACGTCTCTACAAACTTCCAAGGACGATACGCCTCTGAGCTTGGCGCTTCTGATATTTGTCTTGCTTGTGGCGAATATCCAGCTTAACGGCAGGGCGAGGAAGAGAGTCATGCATCACAGCATCATCGTGCATACAGGTCTAGCCTTGAAAGGCTCATCTGAGATGATTACTAAACACTGTGCGACGGAGTGATTACGGTAGCTGCCTAGCTACCTCGGTGTTGGGTTTGAAAAAATGTCGTATACTGTCATGAAGCTGACTGCGCCATGCTTACCGGACTGCAGGTGCATCGCTTGGAAGATGTATAATTGGATGCTGTAGGCCTGATGTGGGCTTGGGTGGGAGAGTGGTTGTCCATTGGTGGAGATTGGAAAAAAAAGGCGTTCTTAAGAATGGTGGAAGAGAGCCTCGATCAATATATAAAGAACACAATTCATCCATCATTTCTGCCTCACTAGTTATTGCTAAGTGAAATGGCTCAAAACTCAACTCCGCAGGTCGACGTGCTCATATGTGGGGGTGGACCCGTTGGTCTCCTCCTCTCGTACCAGCTAGCCCGCATGGGGATCAAAGCCTACGCGATCGAGCAGCACGACAAAAGCACTCAAGCCATGTACGGCCGAGCCTGTGTCCTCTATCCTCGCACAATGGAGATGCTGGATCAGCTGGACCTGGGCGAGACTCTGGAGCAGATTGGCTTCATCGGCCGCAGCGCCGTGACATACCACGATGGTAAGAGCATCCGGGGCAGGGGCTGGGGCTTCATCAGCAAACCTCTTGACACCTTCTTCGACTTTTGCCTGAACATTCGACAAAAATATTCGGAGAACGTATTTCGCGACGCAGCAAAGGCACTCGGGACCGTTATGCACAGCAACACAAAATTGATCGGCTTCA
Source organism: Cladonia borealis (assembly GCA_018257855.2). Taxonomy (NCBI): domain Eukaryota; kingdom Fungi; phylum Ascomycota; class Lecanoromycetes; order Lecanorales; family Cladoniaceae; genus Cladonia; species Cladonia borealis. Next base: position 1,600,060 of record JAFEKC020000009.1, on the reverse strand, counting down.
CAGTCGATGATGGGCAGGGCGAATACAAGATCACGGCGGAGCTGCAAGAAGAAGGCGGAAAAGCAAGGAGAGTGCAAAGCAAGTATATCATTGGAGCCGACGGAGGCCATTCCACGGTTCGGACTATTGCAGACATCCCTTTTCAGGGGAATAAAGTAGAAGAAGAAGCGGTGATGCACTGGGTCCGCATGGACGCCCTTGTCAAGACGAACATGCCAGGTGCACGTCTGGGCTTCGGGGCTATCGAGTCACCGCGGCATGGAAACGTCCTGTGGATTGCGGAAGATCATGGCCGTACGAGAATTGGTTTTGCTCTACCGAATGAGGTATACGAGAAGCATGGTCAGCATATGACTGAAGAGGTAGTAAAGGCAGAGGCTATCATAGCTCTGGCTCCGTTCGAGCTCGAATTGATCACTGTGGATTGGTGGAGCCTCTACTCCATTGGCCACCGAGTTGCCAAAAGCTTTCGCACTAAGGAACGCGTCTTGCTGGCCGGCGATGCTGGCCACACTCACTCTTCCGGCGCTGCTCAAGGCATGAATACGGGCATGCACGACGCCGTGAACCTTGGCTGGAAAATATCCGGCGTCCTTAAAGGCTGGTTTACCGATTCCGTCCTGGAGACTTACTCACTGGAGCGCCGAGCAGTAGCGGAGCAATTGATCGCGCTCGACAAGACCGTGTCCACGCTCATTTCCGGCAGGTTACCGCCCGGCTACAGCGGCGACGCCCATAAGGTCCTTGGAGACGTCTTGGAATCTTCTGCACAGTTCACCATTGGCTTGGGCGTACACTACGAGGCCAACACCATCAATAAAGATTCCTCAGTCTCGGCCGTCGAGCCGGGCTGGCGAGCGCCCGATGTCCTGGTGCATCGACCCGGCTCGAAGATCCCCATGCGTTTACATCAGGTCACAAAGAACCACGGCAAGTTTTGGATCGTAGTCTTCGCCGGCTCACCCTTCCGTACGCGGTCCAAGCTTAGCGCCTTGCGCGAATATCTAGATGACCCACAGAGCTTCACAGCGCGTTTGACGGAGGCATTCTCTTTTATCACTGTCATCGCTGGCCCCGGGCTGCAGGCCGACGAGGTTCTTGGCGTGGAGCGCTTCGGGGATGCTTTCTACGACGTGGACGAGTCTGCACACGTCCGGTACGGTATTGCAGCAGATGAGGGTGCTGTGCTCATCCTGCGCCCGGATGGCATTTTGGGATTCGCAGCTGGCTTGCACGAGGGTGCTAAGCTGGCGGAATATTTGGAGGCCTTCATCACACGGAAATCCAAGAAGTGGGAGTAGCTTAATATGCCGGAGGCCGGATTAAGATTGTATTTAATGGAGGAGGCGCGTTGCTCATATTGAGGTTCATGATAGATTGCAAAAGGGTTTCATAATTGGAAAAATTAATTGAAAGGTCTACCTGGACGTTCCTTTGTGTGTGATTTATGCGGGGTTTTGCGCATCGCTAAAGTCCACGCAGCTGCACTGTTATCCATTCAGCTCCGGGAGATATGTATGTAGGCGATACTGCCACGCTTTGTAGCAGCGTTCCGAGGAATGGAGATACGCGATTTTGTCCCGAGGCTTCATGAAAGATGCTATTTCTGGTTATTCAGGGAGTAAGGTCACGTCTATCGGGAGACGTTAGATCCTCTGAAGGCTCTCAAAATCGTGTAGCTTACTTTTGTGAAGTTAAGAGCTCACCTATCAAGGTAGGTAAGTGTATTTATCTCATATAGTAGCTGAGGTACATAGATAGTGGCCCGCGCATAGTTCTCGTGTGCTGGCTTACTTCCCTAACCAAGCTGCAGCAGCAGCCATGTTTGACCCAGATGAGGAGTTCTTTTAAACAAAGAACGCGCTGGACAGGGTCAACAGTCCGCGGAACCTTTGCACCAACTTTGGCCAGGTTGTAGAAAGGAGGGCCACATGTGTTGGAATACTTGGGACTATGGTGACGCCAAGGCTTTAACCTGTCTAGGAGCTAGCGTACTGGTGTCAACTCAGCAATCATTACCTGCAACCTTAGTTTTTCACAACATTCTTGCAGCTTAACCTCAGACTATGGATCTTGTGGCGGGCGTTCGCAAGGAAGGAAGCCGGTATGTCATTATACTCCAGTTTGCATTCCATCTGCTGACTCTATATTCTAGCGGCGGCCGCGGTGACTTCAAGGTGCCTTTCCCCCTCTCGCCTATGTTGTATCAGCTAATCAGACCCAGTGGGAAGATGTCCGCGACTCACAACACCGAGAGAACTATCTGGGCCATTCTCTCATGGCCCCTGTTGGTCGGTGGCAAAAGAACAAAGACCTTTCCTGGTATGCCAAAAGTGATACCTCACCCGCCGCTCTTACAGCTGCCGAACAACGGAAAGAAGAAATCCGGAAAATCAAGGAAGCCGAAGAGAGTGCGCTGAGTGAGGCGCTGGGGTATGGACCTACGATACGGAATAACGCGAATGAGACGCCTATTGGGCAAAAAGAGGTGGAACGGGCAATTAAGGAGACTGCAGAGGGTGATGATGAAGATGCGCCGAAGGGTGTGGGCTTTGGTGGTTTCGATAGTGGGGTGGTGGGGAAAGAGGAGAGCGAAGTACTAGGTGGAGTAGGTCTGGATACAATTCGGAAACCTCTCACGGAGAAGCGAAGAGACGGTGACAGGATCAAAGAGAAGCGGAGACGCAGTCGAAGTCGAGACAGTAGTAGAGAGAGAAGGCGTCGAAGGCATACACATGGCGAGGAACGGCCGCATCGGAGGCACAGATCGAGGGATAGGTCTCGTCACCGGTCGAGGGATCGGTCAGGCGATAGGCATCTGCATCGAAGGGACCGGCCGAGAAGCTACGACCGGAGAAGGGAGGAGGAGAGGTTGCCTCGACGACATAGGGAACGAAGCTTCTCGCCAAGCCCACACAGACGGAGAAGATACTCCAGCGATAGGGATCACAACCACAGAAGATGAAATATGGGATCGATTTGAACTTGGTCCGACTGCAAGCTCCGTCCAAAGGATATCACCGAGGTATTAGATCTGTTTTTCACGTCCTACCTTCGGAGCTTGCCGGATTCCAAAGAAGCCGCTGCCTTGTCACTCACGACCCCAGACTTGTAGGATAGACTGGGAGTGATTGCTCTCCTACACGGTGTTCGAGAGCCGATTACTGATCTACATCCTAAGAGCCACCACTACAGTCTTGACTAAAACGATACGATATGTCGTATTACATGGAAGGATCAATTCATGCAACTCTTGAATCATGGCTATGTGTTTCTATGAAGATTTTGGGCCTCTTAATCTGACCTAGACTGTCTACATGGTGCCATTGGAAGGCTGACGGACCAGAAAAGATGTCCCTACACGGATCGGAGCTTCCTTCCCCAGCGACAAAGCCACCTTATCCTCCGTCTCTGTCATGGCCGGAGGCTCAGGGGAGTGCCTGAGCATGTGCTTCTTTAGGCTTTGTGTGTAAATCAACTACTGGCCGCATTGACTGCACTCATACTCTTGGCTCACGGTATGAGTGTTACATTGATGGAGTTTAGGGGTGGACATTTGAGCAAGGTTGCCGAATGATTCGGACATATTTGAATTGATTATGAAAAATATCAATACTCAGAGTGTTGAATGGCCCTTTATTGTCTAAGAATATGACGCAAGAAATAAGACTGCATGCAGTTTGTTCTGCCCAGTGGTCCATCATGTTGAATGCTGACCCCATCCTGCACCTACCTCTCTAGATCATCCGGGTCTATGTTTAGTGACCTGTGCAACGTCAGTCTCTTTGGGCAATTTGAATGGAGTCAGACTTTTAGCCGGTGGCTCACATACCCTGCTCTGCACGAAGATCTGCTATGTCATCGTCTCGCCGTCTCTTGAAGTCCTTGATTTCTCTTTTCAGATGCATTCGTTCACACCACAGCCAGTGAGCTCTTTTTGTGGAACACCCGTTTTTCCTTTCTGACCTGCATTCCTCAATCTGCGCCTGAACAGCTGCGATACAACCGTTGCAGTTACGCTCGATATCTGCAACGGCACGATTGAAGCATTCCTCACAACGAGCAGGGATGCGAACCATTACGGTCCCGAGGGTTTTTTCGTGACCAAAGCAGTTATTTTCGGCGTCCGAGAAGTCCCTGCATTTTTTGACGGCTTCAAACCATTGAACATGGCGGCATTCAGCATGTACGTGGCGATAGACTTTGCACATAGTGGCTCGCGGTGCTTGAAGCGGATCTTGGGCCCGCTTCTTGACTTTTCGTATGTGATGTGTATTGGGTGACGAATGTTGGACAAAGAAGAAGATAATGCTCTTGTACCGTAGCCGAGTCTGAATACCTCTGTTGTCAAAGAAGGATGTTGAAGACTCAAAAATCTTTGTCCGTTCGACTCCGCTTGTAGTGGCAATGCTTCTTGTACCCCCCCCCCCCCCCCCCCCCCCCCTTCTTTGTTTCACAACACTACCTGTCATTCTCAGCGTATTGTGCATGAATGGCTCGCTTTCATCATTACGATAAGGATCTTGTGTCTCCACAAGGCCATTGTCTAACCTCTTTTTCTAAGCATAAGTGCTTTGGGACCTAGAATTACCTGTCCTTGATACATATTGTGTTAAGATCTTCCCTCTTCTAAAGCACTGGCAAAGTGTTCTGTCGAGCGACATTGAATATAACACACTTGTACTCTTTGTCGTTGCAGATATCTAACAGACGCAGACGTGACTCCTTTGAAGTTACACATCGCTATGAATCATCACATCAAGATTCTGGTGCACGCAACCGAGTCCCTGGACCTCGCACGACCAGACAGTCCCACAATTCCCGGGTTTCACGCTCTGCCTAAGGTTAGGAACCATCATCGCAACCGCCACCCAAACCTCCCAGGCCAAAACAAATCGACAAGAGCTACAGACGGAAATGATAGCGATGCAAAGAAAGCAACAGCACCTCGGTGTATTTATGAACCTGTCACCTGCGCCACAGCGCTTGGTTCACACCCTCCAACAGATGAAGAGCGTGCATGGTCAAACAAGCTTTGGGAGCAAAGTCGATTGCGCAAGGAGCAAGCGGAGGCTCAAGCTGCTCGGGAATTGTTGAGGAAAGATGCTTTAAAGAAACAGAAAGAGATGGACCTGCTGTTGTTCGGAAAAGTGGCCAAGAAGGGAATCTCGCATAAGACAAAGACACATTCGTTGTCCAAAGGTCTGATGATGCGTGGTATTGCAAGCTTGAAGGTCTTTTTTTCCTGAAAGTAATCTTGCATTACCAGCGTTCGTCGTTTGCAGCTTGTCTGGTTATTGTTACGCGGATTTTTTTTAGCTTTGGAACGTAGCAAATGTTACTTGCATAGCATTGAAACAATATGAAAATATCCAGAATTGTCCTACATCAGTATCAAGCTCCGATTGGATGGGCTACTGAGTGTACACAATGCGACCACGAGAATTGAGACCGGGATACTAGTAACGATGGGTCGCTCGTACGCAATAGCTTTTAAAACTTAGTGCAATGAAGCTCCCGAACGAGCTGTTGAAGAGTCAAGGAGCCATTCAAGCCAGTGAGCGGGCTTTTATTTTGTCGTGCTCGGACGTACCTGATGTAGAATGGTTCACCCTCTTACCTTCAGCGCCCTTGTTGTATAACCGTAGAAGGTTGGGACTGGGAGGGCCCTCAGGACACTGGTCACCTGGGCCACTGGAGCTTCCTGGCTTCGTCGACTTAGGGTGCGGCTTTAGGGGGTATTCTTGAGATGTCTTTAGTATGCTTCCAGCTCCAGCCTTGAAGGGTTCGGGGTTGGACCCGTCTAGAATAGGCGCGAAAGCCGCGACGAGGCTTGGCATAGGTAAAGATGTGGGTACATTTGCCCCATCGGATGAAGACTTGAGTCATTGACACTTCTTAAACGCCACTTGGGGAATCCCTTTTTAGAACTTGACTCTTTCTTACATCTTCACATTCACAGGCTTGCAGTCACTCATGTCTGCAAGCAGAGACACCTCCAGGCACCATGGCCGATGAGCTTGGTGCTGGAGAGGGAGATGATGAGAGGGAACTTGAGCTTTCGACTGTTGCGGCAATTTACCCAGAGCTCACCCGCAACATCGAATTAGGGCCCTTCTCGGCATCTATAGATATACCTGTTGATCCTGTTAGAGGTCTTCTTATCCACTTTCCTGTGGTAGATGGCGCACCACTGAATAACTTGAACGCTCCAAACTCCACAGATGAAGACTTCGTCGTACGGTCCAATGGCACAGAGCAACGGTTGGCTGCAGGCCATGGTATTCCGCAAGATACACATCGTCTCTCACACCTGCCTCCTCTAAACCTTCGACTGCTTCTCCCAGACGGATACCCCACGGAAAAGCCCCCTGTCCTCTACCTCAATTCGCAGCACTCATGGCTGCCAGAAAAGAAGCTGCAAGATTTACGCTCGGCTGGAGATAAGTTGTGGAAGGATGTGGGAGGGGATCAGGTGGTCTTTGCGTACATCGACTACTTGCGAGAAGCAGCAGAGAATGGATTCGATCTTGGTCTGGCTGAAGAGGAGATCCTGGATATTCCAGCAGATCTCAAGATAGCTCTTCTTGATTACGATCTTAGAGCCAGGCGTGAGAAGTTTGAAAAGCAGACTTTCGAATGTGGTATCTGCTTGGGTAAGCTACAATCGAAATAACACGTATTAGACCGCTAACATGGTGTCGCAGACTACAAAAAAGGGGCCATGTGCCATCGTTTGGCCCTCTGCTCGCATGTCTTTTGTGTCCAATGCCTTCAAGACTTCTACAATGCTTGCATAACCGAAGGCGATATTGTAAATGTCAAGTGCATGGCCCCCAATTGTGGTTCACACACCAGTGAATTAATGGAGGCAGGCTTTACACCCGCCAAAGTAAAAGACAGAACGCTTGAGCCAAGCGAACTGCTGCAGATACCATTAGAGCAAGAAACAGTCCAGCGGTACATCAAATTGAAGCGAAAGAAAAGACTAGAATCAGACCCGAGTACGGTATATTGCCCACGTCAATGGTGTCAAGGCCCCGCTCGCATCCCGAATAAGAAGTTTGTGATCAAGGAACATGACTCAGATGTCACTGGTCGCGGAGATGCAGAGCCGCTTAGTTACGACCGAAACGCGAATCCCGACACTTTACCACCGCCAGCCGAGCGCCTTGCAATCTGCGAAGACTGTACGTTTGCATTCTGTAAAGTCTGCAAAGCAAGTTGGCATGGCGAGTATTTCGTATGCTTCCCACGCAGTCAGTTCGAGCTCACCGCGGAAGAGAAAGCTTCAGAAGACTACATGTTGTTACATACGCAACCTTGTCCCACTTGCAACGCGCGGGCTCAGAAAACGCATGGTTGTAACCACATGATTTGTTTCAAATGCAATACCCATTTTTGCTATCTGTGTGGCGCCTATCTGGAGAAGGGCAACCCATACCAGCATTACAACACCGAGAAAAGTGGATGTTACATGCGGCTTTGGGAGCTCGAGGGTGGCGATGATGGAGAGATTGGCCATGGCTTTGGCGGTGCCGGCGGCGGCTTGCCCGTGGATTTTGAAGATGGTGATGACGACGACGATGACGATGATAGTGATGTTAGTGATGACGATTGGCCTGAAGCACCAATCCAAATTCGAATCCCGCAAGCTCCTGCTCGAATGCTACCAGTTAGGCCGCAAGCTCCTGCGCAGCATGCGCAAGGAGTCATCGTCCGACGTCAAAACGATAACGGTGCGCCAGGACTTCAACGAGCCCTACAGATGATTCAAGACGACGAAGAAGATGGTTGGGATAGTGACGAGTTGAAGGACGATATAGGCATAGGACTGGATTGGGACTGAGCTATAGTTGGGCAGACATGCGCTAATATCATGCTTGCCTGACAATGAAGAGCAGATTGCTGTTTGACGATCACACTGATTGTACATAGGGCTTATTTGTACATATTGCTGCATAGCCATGGGGTTCTGGAGAATATATCCAATATAGAAAGCTCCAATTCATGTGCACCGACAATGAACACGGCTCGCCCCTCTCGCTCAGGTTTGCTTTTGCCCAGCAAAGACTTTCGAAACAATATTGCTTCATATCCCTCGCCAACTAGCACAGCGGGTCTCTGATGGGCCGCATCCATCTGCTAGAAACTCCTAGAGATCTCCTGTGCTTCGCACTAGGCCTCAGCATCAGCATGCTTCCCATCTTCCACATGCCTCCGGTGCATAAGATGTTCGTGCAGTGCGAGTCCCAGGGGCCACGTAATGTCTATCGGAACTTGCATGCTCAGTAATAGCGAGATGCTACTCCTATGTCGGTCCGAATTAGTTGTGCCTCACAGAGAGCTGCATTTGTTGTTGAATCGATTTAGAAAATCTACTGGACGAAAATCCTGGAGAGAAGAACCAGGTATACTCCGAACCTCTTAGTAGGGGTTTTTGGTGGCCAGCGGTGAGTCTACAGTGAAATAAGATATACAGGCCAATGATGCACTAAATGGTTCAGCCAGAGCCGAGGTAACCACGATCTTGGAGTTCAACCCAACTTGAATAACATGTTGCTATGTTCAATTGTGTAATAGTAATATTGTCTGACCACATTACGTCAAGATATCCTTAAGATCATTGCTGCTGAGCATTCCCTGCGGAAGCCCAGTCCTTATAAATACACGCAACTGGACGCTCAAGTATGAGCCCGTTTCCCAAAATAAGCCGATTGTCAGACCAGCTTAACCATTTTTAGCCCCATGAAAACGTTTCACTCGCCGCTGCAAAAGCTAGATACATCCTCCCGTGACCGCTGATCCACGTGCTCCATCGTCTTTATCGACTGTATTCAACGGCCACGATTCTCCAGCATCCACTAAACTTGCGATACTGGTACGTTTTCGAAACCTTCCTCGACCCCAGCCTCAGTGTGGTGCTGCCCTTGCGATCTTAACATATCGTATGAATGGTAGTTCTGCTCAAGCGGCCCGCCATGCTTTCTCCTCTCGCCGCAACATCTCCTGAAGATGAAGTTTTTTTGATTCGATCCGAAGAAGTCCATGGCGCTTGACTTGATAATATAAGAAACCGAAAAGGACGAAAGCGGCGATAGCCCCCACAACTACGCCCGCTTCGGCTGCTTTCCCTAGACCGCCTGAGGAACCGTAAGGATCTGAGGGATCTGGGTCGGCGTCAATTGCATTCGTAACGGATCGTGTAGTCACTAGCGACGCAACTTCTAATAGCAGCGGAGGCATGGTATGTGTCTTCTTGCCGGAGAGTGATATTGGGTGAGGTATTTCTGTCACGGTTCTTGGTGAATTGAGTAGAAAATCGGTTTATGGCTTGTCCAGGATAATGTTTGGCAGAAACCCTTAGGTCTTCAACTGCGCGAGATGTAAAGTAGCAGCTGGGGAACGCCATTTATGTGTTTGGAGAGCGCTGCTATTAGTATTGTGAGCAGGCAGATGACTGCAGTCGGCGCTAAAGGCAGGGCTGAAGACACCACCAGTTTCGGAAGTTTATCTAGCTCGAAACAACTCGAAACGCTCGATTCAGGTTGCAGCTGGTCCATCTCTATTTTCGTAAAAGGTATTTCAATACGAAACTAAGGGTCAGTGATATGATAATGTGACCGATGACCGGAAACGGGCGCCTAGTCGTCCATACAAGCTCAGCACGGGGCGAATCCACCAATACAGCTTTCTGTCACGCAATCGTGAAACTCATGTGCATCTTCTCAAAATTACCTAAAGATATCGCCAGCTTGCACGATCATCGACGTCATCGGGTCGAACATAATTTCACCAAAAACGTGGACGGCGATCGAGGGAAGTGACTCTACGGGCTCTAATGACTACACAACAAAGACACACGGTACCTAATATTCATTTGAAATGTATCGATATCAGGGCGTTTATTCCTTTTGATTCTACCTTTCAGGCATAAAAGCCCATTATCAACAACAGCGTCCGCTGGGAGCGCAAGGACGATTCATGTTTCCACCGTCGCCGCCACCACCACCGCACTCTCAACACCATCCAAAATTGTATGCGAGATAGAGAATGAAGACGAAGAGAGCAGAACACATGACGAAACCGGCCGCTTGAAGTTTAGGATAATCCGCAGGTTTGGGCGTCGGTTCGCTGTCCATGTTGCGCAGTTCTAAGATTGGTTTCGGGTTTTTGTGTTGAAAATAGCAATGTTGAGCACCCAAAGGCCTTACGTACGCTGGTAAGCGCCTACACGTCACGAAACATTCCAAATCCGGTATCAAAAGGGACTAAGTACAGAGGTCGTATTGCTTCAGTCGAACGTGGAAAGGCATATGCAGACGCTGCGGACTAACTTCGAACATCTCGCGTATCAACATTCTTAACAACGTACAGTTTTTTGTATTTGAAGCACTGCAGCTTCCATACATCCCAATAAAAAGCAAAGTAAGGATGCATGCTAATTGCTTTCTCCTCAGTAATTTGAGAACATGCTTCGTCCATCCGCTAGGTCAAGTTTCTACCGTGCCACCCACACTGTTAATCTGCCCAAACCCAATGATTTCCGGCAATCTCGCTGCCCCCAATGTCCCAAGGAGTTGAAAATCAGCTTCATAAAAGCCATACTCAGAGCCCCACAGTTTTATCATCGCTACAAGGTAGAGTCCACAAACACTATGTACAATGCGATTGTTATAGGAACTGATGGAAAGATGCACATTGTCGGACATCCATGCTCTCTGCCCAACAGATTGGTCTTGGGATGGATATGTTGCTGCCATTTCTTGCATTATATCATACTGGGCATCATAGAGGAGATCTAGTACCTCGAAGTAGGCAATGGCTTCCTTGAACCTCGTGAATCTAATAGAGTATGGTGTACCTCCTATGTTCATGAGCCAGGGCAATTGTGGCGGGATTTGGAAGCTGGAGTTCTCATTGGTCCTTGATATCGAAAACAAGCGGAGATACTCACCTCGTTGGAGCAGTTGACAACAGCAATGTCGTCTTATTGGCTACAGTGGAAAAGTTCGCCTGAGCTTTAAGCGAAAAGGGTCGATCCGTAGACGAATTTGTCAAAGTGTTTCCATTGCTATAAATCTCGATTGGAGGTGTCAATGCCCAGCTGATTGCTAACAACTGGAATGAGACTGCAAGCCAAAGAAGGCCACGGGTTGTAGTGGCTGTGCTTGACATGATTGAAAGAAGGCTGCGGAGAAAGGTGGCTACAAGAGTACAAAAAAGCGGGAAGGAAGATCTTAGATGGTTGAAGAAGCGACAGCACCATTTTAAGCATCGCGCGCTTCAATTCGCGGCGATATGCGCCATCAAGTCTTAGACAATAAAGTCTTAGACATTTCAGACTAGAGCGCATGCGCAAAGTCGCGTACATCAGACTTGGAAGATCCATGATAGAGTTATAGTTCAAGATCTCGTGGAACACTGGACAAAATATAATTTATCGTGAATGACACACAGCTTGACAAAAGAAAAGAAAAGTAGAGCTTCAAGGTGGCCGTCGATTGACCCCAAGGACAAGAATTCTAATCATCGTGATACAATGTCGCGCCCTCCACCAGAAATGTCATTAAAACTTGCCAGATATCTAATACAAGATGCCCTAGCCCGGCCTAAATTCAACATGATCTAAGACCAGCAGTCACTGATATAGACAAAAATTACTCGAATCTAGCAACCATTCCACATGACGTCTTTCTTTGAATTGTTCGCCCCAACAGCCATAGTATCCAAGCTGCATGGCCGCCATGGAAGAGATCTCACTGAGCAATGCTATCATCGCCCGGGATAGCCTTCATTGAGTTCCACAGACGTCCACTCATTTCCCTCCCCAAGACTCTTCCGGGTAGAGTGTTGTCCTTCATTTTTAGGAACGCCATAGTATTCCTCGCAATAGACCTCCTCGGTGATATAACCAGAGCTCAAGTCCTTTTCCTCCACAGTGATAGTTCCGTCCACCTCGTCAAAGGTCTTCCTGTTTTTCTCAGTCATGTTCTGTCCATTGTCTTTCGTGAGTCCTTGACTAACAGCCTCGGCAACACCACATTTGGAGCCGTCGCTTTCATTTTCCTCTCCAACTATCGTTCGAGCGTCCTCGTCAAAGCTCTCGTCGTTTTGCTCAGCGAGATGTGGTCCATTGTCTTGAATAACACCTTGATCTTGGCCAGTATTCTCAGGTTGGCAATTTTCGCGATAGACAGGCAGTTCCTGGCGGTCACTGGCATGGACCTGATGGCGTTCTTCGATGCGGCGGACGATTTCACATAGGAGAAGGAGTCCACTAAAACTACCAATAATTATTCCTGCGTCAGCCCCACTAAACGTGGCTGACATCTTGAGAGGATATCTCTATGGTCCTTTGGGGAAATTTAATGGCTGATATGGTAGGTGTGGGTGGATCCGTGATTTGATTAGCTGGTGGGTAGGTATCTTGGTGAGCTCCTTGACTGATGCGCGAGCAAGGTGGCAAGATAGCGAACTCACGAATTGGTGAGGTAAGTGATAAACTTGCAATAGAAATAAGAGTGATGAATTCTGTTCAAGAGGCGAGCTATCATGAAGTCTCAAATGATTCCTAGTTATTAAAGCTAGATCTACAGGCAGCACCCTTTTAAGCGATCAGCTAAGCGCTGGAAACAGTACCATGTTATTCGAAACACCTATGTCAGCTATACTAAAACACGAGCTACCAAGATGGATATAAGTCTGTTGTTTTGAAGGGAGAGAATAGAATCTCGCTCATAGGCCGACTACGACTAAGTCACCGAGCATGTGGATATTGTGTCATGGTTCAGTGAATTGAAACTTGGTCAGACAAATTGCCGCTGGGCCACCAAGAATGTCGAAACTACGTCCTGATGGAGTGAAACGCATTATGACACAATTTAGCATTTCGAAACTGTATCTTAGGGAGGTCGAGTGTATTATGGAAAATTGTCGCTGAATCTACCAAATTCTATCATAACTTGCTAAAATAAATATCGAGTTCAATAGGAGATGCTCCAGCCCAGCCCAAACTCATCATTCTCGGAAACCCACAATGAATGGCTTAGATAAAAGTAACCGAAACCTGGCGAACACTCAACACAGGATGTTCTGTCTTGAACGGTTCGCCCCAATAGCCATGTATCCAAGCTGCATGGACCCAGGAGAAGAGATTCGCCGAGCATCTCTCTACTGTACCCCAAAGTAGCACCTGTTAAGATCAGCAAAGCTAATGTCACCTTCCTCCTCAAAAATCTTGCGGCCCTCCTCGTCAAAGCTCTCTTTGTCTTCCTTGATAGAGTGCTCTCCATCATCTTTAAGAAGGGGATTGCGTTCCTCAGAATTGGCTTTCTCGTTAGACCGGATAGAGCTTTTGCTGTTTCCTTCTCCGACAATCATACGAGCATCTTCGTGAAAGGTCTCTTTGTGTTCCGTGGTACTATGCTGGCCATCACATGTGAGAAGTGGATTACGTTCCTCGGAATTGGATGTCTCGATGAGATCGACCGAGCTCTTGCCATTTTCCCCTCCGACAATTGTGCGAGCATCTCCGTCAAAGCTCTGTTTAGCTTCTTCCTCAATGATGTTTGGTCCATCATCTTCAACAGGAGCTTGTTGATTTCTCTGGGCAATGCAATATTCGCAATCGTAGCTTCGATTATAGTGTGCTTTGACAGTATCATAGAGTTTCTTGACAAATTTTATGATGTCGGTGATGATCATCTGGAGGATATATATGACCAAGCCAGCTACGCCGAATAGAAAGACGAAAGCGAAAAGTAATTGAGCGAAGGCGGCCATTCCGAAAAGTGCTTGAGGGAATAGTGAAAGGAAATAAATAAAAAGACTGTCGTTACCCGGTACCCTGTCATTTAGATCATGTGGTGGTCTCATGGTAGGAAATTGAGGATGATTTGGCTGAGGTTGGGTGAATTGGTAAGTCGGTAAGCCAGTAAGTTGATAGGTTGATGGGCTTGTAAGCCTATGGATGAGCGATTAGGTAAGCTGGTGAGCTGATGAGCTGCAAAAATGGATAGTATCGGAGCTGGAAGAAGAATGCAAGTTGACTTTTATTGATGAAAAGATAGGTTTTGAAGGTTGTGAGTAGTTCTGAGAACAAAGTCACAGGCAGCAACATTTTAAGCACCTAGCTAAGCGCTGGTCAAAAATACTGCGCCTACTCAAAACGCGTTCGTTAGGCATACTCAAATAACACGAGCCACTAAATATAGGCAAATCTATTATCTTATAATGTACTGGTAGAGAATCAAATCCCACTTCTAAGCGAACTACTTCTTATTTACCGAGCATGTGGAAACAGTGTCTTAGTGAAACGTCTCCAGGTAAACTGCCGCTGCGTCTAAGCCAACTACTTTCTATTAATCCGGCATGTCTAAATTGTGCCCTAGGGGAATGAAGCAAATTATGACACAATATTGCCGGGTACAGACCAACTACTTTCTATTGACCTGGCATGTCGAAACAATATTCTTGGGGAGTGAAATGTGTTATGCTACCCAGAAAACATCATCAAGACTTGCTGAATATCGAATCTAACATAGATTGATTGAATCCAGCCCAAATTCATATTATCCAAATATAGAAATTACTAGACACTGAAAAAGGTTCCCGAAACCTGCAAAAACTCCACACAGAAGTCTTGTTCCGATTGTCACACCTCCAATTTGGCGTTGTTCTCAACAGGCTTCCCGACATCGTAACAGCTTCGAGTAGACCCCTCAGACCTGCGAGGCTCCTCAACGGGCTCCTCGCGCTCCAACAACTCGTGACCATCAGCAACAGGCTCTCTCAATTTGGCTCTTCGTTCTCTCCACCAGATGTAAGGAGTCTTCACGAGACACCACAGGAACCAGATAACCAGGCATAGCGCGATGAAACAGGCAACAAGCACAAGAATATCCAGAAATGGATTAGAGAACCATGGTGCGGGGGGTCCACATTCGTCAGCATGAGCAGCATCGCAATTGTCTGTAGACATCTTGAGATGACGCTTGTGCGTTTTTCCTGTGATGCAATAGTAGAGAAAGGCTCTGAGCTGGTAAGCTGGCGAGCCGGCTGATCTTCAAGAAGGTGGGGTTGGTGAGTCGGTAGGCTCTTGGGCTTGTCGGATCGTAAGATGAAAAATATTGAGCTTTATTGAGCTTGTTGGCTTATGATTTGGCAAGGTTATGACTATGGATGACGGTGGTGCTGAAAAGCGTGGGGTAGTGAGCTGATGGAATGGCGAGCGAGTAAGCTGGTAAGCTGATAGAAATGAGGAATTTGTGACGTGGGTGACGAACGGAAGATATGCGTTGTGGTGACAGATCAAGTAGTGAAGTGGGAATAAAAGACTGCGACCGCAGGTCTTAAGGCAGCAACCAATTTATGCTATCAGATTGCTGCCAGAGGACGCTACGGCACGAAAGCAGGAACTACTTGGCAGGGATGTCACACATCAAGAATAGGCATACAGACTGTTTCATGATGCACTGTCTAAGTATGAAGTCTCTATTCAGGCCAAATTCTTTCTATTAACTGAGCATGTTGAAACTGTGTGGTGATGAGTTGAAACGCGGGGCTGTTTCCCGCCGACTGATCATACCACGTCTCTGGCGCACTCCCTTATTGTAATTCATAGCAAAGCATGTGACCCTCGGTAAAAGTGCTTAATCCGCTTGATCTTCCCATGGTGGCCCTGAACCAGCGGGGAGCTCTAGCTCGTGCAATTTGAAAGCCGTGCTAGAAACCCGGGTACTTTGAGCGCCCCCCGCAACAGCAGTAGTAAAGCAACTGGAGACCCATGATGGCACCAAGAACGATCGCGGCGATGTCTCCGGGCCCGAGCCCGTGCGGTTTCACGCAGTTGCATTGCTCTGCAAGGGTGGTGACGTTCATGGCCGCCGAGGAGATGTTGAATGCTGGCATTTGGATGATGGAGGAGGAAAACGTAGACGGTTGGGATGATCGATACGTGTATCGAGGTTATGCGGCGCCGTTGTGTTAGAGTTCGTCCAAGAGTTGAGTAGGGTTGATGAGGAGGTGTTATGAGCTTAGTGCAGCAATCTTCGACACTGAGCGAGATTAGATGTACTTATAGCAGCAGAACAAAGGTGCTGAGAGCTGCCTGGTCAGCCCGAGTCAGTGCCCATTACTTGGTAGCGAATAAAGCTGAGGCGATGTAACCCAAGACGTGAGAAGCGGGCGCAGTCCCTTGTACTATAATTGCGAGGAGTCTCATGTGGATGAGTGGAATTCCTATCCGGTCCAGCATGGCGTGACCAATGAATCTGCCTCTCAATGCACTACTGTCAAACGGTCAAAATCGCCTTTTCGGGACCTAAACCGCTCCTAAAATCGCTCATGAGAGCCAATACATGGCTTCACAAGCTGCAGAGCTGGGCTTAGACGCTTCAGCAGTCACCAGGGATTCCACTTTGCAGATCTTCCGAGATGCTCCGGTTTTTTAGTGGGACAACATCACACAACACCTACGGCCGTACTCCAAAGTCCCGTTCCAGAAAGCCCCGGGCGCAGCATACGTAAGCTTATAGGCCTTGGCCATGTTTTCGATGACTAGGCCCGCGAATAATCTGATCGCGAGCAAATTCTTTATAGAACTCCCTCTTATCATTGCTGATAGCTGTAGAGCTTTTTCCACAGCCCGCCAATCTTGATTTTAGTCTATAGTCAATAACTCTACTAGGTAGCCGCTCCTAAGCAACTTTACTCAAGTGATTTGATCCGAAAAGGCAATCTTCGATTCCAAGTGCGGGATATATTATAATATAGAAGGTTTAGGGTTTGGTGTTTAAGGTCACCCCTAAATTTGAGATATCATACCACTCTGTCTACTAGTGCTTGTTCGCCTGCATTTGGGGAGAATAGTCCTAGATTTATCGAAGAATAATCTCTTCTAGTAATATCTCCCCAAACATAAATCCATGTATAAAGCAGTGTCCGATAATGGTATGAGCATCCCCGTCAGCGGTTCGCCGCAGGACATACGGTAACCTAGCGCCTTCGAATGCGCAGATCATGTCGCCTTGTTGCGTTTCAATTGGTACCCATCCTATCTGGCCCCCTTCCGTTACGCAAATTTTCGAACACGAGTCCAAATTTCCAGGTTATGAAGAAATGACGCTTGTACTTGTTTGGCCGAATCGTGCTGGCGATGCTGCTTGGCATACTCCATGAGCTGGCTTTGGAATCTCAATGCCTCATTCCTTCTTACGTTGGTTAAGGTACATGCTATAGTCTCCCAAAATTGCTTTCTACCGCAACTGGCCGTAGTCATCGACCAGCAGGTCGCAAGGAAGAACTGCTCAATTGTCATGGACGGCCTACTCGTATCTTCATTATCGAGACATTCGAATACCCATCCCAATGCGATGTGAAAATACCAGTCGCCGAACTTCTCGTATGTCGACCTTTCGGGGTGATAAGTGGTTTTGTAGTCTTGTTTAGATGCATCAGAATGTCTGTCGACAAATGACTTTAACGATGAAATATTTTTGCCTCTGATGCTGTGGAAAGGAGATTCGTTAACTGATTGCGACAGATATATCGATGGAGGGTTAGATCCTCCTGCATTGTAGCTTCTAACACGCTCGAATTCTTGAATACAGGGCGCTGTTGCAACTCTGTTGCTCCAATCCGACACCCAAGAAGGGAGGTGATCAGCTACTTCGGAACACTCCAACGCGGGACAACAGGCGGAAAAGAGCCGGAAGGGGTCTGAGGACGTTAAAATATGCGTGGCCACGCTAATGTATATTTCCTGTGGCGACTGGTGATATCCCAACTTAGACGCCCAGTTGGGTTCGGTTCGACAAATGCCTAGCACGCCTATTACTTTATCGCGGGAGTCGAAGGCATCACGATCCCGTGCATTGCGCAGAGTATCTAGGAGGTCAATTTCCGATGAATGTTCGTGGAGCTCCCTTCGCAGGGCTGAAACCTTCAAAGACTGTAAATATCCTCCTTCCAAGCCTATCATTTGGGCTTCAAGCTCAGTGGAATGTATAACGTTGACGATTTCAAAGAAATGATGTGCATTGAAGGAGAATTTGCCAGATATTATTAGTGCCTGGCGTGGTAGTACAATCTCTTCTAAAGTCCATACCCGCTCAAACCAAGGCCGGGCGAATAGACGTAATAATGCATCCCATTCTCCAGGAGTCGTCGAGTATTTAGCGAGTATTTGGCCTGGTACTAAAACTTTGGCATCCCGATCAGAGGGGTGGCTTTCAAGACAGTCGTAAATGATGTCCAGGAGCTTGAACGCTAATACATCGAGCTGTGTGTGAGGGCCAAGCCAGGCAAAACAATTCTCGGATTGCTGGTAAATGCATCGCATAATTTGTATCTGCTGTCTTTTCTCGGACTTATCCTTTTGGTCGATACATAAAGCGTCTACCCAGATTCGCAGTGTGATGTCTGGTTTTCGCAATCTGAGGAGCGCATCGTAAAGATTTCTTGTTATGATCATACTACATCCATCGCAACATATAATACGGGTATCGGTAATATCTCCCCAGCAATACGATAGAG
Organism: Cladonia borealis; assembly: GCA_018257855.2. Lineage (NCBI taxonomy): Eukaryota > Fungi > Ascomycota > Lecanoromycetes > Lecanorales > Cladoniaceae > Cladonia > Cladonia borealis. The sequence goes on along the minus strand of JAFEKC020000009.1, from coordinate 1,581,523 downwards.
CATTGAACTGCGGATGAGAATCCAGATCTATATCCTCGAGTGAGCAGCGTAAAAGCTCCCCGCCGTGCCCAGGCTCCAAAACCAGGATTCGAATGTATGACTTAGGCCTAATAGATCGATAGTTGTACTCGGCAAGATCATCAGCATGGCACGAGTATGCGATTGAATCCTCCCAAGCGGCGGCTTTTGAGCGTGTGTCTTGCTATTGTTGAGAGGCAGCTACACCCTTACTGTAGGCAGTAGAATAGCCTTTAGCCGCTTATTCTAATCCTATCCAAGCCCAGTCCGCGAGACCATAGGCAAAGTCGGCCATGGTGTAGACTAATTGATAGTAAAATAGGTATCCTTATCCAACTTGCTGCGACGCTCGTGTAGCGGCACCCTTAAACCGCTAGGCTGTTTAGGTCTCAAGTTAGAAGGACCTTCAAGCTCAAGTTTGGCCCCACTGGGAGATTACTTTCGCCGTAGAGCAAAATTAGTGATTAGGGGCCTTGAGAAAGCAGAGTAAATTAGTTCATCGGAAGACGAGAACGAAGAGGCTTGAGTAGAGGGTTCGGAAAAAATGATATTCCGGAGGTATTTTTAATCCACGAAAGTAACCGTTTGAATTTACGATTCGGATCGGCGATGTTTGCTAGATAATTGGCCGAAGTAGACGGCAGATGATCCCCCAAGCAGTAACGAGCTACCCAACATCCTCGGCCTCCACATCGACCACCACATCCTCCACTTCCGCATCCTAGAACAATTGCTGGTGCAGTTACCTACTCAAGTAACTATACGGAGGTTGACACCAAAAGTCCTGATTTACGCCAAGCCAGTATTGGAAAACCTTAATCCTAACCCGCTACTGATACCCTGGAGGGTGCTGGGAACTTAGGGGGCTTAAGGGGCCCCTGAGTCGAAATTCTAGCGGCCGTTTATAGGGGGGTAGACCCTAAGGGCTTAGTTTATTAGGCTCAAGATACACCATTGTCTAGGCCCAAGCGGCAGTTATCTAGGCCCCCCTTTTAGGGAGCCTTCTGTAGGGCTGACTTTTGGCATAAATTCAGGACTTTTGGTGTCATTCTCCGTATACGGAGGTACAGTGTCAGCTTATCTGGGTATACAGCGCTAACTAGAGCTGCTTGGAAGCTCTACAAGTAACCCCTATTAAACGGCCATACTTGCTTAATGTATCTTAGACCTTGGCTGGGGTTCGGTTCAAGCTTAGAGCAGAGGCAATTGAGCACAGCGAGGTTGCCACCTATAAGGCAAACATCGGAGTGGCATTGCGAGCTGGACGCTTCCTAACTGCTGACAAAGGGCTGGGTCGCCCAAACGCAACGCAGTGGGCTCGCTCAAATCTCGAGGACGAGCTAGGAGGTAGGAGACAGGTCCTACAATGAAAGTGCTCACATTGTGGATTTTTTTGGTCTTTTGGCGGAAATTCTTCTCCCACTGCTTGTTACACATACCAATTAACTACCCATAAGCTACTAAATTCGCGTGCATTGTTTCCACACCCGAGTCCTCGTCTTCCAACTCATGATGTCGAGCTCGTCTAGTTCCTCTCAGCCAGGCGAACAGCAGCTTCTAAGGCTGAAACGCGTATACAGGTAAATCAAACAATGCTAAGACATGCAGGCGGTTGTTGAAAAGACATTATCATGACACCAGTGTCTCGCCAATTTCTCTCCTTTCTATCTATTAATGATAGTCCGACACCTCTAATAGCCTTTCCACCCTCCAAAAATATCTTACTGTCTCGAGCCCCAGTTAGACCATGGCCGTCTCCTAGGACGTAGGCTCACGGATGAGCTGCAGAGTTGAACAGTTAGTAGGTAGTTCATTACCTGCCGGTATATAGAACAATCGATAAACGCCTGCAGGAGGGGTTTCCAGATTCGGAGGCTCAGTTGGGTTTTGAAGGCAAGCTAAAATACGATGCTAGATCAGTATTCCAGAACCTCGCTACAACGATCGAAAGTGTGATCGAAAACTCACAGTACCAATCCCCAGCGACCCCATTCCACGTGAGGATATCGCCAACGTCATCGGAAACGAATTGGAACCCAAAGGTTGTCTCCTGGTCCGGCACGAATTGCACAGAATCATAGGCGGCTGGAGCGTTTGTAGAACCAGCGCCTATGGCGATGTAGGCAGGTGTGAAGCCCTCAATGCTGGACGTTTCGAGAGTTTGGTTGCCAGTAGGGCCGGTGAGGACGCTCACGAGGGCCGGGTTGCCCTCTGTTGGCTGGGCGAGGGTGGCGTAGAAGAATCCGCCAGGATGGTAACTGAAGGCGGTGAGAGATAGACCGTTCAAGGCATTGTTGGTGGGTTCGATGACATGCGATGCGAGCTCGAAAGGTGCGCTGTCCTGAGCAGTGGCCTTTGCAAGGAGGGCAAGGAATGCCACGAGGGGTGTGAGACCGGATGGCAGATGCATTGTTGATAGCTGATTGTTAGAAGTTTGTAGAATGTATTTAAGGAAACTGAGATGATAATGATTATGAGAATGTAGATGTTTTCGGTGAATAATAAAGAGCGAGGGGGTTTATATATGTGATGAATTGACCGCTGGATGTCTGGCGGATTTCATTAAATGAGGTTAGTAGGTCATATGAGAGAACAAAGAACTGGAGAATGGAACGTAAGGTAATGGAAACCTCCTCATTCGATGGCCTCATATGTCATGTGGAGAGGCGACATATTAATATTAGAAAGGGACATAGCGTTAATCAATGACAGCTCGCCAGCCAGTATTGGTTGCGGGAAGACACGAGGATAATGCAAGAAGGCGTTCGTGCAAGACATCTCTACGCCGTTCCGATTGGTGCGAACTCGGCCACATGCAGCTAGAACGGCATCCCACAAGCTAGCTCACCGGGGTAAATCAAGTAAGCTGAGACGTCCCTTAAGGTGTTCTATAAGTAGAGTCGCACCCTCATTATTGAGATGCCTCTATGGCCCGTTCGCATAGAAATCCATGCAAGTGTTACCCACCTGAAATTATCGAGTCGTGAATACTTCCCCTTAGGGCATCCCATTCGGCTTACCGTTTGGAAGCAACTGCAAGCCATGTCAGAGTTGCATATCATCATGTGGGGAATGTGCCTCACACTTGCAGATGCCTCGTGATTAGGCAACCATTCGTGCATTTCCCAAGGTCCTCGGTGTCTTTCCGCAATGATTGCCAATCAGATTCCGCCACCAAAAAGACCTTAAAGGCTCCTGGGCTTATTCTTAGACCCACAGGGCACCGGTACTGCGTGGTAGCAACACGTGTGTTCCCGCATGGACTGTGACGCCACCTGACAATGACGGTATTGGACTCTATGCGACAAGGCTGGATAACAAGATTTGAATTATGAGAGTCGTCAGGATAGAGCTGTTGTGGTGGGTGGTGGAGCTCTTGGCCTATGTGCTGTTGGCGACGGCGTTGGCGAGACTAAGAATTGACAGGAGAGGGTGGAAAACGGGAAATGACAAACGCCTCGTGCGAGGTATCACTTGACTTTGTGACTTGGGTAATGACTTCCACTGCCGCTTGGACTCTTGAGATCGAAGATGAGATGAAATGGAATGAAGAGTTGAATGTCAGCTATTAGCCGTGCTCTCTATACTCAAGGCCGCCATGGTTGGTAGCCTGGTGAGTGTCTCCGTTTCATCAGCTACCCTTTCCCACCGGACTGAAATACTATGGCTTATTTGAGTAGTCCTTGCGAATTTTTAAAGACTTAGATATCTTGTCTTGAGACGTGATAGCAGTGAGACAATTTGCGGGGTCTCGAGTTCTCATTGCATCCATGTGACACTTGTGACGCTTAAGTCTAGTAGGCTATGCATCACTAGAGTGCACAGTAAGCTTACGTTGTACCTCGCATTTATAATCCGGTTTGCTGAAGTCACTCACTCAGCTGATCATGAGTATTTGCTATTTCCCGCAGCAGGTAGGTCTTCAGGGCTGATAAAATGTGGCCAGTGCATTCCGAAGCCATCTGCACAAACCCTGCTGTACTCCGGTTATGAGCATTGTCATATTGTTCCGTGTTTTACGCTGTTTGCAAATACTACCACAGATTTAGTGAGCGGATAAGGCACAGATGATGAAGGGGAGCTGAGAACCGTTATTATTATACTTCAAACGGTTCTGAATATCATTATTCTTGGTGTCCGTGTTTCTCTAGATAGAATTGAAGTGCTGATAGGCAATGAAGTAGAGAAGCGTCTATGGAAGATTATTAGAGAAAGAATGATTGTTCTAAGACCGAAGTTTCGTCCATCCAAGCGAACGACCAGTCGGAAATATTCCGCGATGTTTCGGATAGGACACATAATTTTCTGTTTCGAGTCCCTTGAACCCCAGAGCTCTACTTTAATTATATTTGGGTGAATAGTGATTGGGCTCTGGAGAGAACGATGCTAGTAGGTAACCCATATCCATCCTTTCTTAGAGGCCCTCAATAACATTAGGGCAGAAGCGGACGCGGCCTGTACTTCTTCGGTGCCGGGTGTTGAGGCCATTATCTCCCCGAGCTCTGCCCCAAATCAGGTCTCTAGCTTATTATACTTCCACACCGCGCAAGCATGCGGACGTCTTCCCTTCTCAAATCGAAGATCCTTCCTCTGCCGCCATCCTCTCCTCTCTACGATCTCCGTCCAAGGTCGCGCAGACCCTCACTGAAAAGATCGTCCAGCGGTACTCTCTGGGTCTCGCCGAGGATCAATATGTCAAGGCTGGCGACTATGTTACCTTGTCGCCTCACCATTGCATGACACATGATAATTCGTGGCCTACAGCCCTCAAGTTCATGTCCATTGGGGCGTCTAAGATACATGATCCAAAACAGATCGTCATGACCCTGGATCATGATGTGCAAAATACGAGCGAATCAAATCTGAAGAAATATAGACAAATTGAAGAGTTCGCAAAGAAGCACTCTGTAGACTTCTACCCCGCCGGCAGGGGAATAGGCCATCAGATCATGGTCGAGGAAGGATATGCTTTTCCAGGCACTATGACGGTTGCTTCCGATTCTCATTCGAACATGTATGGAGGAGTTGGCTGCTTAGGGACGCCAATGGTACGCACTGATGCGGCATGCATTTGGGCAACGGGAAAGACGTGGTGGCAGATCCCACCTATCGCAAAGGTCACGTTTACCGGGGCTTTACCTATAGGAGTTACTGGTAAAGACGTTATTGTGGCTTTAAGTGGACTTTTCAACAAAGATGAAGTGCTCAACCATGCAATCGAGTTTACTGGATCAGCGGAGGCTATGCGGAGTCTGTCCGTTGATTCTCGACTGACTATAGCCAATATGACCACCGAATGGGGTGCTTTGACTGGGTTATTTCCCATCGATAGAGTTTTAGAACAATGGCTGAGATACAAAGCTACCGAAGCGGCCCTTTATCAAAATGGAGGTCTAAGCGACACGCTTACATATACGAGGTTCTCCCACCAGCGGCTAGACGAGCTATTCGCCAATCGATTATCAGCAGATAAAGACGCTAAATATGCGAAGAACTTGCACCTAGACCTCTCCACCTTGTCTCCCTACGTCTCGGGACCCAATTCGGTGAAAGTTGCAACGCCTTTAGACACGCTAGCGTCGCAGAACATACCCATCGATAAGGCTTACCTGGTTTCTTGCACGAATTCTAGGGCTTCGGATTTGGCGGCAGCAGCGCAAGTCTTCAAGGATGCTACCAAAAATAATGGAGGGAATGCAGTTCAAATCGCCAAGGGTGTCAAATTCTACATTGCAGCCGCTTCTTTACCCGAGCAGAGAGCTTCAGAAGCTGCTGGTGATTGGCAAGCCATGTTGAGTGCCGGCGCTATCGCCCTGCCAGCTGGCTGTGGGCCTTGCATCGGGCTTGGTACAGGACTCCTCGATGATGGTGAGGTTGGCATTTCGGCGAGCAACCGTAACTTCAAGGGCAGAATGGGATCCCAAAAAGCCAAGGCATATCTCGCCAGTCCTGAAGTCGTTGCTGCGAGTGCTTTGCATGGCAAAATCACTGGTCCGGGATGGTATCAGCGGCCCGAGGGTTGGTCTGGTGTCAATATGGGTGAGGGTATAATCACAGCAGAAGAAGCTTTGCAAAACATCATCAACCAGTTGGACGGCAAGATAGAGGCAGTAGAGAAAGGCATACCGCCGGAACAGAGCACTTCAGTGGAAGAGCCTTCAATCGAGATTCTTCCTGGATTTCCTGAAGAAGTGAAGGGCGAAATTGTCTTCCTGGATGCAGACAACATTAGGTTCGTATACTTCTGTCCCCCGCCTCGCGCTGGATGAGGAAAGCTGACTATCAGTCCAGCACCGATGGTATATACCCTGGTAAGTATACCTATCAAGACGACGTAACAGCCGAGAAAATGGCAAAGGTCTGCATGGAGAACTATGACTCTGCATTCCAGTCTATCGCACGAGATGGCGATGTCATCGTAGCAGGGTTCAATTTTGGATGTGGGTCTTCTCGAGAGCAAGCTGCAACCTCGATTCTAGCAAAGAAGATCCCACTCGTCATCGCTGGAAGTCTTGGAAATACCTTTAGCAGGAATGCGATAAACAATGCCCTTCCTCTTCTAGAGATACCGCGTCTGGTGCAAAGGCTAAGAGAGACATTCTCAAGCACTCAGGTGCCGGCATCTCAGCAGAGTGTGAAAGAACCGTCTCTAAATCGTGAGTCTTTGGACTCACCGCCTCCCGCGGCCCAGGCTATACCAGAACAAGAAAAGAAGCCGACGCGAAGGACGGGCTGGACACTCACGTGGGATGTAAAACGGAGCAAAGTCATCGTACAGGAAGGTGAAGGAGGCTCTACCTGGAGCCAAAGTGTCGTGGCGTAAGTACTCCCTTTCTTGAAAAGTCCAGTGAGACTCGGTAGAAGAGTCTTCGGAGCAGCATGTTTTTAAAAATTGTCCCTATATAACACCTGGCATTCTATGCGAAGAAAGCTGACCGTCCCCCCTTAGATTGCCTCCAAATATTCAAGCCATAATTGCCAGAGGAGGACTGGAGAAATGGGTGAAAAAAGAAATCGAGGCAGACGATTAAGAAAGTCGACGAACCAGACCAAGTCAATCAAGCCGTTGAAAACCATTCCCACCATGTTCAGCCGGCTGGATGCTTGACATGCGACCCGAAGTTGTCAACTAACCTCCAAGGCCTCAGGCGAGCTGCAGTGTCCCGCCGCTATGGGAAACAGACTTCGGTTACAAAAGATGCAGACTCTCCAACCCGCCGATGCTCTTCCGTCTTAACGAGTAAGCAGACATGCGTGCAGCGTTGAAGTATGGAGTTTGCGGAGTCTCGGGTGAGAGAAAGCCTACTATGTAAGAAGGAAAGAGCAGAATGGTCTATCGTTGTACCTCTCGCCTAGGGTGCTAGCAGAGAGTGGGTTTTTTTGGAGATGCTGGCTCTTTGCATATCAGCGTTTAGGGATGTATCGCGAAGAAATCGATTTCGTAGTAGATCGCTCAAAGCCTATTACCAACCCAATCTTTCATAATCGCAATTGGTCGCATGATCCTCCTACCCCTAGCCAATAAGCTGACACAGTTTTCAAGGGGAAAGGGGATCTATAAACTTTCCAGCTCACTCTCCGCTATCTTTACCAATGCACTATCAGGCAGTCCAGCCTCTTCACCCATCCATGAATCTAAATCCTGACATCAAAGTCACCATCGTGTCACCCAAAGCAGGCAACTGCCCACTCTTCGCCGAGCCGTTTCAACGAATGCTCCGGATCGAAGCCACACCATTAAGTCGTGGTCTCATCGAGCTCTTCGGCTGCGAGCCCTCGTTAGTTTGATCAGACAATATGCTTTTCGCTGAGGATGGTAGGGTTGGGTGAGGCAACGAGAGAGGAGACGGTTGGGCATCAAGTTCGGCTTTCTGATTCGCGGCTTGTTTTTCTAGCCGAGAAAATTGAGTCTCTTTTTCCACTTCGTCAGCAGCCGCGCTCGCAGCAAGGTTTCTTGATCTGGCAGCTGTTATCTTAGTTGCATAAAGCGTCTATTTCTCTCGAGCTTTACCTCCACGGACTTGTTTCTCGAGGGCTTTTCGAAAGGCGGAGCAGCAGGTCAGAAACTTCCTCCAGATATTTCAGCTGAAGGGCACTAGAAGCATAATAAATGGAATTAGACATGTAGACTACAAAAGCGTAATCGAAATTCGCAACCCAAGTGAAAACTGATATCTCATCGTTACACATTCTATTCATTACTCAAACGCAGGACAAGGCGCCCCTCTGATACTGAATGAAAACCTTCGACTGAAATAAATTCCATCTCCAATGCACTCCCCATCCATGAACCTACTCCCTCTCCTTGAAAAACCCGCAACAAAACAAAGGCGATGCGATGAAAATGACCGGGCCAGGCACGCGCTCCCACAAAACCGACATCTAAATGTTCAAACCCGTTTCCCCCAACGAAAGCATCTTTGGCGTACGGACGACCACTCGAAAGTCTCCGCCATGTCTCAGTACGCCAGTTCGAAAGTCACAGTGTAATATTCGTCGCCTAGCTAGCCTAGAGGGGTTCCGGGGATAAGGTGTTTGTCGACTCGATATGTCCTAGTGTTATGTTTTTTGGTAAGACAAATATAGAGGCGCCTCGACTGCCAAAGCTGCGTATCTTGCTACTTCGGCTGGGAGAGTGGCGTAGAGGTAGTGCTGGGATGAGAGGATGGGTGAGATGGTGAAGGAGGATGTGAAGATGACTATCACGGTAAAAAGGAGGTTATATGAGACTTGAGTGAAGCTTGAGGTACCATTAAAAGTATTGTCGAATCCGTCGTCGGTCGAGTTGATCCGTTTAAAGAGGTTTGCAGAGAGTGAAGACCGCTTAAGACGCCACGCCAATCTCCTCTTCATCACCTTCGCTCATGATCTCCTGTACAGGCATAGCCTGTTCTACTTGGCGAACGATGGAACTATCATCAGCCTGCTCTAGTAGTTGCAGTGGACTTTCTCCCTTGAGGTTTTTAACAGAAACATCAGCGCCGGCATCGAGTAAGCACCATAGTAGTTGACGTTTCCATTCAGCTTTGATTCGAAGTCTGGAAAGCATGTGGAATGGCGTGTCACCGGCCACGTTCTGTATGTTTACCTGGGCTCCATGCTTAATTAGGGTTTGAATGACGGCCCGTTCTACCGTCCAATAATGGTCTACGTCGGCTATGAGCAGAATATGAAGTGGTGTGTCTCCAACTTTGTTTTGTGCGTTAACATTGACCCCATGCTCGAGGAAAGGCTTGATAGCTTCATATATTGGCATTTTCGTGACTAGAACATGAAACGGCGTGTCTCCAACTTTGTTTTTTGCGTTAACATTGACCCCATGCTCGAGTAAGAGCTGAATGTCATTATGATAGCCATTCCATACCGAGGCTAGAACATGGAGCGGCGTATTTCCAAGCCTATCCTGTGCGTTCGCGTTTGCTTTAAACCGGAGAAAAAGCCGTATAGCGTCTTCATATCCTATGTACTCAAAGTGTCCGGTAAGCCGTGTTTTCACTTTGACAAGAATATGAAGTGGCGTGTCTCCAGCCCGATTTTGTGCGTCGACATTGACCCCATGCTGAAGTAAAACCCGAGAAATAGATTCAAAACCCCCCAACCTACGCCATGCACTCCATGCTATGACTAGACTGTGGAATGGTGTGTTCCCAGCCCTATCCTGTGCGTCCATGTTTGGTCCATGGACGAGGATCGCTCGAATACTATCAACATTGAGATTCTTGCAGGACAAATGTAGCGGGGTTTCATTGGTGCGAGTACGAGCATTAATGTTTGCGCCTCGGCTAACAAGGAGCTCTATTAGCTTAGAAGCCTCGAACGTTGGAAGTCGTATCGACAGCAACTTGTGAAGCGGCTGCTCTTGTTGAGAATCTAAAGAAGTGGCCGAGGCACCAGCGCCGAGTAACAATCGGGTAATTTGAAAATCGGCATCTTTACAAGCTTGGTGAATCGGTGGTCTACCGCGCCATCCATGTTCGTAATCGGCACCCTGCTCTAACAGCAGTTCTGTCATAGAAACATCGCGCTTGCATACAGCCAAATGAAGTGGTGGTGCATTAAGAGAATGGTGACGAGAATGGTGAGTATTGACTTGGGCGCCATGGCTGATCAAGGTCTTTACCTCGTTAAGGTCCCCCTTATCTATGGCTTCGAGTAAAGAACAGTCTAACTTTTTCTGGGCTTGAGGTGCTGGAGAGGTACGTTCAATTTCCTCATTGGGCTCGCTGTCTTTTTGAGTGAATTGCCTAGGAGCGGGGCTGATTGCATCTGAGATATCAGGTTGCCCTCCTGCTGAGTATATCGGTTGGATAGATGAATCGATTGTCCCATAGTGTGGACCCGAGCCGATGCCTGGGCTACCGTTCATAGAGTATGGAACAGAGCCGGAAACCATCACTGATCGCTCAAGATCGGTAAGGCCAGCCTTCGTTTCCGCAGTAAGTGCAGGACCAGGTGAGACAGGTCTAACATCTCGCCGGGGTATCTCCCGAGACCATGGCCAAGGCTGCGAAACATCTACAGACATACCCATCTGGGTAATCGTTCCGGTTGATGACGATAATAATGAGTCCCCATCTTCAGAAGCTTCGGGGTTAGCTGTTGGAACTCGCTTCTCTTCCCTTTTCTTGCGCCGATGGAGTTTGACTAAACAATTGATCAAGGGGTTTCGGTAGTTCCGTTTGTAGACTCTCGCGGTAAACAGCTCGTCCTCAAAGCTGAGTGGAAAGTATACTAATTCCTGGCTCTCTATAGTTAAAATGCTGTCCTGCGAGCGAGTCGACATAGACATATGTGAGGACAACCTCGACGGGACTATAGAGTACGCACTCTCATCTGATGCATGAAATGCCTTCTCCTTCTTTTTCAAAAGTTTGATCTGGGCTTTTGATGCGGAAAGCTGGGACACCTGTAGTAGTAGAGTCATAGCCTGGACTTGCCCCCTCACTCGGTGCTGATGATCCAGAAATGCACGTTCGTTCCAGGCCATCTTACTGCGCAATACGAAGCTGGCATTATCGGCCGTGTATTTATATTCGGCAAGATCTTGCTCTAGCGCCGACAAGACGAGTGTGCCACACTGAAGCGATTTGTCCAAGCGTTGTACGAATTGCGAATCCGTAGCAGCTTCTGCATGGTCCTCAGACCATTCTTTGATCCGGCTCCAGGCATATTGGATGGTCTCAACTTCTTGAATTAGGGAAATGATTGCAACTTCTGCGTGTTTGGATTTTGCTATGATATCGCTCAGAGTCTTTGCTACTGAGCCACACTGCAAAACCAAGCCGATGGATCCCTCAATAAGCGAGATCACTGATATTGGATCGGCCATTGTTGGCAGTGTCTGCGTACGACGAAAGAAATAATACTCTAGGCACTGCCTACATCCGTTCGAGGCAATTCTCAGCAGCGGCTAGAGCGGTCAGATGTTGCCTTTGAGGTCGAGCCCTTTAAAGCGGGATACTGAATATGGTTTCCACTTGCACCGAGATAACGCGGAAAAGGCAAACCGCGGCAAGACTTCAAAGGCGTAAAGCCCACGATTCCCAATCATATAAGTTGATGTAAATGATGGAATAAGAAAGAAATCAGACATGCGATTAAGGCTGCGTGCGCACTTTTGGATTGGGAGAAGGCCCCACTAATCGGCATCAGTAGCGCCTGCGCCTCAAGGCTCAGCTTACCTATAGATAGCCACTAAAAGAATAACCTAGGGCCCCCTAAGGACCCTGAAGGTCCTACCACCCTCCAGGGGACTGTTATCGGGTTAGAGCTAGGGCTTGCCAATGATAGCTTAGCGCAAATCAAGACTTTTGGTGTCATTCTCGTAGTTGATGGTAAGTTGTCAGCGGTAGGGGTGGTGAGAACAGCCCTGAAAAGGGTTGGCCCCTTGTAGCCCCCTAATCTGATGGCCGCTGGAAGAGCTTTAAGCTCACCTATCAAGCGGACAGCCCTATACTATTTTACCACCGATGGGCCTACCATCCATGGATGGCATATGCCATTCATGGACGGCAACCCCATTCATAGATAATAGGCATGGTGTATCACCACTACTACCGCTACTACTTAATACCTATTATCAGTACCTCGCTGACCCTATTATTAACACCTCGCTGGCATAGAGGGAATAAAGCGATCGCGTGGCTAAGTAGGGGTAACAGCCCCTAGAGTTGCCCTCTAAAGCTAGCTTTAAGGGTCACTTTAGGGGCTATTATCAGTGACCGGGCCTTATTCTCTACCCTATTATTATGTCCGAGGCCCTGTAGATAGTAGTAACGTTAATAATCTAATAATAGTGAGGTGCTGGCAGTGAGGTGCTAGTAGTAAGGTGCTGGCAGTAAGGTGCTGGCAGTAAGGTGCTGGCAGTAAGGTGCTGGCAGTAAGGTGCTAGCAGCGGGGTGCTTAGGGGTGGTAGTAGTGGTGGTGGTGGTGGTGGTGGTGATGATAATAAGTAGTGCCTACTATCTATAAATAGGGTCGCCGTCAATGGATAGAATATACCATCTATGGATAGTAGGCCCATCGGTGGTAAAATAGCGGCGATGAGACGGATGGAATAATCCATAGGGGACCCATGCCATCCATGGAAATCCATTCCATCCATGGATGGCGGATATCCATGAGTGGGATGCAACAAACACACCTATCAAGCGGACAGCCCTATAGGGCTGAACCTAAAGCTGGCGAAACTGCCACCGAAGATGCCCTAAAGCTAGGACGCCCGGGGACTATTCCCGAGACAATTCCGAGGGGGTCTTTGGGGTCATTCTAGGGCCCGCTTCAGCAGCTCTAGGTCCAGCCTTATAAGGCTGTCCGCTTGATAGGTGAGCTTAGGAGGACGGGAAAAGCGCCCGAAACGTTCCCCAAGGTCGGTTGCCTAGACGATGAAATTAGTCACCAGATCTCTTCCAGGGTCTGGAAAATAGGGGCCCTCGTGGGGGACAAAATATTGGCACCCCTCTAGACCTGATTTTCATCTAGGGGCACGCTACGCAATAGGTTGGGGTGGCCTAAGAACCCCCCAAAGCCGACCCAAAGCCCTACCTAAAACCCGACCTATTGCGCGGCGCTTCTAGGGGGGTGCCAATATTTTTGTCCCCCACGAGGGGCCACAAGACTGCTGATTCTTTGATAATTCTAGGCGTCAGCCACAAACGGTCATACAGTCAGAAGGTTTACCCAGTAAGGGGGTGGTCCTTTCTATTTCGCGACTGACTAATAGTGATTGTGATAGCGAGTCAATGGGCGAATTTATAATAAACAGTCTAGTAACCTCAACCGGACCATTTACTAGTGGACACGACTTCTACCTCGACTAAACCAGCAGTTGCTTCTAAATGAATCGCCGATAGCCCACCAGTGCGGTCTGGCATATATCTTGTGCTTTTCGACGCAAGTACATCTCAATGTTTGCCTTAAGGTACCTTTCTCTTGATTCGCTTGTTGATGATGTGACGGATTGAGACTCAGAAGGTGCTAGAAAGAAATTTGTCTGGGCTGAATAAAGCCTTGGCCTGATATTTTGAAACTTATCATCCTAGCATACACAAGGTGAAGGCAATGAACTCTGAGCTAATCTACATGAATTTTGCCACGCGCCACACCCGTGAGAATCCATATTATCGCTCAACACAAGCAGTTCTCAGTTTTCTACCTGTTTTAACAAAAGCTGCTCTGCGTTTCCTCGAAATATTGGGTCCGAATGTTCTTTCCCAACGCAATCAGGAAGGTCTCGTTCCATACGTTGCACTACCTCCCCAACCACCTCGAAAGGCATCCACGGTACATCGGTACCGAAAAGAAGCTGCTGTCTGCTCGTGAATCTCAATATTGCATCTACTTGGTTCGGTATTGGGTTGCCTGCTAAGTCGAACCAGAATTGCTCTGCTATTATAGCTCTAATCTGAGCCTCGCTAACAGGAAGAGGGTCCCTTCCCGAAGCCAATGGCAGTCCAAGACTTGCCATTTGAATGACTCGATCAAGAAGTGACGCTAAGGCGCCCCCACAATGTGTGATTATCCAACGGATCTGGCTGAATCGACATGCGGTACCAGTCATAATCATGTCCAAAATTGAACGCCCACTGTCAAAGAAAAATTCGAACACGGGGTCTGGGTACGCGCTAGCAAGAGGCGACGAATATGCAGGACTTTCTGAAGCGGATGAGTCCTGCAAATTGGCCTGGCAGCAGGTACCAGTGGGGTGGACGAACACGACAGCTTTACGGGAGTCCAACTCGGCAAGGATGGGCCGCAAATGCGGGTCTCCAAGGTAGAAGCCTGACGCATTAGAAAGCAAAATTATGCCATCAGCTTTAAGTGGTCCGTCGAGAACGTGCTTGATTTCGGCGAGAGACGCGGAAATGTCAGGCAAAGGCAGAGAAGCGAAATATCCAAACCGGTCTGGGTATCGAGCTTTGACATGGGCGGCATATTCATTGCTCTCCCTGGTCAAATTTTGATTGAGGCCTCTATTGGAGGTAATATTGGTGCCCGGAGAGGAGACGCTGATAATTGATTTTGCAATCCCGTACGAGTTCATAAAGGCTAGGTGTGATTCCTCAGACCACCTTGGGATGCCCGGCATTCCATCAGGTTTAGCGTAACCGTGTTCGAGAAGAGCTTTGCGATATGTGGAGGTTATGAAATGAGCGTGCACATCGATCTTTCCGTTAGCCATTGTCCTGGTTTGACACAAATATGGCGTATACAGGTGAGCGATATGCTTTGAGCCTGTCTGTCACAGCCCTTGGAGCTGGAGCGGTGCAAGTGGGATATCGCAAATTCTCGGAACTAGGGTGGCCAATATCAATCTTAGAATGGACTTGAGCGCCTTGCGCAACTCACACGATCTCAGCAGACCTCTGTACTCCTTATAAAGCGAGAACCTATGCTCAGCATCACGGAGGAGCAATATTCAGTAATTGTGATATGAAGGCTTGCTGCGCTATTTACTCAACTTCTGCCACAGTTGAAGGTGGTGAGTGGATCGCTTATATGGATTATGATAGGATGACGTGACGATGAGGGGAAATGCCTATTAACATCAAGCAGTTGGCCTACCCACAATTCTGAAAATCGAAAGTTTGCTTTCTGAGTACCATCGTACACACATTGATATTTCTCACGGCCACCGCAATACCCAGGCCGCTATACGGGCCATGTACTGGAAATCATACCTATAATGTGGAGTCAATGCCTCTCTTCGTTAAGCTACACCTATGTAATTGATGTACCACCTCCTGGTTGGCTGCCCAATCAGATTCTCGGTCTCTATCTCTCATAGGTAAGTGAGACCAGTGCGACATCAGCGCCGCTTTCAGTGCTTCTATATAACTTCGTTGAGTGGAGGCATGCACTTGATATGCCTGTTGAGCGCTCGAGGACTACTATGTTGACTGTGGGCCTGGGCCTACACGATAACACTCGCCTCTTTGCCGCATGCATTCATGCCCTACGGGTGGCTTACTGGACGGTAGTCGGCATCAATTCTCACAAAGGTACCATCTATGTGGCACATCACGCTGGTCGATCCCCGTGGTCCATTGGTGGGAGATAGATTCATAGGTTCGCGCTTACTCCTCGGCACCCAACGTGAGGATGATTCCAACTCTTACATAGATGAAATCGCATTCGATGATATCCCTCACTCTAGCGTCCTAGCGATAGAATGGAGCGTAAATCACGCCCACCGGAACGAGTACTACCGAGGGTGTGTTGCCATATATGCCGTAGGACTTAGGATTTCAGTGTCTTGTTCATTTACCACAGTGGACATCGGATTTCTAATTTTCTCGCTCACCAAACGTTGCCTAAACGCATGATTCAACCCTTAGTCTCTCATATAAAGCAACGTATCTTTAATCGCGGCAAGGGTCTATAAATGGTCGATGCTCACGAGGTAGTAATCACGGCGTGTAGGATACGGCGTTAAGGTGTGCTGACAAGACATACGTAGTGGTTGCTTACTAATATATAGATTATTAATGCCTTGGATGGCAGTCCCATGAGTGCAACGCACCAAACAGTTTCGACCGAATCACTAGACGTTATCCGTATTTCGTCGTATTTTCTAACGTGGGGATCTGGATTTGCCATTTGCAACTCACACATACGATGGCTCGTAATTCGTGGCCTATCTTGCGACTTTCCACAAGCTCCATTCGCCCCAATCCGATGATGATATCCACGGCTTTAGTCGCTAAGGTGCGGTCAATAATCATCATGCTTTCCCAATCCTCGGAGACTTTCGGTAGATAAGCCCAGGCTCCATATTTTCTTACCGGAAGGGTATGAAACGCAATGCAGGCTAGAGAACGAGTGCGCAGCTCCATACTTGATGGTGTGGTCTTGTCCAAAACATTAGTTGATTAGTGATGCGGGGTATTGAGATCTTGATAGTCATTGCATAAGATTTTGCTCTCGGCGTTTTCCTTCTCAAGCGATCTCTGTTTCGCTGAATTTAGTCTTCGAGCTTTTCTTACCTATCGCTATTTGCACACGTATTGCCTCTCGGTCTTTATGTCTACACCGATGCCACCCGGTGTGAATTTGGACGATGACCGGGGTCCACAGCTTATCGAGTCTGTCGTTGCCTGCTGCGTCTTATCAGGGTTTGCTGTGGCTGGACGTCTGGCGTCAAGAAAGATTAAGAACTCGAATTTTATGGCTTCGGACTATTTGGTGGCAGCCGGCTTGGTAGGCTCATGGGTTATCTCCGGCATTGCTATAGACGACGGTGAGCAGTCGTGTTTTAGTTCTTAACGTAGGCATCTTATGCTCATACCATTTAGCGGCTAGGTTAGGGCTTGGCAAGCATGTTGAGGTGGTTCCACTGAAACACGTTGAGATAATTCTAAAGGTATGCACATTCGAAAAGCCTTTGCGTAGTGCTGAGACCTCGAGAATGCAACCAGGACGACGATCTTCTACGCTCTCGCCCTAACGCTGATCAAGATCTCAATCCTTTTGTTCTACCGTGAGATATTCGTGGGAAAGAAATTTGTGCTCTTGACGTATATTATAGGAGCTTTCGCGCTAGCCTGGTCAATTATTTATGTATTCGTTGCTTGCCTCAATTGCAAGCACCTCAAGGTGACTTGGGATATCTCTCTCGACCCTCCCGCCGAGTGTATTTACCTCAGGGCTGTTACTATCTCGCAGACTCTCTCTAACATTGTGGTCGATGTTGCAATTTTATGTCTACCCCTGGGCGGGGTCTGGCAATTACAAATGTCCCCACGACTGAAGGTTGCCGTTGCCGGTATGTTCCTACTTGGAGGCTTGTAAGTGACTCATTTATCTTGAAAGTCTACTCCACTAATAAACATAGTGTGACTGTCGTCAGCATCATTCGATGCATCATTATATTTAGGCTGCACTACGATGATATGACATGTGAGTACTGGTGTACTTTGAGTGTTCATACAAGTAACAATTTCATTGTTTTGAGTAGGGGACTTTTACGGTATCTACGTGTGGACCTGCGTTGAAGTCAATATAGCGGTCGTCAGTGCTTGCTTACCTATCTGCCGGCCTTTGGTGCAAAAATTATCCCCAGTTGCCTTTGTCAGGCGAATCTTTGGCAGTCCAATAAGTATGGATGCTATACCAGACTCCGGGCCATTAGCACACACTATTGGAAGATTTATTCGCCGTGACCACGGTGAAGAGCTTCAACGACTTCCGAATCATCCTCCAGAGGGTATTCCTGGCTGGCACACAAACGAGACTCGTTGCGAGCATGACCCAAAGTTCATGGTTGATGAATTTGAGCTTGGAGGAGTTGTGGAACCGCATGACGGAATCGCGGTTCAGAGATCCTTCTCGGCTTGTTGATGTGACTCGGGTTTGAGGGCTCCGGTTTGATGATTCGGGTTTGATAGTTCGGTGTTGAAAGCGTTTTCACGAATGCTTCTCGCGATGATGGAGCCAATGCCATCTCCACACAAGACAGGCATTTCATCTGCATTGCGCTCTAAATGTACTGGAATCTAAGGCGCTGTCACTACTGCAACAGAATATCACATGATGGAGATACGCAGCGAGAACCATCCACTTCGACTCGTGATATTATCGTCAATTATGCTTGCAGCCACGAAAAAGTTCTGGTCGAGGACTTCAGGATTGCGCAAAAACACAGCAGGTGCGTCTATTGCATTCCATTGGTAGATCCTGCCATCTATGGATGGGAGGAATTTTCATAAATATGAATCATAGCTTCAATCTAACTATTACAACTATCTAGCTTTGCTCAACCCTTCGCCGACGCCTATTATTTGGTAGTTCATGATGCTGCCTCTTCCCATAATTATCACCTTTGTATTGTATTGATGATGGGCTTTCCTTGATCAAGCTAGGGTGACCACGAGGTCAGGATTGTGAGAAAATAACGAATAGAAGTTTAAACGGTGATAGAGAGTCTCTGCTATCCATAGATAGCGTTGCCGTCTATGAATGGCAGGCGCCATTGGTGGTAATAATCGGCGACGACATGTACAATGGTACTATGGAAGTGTCTGCCATCCATGGAATTCCCTGCCAATCTTAGATAGAAGACATCTATGGGGGGATGCAACACATCCAGCGGCACATATCGATACGAGCTAGGACCCAGTGCAGCTTCCAGCAAACCTGAGGATTGACCAGTTGCACATCAAGATTCATTAGCATGTTGAAGCTACTCTCCGTTCCGGAGAGAGTCGAGTGCCCGAGACTACAAGAGGCATCTAATTGGCCCCCACCTCGTGTATCATTCCATGTGTTAGAGCAATCACCATACTAGCGTCACCATTCTTGGGTCTTTCTATCCTTATTGCTTGCCATCAAAGGTGTTGGACCTGTCATGCATATCACCAGCCCATTCCTCAGTGTTGGCTGGTTTCGGACATTTGCATAACTCATTGCTCCATATCACTGGTTAACACCTGCTACACCATGTTTTCGTTCTGCATACTTATACATGTAGACTCAGCATCAGGATGCCGCCAATGCAACCATCCCAGCGAAACAGGCGCATGAGCCTTATATTAAGCAATAGCGAATAAATACAACAAGTCAATATTAGTCTTCTCAAATTGTAGGAGAATACATGTGGTATGCTCGGATGATGACAGGACGGTCAACAAAAGTATTAATAGGCAATACTAAGGTTTTTGTCACGGGTTATGATCAACTATGGAGGGGCCACGCAGGTATTGGTGAGCAGGTAGACATTGAAGCCGACTCTAATGGTCCGCGATTCTCAAGACCAAGTTTTTCGTGACCCAGAGGTGCTGGGACAACAGAGAGAAGGGATGGCGAACCACTGAGGTGTTTCAAGATGTGGCTTGACAGGCAAACATAAATCACAAAACAATGATATTGTACAATGGGATCTGCCAGCCTAGATGTAATCGGATTCTAAGTTTGGAAATTGTATAAATACAAAGTGAATCTCCGCCTTATCAAACCATGTTTGAGAAGCTTCTTTTGCTTCTTCTTAGTCTTTCCTCAGTGTCAATTTCAAGCCAGCGGCGAGCCTTGTAAAAGACTAAGTATCATACTTGTCTCCTCGGCGCTGTAATCTGGGAGCTTATTTTATGCATCGATTATGACGACCCTACCATATTCGCTATCGATTAAAAAAATTTAGATCATGGTCTCCCTTGGTGCGGCTGCGTGCTCAGCCAAATAACACGCTTCCAAGCCGTCCCGAAGGTTTAGACTGCTTTTTCAAGGATACAGTGGTAAGTTGGGCTTGTTGACATTCATCTGGTGGCGCTAACAGCTAGCGCATATGAAAGTGGGCCGCCTTACCACCGCGCTGAACACCCCGTAGGAGCAAAAGCTCTAGGTCGGATCTTCGGGGCTTTAGCCCGACGATTCTCTATTTGGCCCTGTATAGATAGTGGCTGTGCCCCTATGCGATAGCGACCATTACAGAATCTGGATGGTACACTAACAAGGGTCCTGCTGTATACCAATAAACTGTACACCCGTCGCCTGAGGTTTCGAGGGTGAATCTTGGCCTCGGTTGTAGTGAAGGAAAGCCTTCTACCCCCTGGTAATTCACAACTGACTCATCATTCAGGAAGTAGTATGACGGTATGTGACCGCGGTCACTTCGAGGGCTGATGATGTGGCGATCTGTATCGTTGCCGTGTATCGAGTGCTCTTCAGTATCAGGAAATCTTGACCTGAAGGCCCCTTCAGGCCCAGTGATCGTTGCAGTCTCAGATTCAAGCTCGACTTTCCGCCTGAACAAGCGCTTGATTAGGGGAGTTCTGTAGCTTCTCTTATAGACCTTAGCGGTGAAAAGATCATCTTCGAAGCTCAATCGATGATATGACAAATAATTGTCGCTACTTAGGCTGTGTGTCGTCGATATGGACAGCCGGGAGGACATACAAGAAGGTACAATAGAATAGGCGCTTTCATCTGATTTCTGGAATTGCTTCCGTGTAATTCGAAGCATCTCGTTGGTCTCTCGAATTGTAGGACTGGTCAAATTAATATCTTGTCTTCGACAGCCAATCGCGGAGCAACGTGAGATATTCGCTCTGCCAAAAGGGTGCCCGACTCACAGTTGAATTGCCTGCAGAAGAAGTGTCATTGACGTTGCCTGATCTCTAAGTCGATTCTGGTGGTCTTGTAACCCTTGGCCATTCCAGATCAATCTCGATCGGTCTGTGAGGCTGAGATTATCAGGGTCGTACGTAGAAAGGTCTTCGTCAAGTGCCTCCATGACCAGTGCTCCGGTCTCTAGAAAGCGTTCTAATCTCTCTATCAGGCCATTTTCTGCCGCATCTTGATCCGGCACGTAGCTTTTTGACCACACGCTGATCCGGTTCCAGGCCAGCTGGAGGCTATCCAAGTTTTGAACCATAGACAATATAGTGAGCCTAGCATTCTTATACTGAGAGGCGATAGTGTTCAAACGCTTCAAAGTACTAGCACACTTAATAGCCAAGTTAAGGGAAGCATCGACAAGGCCAATGATTGAGGCAGGGTCCATTGCGGAACAGCCTAGTGTCAATACAGATACCAAAGAAACATTTTAAGCACAAGCATCCAATATATCGTCACTATGCTAATCCGGAAGACTAAGCTGTGCTTGATGTTCTAAAAGAAGATTTGAGATGGAGGGGTTGCAAAGCTGAAAGAATAATACCCGCCATTGATAAGGCTGACAGGCAGCAACCGAAGCTTGGCATGAAGTCTTGCAACAGAGACCCCTGCCCGCCCCCCCCCACCGCTTGTGATTTCCGACCAAATCTGCATACAAATTCCGAACATGCAATCATACAAGCTATCATCATCCCCGCCATCCGACCCAATATACCTAGTGACCCAACGCCCGCTCTATAACCCCTCCATCCGACCCAATATAGCCACCCAACGACCGCTCTATAAACCTTCCATACGATAATTCTGTTTCCACAAATCCCTCGCCCTCTGCCTCCTCCTCTCCTCCTCATCCGGATCCACCACCTCCACCTCCCCACTCTCCCTCTTCGCCTTCAAAACACTCCTAACCTTCCACGCCATAGCCCCGTGCACCGCATACGCCACCACACTAAAGAACTGAAACACAAGCATAATATCCCATATAGCCCTACTAACACCATGTTGTGGGCCCCCAGGGATCCCCTGCGGGCATTCAGCGTGGCGCAAGCCGGTAGGGATGTGTGTAGGGGAGGGGACGCAGATGGCGAGGGAGAGGATGGCGGAGGTGAGGTAGACGATGACGAAGATGGAGGAGAACCAGAGGGCGAGTTTGGGGGGGTTGTTGCGGAGGAGCATGTGTAAGTGGATGGAGGGGATGGCGTTGAAAAAGGAACAGCCGGGGATGAGGAGGGTTTGGATTATCATTGGGCTGTAAGTAAGGTAGAACACACAGAGATCAGCTTTTAGTTCTTAATAGCATAGAGAATGAAAGAATGTAGTTTGGGAGACGTACACGCTCAGATTACTCCCAAGTTGCACAACCCAGATGGAGCCGCAAGCTATTTGGACGATAGAGAAAAGGAGAATGAAGCAGACGACTATGGGACCGTAGACGGTCCATCGCGACGCTGTCTCCCATTTGCGATCGCCTCGCCAAGAGAAGTCGTGGAAGCTGAGTGTGCTCACCATCTTGAGGAATGTTGTTCGAGTACCGGCTTGATGAGGAGGTACGGTTGTCGCATAAGGTAGCCTTTACACTGTCATCCAAGAGAAGGCTTGAAGCCGGCTTGGATGGTTTGAATCATTCAATCCCACGTCGTTGAATTAGTCATGCCGAGCAGCCGCAGAAATCCTATGATGGAAAATAATGCGATAGGTAGAGAGTTCGCGGGGTAGACTTTTGGAGAGGGAGAAGCTGACAGTTGGGGTTTTACCGCAAGTGGTAAGATGCTCGGTTAGGTACATTCTTCGGGAGTCGGCATTCCTGTATATAAATCATGCACTAAGAGGGCGATGATTTGGCTATGTGTTGATCTGCTTTAAACATATGAGCCGTACCTTATTGTCTGTCTGGTTCTTAACGCTTGATAGATAGTGATGCCATGTGGCTTAAGGGGAGACGCCAAGTGACGCCTCAGCCGCCCGAACTGAGCTACCCAAAGCGCGAGCCCCCACCAATCACTCTTGGCAGCTTTGGGGCTGACCTTAGGGACAGTCCCAGGGGTAACTCTGGGGCACATTTAATTCTGCCAAAGTATGAGAGATATTCTCCAGTGGAGTGCAAGAAGCGCAGGCCAAACTACTTGACAATAGCACGTGACCTGTCGGATATAGAGGTATACATCACTGTCATCGCCATTCCAGATTATTTCAACGTGTGTAGGCATCTAATAGCTCACTAGGAACTTGTTAAGGCTAAGGGATATGAAGCAGCAAGCCTCACACATAACAGTACTGGGTAATTCTTGACCTCTCGCAGTGCTGAGTGGTATTAATTTGCTTATCTAACACTCTTGCTCCCCGTCATTATTGCTAGGTCCTTTGCCATACTTCACAACTTTACATCTTTCCAACAGTAAGGTCTCCCGTGGTACATATGGTTCCATGAGAAATGAGATTATCAATCGGCCAATATTGGAGAATAATGGTAGGCGCTACAGTCTGGATTGGGTAGAATTTCCAAAATGTGTATACAATGGACGCAAATCGACCGGGAGTTGAAGAGGGTCGACTTCGTGGCATATCCCGAACAACTATTTATCTTCGCCAATGAGCACGGGGGGCGTTCTCATGCAGCCTAAAGTCGCGGCCCAGCCACGCCACCAAGTTCCCAGGCATTCTCCTCCTCTGCAAAATCTATTATTTGAAGGCGCATGCTTGGCCGTACTCACTGTTGTGCATATGATAATTCTTCTGCTTATCAAATTGAAAATAGCCTTTCTTGCGTTTTCTCAATTTAAATTTTAGCCTTATCATCTGCCCCGGTACATAGTCACCTCCACACACTCCGGTTCATCTTTTTTCAATTCAAGCTCTCGACTATGATCGTCCTAGCAATTGCTGCACTCTGTTTGTTCTCGTCTCTTGTACCGACAAGTGAGGGAGCACTCGTCCAGCCCGACATCAGCGGCCAGTTAGCCGCTGCGAACGGCAACCTTACGGCTCTAAAAACACAAATAGTGCACGGCATAGCGGCAGAACCGGCATATCGAGGCACCTTTGACATTGTGTGGAGCTGTCTATTGACGATCCTTGCCTGTATCTACAACGCCATCCACCTCAACGTTCCGCCGCGCAATACGGGGAAGTGGAAGCTACTCCTTCGGAAAGTCAAATGGGCGACCATGGCGCTATTTGCGCCAGAGATTGTCCTCTATACTGCTACGACGCAATTTTTGGATGCATACAAGGTGAAAAAGGAAGTAAATGCCATGCGAGGTCAGATCAGAGGGAAGAACAAGTAGGTAGTGGACCTACGTAGATCTGGGCAGGGTACGTGTTAATGCCCTTGTCAGACCGGAATTGATCGATTTGCGCTATGGGTTCTATGTAGCCATGGGCGGCTTCGTTTACGATGTCGAAAATCTCCACGATGGTCTTTCTTTCGTGACTATTACACCTCGCGGCGTCATTGCCCTTGCTAGACAAGGCCAATTCGTGGATATTAGCCCTGAAGACATATCAGACAAGAGTAAAGCAGACATTTTTACGAAAAGCTTGATCTGCATTCAGGTCTCATGAATGGTCATTCAGTGCATAGCACGGAAAGCGGCTGGATATCCTCTTACACTGCTTGAGATTCATACCATGGTTCACGTCGTCTGCGCTCTAACATTATACGTGTTGTGGTGGAAGGTCAGTTTATGTCAAAGTCCGTCATTGGTTCTGCTCAATATTATTAGAAACCGTATGACATCATCGAGGCTACAGTAATCTATGCAGCGAATTATGACAATCATCGAGCAACCGTGGCACTTATGCTCACGGGATCGGTCCTTACTAATTGGTTCGCGTCTGAAGCTGATTATCTATGCTTCGGTGGTCAGGTGAGCGTCAACAAAGGTATTCCAGTGAGCGGTCAGGGATTGTCGGTAGCCGATAAAGACAAGCAAACTACACAGGTTCTGGGCAAGCCGGTAAGAGGAAGTAACGATTGCTATTTTTCCAACTCTAAGCTCAAGCAAGAAGCCATCAGCCCTAAGCCCACGGTGTGCACGTTGCTCCCTGGCCAGTATCTTCCGTGCGGTATAGGGGTCTCGGAATCACAAAATTTGCGCTTTGACTTGACATCTGTAGACGTTCGAAGATGGGAGCTCTGTGCGTCTGTAATTGGCGAGATCTCGAATACAACCTCTCCAAGCATCAAATACGATCCGGCAGACACGGTAAAGATAGATGACTTATATGCATTTCTGGACGGACACAAGCTTGACATAGCATTCGCTATACACGTCCCAAATTTTTCAATAGACGGCATAGGAGGGGCCTTGGACAAATATGATGACGTATCACCGCTAAAACAGACTGGAATTCTCTTGCTATACCTGCTTCGTTTCTTCGTCCCATTAACTGCAGCGTATGGTGGAACACACCTTTCAGCATGGAACTTTGAGTTTCCATCGCGTGTTGAATCTATCATCTGGAAAACAGCCTGTCTCATCATAATTGGCAGTTCCTTCGCCTTGCTAGTTGCACCAAGCTTGAAATCTTTACATGAATATCATTTTAGGCCTACTAGGTCTATAGACTGGAAAAGGCGGCGACCCTTGAGCTTCATCATACCCACATGGTATGGGGAAATCCTGACCAAAAGGGTAAGCTATAGTTTCGCTGGCCTGCTTCTCCTCTGCTACGCAGCGTCAAGAATCTACCTCGTCCTAGAATCCTTCATCAGCCTCCGTCACGTCCCGATCGGAGTCTACGCCGCCGTCCCCTGGGTGCAAAACATTCCCCACGTATGATATGGCGACATTTCAGATTCCAGGCGTTCAGTCAAGCAGCGATCATCGGCTGGAATACCAAAAGGAAATACCGCAGGACGGAGGTTTTCAACTCGGCAGCGAAGTTCCTAGGCGAGTCAGTGCTTCCTTCTAGCACGATCAAGGCCATGAAAGCCATGTTTCGAGAGTGGAATGAGATTGAACCTCCTGTTCTTCGGCTTGGAAAGATCTGGAGGGAGCACGAGATTGGGAGGCTATGGCAGAAATCAGAGATTTTAGAAAGAATCTGTTGGATTCAGGAGCAGAAACAGAAAGGCAACGTTTCATACCATATATAATATAACCCGCTAATTGCATTCAAACATTCATTACGCGTCCAAATTTCTATACCGAACAAGGGTAGGATTCAGCATAATAGCATTCAAGAATGAAATTGAAACATCTTTCAATACACCTTCAGAGGTCTTAACCCCCACAAATACCATTCCCTCCCAAGAAAACCACAGCAGTGAAGTGAAGAAATGTCAACCTGCTACCTCCGAATCCTAGTCCAGATCAGGCGATGCGGCGATCTACACCCCCTGCCTCAAACCATGGAGCAGATCATAAAGTGCAATCCCTAGCATCACAGGCGCCAGATATACACACCTTTTAGCATATACGGAAGTAGAGAACGTTCATCAAGTGTCAATCTGCCATGCATCAACCAACGGTCACAAAAAACCCTTCAGGCACTATTGAATTGTTCCGTTTTCTCAAGCCGAGATACCAGGCAGATGATTCTCTATGTCTATGACACAGGCTCCATCCCCTCACAAACCCAGGTCTCCAGTATCTCCACCCGATCCCCGTGACCGGCCAAGCAAATGACTTTTTAAATGCTATCGAATCCGTTATCATACACTAGATCCGGTCCTTTTTATCCCAAAACATTACCCCTTCTATAATACAACCACACCTACAACTCCCCATGCTTGATCCCACCATCACCACCACTCAAATCCGGCATCGTCATAATCTTTACCACTAAGCTCGTCCAGCCCGTAAAATGTTGTGTTCTTTGCCCCTCTCCTGTCTCAGGGTTATATTGCTCCCATGCGAAGCCTGTCTTTTCCCACTGTTCGAGGACGTTGTTCACGAGGTTCTTGCGAAGGGAGGTGTAGATTTTTGTGGCTTGGGATTTGTGTGGGCCGGGTTGGGTTGCGATGTCCTAGAGCGAAGTTCGTCAGCGTAGTTCTGAGGGACGTGGAAAGGGGGAAAATGGGACGAATAAACGCACCAGGAGGCTCTTCACAATGAGATAGTTCATGTTCATCCACACAGGACTCCTCCAGTAGTTCTCATCGGTATTGTAGAACTTGTCTTTTAGGGATAGACTGCGTATTCCGTAATCGCTCCATAATTCCTCGGGATCGCTGATCAGATCCAATACGTGTTTTAAGCGCGGACTGTCTGGCGGTAGGAGGCCGGTTAGGAAGGGAAAGATGGAAACGTAGCCTTTGTGGCAGACGTGGACGCTTTCCTCGTAGTCATCAATCGTTGCATCACAGTAGGTCTTATGTTCTTTGTCCCAGTGCAAATCGTCGATGTTCTTGACAATAGCTTCCTCGTAGCCCGCAAACTCCTTTGCGTCATCTCCTTCGCCGATAATCTCCGCGATTCTGCGCATTGATCTTGTCATCATGCCCATCCAGCTGATGAGATCAGTGTGCAGCTCTCCAGGATGTGGGGGCTGCGCTCGTGGGTAGTCGTCGAGTCCGGAGGTCAGGATATGGCGAACTGTACGGCCTCGCCAACGATAGCCTTCTTTGGTGGAGAAGGCGTCTCTGTCGTAGGATTTGATATCACCCCACTGGGTTTTGCGGAACCAGAAGTAGTGACGCCTAAGGAGGGGATATAGTTCTCGGAGATATTTGATAGCAACCTCGGGGTTCTCTAAGTGGACGCTGCGGATAAGCTCAAATGGATCGGTAGCCTTCGTAGGCTGCTTGCTCTTCGTATCAGACTTCGAATGAATTTTGTCGATCAGTGATTCGAATACCAGAAAGAGTGTTGGGGGATTGGCATAATGTGGGTATTGAATCTGGAACTCCTGCGGTACTTTACTTCGAGCCTCCGCTCCAAGGATCTGCTCACGGCCAATCCAGCCATCATCGTCCATAAGGTTGAACCAACTTCGAACGATCTCAAGACTGTTCTGCTGTTAGCCACATGAACGCCAAGGCCCTCAGAATACGTACGTACGTAAGATCCATGTCCCAGTCTGCCACGGGTATCAAGTGGAAACCCTCGTCCCACAAAAACCCTCTTGGAAAGAAAGGTCTTGATGGGATACTAGTGAACAGCTCTGACGGTCCTTCCAGCTTTACATCATCTGGACGTGCTCGAGCTTCGGCAGTCTCCTCCCAAAAGCCTTCATTTTCCTCTTCATATGCGGGCGCATAAGATCGATCGACTACTGAATCTCCGTAGAAGTACCCAATTCCTCCTATCAGGTTCGAGAATATAGACTTCGCAAATGCTTGATATTTCTTTTTATTAAAAGGCGCCTTTGGTGCAAGCAATCTCTCAAACCGGTCCCCAAAGCCTTCTGCAGCCCTTTCTATCGCTAGACTCAAATCCTCGCTTGTCACCTTCGTCTCTGCCGATGCAGAAGAGTAGATGACATCGAACTCAAACGGCCCCTCAAAGACCTTCTGCACGACATGCAAATTCCCCGAGCCCACATTATTCGGTGTAGTAAAGATCGACCAAGGCGGCGGCGCATTATCCTCCCCGTATTGCTTCAGCAACTTATCAATCTCATCTTTCATCTGCGCAAAGATATGAGATTTAGCCTGCCACAAAGTGTCGTCCTTAACCTGCAAACTAGTCACAATGCTCAAATCCAACGGCTTCATCAAGAAACTCTTATGCGTAGGCGGCGGATGCTGATTCGTTTCCGGTCCCGTCGTAACCTCCAGCGTAAATATGCCCAACTCCCCACTCTCCCCATCCATGACCACCGTTCCCTCGATCCCCTGCTCATCAGGCGCATTCCTCACCTCCAATCTCCCCAACCCCTCCATCCCAGCATAGAACATAACCGTACTAATGAATCTCGGTGGCGCATCTTCCCTCGGCGTACCCTTAATGCGAACGCCCCAGCTCCCACCATGCTCACCACCAGGGATCTTCACAAACTCGGTCGTGATATCGACGGTATTGCCCGCATCATGTATAGTCTGTCTGCCACCCAGCCTCACATCATATTCATCCCAACCATACCCCACCATGCCCTCATGTTGTTCGCATGTATGTCTAAAATCTACCCACAGCATCTCATCAGCATCGTCCCTTCCAATGGAGCGCGGCGCAACCTAGAGAGAACCATACTATTCTGCACGCCCTGAAACGAATCCACCTTCGCCCACAACAGCCCCGTCATTAAACTCTTCGGTATTCGTGGCCTGACACCAAAATATAGATTCGGTCTGTAAGGGCCCCATAAGAGCGATTCGTTCGAGCGTTTCGCATTTTCGGTAAGCACCTCCTGGGCGACTTGACCAAGGGTTAGAGAGAGGAGGGAGAGGAGTATGCCGAGTACTGGGAGCAGGCGGAGCTGTATCATGTCGAGAAAAGAAGGTAGCAGGAGCTGTGAAGCCTGAAACGGCTGTTTGGGTGAGAGAGGAGGTTGGAAGAAGAGGGAGGCAGGGGACACCTTTTGGGTTCGTTCCCCAAAGAATATTCACGATTCTTACCCGGCGATCGCTTAGCGCGTAGAGGCACGAGGCTTCGAAACGAATCCGCGACAGGGAGGGTTACAGCGATAAGACATTTGAGAAATAACAGGCCCATTTCATGACCGCCTTATCTGAATACATTGACGCTCTCATTTCTCATATCTATATCTGTATTCATAGCCGTACAAAGCTTATGGGCTACCCACAACGCTAAAATATCACCACATAAATCACAGCTATGTCACCTACAATATCATCACCGCCTCCCCTGCCACCCACTCAACCCCTGCGTAGCATAACTCCCCGTCCCTCCCCTCCCATCATCCCTCCCGTACCTCCCCTCACCCCCACCATACCCTCCACCACCACTCTCAGGGGTACTCCTCCCACTTCCCCCTCCCCTATTCAACCTCGCCTTCAACCTCTCTTGTGCACTCCCTCCACCACTACCCGCACTCCCACTACTCCCCGGCGGCCTCTCCCCGATCCCCTGCTGCTGTTGCTGCGTCTGATAGCTTCCCGCCCTCTGACTCGGCAGCGGTCTAGGTTCCAATCCTCCACCACCCTGCTGTCCCTGCCCCTGCCCCTGCTGCTGCTGTTGCCCCCTCCTGCCACCACCCAAAACACCTCTCCTCAAACTGCCCCTATTCGGATCCTCCACTGGCGGCACAGCCGCTGGGCCATCTGACCATAGATCACCAAGTCCACCACCACTACTATTCCTCCCCCCTGCATCAATACTCGAAGTAGAAGATGTGCCACGTAGACTACCTAGCGGCCGATTGGTAACGTAGGGTTGTGGTTGTGCAGGTTGTTGCGCGCGCGCTGCCTCGCGGGGATCGACGCCCAGCCAGGCGGGGAAGGGGCGGTTTTTTTCGGTGTAGTAGGCTCGGAGGACTCGGGAAACGTGGGAGGATTCGGGATCGGTGATGCCCTGTTCTGTTTAGCTCGGAATTATTGAGCTGAGGGAGCTGAGGGTAGGTTAAGAAAGGGGAGAAGAGTGGTTTGT
Organism: Cladonia borealis; assembly: GCA_018257855.2. NCBI lineage: Eukaryota > Fungi > Ascomycota > Lecanoromycetes > Lecanorales > Cladoniaceae > Cladonia > Cladonia borealis. The sequence continues at coordinate 1,551,407 of JAFEKC020000009.1, read as the reverse complement.
GTATGGTTGGGTGAAAACGAGGACGGCGCTTACGGTGTCGTCTTCTGAGCTTGAGGAGAGGATGTTGCGACGAAGGGAGGCGTAGCGAGATGTCGTTGTGGTAAGGAGGTTGTTCAGGGAGGAGAGGTAGGACATGTTGATTGCTGTGGAGCGGAGTGAATGAGGGAGTGCGGAGAGTAGAAGAACTCACCCCCTAACCCTGTTACACCCCCAGCCGAATAGCCCTGTGGGGCTGATCCCTGGACACCCCTAAGGCCGGCCCCCTAGGAAACAGTGTTTGCGCTAAAGAAACCCGGCTCCGGGGACTAATCCTATTGCCTAGTGTACGGTGTAGGTGACCAAGGTTAGGACTCAGGGGTTGTGCACTTCCTAGGTATATCTATGTATACAGGCCGTTCACCCCACTAAATAGATCTTCTTGTGTATTACTCAATTACTTAATTCAATTATAGACTACTGTATTTAATACGTAGGTCTTATCGGTAACCAAGCCTGCCTCTACTCTTGTGTGTATGGAACGCTGTCTGCAAAAGCCAACCCAGACCACCAGTGGCCGTAACATCTTACCGCCAGCAGTCTGGTCCACATTTAAACTAGGTAAGCAGATGAAATATTTAGGCCAAGTCGTAATGAAGATTATAAAGGTATTTAAATAATTTTAAATTAACAACAATTTTGACAAAAGTCTAACATTAAACTAGAGACATTGTGGTCTTTTCTGTTGATAAATACCTCCTATTAACCTCCTCACCGAAAAGTCTCCCAACACCCACCCTTTCAAAACTTTCGTTGAAACCAGGAATACTAACACGCCTTACCAACAGTATAGTAAAAACCACTCGTGAAATAAGCGCGCTTCCCCAATGAAACCAGCCTCCCTTTTCCTCGCATCTCTCTAAAAAGAGAGCATATATAGATCCGGAAGACGACGCTATTTTCTCATCGGACTGGAGCTCCGGATGCTCAACCGAGGCCCAGCCGACGATTCTAGAAGGGTCTGTTGGCAAGCAGATACATCGCCATAAGCCCTTACGAGATGGGTGATCCAAATGCATGATCCTCGGGTCAGACTCATATTCATCTGATCTGTTACCGAGTGCGGAAGTCACCTCGTCGGCGAGGTCGGCGTCTACCACGCTCAGGAGTCTTTCGATCTGGATTGGCATGAGAGGGCTATATATGGTGAGGACAACAAAGCGGTTCTCGTTGCCGTATTCGTATTCAGGCACGTAGTCTGGGACTGGGCGATCGCTGAATTGGGGGAGCAAATTTTGGATGTCGACAGGAACGGTAGTAGCTTTGTGTATCGCACATACCATCTGTCTCTGACGCTGGTAGAAATCTTTTCTCGGCCATCGTACCCTCATACCTGTTAATACTCGCTTGTCATCTCCATCTGTAACATGGCTCGCCATCGAAGCCCATGACCAAGTCGGGATGCCTGGTAATCTCTCGCGGAATCCTGGCGTAGCCTGCTCCCAGATTAATCCTCGGTGAATATGAGTTAGCCATAATCCGCAGACATATTGACGCGCTAAAACATCGTCGCTCAGTATAGGACCAGGTATACTGCTTGTAACTTTTAACGCTTTTATTGTACGACCAACTTCGCTCGCCACCCCAGCAAGCGCCATAAGCCTATCTCTGGTAAGATAGGTAAGTCCCAGTCCTGAATATTTAGCGACGATATCCTCCCATTCTGATGAAGGGGAAAAGTCCCGGTCCTGCATGATATGATCATCGTATCGAGAGTTCTGACCTAGCCGTACACCCGCCCCATTAAAATGGTCGCCCAAAGGTGACATTGACCCCAAAGTGTGGCAATGCAGGAAAAAGCCTGAGTCCGAGAAAGCAATGATACGACGACTTAGCCTCCATTCCTGGAAAACCCAGCCTCGCTGTAGTAGCTCACTGTCTCCAACGCCAACGGAATACTCCTTCTGTAGCACATCAGGCCGAGTGGACTGGAGGTAAAAATACCCATTTTGCTCTCCATTTACATCCATATATGGCAAGCGGGTCATCCTTGGTACAGGTTCTGTACGCCGCATGTTCAGCAAACCGTTTGCCATGGCATTATTCGCCGCAACAACCGTAACCCAAGCATTCTGGTAGTATCGCGCCATTTGAGGTGCTTCTCGGTTCCATTCCTCCTCCTTGTCCTGCCTGATACATATGGAGTCAATCCAGACATACTTGATGCCTAGGCTATGAGCGAGAATGCAAGTTTCGGCGAAAAGACGAGGCATCCAGTCAGTATCTGAGGCGGAAGGTTGCTTGTGGTCGGTGTCTGGGAGGCACATGTCCATTCTGCGCCTATAGTTTGCTGCCGTAGTTTTGCTTGTCTCCGTCTCTGTATCCCATCTATGACTTAAGCAGATATATTGGCCCCTTCGGTCTGCGGTTTCACGAAGTACATGACGCCATTGACTCGCACCATCTTGCGTGGCTACGAGAAGAGTCTCAATACAACGAGTAGGAAGCTGAGTGTTTTCAACTTGACAAGACTGGGTTCCAGACAAGGTTTTGCAGCATTTGGGGTGATTGGACACACACTGTCCGTGCCAAGTCTGGATCGACTCTATCGACTTTGTCGACGACCAGGGTTTTTCCACAGCTATTTGGCCAGTGATATCTTGTGAGGTTGAAGCGGGGGTGCCTAGTCGGCGGCAATGCTATCAGTACCCTCGCATAAGAATCCAGAATTGACAAGAGGGGCTTCTCACCTGGGTCTGCTGCAACATGAAATTTGACATACCCATTTCTGTACATGGGATCTCTACTATTGACAATAGGATCGACAGATCCAACGAAAGCATTTATGGACACAACATTGAGGCCGTCACTTCCCGCTATCGGTTGTTTGGTGGCTTTCGTAGTCACAAAGTTGACCCAATTGTTCCTAAGTAGCGTGCCTGGGATTTTGCAACAGCATCGCAACCATTGTGTAAACGGTTGTTGAGACCCCCAACAGGCATGAATGGCTTCTTTGATAGGAAGATCTTTGTGAACTTCTTGGAGTTCCTCCAGAAGCAGGCTGCAAAACGAACAGTGGTTGGAGGATCGAATGACGCAGAGGAGAGGGACTCCACGATAAGGATAAGGGTTTCTTCCAAATGCTTGAATGTCGAATCTTTGACAGCGCTCACAAAGCATGTTGTTGTCGCAAGTTGTTATAAAGCTGACAAGGTGGGGTAATGCAGATACACCTAGGCTGATATCATTTAGCTGATACTAAGCGTACACCCCATTTCACTACGTGTACAATTCTCTTCTCAGCGAGGACGGTAGCAGACAAGCTACACCTGGGCTCGAAAGGTAATCATTAATGGTAGAATACTATAATGTATCTTGGACCACTAGCGGATTCCTACAGAGTGTTATCGCTGCTCACCTATAGACAATAGTGTACACGCAACATACCTTAAGAAGTGTACGCCTAGTGGAAGGTGGGTTACGCATAATACTAGCCTTGAAATAGTATAGACTTATTGCGGTTCGGGGACAGACGCCCCACGCCCATGCTTTGCTTTCCGCGCTCCGTAGCCCGTAGATTTTGACTCTACCTTGTTCTCCCCATTACGATATATAGGCAGCTAAGAGAGCAACTATATGAATCCGGCATCATCTCGGCATTTTCACATGGCCAGAAACGCCGAAACGGTACCATATAGGCTCAACCTCTGGCAAAAGCTTGTCTTGTTGCCATATATCGCCAACATCCCTCAGATTTTTGCAATAATGCTAGAGTACGTGGGTCTTGTTTGCTGGTCTTGTGCGGCCACTTTGTCAACTCGGTCCTCGTGGCTCTCTTCGACCCCTCTCCCCAATTACTGCTATCTCATCTCGCATATGAATACTCTCTTACAGCTACAATATATCCTCGCGGCCTTTAGGACGGTCTTGGTCCCTGTAAACTCGGTCGCCTTTGCTATTACGATTCTCCGAAGAGAGACTACGTGTACCGACGCGTTCTTGTATTTTGGCTTAATTGCGGTCAGCACCGTCGTTGCTGCTGTTGTGCTAGCACTGCAAATCGTGGTTCAGAACTCCTCGCTCGACATGCAAGCAATCTTGAGGATCAGACCGGATTTATCGAGTGAAGAGGTGTTGAACAGTTGGGAGTTCTTTACGGATATTACTATGCCTCTGACCGGATTTATCCTCTTTCTGCTCGCCAGCGGATTGGAAATTGTGGCTGTTTCCGCTCGACATTTAATTCCGTATCCAGCGAGACTACCGAGGCAATTCCGACCTTTCGTTGCGGAGGAGCACAAAAGAGCGCGTGCATTCAAAGGGCCAGAGGCGAGCACTCTAGGGACAGAATTGGTGGCCCGCCTAGACCCCGGGCCTCTGGCAAGGTTATTCGATGACTATGAGAAGCGAGCACTCATCTCAACACATACAGATCTCGAGGTTTGTCAATCAAATATCGCCATTGTTTGTAGATATTTACACGACCTTCACAGTCTTTCAACAGAAAAGACTCTACGAAAACTAAGTTGATGGAAAAAACCACAAGGCGTCGCGCTTTTCTAGAAGTAAATCCCCCTACTAAGAACTCAGTCAAAGACCCAGGACAAGGCTGACCACTAGTAGGGTAAAACAGACGATGGGCCACAATTTACATTATCTGACCGATACTGGGGAGTCCAAAGGCACGGAGACCTGTTAAAGAAAACGATACTAGTCTCTACCGTGTATTTCCTCCTAGCTGTTAGCTGCGAGACAGTACGCTTTTTTAGTGTTTGTAGATCCAATCGATCTTACCAGTGGTATCATTTTTCAGCTGATTTTGTTGTTGTTCTTGTTGCTAATCTATGGCTCTAGGCTGTGTAATCTTGGAGTTGTCTATCCTTGGCTATTGGCGATATGGGTCGTTGCGATCCTAATCTCGGTTCAATACCGACTCGCCCTCCAGCGCAAAGTACTTGGAATAATTAGAATCAGACGGTTACTTACTATTAGTCTCCCAATCTGTATCCTACCCGGGATGGTTAATGCAATAGTAAACTTGACCAACGGTATAGATAACGAGATTGCTATGGTATTTTTGTTGTGGGATATATTTAGCTTCATATTTTGGCCTATATTACTGTTCATTACTGTCGGTAGCACTGTCGTTATCGAACGGGGTTTTCGGTTCTCTGTATTACCGTAGGATTGTGCCAGCAGACCAACTCAAGTTCAATACATTAATATCCACCCCCTTGTTCGACCTCAAATAGGCAAAGATCCTCACTCTAGCCCTAGATCTTCTTTGCCTCTCACCGATATCATGTTGGCGTTCTAAAGAGCCTTTCTATACTGCCGCATGCCCTGCATGTGCTGCTTCAACCTAGCGCATGCAATACAACAAGGTGGGAAGCTTCACCATTATAGCTCAGCTCTGAAGCCCAATCATTCAATTCTCCTCAAGCGTAGTCTCAACTTTATAGTCTGCGCTCTAATTGAATGGCTGACATGCCGTGGAAACCAATATGATGACGGTGGCTATTGATAGCTCTGCCCTGTTGTAAGAATTGGGGTGAGGCTTAGGCTGTGGTCGAAAATGATGCAGCGGTGGTATACGCAATAAACCGAACCAATTGGGGCAAATCAGGCCCATAAATTTTGGAGTGCTATAGGTGTGGAATTGCAAGATGGATGCGAACGAGTATGCATTGTCTAAAGAGCTAACACCATGGGAATCGTTTCTAACGTGCATCATGATCAACACTATTGGGGGCCTGGAATAGGAAAAGAACACCGTAGAACGGTGATACTGATAAAGAAGTGTTGGTAATGCTAGCATACTGATAGATCCAAACATTCCACCACATCCGCCTCCGCAGCCCAATCCGCCTCATGCCATACAACATCCTCAACGCTCTTCCAGCTCTCTTCACTGCTTGTTCCTGATACGCAGCTGCTGAGCTCTCCATCTTCATCTTGCTCGTCCGACAGACTGTTTACCAGCCTTTCGAAAGAGGACCGGAGTGCCTCATCATGTTCACATCTTATAGCGGCTAGCTCCGTCGCAGTTATACCGTCCGCGTTCTTCGCATCGACGTCCACACCCCGCATCTGTGCTTCTGATAGTATTCTCAATGTCTGCTGGTCAGCTTCGTTAGCTGCCCAATGCATAATGGTGTTCCCGAATATGGTCTTAAGCGTGTAGTCTGCGCCAGCGGTCAATAAATGGGTAATGGTTTCATGAGCGTTCTCAAAGACAGCACCCTGAAGCGGTGTCTCGCCAAATCGCTCACCGATGTTGAGGTTGGCGCCGTGCTGTATCAATATAGCAGTGGTGGCTGCGGAGTTATGGCATGCCGATAGACGTAAGGGGGTGCTACCGTAATTATCAGGGCCATCGATATCTAGTAAGAGGTTGCCTCGACGGTACTGAAGAATCCTTTGGACGCAAGGTGCAGAATTAGATTGAGCGGCCAAATGCAGGGCGTTTCGTTTGTCATTTATAGTGCCTTGATGTGGATCAGCCCCATGCTCGAGTAAAAGACACATGGCTCTGTAATTGCCACAGCGAGATGCCCAATGCAGTGGCGTCCAACCATCCAGATCTAGCGCGTGAACAGATTGAGGACTTTCAATCAGTTCTTGCTCTAGGAAGCTGGTCTCGAGACCTATCACGAGGCGATGTAAGCGAGTAAAGCGGCGCTCCTGGATGAATTTGGTCCCGGAAAATAGTAGTGAGAACGCTTCAAACATCGACAGAGGTGCTCTCAGAGAAAGAATATTGCGCCATGCTCTCTCGGCCGGCGTGCTATACAATTCAGCGAAGCCACATTCGTCATATCCAGATCACTTACGTCCCTGTCCCATCCACCCATTCCGGGTCGGCTCCACAGTTGATCAGCAACTGGCAGAGGTCTATATGGCTATGGTCCACCGCAAACTAGTTTTAGTCAGCCTCGGGTCAATGTGTAAATGCAAGCCTGAGAACATCATTACATGCAACGCTGTCTTTCCCCATCGAATATGAACATCATCAGGGGAGGCAAGTCGGTTGTTGAACAGAAATCTAATCCCCTCTACATCGCCAAATTTGCTCAACGAGAAAAGCTGATTAACTTCAGGTACGACCCTTCTAGATTTAATACTGAGTGTGGGAGAAATGGTGTTGGACATGGAAATCGATATTGCCCGGCCCACAAACCATCTCGGAAAGAAGTAAGTCATCTGCATTGACTTCAGAGTTCTTCGAAAACAGGAAGGAACGCACTGCTGCTGTAGTATATGCCTGCCTGAGTAGCCGAGAAGAAGATAGCCTGTGATTTCCTGGAGCAATTGAGGCGTTTTGAAAACACTCTGAACGTGACAACTACATTTGCAATTTGACGAACACACCCTCATAGTTTTACCGGGTCTTGTCACGGCCATGGAAAGCGAATCCAATTTTTCGAATCCCGCACTTTGGTCGATTGACGCATTCTGCAATTTTGCAGACGTTGCCGCATCATACACTGAAGATTCGCTCTGAGTACGCTGCTTAGGTCGCGGGTCGACGGTGTCGCTCACGCTCAAATTCGGAATAGATTGTACCATGTCTTGTAAGACTTTCAGAATCTCATGCTGATTGCGGTGAACTTCGCTGATTATGGAAGCAGGATCAGGGTCACAAGCAGTAGGTGCAGCAAGTCCTCTGGTCTCAGCGCTCATTCCGTGCACTTGAGACAGCATACTCTGCATGTTGACCTCTAGACGCGATACTGCGGTGCTGTTCTATGTTAGAAATACCACGTAACGTTATTCTGCATTTGCTTACCATGTTTTTGTTCCGACGGCAGTGGAAAGATTAGACCTAAGCTCCCTTAACTCACTCTGCAGCTTCATGAAACGTGCCTTCTCTTTCAGCCACGAGAACCGGTCTCTTCTTCTTATACTGAAAGAATCACCCCATTGACTGAGTCTACCCCACTGCACAGTTAGGCTGCTCAATGTGTCCAGCTTTATTCGAATTTGATAGACCAGTGCGTGCACGACATCTAGCTTATGTGCGCTGGGTGCGTTATGACTGCTTTCCAACTCTTGCAAGTCATCGAGCACAAGCTTTAAATTCCATACTTCATTAGAGAGCGCCAAGAGCTCATCTGGCGCAGATCTCAGAGCTTGGATAAGCTTCGTCAAAGCCTGCGCAACGCTCAAACCGGTCTGCGTTACAGCAATGATAGAGAACGGATCCGCCATTTCTGAAATCGCGCACAGTGAGCAAGCTGCGAATCTAGGAACATAGAGCTTCTAAGAAAAATGCATGCTGTCTACGGATGAGACAAGGCTGGGGGTGAGACTGGCCCCTCGTCACTTCGTTATAAGTTGCTCCCAAAGAGCACAAAACGGAGAGCAGAGTCTAGTGAATGATTAATACAGAAGATAGCGACAGCATTGGGAGCCACACTGAAGAGCTCTTCTTGCACGGAGAGTCAGACCCATCACACAAGCCAGGTGCGATACTAGACGAATTTGGTGGTGGAACGTACGGAACGTACGAGGTCGCCGACAGCGCGTAAATCCGAGGCCCGGACCCGATTTGATTTGATTTGATTAAGTCATACACCTTATAGGCTAATAGCCTAGCGGGAGGAGATTTCTACGGGGGGGCCTAAAACCCCCCGCGTTGATCTGAACCGCCTGCGGCCTAGGCCTATAATACTACCCTACGAGGACCTTGCTACTTATTTATACCCTCTATAAACGCCTATCCTATAGTAACTAATTACTAAACTCTATTCGCCTTTACTTTTATAAAAAATTAAAAAAAAAATTAAAGTCTATTAACTTATATTCGCTCTTAGCCTTACGCTATAAGCGGGAGTAGATCTTATTTATTTATTTATTTATTCCTTATCCCTTATCTATAGTAGTAAGTATCTATCTCTATAGGTTGTACTAGTAATATCTTTAGTCCTAATAATAATATAAATTAATCTATAGGTATATTATATAATATATAAGCTAGGAGGTTCCCCCTTTTAGGGGCCTTATAATATATATAGATAGATTAGGTACTTATTATCTTCCCCTAGCCTCTATATATCTACTATACCTTAATATTAGTAGTATTTATCTACTTAGCTTTTTAAACCTTTATAAGGGGGCCTAAGAGACCTATACTTACTATAAAGATAGTGGCGTATCTCACTTATACTAAGTTACTTAATATTATCCCTAAGTTAGTAGCTCTAGTATTATATCTTATTTAGTCCCGCTCTTATTATAGAGTCTTAATTTAGAGGTCCTAGAAGTCTCTATATTCTATTAGTATATAGTATACTATTTAGTTAATTTCCTTTTTATAATTATATTATAATAAGTCTACCTTTTTAATAAAATAGAGGTAGGTATTAAGGCTAATCTTACTAGTTCATATCTATATTAAGATAGAGCTAAGATTTTAATTTAATCCCTAATATTTATTTACCTATTTCTTTTTTAGTAGCTTAGATAGGATATAGTATAGCTAGTACTTATATTTATAGTTTATCTAGTATCTATTCTAGTTTTCTTAGGCTTCCTTATTAACTTTAATAATAATAGCTATTATTAATTTAGATATTATAGGCTCTTACTATCCCCTCTTTACTACCTCCTTTATTATTATATTAGCTACTTTATTACCTAGTACTCTTATATATATAGATATCTAGTAGATAGTTAGAGGGCGTCCTAATTCCTAAAAAAGCTTAAGTATCTTTTCTATTAAAAATTAATATAGTCTTATTTATAAATTTAATATTATCTTTATCATAACTTAGTTATTAATAAAGATCCTTATTAATATATATAGATAATCTACTATTATATTTTTTATAATCTTAAAGGTAAAGATAATATCTACTAGTTTACCACTATAGATAGTAAAGTTAGATATAGAGCTAATATATTAATATACTATAGCTCCTATTAATAGATATACTACTACTATATCTATATATCTATTAATCCCTAACCTATTAATATAGAATATAAGAGCTAGTTCCTAAATATATAGTTATTTATAATTAATTAGAGCAGCGAGCTTATTATTTATTATAAATCCTTAGAGAAAGTTTTCTTATAGGGACGCGATATATAGGTATTATACTTTAAGTTTATTAATTATTTAGTCTATTAGCTCCTTAATTTATTAGTAGAGCTTATTTAGAGGGGCTTTTAACGCCCCTATATAAAATTCTTAGTATATTAGGCTAGAGAGTAGACAAATTATAGCTTTTATAGTTAATACCTTAAGCTATTAATTAACTAGTAGTAGGTTAAGTTCTATATTATAAGCTTTGCCTACTACTATTCTAAAGCTCTTTAAGATTACCTTCTCTATTATAGATTATATTTTTCTAAGTTTAGTAAGTATTTATTCTAAGAATACCTTTATCTCGTAATCCCTATATAGGGCTTATACGCTAGCGCCGTATATTATTAGAGATAGTATATATATAGTATAAATCTATCTAAGACTTTCTACTCTAAGCTTCTATATAGAGCTAGCTAGTAAGTTAATAGCCTCTAAGCTTTTAGTAGTTCTAATTTTAATATATTCTAAGTAAGCTTACTAATTAAGGCTATTATCTATTATTAAGCTTAGATATTTAGTTAACTCTATAAGTTTTACTAACTTATCTTTATTAATAATAAGTTTATTTTTTAGCTATTTATAGGGATAGAAATATACTAGCTAGTACTTTACTAGAATAAATACTAATATATATTATTTCTCCTATATCTCTACTCTTTTATAAGCTAAGTATAGGGTATAAATATTATCTTTTATAGTTAGGCTATTAATAATAATATATATATTATTAATATACTCTAAGTTAATAGTATTAGTAAAGGGGTTTATAGTAGCCTCTAGTAAGTCTATATTATAGAATAGGTAGAGAACTAGTAATATTAATAATTCTTAAGAAATATCTATTATTATCCTATAGTTATTTAAAGTATATTCTAGAATTTTTAAGTCTATTTACCTTTTAGTAATAAAACTAGTAATATACTCTATAATTATACTATATACCTTTCGCTTATAAAGGTTATAGAGTAGTTATTTATATAATATATTATTAAATATACCTAAGATATTAAGAAAAAGCGCTATAGTAACTTACTTTAACGCCTAGGTAGTATAGATTTAATTAAGAATAGTATATATAGCTATTTCTACTAATAATTCTTTCCTATCCCTAAAGTAGCTATAAGAAAGGAGATTATAGACTTTTATAAGGTAGTTTAAACGCGTTACTATAATAAATTCTAGTATCTTATTAATTATATTTAATAGCGTGATTAGTTAATATAACTTAGCTTAAATATAATCGCTCTTACCTTACTTATATAGAACTATAGTAGTTAACTTCTAAAAATATTAAGGGTAGTAGCTAATATTTAGGTAGCTATTAAATAGCTATTATAAATAGTCTATAAGTTCTTCTCTACTCTATTTTAGGATTTTATTTAGTATTTTATTTAATCTAACTATCTTTTCTTTAGAGATATAGTCTATTATATTTTCTACTTCTCTCTTTATAATCTCTTTATAGAGAACTAGTTCTAGGTATAAATATCCTTAGATATTACTAAGGTCTAGGATTAGTAAGATAAAAAAAAAAGCTTTTATAAGGAAATATACTTTTCTTTTTAATTTAAATACTAACTTATCTTACTACTTATCTATAATAGGGGGTGTATATACCTATATTAAGATATCATGGTTCTTTATTTATTATATTAGGTACTAGACCTTCTCTATATCTTTTACTATAGTAGTAACTTTATCCCTATATTTATCTCTAAGAACCCTTCTAATTTCTATTTTTACCTAGTTTTAGGCTTAGTAATATTTTTTTTTTTATCTTTTTTACCTTATTTTCTAGGTATCCTTACTAATATAACTATTTTAGTTAGTATTATAAGATTAATTTAGCTTAAATAAGTTACTTATAATCTACTATAAATATTAATTAAGTATAAGGTAATAAGTATATTTATAGGGTTAAGTTATTAATTACTTTAGTAATCGCCTTAATAATTAATTTAATAAAAATATTTATCTATAGTTATATTATAGAGTAGTAGTTTCTAGGGACTTTAAAGAGATATCTTTCTAATAATTTTTTTAATTTCTTATAATCTATCTTTTTCTAGTTCCTCTAATATTTCTCTTTAGCTATATTCTAAGTATATTTAATAATAGTTTTAATAGATATATAATCTAATTCTTTATTTAATCCCTTATTTAGCTTTAAATATATTATATAGCTAATTAGTAATAACTATACTCTAGAAGTCTCTAAGCTTAGGTCTATTATAAAACTATTATTATCTAAGCTAGTCTATATAATTACCCCTATAGAGAGTAGTAGTCCTAGTAATATATTCTCTATTATATTATATAGTAGTTTAAGATATTTAAGTAGATTCTTATATTAGTATACTAATAGTATATTCCCTTCCTATTAAGGGCTATATAAATTTATATCCCCTATTACTAAGTACTCTATACTAGGATATATTTACTTTAGTTCTTTAATTACTATTTTTAGATTAACAACTCCTATTATATTATTATATTAGTTATAAATATTATATATAAATAGTATACTTATACTTATACTTAAGGTAATAGTATATAAGTCTTAGAATTAATAGACTAGGTACTATTTATTCTATATAATTCTCTATAATATATAGATTAATACTCTTAGAGGTACTTTACTATTTTTTTTTAGCGTTATATATATAATAGAAATATTCTTTAGCGGCTATTAGATTATAGATTTAGTTACTTAATTTATTATAGTAGAGCTTCTAGAGAGTAATAATATCCTATAGTCTAATAGCTAGGTCCTTTAGAAGAGTAGTAGTTATTATCTATAAATTAGCTATATTATAGTTAAGGACTTATAGTTAGTTAAACTTAGATATCTATAAGTCTTACCTCTACCCTATTATAGAGGGTATTATATTTATTATTATTTTTTATAAATAGTTCCTTACTACTAAAGCTTAGATTAATTATAGAGGGGATTCTTTTTATTAGTAAGTAGTATCTATAGCTTAAATTAAACTAGTTAGTAGACTATTTATCTTTTAGTACTTTTTTAATTAGTTTTTTATATTATTCTTATATTAAGATATTAGTTAGAGTTACTATCTATATTAAAAGGGCCTCTTTTAAGGTATTTATATAGCCTATTAATTCTAAGAAATCCTCTACTAAGTTCTTTCTTTTATATAGACTTCTAGGGCCTAAAATTATTATTAATATTAGAGATTTAATAGAGTAGGCTTTTATCTATCTTCTCTTTAAGTTTTTATTATTTATTAATTTATATTCTAGTAGCTTAAATAGGTATTTATTTATATCTTAATATATTAATTTAGCTTCTTCTAGATATAACCTATTATTAAACTAGTTAATAATATTTTATAGGGGCCTTTTTTTATTAGAAGGTCTTAAAATATTATCTACCCTTATACTTATTATATTAGTAGAAGATATTTTAGTACTTAAGAAGGTAGCTTAAGGGGTTAATTTTAGTATTAATATCTTTTTTATTTATCTTCTTTAAGTTAAAATTAGAATTAAGCGCTTCTTCCTTAGAGGCTTATTAATTATTAACGCGAGGGTTAAATTTTATTATTTATATTTTTAATTAGTAATCTCACGTTATTAATTAATAAATAAAGATATATTATATTAGCTATCTAAAATTAAGAGGGCTAAGATTATAGGGTCTTTAGCCTCCCCCTATCCTTTTTTTATTATAATTTGTAGTAGATTAAATATAGATCTAAATTTTTTCTTCTTTAAGGGGTTTACCTTTAAAAGTTTCATCTTTAGGGGTTTTATAGTAGGGAAGGGATAGTTTTAGGAGGCTCTAGTGGTACTAGAGCTATTAGATTAAGCCTATAGGCTTTTCTACTCTATTAAAGTCTTAGGGCTCTTAGGTATTAGTACTAGATATTATGAGGGCTTTATCTTCTTATTCTATTTAATTATCTTAATTTATTTCTATCTTATAGGATAGAAGGGATTATAAGTCTTATAGCGTCTATTATATAGAGTATACTAGTATCTTATATTAGGGCTCTTATATATTAAGTAGGACTCTATTAAGTAGCTTTTAGTATAGAGTATATACTTAATAGGTAAGCTATATTAGGTTCCTATATATCTATATATTTAGTATTTTTTATACTAGAGTAGTATTTTATAGTTTACGCTATATAGTTTTATAGTATAAGTCTTTGCGTTCTATATTATCCCTATATTTATAGTATAGTTAGTATTCTCTAGCTATAAGAATACTATAATAAGCGACGTCTTTAGCTTCACTTTTATTCTTTTTAGAATAAATTATTTATAATATAAAATCTTTACTTCTAAGAATTCTAGTATATTTATAGCTAATAATACCTAGTTATTTTATTCTAATCCTTCTTATAGGCTATAATACTTAATATATAAATATTATATAGAATAATAGTATAGATATCTATAAAAATATATACTTTTATACTAAATACCTTAACCTAGTCCTCTTTATTATAGGTTAGTCTCTTAATATTTCTAAACTTTTCTACTCGTAGTTCTATATCACTACTTTTTAGTTATAATATAGCCTATACTTATATCTTAATAAAAGCTAGGTATTAGTAAATAGTATAATTTACTAAGTCTATAATATTATAAGGTTTTCCTTATCATATTAGTTAGGTAATTATTATATTATTTACTTTTATCTATAGATAAAGATCTTTAGCTATAATTATAGAGGCTAGACTTAATATCCTTAATTCTAAGATTATATTTAAGATACTTACTACTATATAATAGAGATTATATACTTACCCTTCTATTACCCTAAAGTTAGAGATTATATCTATAGCTAAAGATATATTAAAATAATCCCTTAGCTCTCTTATAATAATATTTATAAGGCTACTATTATTTTTAGTCTCTTATATTATCTTTAAGATATAGGCTAGGCGCTTATTAATAAATATTATAAAAGGTTAAGCTAGTAATTACTTAATAATAATAAGAAAGCTAGAGGCTAGGTCTAAAATATATTATTTAAAAAGTTTTTTTATTAGATTCTTAGTTAAATATTATTTTATCTACTTATAAATATTATAAATATAGAGAATTTACTATTATAATAACGTATCGAATTTATTAATATTTAGTACTTTTAACTAGTCCTTTATTATAATAGTTACTATTATAGGCTACTAAGCTAGAACTAGTATTAAAAGATAACTATAATATATAACTATTAATTATAGTATTAAATAGAATATATATAAGCTTAGATCGTAATGTAGAGCAAAAAATAAGTTTTAGCAGTGCGGAGTTGTTTCCCGAGGCCCGGACCCGCTGCGCTCCCTTACGGCTAGAGCCACCTTAGGGATGGACCTTAGGGCTAGGTATCTTAAGTAGGTAGCCAGGTAATTCTTGGCGCAAATTTTGAAACTTTTCGGGTATGCGCTACCTACAGCTCCTTTACAAAGAGACTATCCACTAATCTACAGATCTCCGAACGGCTGGCATATGTCCATCTCCATAAGTCAAAATGGTATCAGATATTTCCATCTACTGCTTCTTTGCTCTCTGGCCGTATGCCTTCGTCGCATAATCGCCTTGGTGAACGATCAGATCTTCAGGTCGGTAATCGTTACGTCCTGAGAAGTACGATTCCAATATCGCCTTCGTGCCATCCGCATAACGCTTCTGTGCATCGAGCGAGGTACCGGACATGTGAGGAACCATAGCGTTGCCTCCACCGAAGGGGTTCTTTGCGTAGCGGAGAGGGTGGTCCTTGGGTGCTGGTTGTGGGAACCAGACATCACCTCCATAACCGCGAAGGTGGCCACTCTTAAGAGCTTCAGCTACATCCTCCTTCACAACAATGGCCCCACGGGCGGTGTTGACGAGCCACGAGCCTGTCTTCTCATTTAGCACGATCCCTTCAGCGCGTTGAGGACTGACGTACCCTTCTTCATCTTAGAGATCAACTCCTTGTTGAATAAACCGCGGGTCTTCTCGTGCAGTGGGCAGTTGATCGTTACAACATCACACTGGGCCAACATCTCCTCGAGATTCTCTACACGCCGACATCCAATTTCCTTCTCAATCTCTGGCTTGAGTGGCTGGTAGTCGAAGTACAGCAATTCCTTGCATTCAAAGGGCTTCAGTCTTCGCAGCACACGCTCGCCAATACGACCCACAGCAACCGTACCAACAACCTTGTTCTCAAGATCATATTCATTCTTGGCAGCAGCGGCAACGTTCCATTCACCGGCCTGGATCTGCTCGTGTGCTGGGACGAAGTTTCGGACGAGAGTAAGGATGGTCATGATGACGTGTTCGGCGACAGAGACGACGTTAGAACCAGTCACTTCAGCGACGGTGATACCCCCATTGGTGGTGTTGGCGGCATCGAGGTCGACGTGGTCAGACCCAATACCAGCTGTGACTGCAAGCTTGAGCTTCTTTGCCTTTGCGAGTCGCTCAGCGGTCAGGTAACCGGGGTGGAAGCTGTGCAATTACAATTGATCAGCCGAAGACTATGAGATGACAGAGGTTTGGTATGTAATCCAATTGCCTCCTCTCTGTTGCCATACTGGCTCGATAGACTTACGGTGTTGTTATGATGACTTCAGCGTCCACCAACTCTTTGTCGAAGGTTGAATTCTCACCTTCCTTGTCGGAGGTGGTGACCAGGGTGTGTCCCTTCTCCTCGAGCCATTTTCGGATACCAAGTTCGTTCTCAGTGGTACCTAGGAGCTCAGGAACATCTCTCGCGTGCTCGCCGCCCTGTTTGGGTTAATTGGTGCTCAAATCTCTCGGATTAAATTGCCACAGGTTGTCTGAAACACATACATCATATAACACAAGCAAGACCTTCGACTATCAATTGGAGCAAAGTCAGTATCGCTCGGGGGGTCTTGGGGAGTGCAATCCAACCTGCAATCGCGAAGTAGCAGTCAGCGTTCGTACCCCGCCATAACCTCCCCGTTGGACCGGGAAAGCCGTCCTCGCTGACAAAAGCGAGGAAGCAGGTCGAGAGAGGCGAGAAATAGAGCGAGCAAATACCATTGTAAATGTAGATCAACCAGCAATTGCAATACTGATTGGTATGAGTGACTGTGATGGATAACTATTCTGAGCAGGAGCTGTGTGCTTTTTGGCGGTTGCGGGGGAGTCGGAGATAGCAGCCGACTTAGCGTAGCGCGTACGTCAGCGTAATTTGGACCAGTAAACAAGACGTCATTAGCCAACTTACCACAACACTCCAGGATCCGTTCGAAGAGGCTATGGGTGGGTATGTACTGCTTCTTTGAAGGAAATCAAAAATCATTGAGCAGTTTTATCGAGAAGGCTTGGAAAGATTGACGGAAATGTTGGTAGAGGCAGACCACGAGACTCTTGTACTCTTTTGTGCGGGGCCCATTCCCATCCCCTCCCCTCCGCTCCCTCGGCGAATTGCCGATTGTATTCGCAACCAACAAGTGCTTAGACCCTCTTCACTTACGTCAATTGTGTTCTGTGACTGGATACTATACACACTATATCAAACTAACCAGGTGGAGCTTTCCGGACTGCGTGACCTAATTCGATTCAGTGTGCCCCACAAGGCGCGAAGGGTTGATGGAGCCGCAACAATTGCCTCTAGATGGGATGGCGGGGTTGAGTGAGCGGCGCCTAGTTCTACCACATTAGTGATCTGATCAATCTCTTAACAGTGAATGAACGCTTGCGTGATTGATAAAGATCAGATGGGCTCAAGGGACGATGTGTTTGGATAAGGTTGCTAATGCGGGTAGTGAAATCTTCAACTTTTGATGAAATTGTTGGAGGCTTCGGCATTCTTGTCCTCATCGTTGTCTAAGAGACGAGGTAGAGAGTAATGAGACAAGCTGATTGAATGTAAGGAACACATTGGAACCAACAAAAAGTGTGCCAATCATGACAGTCCCTGGAAGCATACTCTGAATACCAGCTCTAATGTCTCTGGATGACGGATCCCCACGATTGGGCAGCAGTCTGCATAGGTGTGAAGAGTGGATGACTCCGATTCCTTACTTACAATATATCCTCAAGGTTGGCCTGTCGATATTAAGAAACTCCACTTTGACCTTGCAGCTCATCTTCCGTGACATCAGGCCGTGCTTGGCTACTTTTAAGGCATATTAATCTTAATTATTCTTTTAACTGTTAGTACCTGAATATAGTTTTAAACGACTCAGGCTCCAAGGAACAACTTGCCTGCGATCCGGTACCGGGTTTACTACCCAAGCAACTCCCCGGTCTTTAAGTAAGGTATTTTTGGTTGATGCTCGAACTTCGCTTAGTTAGCCGTATCTCAAACATAAATTATCTCCATGCACCGAGCTTCTTAATTAATGAATATTCTCATAAGACTCACCAAATACCGTCTGAACGGACAAGTTTCAACGATTCAACTTAGCGCGTATGCTGTCATTATGTGGATCAAGGCCCACCTTGGAGACACTCGTTGGCACACATCCTATCAGCCTTCCAGTCAGCATCTGGTGAATGAACAAGTACCGCATGCATTCCGACACCGTGTTTATATTGGCTAAAGCTGTCAGAGAAGGGATGCGAAAGAGGCTCTTCATAGCATCGTTGGACCCTCGCTGAGGAGTAACCTAGTCTATGGGCATTCAATCTGTACGAAGGATGCATCCGTACTCAGAATACCATTCCTAGTGACCAATTATGCTAATGGTTACGTAGATAAAGCCCAGAGAAACAGTAAAGTACTGCCATAGGGACATGGCTAGTGTGGCGTGACGACGTGTTCCATGACGTTCATGTATTTGACCACCTGTTTCAAGTGGTAAAGCAATGATTGCGAAAAGCCTCACCAATGACCCGGGCATTGTTTCTTTTTGGTCTCATCAAGATTCAGCTGCGATGACGTTGCAATTGCATGCCGCTAGTACCTAATTTGTCCTTACTGGACATCAGCCGAGTGAGTCCGTACTTAGTTTGACAGCCACATCTTGAATTTTCAAACACTGCACGCGGTGTGCGCATAACCTTCGTTCCACGTCCACAACTGCAAGACGCTTGCCTTAGGTGATCCAGCAATGCCAGTGGTCGAGGAGAGCGAAACAGCCCCGCTCATACCCTCGGGTGACCTTGGAAGTAATACGAGTGACCGTTCGCTGTGGCAAACAGTCATCGAGTATCGCCAATCGCTGCTATGGAGTACCTTCTTCGCATTGAGCGCCCTTCTATGGGGGTATGATAATCAGGTAATGTGCAAAAGTCGATATAAATGCCAACATTGTTAAGAGGAAATAGGTTGCTGGTTCACTCTTAGGCGCGCCTCAATTTCGGAAAGACTTTGGATATATCTTTGATGGGCAAGCGGTTATATCTGCACCATGGCTAGCAGCTTTCAGTGCGGCATCATCTATAGGCGGCTTATTTGGCTGTATCCTTGGCGGTGGTGTCGCGGATAAGTCTGGCCGACGCTGGGCTCTTGGGTTCTGTTCAATAATAAGCATATCAGCAGTCTTTGTGGAGGTCATCGCAACAGCAAAATCGACACTCCTAGTTGGAAAAGTATGCGAAGTCGGCGCCAATTACAACTATGCTCAGTCTGCTAATCTAAATTTGGTATGTTAAAAGCTAGTCAACGGCTTCGCCCTTGGAGTCTTCTTGACCGTGTCATCCGCGTACTGCGCGGAAAGCTGCCCGGTCACTTTGCGTGGTGTGACAACGTCAGGAGTCCATCTATTTATCGGCTTGTATGTTGGAGCAGGATACCTGTTGCAGCTGCTGTCCTAGATACTAAATTTTGACAGAGGCAGTCTTGTGGCCTCAACCCTAGTCAAGATCTTCGGTCATCTGCCTGATAGTCGTGCTTATCGAGGCCCATTCGCTTTACAGTGGCTGTTCCCAACCATTTTACTCTTAGGATTACCTTTCTGCCCAGAGTCGCCATGGTGGTTAGTGCGCAAGGGCAATACTCAAGCCGCGGCGCGAAGTCTTAGAAGGCTTGGCTTTAAAGATGTCGACACTTCGTTAGAGAGCATTAGAAGGACAGTCTATGTGGAGCTTGTCGACCAAATGGAAACCTCTTACCTGGATTGCTTTAGAGGAGTGGATTTCAGGAGGACTGAAATAGGTATTTACTGGATCCTCGAGCAAGGGTGATTGACTGACCCTCCCAATCTTGCATAGCCATGGGTGTTTTTACGATCTCCCAGCTGGTGGGGCCCGTCTTTATCATGGGATATTCCACATACTTCTTCGAGCTCGCGGGTCTGTCTACATCAAACGCTTTCTCGCTCGGCATTGGCATTGCCTCTGCGGCTGTTATAAGCAATATGTTTTCTTGGCTACTTGTGAACTCTGTGGGGCGTAGATTGATGTACCTATATGGAACCCTCGGATTGTTCGGCTGCTTGTTGACGATAGGTCTCTTGGATGTCAAGCCCGACGCCAAAGGGGCCAGTGCTTGGTGGCAGAGCGCGATGTGTGCTCTTTACCAATTCATCTATTACCTGTGGGTATCTTTCTGGCAATAAGTGTGCTTTGAATCTGCGATCTTTTCTAACACTTTGATAACAGTGCCGTCGGACCAATCACATATACATTGTTCTCGGAGATAGCGTCACCGCGGCTCAGATCACGGACTATTGGGCTGGGTTTAGTGGTCCAAAATCTGTTTGGCCTCGCCCTCAATCTCTTGATTCCATATCTGATAAAGTATGCACCCATCTTTATGTGACGCAGCTAAATATGACTACAAGTTTCTGGCACTCAGCTGACAACCTTATTAGTCCTGATGAGGCCAACCTCAGGGGAAAAATTGGCTTCATATTTGCTGGAACCAGCATCTTCGGCAACTTGTGGGGTATGTCTTCGTATCCTAAGAAATGCTTTATGAGATTATCATTATTAATTTGGCCACTAGTCTATTACCGCGTCCCAGAGACCAAGGGTAAAGACTTTGAAGAGTTGACCATGTTATTCGAGAACCATGTACCAGCGCGAGACTTTGCAACATACAGTGTAAAGAAACCCAAAACAGGGTCTCTGCGTGAATAAGACTAGTAATACCATGCACTGTTACTTCCATACCGGTTATGTACAAAGAGGGGACTCTTTTTCGATCTATGGTATGTTCAGTATTCGTTGATGATGCCTTTGCTCCACGCAAAGGAATTCTGCGTCAAGTCCTCTGCTGTGACTAAATCTATATCGGGATATCAGGTTGGCCTATCGACTGTGTAAATCATTCATGCTCTCGGGAGTTGGGGTGTACGTAGCAACATATCCCCAGCTACTTTAAGCTCTACCATGGCTGATTTTCGGTTACAAGGCCTATCAACGCAATGCTATGAATGTACAAGTATATAATAGATGGATAATAAACAAACAATATACATATTACATTGGGCAACTGACAGCCTTTGGGCATACAGACAAAAGACAGCACAATGCAGATACCATATTTTCACTTAAACACGATAGTGAGGCTACATAGAGGAATCACTACCCAGTATAATTATTCAGATCTACTAATACTATTGTTTTGGGCATACCAGTATTAGGACACCTACCCGTCACGGTCTCTTGAGTCTATCGCCCCAGCGATCAACTCTAGGGTAGCTCTAGGGGCATCTACATCAGCCCTAGAAATACAGGGCTACATGGCTGCTAGGTTGGGGGAACCCTTCGAGTTGCGCGGATATGCTCCGCCGTAGGGAGGGGGGATTGCAGACCTAAACGCCTCTGCTTCGAGACTTGGGAATGATGTTAGATTAGCGATGTTTATAATCTCTTTACAAATACATTCACTTGACGATAATGATAATGGACTCAGTCCTCTTGTAACCTACAGAATCATATCGAAGATTGACATGACGACCATCTCGACCATGCGGGCGTACCCTTTTTCCTTGCACCAATCGCTGGGAATGAACTCCCTGCATCCTGCGTGATTAAGCGGCTTGGCGTGATTGGAATCCTGCCACTTATCTTTCAATAACCCGTATGTCGGTCGCCAGAACTAGATGCTAGCGGAAATTGACTGTGAGCTGAACCATCGGCTTATCGCCCAGTCTCGAGGCTTGAAAACTATCAGCACCGGCACCGGCACACCTTCTCCTATAACAAATCTGGTTGATATACTCCAGATCAAAGCGACACAGATCACCGCAGCTGAAGCGTTATGAGTGAAGCCTCAGATTCAGACTCGACGATTCTCGTCACCGGTGGAAGTGGCACCGTTGGGCACGCAATACGATGGGCCGTATCACGATACCACCCATTGTTTGGGCGTAAAGGAGGCGAGAACTGGATCTTTCTCAGCAGTTCTGACGGTGATCTAAGGTGTTATCCCCCCCCCCCCCGCACTAGGCTCTGAACAGGATGAATGACTGAAGCGAGACTCACAGGGACTATGAGTCCGCAAGAGCGGTGTTCGAGAAGCATAAGCCAGATCAGGTCATACACCTTGCAGCTCGAGTGGGTGGTGTATTCGAGAACACCCGGAAACCCGTAGATTTCCTGCGCGACAACCTCGCCATTGATCAGAATGTACTACGGCTCTGCAGAGACTTCCATGTAAGGATGTTATCTCACCATAGAAGGCGGAACTAAGGCCTGTTGACAAGGTTCGGAAACTTGTCTCCTGTCTATCAACATGTATCTTCCCGGACAATACATCCTATCCCATCAACGAAGCGATGCTGCATAACGGTACACCTGAACCCTCCCTTTTGATTTGACGTCTCTGTTCATTGCATATTGTAGGTCCACCACATCACTCAAACTACGGCTACGCGTACGCAAAACGCATGCTTGATATTTCTAATCAGGCGTATTCCAGCCAGCATCATTGCAACTTCACAGCGGTGATTCCCACAAACGTTTACGGGCCCTATGATGACTTCCGCGAAGGCTGCCATTTCATTCCGGCTATGATACAACGAGTTGTCGAAGCAAAACAGAAAGGTCTTGTGAAGATTCAAGTGCCAGGCAGTGGCAAAGCTTTGCGGCAGTTTATCTATTCACGTGATCTTGCTAAGATCATGATCTGGATGCTTCGAATGTACGATTCTTCGGAGCCTCTCATCGTATCCGTAGATCAGGATCAAGAGATATCTATCAAAGCCGCCGTCGAATTGATCTGTGAGTTGAGCATGTTTAGCGGCCATGTTGAATGGGACATCAGCCAAACAGATGGCCAATTGAAAAAGACAGCCGACGTTACACGAATGAAACGCTTGATTGGAAGTTTTGATTTCACGCCGTTGCAAAAAGGTACGTTTGATTGCGCAATTGAAACAATATTCTTTGCATGATAAAGACATGGTTGATGAAAGCCACCAGGTCTGATGGAAACACTTGAATGGTACAACGCCAATCAGAATCATGTCCGCAAACACCATGCGTCGAGTGATGGGGCGACAGCAAATTACGATACAATAAAGCCCCACTTGTAAAACACAGATATCACACAGCATCTAGATCTTGCTTTTCATCGGCATGCCGTTTTGTGCTTTGAGCAAGGCAATATCGGCCTCTACCATTTCCCTTACAAGGTCCTATTCACGAGACACAAGACATTAGAAGCCAAGTCGGGCGTGTACCGAGGAATGATCCCACCTCGAAGGAAACATCCGGTTTCCAATTAAATGCTTCCCATGCCTTACTTGCGCACCCCTGCAAATGCCAGACCTCTGCCGGGCGGTAGAGCTCTTCGTTTACCTTGACTTGGATCTGTCCATTCCGACGATCTAACCCAATCTCTTTGGTCCCAACACCAGACCAGCTAAGGAGGCTGTCAACGTTCCATAACGTACAGAGAGCCACAGGCCAGTCGACTTACCGGAGTTCTACGCCAACAACTCGAAATGCTGCCTCAGCAAAGTCGCGGACAGATCTGCTTTCACCAGTCGCAAGTACAAAGTCCTCAGGAGCTCGTTGATGCATCATGTCATATACTCCCCGCATATAGTCCCTTGCATGGCCCCAGTCGCGTCTGGCGTCAAGATTGCCAAGCTCAATCGTACATGCATTGCCCAGATGGATCTGAGCCACGCCGTGACTAATCTTTCTTGTAACAAAATCCAATCCTGGATATGTAAGAATATGTCACAGCTAGTCGTGAAGGTCAATCTTGCGGAGCACAAAATGCCAGCATCTTGACTTTCCGTTAAAGCAAAAACTGAAATCGAGTCGAAGCTCACCTCTGCGTGGAGATTCATGGTTGAACAAGATCCCATTGACTGCGAAGAGCCCATACGCAATCCGTGCGCTCGCTACAAGCCAGAACGAAAAAGCTTTAGAGCTCGCGTAAGGTGAAACGGGTTGGAACGGTGTCTTCTCATCCTGTTCGCTTTGTGCGGCCTGGCCATACATCTCTGAAGAGCAAGCCTTGTGGGGCGCAATTAGAGTGGCAATTCAGCAATGGTATTCAATCGATCTGTCAAGGGTTACAAACATTGTAGAACTTCACTCGAGCTTGAAGACCCAGCGTGGTGATCGCTTGAAGGATTCGGACCGTGCCAAGCGCATTGACATCGCACGTATACAGCTGGAGATGGAAAGACAAAGCAACATGGCTCTGTGCCGCGAGGTGATAGATCTCATCAATAGGCGGGGAGACCGTACTCAGAATTTTCAGAATGCAAAAGGGATCCAACACATCCCCGACATGCAATATCACTCGAGCTCCTATACCATCGGCCTGGCCATCAGCAAAAGATAATTACTCTTGGAATCAAATTGTTTCGAGACGTGCAGATCGCGCAATTTTGGTAAACTCTTTTTAAGACGTACTGAAATTCTTTATAGAGGCGGCGAGATGGGACATGTGCTCCGACATGCAGGGTGCAGAGCTGCGTTGACGAAGCAGGCCGTGGATTGTGTAATCCTTTTGAAGAAGCAGCTCACAAAGATATGATCCATCCTGGCCTCCGATCCCTTATCGACAATGACTTAGCAATCTGATCATAGAAGAAGACATGCGCGAGTCTGTAATACGTTACCTGTTACCAAAGCCGTAGGCATTGTATCCAGCACGCGTCTTTTCGGTGAGCAGTTTGTAAAATGTAGGATTAAGTTGGTTATATAGTATGAAGCTGGCTATGTAAAGAAGCAATCTTCGCATATGAAAGGAGTAGGATGTGAAGCTGTGCGTCCGAAACGCATTGATTCAAGTCAGGCAGTCCGGGTGCAGAGACTCCTGAGAACTACCACTTGCATCCTGCAGTCAAAGCAGCTGATCTCGCTCTAGCAGTACCCTGATATGACTGGCTACGGATTGTATGTAGGATTCCTGACTACAGCTTAAGGGGGAAAGCGCAGGATACGAATAACGAATATTATCGGACAGGTTAAAATTGCTCCAATCTAGTTGGGAGTTAGTGCTCGATGGCACCGTCGCTATTGCATTCCATTGGTGGATCCTTCCATCCATGGACGGCGACCTTCCATCCACGGACAGAAGGATTCTCCATGGATGGCAGTAATTTGGGTGAACGAGAAGGATTGGGCGCTTCCGCCACGAGGTGCAGCCCACCGGTTCCCCAGTGCTCGACAATATTGATTCGCGCCCGCCGCTAGTAGTAGCTCAGCGCTTTCAGCATCTCCTAGAAACAATGCCCATGCCAGAGCTGTTTGGCCTTTCGAGTCCGTGGGATTCACCGCCGCTGTTGAGGCTTGCAGTATCGAGCCGAGGTTGATGGTCGTCTCAGATAGAGGATAAATCTATGGATCAGTGGAAATCCTCTGTTGTCGACTGAGGTCTCGTTAAAGCAATCTTCGATTGCCAATGCTGTTACCGGTAATGGGTTTTGAAAGAACACGTCCCATGCCACGTCTGCTAGT
The DNA here is from genome assembly GCA_018257855.2 of Cladonia borealis. Classification (NCBI taxonomy): domain Eukaryota; kingdom Fungi; phylum Ascomycota; class Lecanoromycetes; order Lecanorales; family Cladoniaceae; genus Cladonia; species Cladonia borealis. The sequence goes on along the minus strand of JAFEKC020000009.1, from coordinate 1,525,528 downwards.
GATCTAAATTTGCTTCAAAATCTCACATAACCGAGCATTGTATGATTGGAACCTTGCAGAGCTCAACAGACTGATACGTGATTGCATACTTCTTTCTGTCAGCACCGTGTGACTGCGTTCAACACCAGCACTATTAAACAAGTATTGCGTGTACCGGGCTATGCTGATTCTGCATACGGCTTTGTTCGCACTCCAAACGGATGATCTTGACGAACAAAATTTGGGAGCAACTTGGGCAATTCTGCATAGGATCAAGACACCACAGATGATCATCTATAATAACTGTAGTGTCGAGGCTGGCTCATCCCAAGGACACAAACATATTCCAATATTTCCAAGACAAGATTCCGAGGTTTTCCAGCCATTTCCTTCAAAAGCGCTCTCGACCGAGGGCGGGTCATCCTCCGAGCTTCGAGGGTAGCAAGCTAATTAGCCTCCATAGGTATCACTGACGACATAGAAGGAGTGCCATTTAAACACTTCGTCATTCGCCTTCCCACCGGTGTACCCTCTGACTATGTATTCCAGCAATATAGGAGACTGCTGAACGCAACGAAAAGCGCATTACGCGATGCCAATGCTGGTGGCGATTACAATCTTGTACTGGTTCGCGAGTGTTTAGCATTGACACCCCGTAGGTGCAAAGGATACGGAGAAGACTTCATCGCAAATGCTGCCAGTATGGTGGGCATGATGTGGATGACGAGCGAAGAACAACGCGACAAGCTCCTGAAATTGGATCTGCCGGGACTTTCCGGTACCCTGGGAATTCCTCTCCAGGGTGCGCTTGTCGGTATTGAAAAGCCTCATTGAAACCTGCATTTCACAAATTAGACATGTTTCTGAAGAAGTCTCGCAGAGTAACTACACAGCTACTCATCAATATGCCTAGCACGAATCGTACGTCTTAATAGTTTCGTGTTTGCATGATACGCTTGAGCATAAAAGTTATGCACCTTAGCCATAGGACACAGCCGCGGTAATGTAAACATGGAGGAACAGTCACTTTCAAAACACATTTCACAAGTTGCACTCTCGTTCATCATAAGCCTGAAAGTCAAGACTCTCACATAACACTTGTTCAGTGCAGCTGTCTCGTTGACGGCGGGGAAGGACCATGCCTCAACTAAGACAGACCTACCTCGGGGCTTCAACACACCAAACCCTCTGCATCATGCCACATTCCCACCCACGCCCCCTCGTGCCGACTGGACGTTGCTTCATTTCCAGCATGCCAGATGAGCTTCTTTGCCGTATCTTGGGATACCTTGCACCAGTACGGACTCCCAACACTGGATTTCTATATGAACCATGCCTTCCACTTTCCCTTGTCTGCCGCCGCTGGGAACGCCTTAACTATTCCTTCTTGTACCGCAACATAGACCTCGGCTATTTTGGCTGGCAAAAACTACGTCGGATCAGGCAACTTTGGAAAACTTTACGACAGCGTGCTCACCTGTGTGACGCCGTTCGCATGGTTGGGTTCCAACATAATCAGCCTTGTGATGCTACGCTTGAGATAGTCGCGGAGATCCTCGGCTATCTAACAGGTCTTCGTAACTTTGAGCTTCACACAAAATTAGCAGAGAGTACATGGATTATTTTGAATGCCGCATTAGGGGCACCGCTGGCAACATTGAAGCTTTCCGGTTCTGAAGTTGGTCCATCTCTCCAGATGATCCTGAAGCACTTTAGCATGCCAACGCTTAAAGAGCTGTCCCTTAACGGTTATGGTCTGGGCAACGAAGACGAGCCCGGTGCGTACCATCCCTCTAATAATGTCCAAGAAGATCTCCGTCTATTTCTTTCTTCGGCCTCACTTTCCAATGTGACTACCGTGGAATTAATTGATCCAAGAGCGCCCGTACATATGACAAGGTCATTCTTACAGTGGCCAGTGCGCCTGACAAGTTTGACTATGAGAGCATGTAGCGCAGAATACACAGTTGATGCTGTACAAGGAATCCTAGATCATCACCGTCATACGCTACAGCATATCAGCCTTCCAGAACTCCGTCGTGGATTTCATTGGATGCCTGCCTTTAGCTCATTCAAAAGCCTCGAGTCGCTGCAAATACACGGGCAAAACTTGTTTATGGAATCGCCCCGCTGGGCTGTTGGAAAATTAGATGCACCAAGACTTCGCCATCTAAGGATCAGTTTCGAAAGGGAAGATCAACATGACACCCACTATACAGATTTCGAAGTAGACAGAATTGATTGGCTTGAGGATTTCTTTGGCCACATAACACCTACAAACAACAGATTAGAGACTGTCTTCGTCGATTTCGACCCGGCGGATGTGTCAATAATGGATTTCGACTGGTTCTCTTATTTCACCTGGCCATGGTCCCATATAGACCAAGCAGTGGGTATGTTTGCGAGCCACAACATCACTATGACCTATCCTCAGCCTCACTGTTCGAAAAAGGATTGGGATCGAGCGGTTAAGCGGCAAGATGAGGAGGATGCAAGAGGATCGGGTTGAACGCGTTGTCATCAACAAATCTTTAGCAGAAACGACCTACGTAAACGTTGTTTGCGATCCGCCGAAGCAGCGAAGATACGACATCAGACCTCAAAGAGCCCACTTTCCCATTCGCCACTGTCAATTACTTCGACTTCTTCATCACGCCTTCAACCAGCTTGCACCACCATCATACCTCTCTCGTTCTCTATCTTTCCAAATGCATGCACCTTAAAACAACTGCTTCCCTGTCTCGGATACGCAAGACCATTACACCTATACGAGTCTCTGTCATGAACACCACCAGCTCCATAATCGAAACCATCATTTGTGAGTCCTCCATCGCCATTACCGACACAGCGGTAGACTCTGTGCATTCGTCAAGATCCAGAGACAGGCCTTCTTCGTCGCAGGAAAAAGCTTAAATCATTATCCACAATTTGAAGGCGTGAGCGCTGACTGTATTTGCTAAATTAATGGCTACATGGACGGCGAGATGGAGGTTATTTGTCTGGGCTGAGATGACAGGGGTGAGAAGGATCAATGTATACGTGCGTTACGATGTATTGAGACTAGAAGCACTTCTGTACTGGCTCTTTCTGTATCAATTAGAGAAATGCAATGAACGAGACGAAGTCTGCATGCGATTCCTAGTAACTGATTTTGCTTGACTTTTGACCGCAAGCCCCGTACAAGATAACGGCGAGGGTAGCGGCGGTATGCTCGTAATGTTCCCTGCCTTAGCTTTTCGTTGCTAACATAAAACAACGGTGTTCGTCCATGAACATGGTCCGCGGACGACCCCGACGGAGACCGTACAATCAGCCACAATCGCACTACAACCTCATGCATATCTAGCGCTCCCCTTCACCCTCGATCACCACAAAACTATTACCAAATACATCCTCATACTTGATACCATCACAACTCTCCCCCCACCATGCACCTCACGCATCCATCCTGCCTGACCTATGCGAACTTTCAAACACCACTAAATCGGATATTATGAGTCCGAAGCAAAATAGGACAAGCCTAACTCTCTTCTCGAGAGAACTATAAAAGTGGTACCAATACCAGGCGGTGGTGGGAGGGCTCCGCTGATTGTGAGGATCATGACGGGCTGCTGCAGAAATGGGAGAAGAAGCTGCATTGTAGCAATAATAGACAGAACGATAATTGTAAATGGGATGAAGGTTGGAGTGGGAAGGGGGGTGGTTATCAATTACAGTTAGATTTGTATATATTGATTTTTAAAGAAGCTTGAGAACGCAATATGAATGGATAACGCTCCGACCGATGGAGTATACAGATAGGTGAAGAGGATGAGCATAAGTCATGAGTAGTGCTAAGGAGTAGGAAAGTGCTATTTCAGACAGCTTTGGAACGACTGGTCTACGTAGTGATGTTCGCTTATAGAATTTAATTTCGTGCTCGGTACACGATGGAAAGCAACGATCTTACGGGAACTGTGGAATGTACATGCTCCTAAGAGCCCCTTGCAAAACTCACGACTATTGCGCGGTGAAGATCCCCGATAGCTGAAGTATTTTACATGATGTAAAGTCGTTATGGAAAAACAAACCTTAGAGTATTCTGCATATATGAAAACATTCTAGTCTCAAGATAAAGTTCTTATCGTTCATGATATCGTCAACAACTTGCCTCAAGGCCAATCAACAGTTTCATCTGTTGAAGATGGAGCAGTAGCTTCTCCAGCTTCATCGGACCAATGTCCACAGCTTTACGAGGTCATCCACTACATCATTTCTCTCGGGCTCCGGTACTTTTGCATAATTTCCAAGATAAGTCTCTTCGTCCCAAGAAAAGGCTGAGGATGGAGCGCTGTCTTCCCACGCATCATATTTTGCTCTTTTAGATCCCATTTCGTTGTATTCGAGGTATCTCCTTGTACTCTGGATCTGCGTTCGCTCCTCTTCTCCAAATCGTCGTTTTCGTCTTGGAGCGATGGGAGGGTTTGATGTAGGCCCCTTGCAATACGATGGTGGGTTGGGATCTTCCGAGGCCATAAACATATTGCTCAGAAGTGGTCTTTGGCTTGCTGCGATCGATGGTGGTTCGTATTGCGACGATGCTGGTGAAAAAAGATAACAATGGGAAACTGAGGAGCCAATGCTCTTGCTTGGCTCGCTCCTTTCCGCTTTTACGACTTCGAGCCTGTGTATTTCTCTGATTGCACCAGTGAACCTGGAACGGGGCTCCGCGGGAATCTGATACTCTGGAGAGTAGACTTCTCGGACAAGGCTTTTCACGAGATTGTCTAAATGACACAGTAATTGCCATGAACTGTGCTGTTCACGCTGTACAGTCACGGGATCCATTGGCATTATTGGATAAGAAGCTGGTATATTCGGCAACGGCCACTGTGATGCAGGAGTATTCTGAAAAGTGTTCGCGGAGAAACTATTGAAAGTATGCTGTGGTGCAGGAGCATTGTGAAAAGCGGTCACGGGGAGGGTATCAAATGTATACTGTGGTGTAGGAGCATTCTGAAAAGTGGTCGCGGGGAGGGTGTTGAAAGTATGCTGTGTGGGTGCGACGTTTCCTTCTGTGGGCGCGGGAGCAGCCCTGCTGCCTATCATTTGCGGGGTCGGAGTAGAATGACTGGCCGGAACAGAGAGCTTCAGACTCTCAAACTTGCGAACATAATCCTCTTTCGCATGGACTAATTCTTCTATGATGGTCTTTTGTCTAGCTTCTTCGTAGACGCCAGGGACTGTTGCTCTTGACTTCTTCCTGATTGCCTGTCAGTAAACTGTCTTGATCACGCACTGGAAATATTTAGCAATGTGTCTGGAGACCAACCTATCTGATACATGTCTAGCGTATATCAAAACGTTGAGCATCAACGATATATTTGCTCTTAGCATATCAAGGCTCCCTCTCAGGAGCTGTATCCGTGGTTGTATGAAAGGCCACTTCAGTCTCTCCAGGGCCATTGTAGCTCTGGTGGCTCTGTGTCCTTGACTCAGATTTGGCATGTTCTTCAAAATCATCTTGTCTAATTCTTCAAATGCATCCAAGCAATCTTTAACAGTGTTACCAGCCGTTTGAACAAGATTCTCAGAGCAAATCCTTTCTTTCTCGTCCTGATCCCGGCGCAGAATTTCTCCTAACTCTTTAAGCACAGTAGATGTCAGCGATATGTCTTTCGATATTGTAATGATAGTACGGTCGGCACTTGAAATCGCTTCGCCAGATGTGTACAGCTTAAGGCTGAGGCGGTAGCCAGTGTCTGCGATTTGGACAATTGAGGCAAGAAGAGCTAGTTCCGCCATTATAGCTATATGTTTAGAATAGCGTACACGGCCAGTGTGAGATCTTCGGTACTGTGCTGAGAATTGATAATGAAAGGTCGTTGCATAGCAGAGCTGACGCTGAGAAGCGGGTCCAAAAAGGCTTAGATATCCGGGCCGTACTTAGGCAGCCGTGTCAAAAAACGCGCACCATGCAACCTCTAGCCTTAAGACGCCGCACAAGCCTTACCATAACCACCAAACCCAGGGCCGATGTGGGAACATCCTTGCCATGTCAAAAACGTCAGACGTCGTACCCACCATCCTCGAATGTTTACCTTTCTCTGTTTTTGTAGCTAGGCCGGGACCTTGACCGAAGTGAGAAGGCTTTGGCGCATTGGAAATTAGAACTCCTGGCTCCGCAAAGTGCGGTTAGGTCTAGGGTAGGGCTAAGGTTACTAACCCGATCAAGCAATGTTTCTCTAGGTTCCCCTATATAAATTTTAGAATAGCGGATCTCTATTACTTAATTAATTAATTATTTTATTCTCTACTATTAACTATTATATTACTTAGTAGTATTCTAAAGGGTTATAAGCCTAGGTTTAGCCTCGCTATATCTTTAGTAGTTAATTTAACTAATAATAGGGACTCTATTATAAAAATTTAGTATTAATACTATTTCCTTATAAAGATTTTTTCTACTATTCTATAAACCTACTCTATAATTAATATTATAGAATTATCTATTAAATAGAGGATTAAAAAGTTAAAGAGGATAACTAATTAGGCTAAGTTTAAATATAAAATAAAGGCTATTTAGATAATAGATAAAGTTTAAGATATAATATTAAGTAGAAATACTAGGCTAGTCTAATAAAAAGAGCCTAAATAAGTAATAGATAGCTTAGACTCTACTAAATCTAATTATATAGTTAAGAAGAAGAAGTAGGAGAAGTCTAATACTAAGTATTATATTATCGCTAATAAGTAGAATATAAAGAATAAGAAGGTAATAGTCTATCTCATTTTCTATACTAATAATAGATTAAGATAATATATAAGAGATCTTAAAATATATTATAAGTAGTAGAGGATATTAAAGAGAATCTATAGGGTATCTAATCTAGCTATAAGGGATATAGTATTATTAAAGATTACTTATATAGAGTTATCTTTATATAAAGGTATATAGAAGTACTTAGAGGTAATAAAGTAATAAAATATTATACTAAATTATATAGGATATAGTTTACCTACTTAGATTCTTTCTTCCTTCTTCTATATAGAATTAGAAGTAGGATTAAAATTATATACCTTTTAACTTATCTAATTAGCTAAGATATCTAGTAAAGAGTTAGATATTAATAAGATTATTAGTACTCTAGTAGAGTATAATAATAAGGTTAAGCTTATAGAGGACTTAGTAAAAGTCTTTATAGCTAGGTTTAGCTAATAAGAAAAAGCTAAATAAGATAAGGCCGCTAAAGATAAAAAGAATAAGAAGGATAAGGACTTAAAATATTACTATTATAATAGGAAGGGCTATAAGAAGAATAAATATTACTATTTTATTAAGAATTTATAACTACTTAACTAGAAACTCTAGAAGGAAGAGCTATCTATTAAAGAGATTAAAAAGAAGATATCTACCTTAACTAAGACTACTACTATAGTATATATCTTTAAGATAGTTAATATAGAGATTAATTCTCCTAGACTAGATAATAATAAAGAGGATGTAATATATATAGACTTTATATCTAATATATATATATTATAGGATTACTTAAAGTTTTTAGAGTATATTAAATTCTTTAGATTAATAAAAGATATAAATAGATAAAAGCTTTAGGTACTTAGTTAGGGAATAATTAAGTTTATAGTACTTCTTAATAATAATAATATTATTTAAATCTTATTTATTAATATATAGTATATACTAGTAATAAGCTATAATCTTCTATTAATAGCCTATATAATAGATAGAGGATACTATTATATAATAAATAAAGAAAATTTTAATATTATTTCGGAATTTTTAGGGGAACTAGTTATAAGAGGAAAACGTTATAGTATAGTCTAGTTATTAGACCTTAATTATTAATAACTACTAATAGTAATATATTTATTAAAAGTCCTAGAAGTAAACTATATTTTATAGAATTAATAATATTATTATCTTAGCTATCTAGGTTTAATAGATATAAAGTATCTTACTAAAATTATAGAAGGTATAAATAAGAAATTTGCTAATAAACTTTAAAAGTTAGAACCTAAGTATAAATAATATAAGGATTACTTATTTAGAAAGTAGATAAAGAAATATTATTATATATCTTATTAATAAGACTCTACTTAATAAGAAACTAAGCTAGGAGCCCTTATATATTTAGATCTTACTAATAGCGGAAATATTAAAGAAACTCTAGGAGGTTATAAATATATACTATCCTTTATTAATAATATTATTAATAAGATATAGATCTATCTAATTAAGAGAAAGTTAGAGGTTCTAAGTATTACTAGGACTTACTTTACTATACTAACTAATTAGGGCCGCTTAGTAAAGCTATTTAAGTTAGATATTAAATAAATTTATATAGGAATTAAGGAATTATTAAAAGAGAAGAGTATAATATAAATATTATCTATAGTTTATATACCTAATTAAAATATAGTCTCTAAGCGGATATTCTAAATACTATTTAGACGCGTTAAGGTAATACTAAGTAATAGGGGATTCCCTTAGATAATATAGGGTGAGGCTATTAATATAATAGTCTACCTAAAGAATAGGTCCTTATTAGTACTTAATAAGAGTACTACTCCTAAAGAGGCTTAAATAGAAAAGAAGTTAGAGCTTAGATATATTTATCCCTTTAGTTATACTATATATATATATAATAATAACCCTAAGTAAGATAAGCTAGATAGAAGATCTATAAAGTATAAACTTTTAAAATATAAGTAAGAAAATTAGTATTATTTATAGAATATTACTAGTAAGTAAGTTATAATTTCAGCTTAGATTAAATAGAAGAATAATTCTTCTATTAATAGGAAAGAAGAGAATAGTAAGATTAAAGATTTATAAAAGTTCTTTTCTTTTAATAGAATAAATAGTGAAAATATTAATAGTTTAGGAGTTAATACTAATATAGATAATTCTCTATCTAATTTTATATTAGAATAGGATATACCTATTTTAACTATTAAAGTTAATATCCCTCTATAAATTTTTAATAAAAATTTTAATAATAGTAATAATTTATAAGAGGAGGATATATATATTAATAATAAGGATAGTAATAATAGCCCTAAATACCTATCTAGTCCTTAACCCTAGAATCCTCTTATTAGGGAGTTAAGAATAAGGAATTAGCCTTATATTAACTATATTATATTAATAAGACCTTTTACTTAGAATTAATTTAATACTAAGACTATCTTTATTACTATTAACTTATCTTCTACTATATTAGTAAGTATTAAGAAAGCCCTTAATAAGCTAAATAAGAAGAAATAAAAGTAAGCTTTTAAAAATAAGCTTAAATCTCTTAAAGATAATAATATATAGGAGGACCTAGAACTAATATTAAAAGGTAGATATATATTATCTAGTTACTAGGTACTTATCTATAAGGTTAATACTAAAAGGAAGATAGCTTATTATAAAGTAAGATAAATAGTAAAAGGCTATTATTAAGTAAAAAGTATTAACTTTAATAAAATATATTTAAGTATTATTAAATCTATAAGTTAGAGGATTCTTTTAGCTCTAGAAACTAAATATAACTATAAAATAGAATATAGTAATATTATTACTATCTTTCTTAAAGCCCTTTTAGAAGAGATTATCTATATAGAATAGCTCTATAGCTTTACTAATAGTAATCCTTAATATAGATATTATCTACTAAGAGCCCTATATAGTTTAAAGTAATTCTCTAAAGAGTAGTATAAAACTTTAAAAGAATTTCTTAAAATTATTAGTTTTAAACGTCTCTATAAAGATTACTCTATTTTTATCTATAAGGATAGAGTAATTATTAGTATCTATATTAATAATATTTTAATACTTAGGCTATTAAAATTTTTAATATCTAAGCTTAAGGCTAATTTAGATATAAGATTTAGAATAAAGTATTTAAGAGATATATTCTATTATCTAGATATATTAATAATCTATAATAAGGAGAATTAGATAATATAGATTAATTAGATAGAGTTTTTAAAGTAGCTAATTAATTAATTAGATTTAGTAGACTATAATTTTACTTTAATATTAATAGAATCTAAATCTAAGCTAAAGGCCGCTCTTAAAGGATATTTAGTAAGTACTAAAGATATTATTATCTACTAATTATTAGTAGGAGCGCTATAATAGTTAGTTACTATAACTAGGCTAAATCTTATATATATAGTCGGAAAATATAAAAGATAGTCTACTAACCTTATTTTAGAGTATCTTATTACTATTAAGTAAATTATAAGATATCTAGTTAGAATACTTAACTATAGTTTACACTTTAAACTAATAAATATTAGTTAAGATATAAACTTAAATAATAAGCTTATAGAATAGATAGATTCCTTTTAGACTAATTATAAAGATATATTTAAAGCTATATTAGGCTATATCTATTAAATATAGAATAGCTTAATTAGTTAGTTAAGTAAACTATAAGACCTCTATACCCTATCTACTATAGAAGCTAAGTATATTACTTAATTAAATATTATAAAGAAAGCTCTATTTCTATCTTAGTTACTTAAGAAGCTAGGATATAATAAAGGAGATATAAAGTCTACTAAGCTACTAAGAGATAACTAATTAGTATTAAAGATAGCTAAGAACTCTATTAACTACTCTAGGATAAAATATATTAGAAATAAATACTATTTTATATAAGAATTAGTAGTAGAAATAAGTAATTTAGAGGTAGAATATATTAGGACTTAAAATATATTCGTTAATAACTTAATAAAGTTATTAGATCCTTAACTCTTTATTCTATATAGATCTATACTTAGACTAGTACTAAGGAGTATTAGGTAATAGTATACTATTATAGTTAGTAAATAGATATTATTATTTTAAATAGGAGTATTAGAAATTAGAACTCCTAACTTCGCAAAGTATAGTTAGGTCTAGGGTAGGGCTAGGGTTACTAACTCGATTAAGTAATGTTTCTCTGAGTTCCCCTATATAAATTTTAGAATAGCGGACCTCTATTACTTAATTAATTAACTATTCTATCCTCTACTATCAACCATCGCATTGCTTAGTGGTATTCTAAAGTGGCGTGAGTAGTCTAATGCCCTGAGGTAGAAGAAATCGCCTATCAACCTTGTACAGCAATCCCATAGCCCTGTAGGGCCGAGCCCTAGCGGCTCCTAAAGCATGGTCCTCTAGGTAGGTAGGGAGCAATATCTTGCGCGAGAGAGAACCTAGCGCCGGGGACCGATCCCATCGCCAAATTTTAGGGTGCCTCTAGGTCTCGGGCTGCGTGGTCGATACCTAGGTAGGTGAGTTCTTCTGGTTTGGGCATAGTAGTACGGCGCGCCATTAGTTGCAAATGGCTATAACCTAAAAACTCAAAATACCTAAGATACCTAAAACCAAAACCGACAGCCAAACTACGTAATCACTCACCATAGGATGGTACATAAAATCTATAGGCTGTTACCTAGCAACGAGAAGTACCTTCCTTGTAACAATCGTAAGTTAAAATCCTATACGATCACCAAAACCTGCGGCCAATTCTGCGTATGGTTTAGGGCTATGTTAGACGGCGCCCTAAGGGGTACCCTAACAAGAGCCCCCGGAGCAGCCCCCCAGAAGAGCCTCCCAGAGCAACGCCGGAGCACCACCCCCAGAGCATCACCCCCTTCGAGCATTCTAAGGCCATGTCGGGGCGGGGCGTAGGGGGGGTGCCCAGGGTCCCTTAGGGGGTATTCCGGAGCTGCTGCTCCGGGGCTGCTCCGGAGTGGTGTTTAGGGGGAGGCTCCGGGGGTACTGCTCTAGGGGTTGCTCCGGAGGGGGTGACCCCGAAGTAGTACTTCGGGTGAAACTGTCACGGTTCTAAAAAAACACTTCAACACTTCCTTTCAACATTTCCTTATGTCATGTCACTTTAGTTACCCAGCGTTTATTATACTCCAATACCCCTTTTCAATAGTTTATATTATATATTTAAGTACTAGTAATTCCTTTTTTCTTTTTTTTCTTCTTATATTTATCTTACTATATAAAATAAATTTTATTTTTAGATAGAACTTTAGAATCTTAATTTAATACCTTTATATCTTATTATTATAATATTATAAATATTATTATTATAATTTAATATTATTAATCTTATCTTATTATTATTAAATTTCTAATATAAAAAATTCTTAAATACTCTTTTTAATCTTAATACTTTTTTTAAATTATAGATAAATTTATATACTTTATCTCTATTATTAAAGGTCTTTTTAACTTAATTTCTAACTCTTATAATATTATTTTAGTTAAGATTATTAATAAGATTATAAAAATCTTTAAGAAAAAATAATATCCTTTATAAGATAAAGTTAATATCTAAGCTCTTCTAACTACTTTATTAGAATATTAAAATAAGATTATTATCTTTTAAATTAATTAAGACTAGGTTATAGAAGATTACTAAAATATTAATAAAAATATAGAGTTTTTAAAAATAAGAATTTAAGAGCTTTATTATAGGCTAGTTATTTATTATCTATTAATTAACTTAGAGATTAGATTAAAATTAGTAGATACTTATCTATTTAGACTAGCGCTCGTAGAGCCGCGCCCCTTATATCTTATACGCGCTCCCTATATTTATAATTTCTTTTTTAGATATATTCTTCTAATTATAATACACCCCTATAATTTACTTTAGACTAGCTCCTAATATTAAAATATATTTTATCCTTATCTTTATTCTTATAAACGCGCTAGTAAGATAAAATAAAAGATATATTAACTATTAGTATTTAATATTATAATAAAGTAATTAGAGAAACTAATCTCTAAAATATAATAATGCGTTTTTATTCTTAATTAATCTATTATAAATAAAAATAAGATTAAAGGACTAAGCTCTATATATTAATAAAATAAGATTAAAGGACTAAGCCTTAGAAATTAAAAAAGATATTTCTTAATATTTTTAATATTATTTCTAGTATTAAAAGAAAATTTTAAAATATCTCCTATAATAATATCTTAATTATATAGGTATCTTAGTCTTTATCTCTCTATCTATAAATTAATTATTATTATAATAGTCTAAAGCTATTCTAACTTTATTAAGTAGAATATTACTTAATAAACTTATAATAATATTATTAGATAAGTTTAGGAGTATAAACGTATTTTTATTATATTAGTTAATATTATTATTAGAGTTAATAAAGTTAAAATACCTTAGGATATTAATAATATTAAGTAAATATAATATTAGGTAAAATAATACCTTAACGATCTATTTATAATCCTTTATAAGCTTTATTAAGAATATAATACTATTTTATTTTATTTAAAAGATTAAAATAATATAGTAAATAAAGTAGATATAATATAAATTATAGCTCTAAGTACTTAAGGCCTTAAATATAATATATAATAGAAGGTTAGATAATTAGAAGCTAATAAGATCTACTTAAAATATAAGACTAAGAAGTTAAAATAGAAAATTATTAAGCTCTATACTAATTAATACTTCTCTAAGTAAATTATCTTTAACTTTATTATTATAATATCTAAGTACTCCTAGAAAATTTTAGATCTTCCTCTATTTATAGAAGTTAATAGTAAGGTATTATTAAAAGATTAGATTTAATAAATCTAAAATAAACTTATAATTAATTAAGATTATTATATAAATAAAAATATAAAGGTAATTTATATAATTTCCTATACTAGAAATATAGTAGTCTAATATATCTAGACTTATTAAATTAATAGCCTAGGCTATTTTATTAATATAGAGAATATAATCTAAACCCTAAATAATATTATAGGTAATCTTTATAAGAAGAATAATATATATTATAGCTTTAAAAACTTAAAATAAAAGAGTATTAAGCTATTTAATACCTTTTACTCTAGCTTCTATATATATATAAATTACCTAAAAATAGATAATAAAATAATAATTAATAAATTAAAAAATAAGGTTAATTATTATTTATAAGAAGCTATTACTATTTCCCTTATAAAGTTTAGAATATTAAAGTTATTAATAGATCTCTACTAAAAGATTAATTAATAGTAATAAGTTATTAGTAAGAAAAAGGATTATATAGTAATAGTTATTAGTTACTTAATTACTTATATAACCCCTATAGCTATTACTATAACTTAGATATAAAGAACTACTTATATCTTCTTATCTATTTATATCCTTCTAATAAAATAAACTCTAGAAGAAATAATAACTCTCTTTAAACCTCGTCACCTAATATCTTTTTATTAAGATAACTAGCTAGTTAAGAAAGAATTAATTAAATACTTCACCTATAATAAGAAAAAATATTATATTATAGAATATCTTAAGTATTATTATAAGATAGTTAGAGAAGTTAGTAGTAAAAAAGATATAAAGGAAGGACTTATTAAAGTAAAGTTAGTAAAGAAGTCTTTAAATTTAGAAAACTAGTTATTTTTAAGAAAGTTACCTCTAAAGACCTTCTATTCTTATTATTAATAGATTTCTATAATTTATTTAATAGATATTTATTTATATACTCTATTATATTATTAGCTTAAGAAAAGAAATATTAATCTAAAGCTCTTATTAATATTAATACTATTATTTATTTATAATTTATTAATAAAAAAAAGTATAAATTATATTTAATACCCTTAATATTATTTTTATATCTCTTTTAAAACCCTATTATTTCTATAAATATAATAGAAAAATAAGATGAAAACTAATTACTTATATTATATACCCCTCTATATAAGTTAGTAATTATTAAGAATCTATTATACCTATATTTATTATTAATTTAAGTAATTAATATATTATTCTTAAAAAGTTATAGATAAATAAATATAAAGTTATACTTAATATAATAAATAACTATATTATTTTTATCTCTAAATATTATAATTATAAAGAAGCTTTATAGATTAAATCTTTTATTCTTAGAATAAAGGTTAAAATAAAATTAACTAATATTAAACTTATCTTATTAAGAATTAAATTTAACTTAGAGTTTATTAAATTTAACTTAGAACTTAACTTAGCTTTAAGATTTAAATTAGGTAGATTTCTAAAAAAAATTAATAACCTTAAATTTAACTTTATCTCGCTTAAAGAAAATAAAGTATTAAATATTTATTAAATAAATATAATTACTTTTAATATATTAGCTCGTAATAAGAAGAAATATAAAGTTTAATATTTTTCTATAATTATTATAAAAATTAACTAAGTAATTAAGTAAAATATCTTTATAGAAGTTATATAGAAAGTAATATTATATATAGAGGATATAATTAGAAAGAAGCTTTCTAAGAAATATTATAATTTTATTAATATATTTAATAAAAATAAGATAAGAGAGCTCTTTTTATATTAATCTTATAATTATAAGATTAAGTTAAAGTTAGAAAAGAAACTACCTTAAAACTAATTCTACTTTATATTAGGCTTTAAGTTATAGAAGATTAAAGAATATCTAGAAAAAAACTTATAAAAAGGTTTTATATTACTAAATACTACCCCTTTATCTATAAAAGTTTTTTTTTAGATAAGTTTAGATAAAGTAATTATATTTACTTATCTAAACTTATCTAAACTTAGCTATTTAGTATTAGAATTAAGTGATACTTAGATAGAGCTACTATAGAATAACCCTATAAACTTATCTATAGGAGTTAAACTTATCTATACTAGTAAAAAAAAGAAATATAATTAATAGTAATTAGAAATACTATAGTAGTATAGCCCTATTACCCTATAGCCCTAACCCTAACTTATCTATACTAAAATTTAATAAAAATTCTAAATCTAAAATTAGATTTTAGAAAGGAATTAAGATAAAGATTATAAAGCTCTCTTAAAATTCTTATTTTTAGTACTAGGAGCTAAACCTTAATAAACCTAAAAAATATTTCTATATATAGTAATATTAGACTATTTTAGCGCATAAATTTTTTAAGCTTTTTTAGCGTAGATAAGTCTAGATAAGTTTAGATAAATTTATAAGGCTATTCTATCTTTACTAAAACTTACTAAGTTTATTCTATAGTTACTCTAGTTACTCTAGGGCTATCTATTATTCTATAGTAATATAAAAAAACTCATCTAAAAAACTTTTATAGATATTATATATTCTTAATATTATTTATTTAAAAGTATAATAGAAGTCTTAAATTTTATATAGATTATTAGAAATCTAATATTATAATAATCTAGAATTACTATTCTATACCTTTAATTAAAGAAGTACTAGTCTAAATAATAGACTATAAATATCTAATAAAGCTTAATATTATCGCTATATTTAATAAGCTTTATATATACTTTAATAATAAGGACCTTACGATCTTTATTATATTCTTTAGAGCTTTTAAGTACTATATATTATCTTTTAAACTTATAGAAGAACTCGTTTTTTATTAATAGTATATAGATAATAACTTATTTAAATATCTAAATAACTTTTATTAAGTATATTTAAATAATATCTTAATTTATAATAAGATAAAGAAGAAATACTAAAAATATATTAAGAAGATTCTACTATAACTTTAAGAAGTAGAGTTATAAATAGATATTAATAAGTATAAATTTTATATATAAAAAATAAAGTTCTTAGGCCTAATTATATTAACTACTAGCTTAAGAATAAATTTAGATAAGATATTAATAATTATTACTTAAAAGATCTTTATTTACCTAAAAAAGATATAAGTCTTTATAAAATTCTATAACTTTTACTAATAATTTATAAAGAACTTTTTAAAGATAATAAAGCTATTAATAACTTTAATAAAAAAGAATTATTTATTCTACTAGTTAGAGGTCTATAAAACTATATTCTAGAAAATAAATTATTAAGTAACTAGTACCTTAATACTATAGTATTATAAATAATTAAAGTCTATTATATTAGAAATTAACTCTTTTAATTATATTAATAATAGGATATTATTATAAATAAATAATAATAAAGTACTTTACTCTATAACTTTCTATAATAAGAATATAATATTAACTAAGTATAATTATAAGATCTATAATAAGGAATTATTAGTAATTATTTATTACTTAGAATATTAATACTCTAAATTAGAGTTTACTAATATTTCTATCTAAATCTTTATAAATTATAAAAGCTTAGAATATTTTATATAAATAAAAGAATTAATATACTAGTAAATAAGATAAGTTAAAAAGCTAGTAAATTATAACTTTAAGATTATATACTATATTAAAAAATTAAATAGAAAGGTAAATATACTAACTTATATACCTAACTTAGTCCTAATTAATAAGGAAGATAAATATCTAAAGTATTGATATAAAGTATTACTATTACTAGAATACTTCTAAGACTATAACTCTATATCTTTAGTAAACTAAGAGGTTAAAGAGAGGGGTAAAGATACTAGTATCTAAGTTAATATATTAATAGATAAAGAGTTATTATTCTATATAAGAGTTACCTTAACTAATTAAGATAAGGAAGATTATACTTATATATAAGAAGTATTAAAAAAAGACCTTATCTAAATATTTAAAGGTATTAACCTAAAGTACTATTTATAATATTATTATATTCTATTTTATAAAGATTACCTTTAGATTTTAATATTATAAAAGCTTTACCTAAAACTTATAAAAGAAAGCTATAATTTATCTATAAGTGAGTACTTAGAAAAAGACTAAATATTAGAAATATTAAAGTAATAATTTTACTAGCTAGGTATAAAAGAAAAAGTAGCTTATTATATCTATAACTACTATACCTATTAAAGAAGTAAGGCTTTAAGAGATAAGTATAATAAGCTATTATAATCTCTATCTATTCTAGAGTAATATTAGTAAGATATATCTATAGACTTTATTATAAGCCTTTCTATTTCTAATAACTAAAATATTATATATATACTTATAGATCGCTTTATAAAGAAATATTATTATATTTCTTATATAATTATAAATAAGAGAACCTTAATAGAAGCTATAATAAATATATTACTTAATTATATATTTTATATCTATAAATTCTTTAACTTAATTATATTAAATTAAGGGTTATAATTTATCTTATTAATTTAAAAGGTATTATATAATTAACTATAAATTATAATAAACTTATTTATAATATTTTACTTAGAAACTAATAAATAAACTAAAAAAGTAAACTAAGATATTAAGTATTAACTAAGGACTTATTACTTCTATATATAAGATAACTAGATATACTAGTTATTAATTACTAAGTTTATTAATAATAACGCTATTACTAATATTATTAATATATCTCTCTTTTTTATTAATAAAGGATTCTACCTCTATATATTATTCTTATTATTAGTTAAATCTAACCCCTTAGCTTATAAAAGGACCTAGGCTATTAAAGCTAATAGTATTATAAATAAGATAGTAGATATACTAGATTTTATAAAGAAGTAATCTATCTTTAATTAGAAATATATAATAAATTAAGTTAATTGTAACTATATTAATATCACCTATAAGATAGAAGATATAGTATTCTTATCTAATAAGAATATTATTATAGTATAACTAAATAAAAAGCTAAATAATAAGATATTAGGACTATTCTTAATTATAACTAAGGTAGAGTATTTATACTACCTAGAGCTTCTAATAAGTATAAGAATCTATAATATATTCTATCCTAGCCTTCTATATAAAGCTGTGATTGACCCTCTACCTAGATAGTATATCTTACTTCTAGAACTTATAGTTATTAATAAGGAAGAGAAATAAAAACTAAATAATATATTTAATACTCGCTTAATTAAAAGGAATTACTATCTATAGTTTTATATTTATTAAAAGAATAAGAAATAACTAGATTAATAATAGTATTATATAAATAATAAGGAATTTAAGTATATAATTAATATAATAACTAACTTTTACTAATACTACTCTATTAAATCTAGTAATCTAAATAAGTAATAAATAATTATTTATTATATTAAGGTTAATACTTATTTAAAGGAAAAAGTAATATTATAGACTAATTATTTATTATCTATTAATTAGCTTAGAGATTAGATTAGAGTTAATAAATATTTATCTATTTAAGTTAATGCTTATAAAGCTATACTTCTTATATCTTATACGCGCTCTCTATATTTATAATTCCTTTCTTAAATATATTCTTCTAGTTATAATACACCCCTATAATCTACTCTAGACCGGCCCCTAATAAGCTCTAGAATAATCTTAAGTAAACTTAATAAACTACTTAATATACTACTTAATAAGGAGCTTAGTAAGCTACTTCTATTACCTTAGTAATACCTATTATTTATATTTATTCCATAAAATATTTAGATCTTCTAGAATTTAGTAGGAAATAAGAAGACTTAGAAGATTTTAAATTTAAGTTTTAATAAAAATTATTAATAAATAAAGACTAGTTTCTCTTAAAGTATTTAAAAGTAGGTTATATCTTCTTCTAATTAATAGATAAGGCTATAATTTAGCTCCTATTTTAAGTTAATAAACCTAATAATCCTATTATAATTCTTAATATAGATTAATTTTATATTATTTTAAAACTAAGCTTTAAAGATCTAAACTAAAAAAATATTACTTAGAAGAAAATTACTAATCTTTAATAAGCTAACTAACTTTTCTTTAAATATCTAGCTAATTTTTAGTAATAAATTAGGGATATAAGCTATAATAAGATAAACTTATAGTTTTATTTCTAAAATAGTTTTAATAAGAAGTTTTAAAGCTACCTAATATCTATTAATACTAAATCTCTAACTTTTAATTAATTAATCGCTAAATATTAGCTCCTAAATACTTATTATTATCTAGTTAAACTAGCTTTTATATCTATATATATTATAATAATTATAACTACTACTACTATTATAGGGAACTTACTTATAATTTATATCTTTAATACTAACTCTAATATTATTATAGACCTTTTTATAGTAATCTCTTATCTTTATATAAACCTTTATAACTCTCTTATTACTAAGGAATATTAATACTATATTAAGAAGTCCTTATATCTATATTATAATAAGCTAGGCTACTTAGCTAAAGATTATAAAAAGAAGAAATAAGCCTAGGTTATTTATAATATCTAGATTAACTTTATTAATCTTATATCTATATTTATTATTCCTTTTAAGTAGAAAAAAGTCTAGTCCTTATATATTATTATATACTAGAACTTCCTAGTTATATTTAAATTTTAGTATACTCCTTAATATCTAGTAAGAAGCTATTATTTAGAAGGATTTCTAAAAGCTATCTTATATCTAGATATACTCTTAAATATAAAGATAATAAAATCTTTATAATCTAGCTTTCTAATACTAATACTATCGCTAACTTTTTTAATATAATTTATATAAAAATAAACTCTTTTCCTTATTATAATCTTAAAATACTTTAATAGTTAAAAGGCTTTAATAGTTAGCTAGTTATTATAGACCTTATAACCTAATATATCTAAATTTAGATTATTATTCCTAAGTACTTTATTATCCTAATAATCTTTTTTTTAATTTTTTTATCTAATAAACTAGTTATTCTTAGACTCTCTTAACTAGAGTAATATTAAATTATAATCTACTTATACCCTAAAAGAAACTTAATCTTTTTAGAACTACCGCCTTTTTTTAAGGGTACTAAGTTTAAAGTAATTCTTATAATATCTAATCCTTTTAAATTTTAAGTACGCTAAAATCCTCTAGAAATCTAACTTATTAGTACTACCTCTTTTACTTATATTATAAAATAGCTTAAAATTAAGCTTTTTTTTAGCTATTATATAAGATATTAAGAAGGCTTTAACTTCTAAGACTTATATTAATCTAGTTATAATTCTTCCTTTAAATTATTATAACTATTTAAGTATTTTCTTTTAAAATAAAGTGGATAAGTTATTATTTTATAGATCTTATAATTATAAAATTAAGCTTTAACTTAGTAAAAAACCTAGTTATAGCCCTTTTTATAATATATTTTAGGATACGTTTAAAATTCTTAAGAAATTCTTAAATAAAAATTTAGTTAAGGGCTTTATCTAGTTAAATATCTTATTTACTACCTTTCTTATACTCTTTATTTATAAGCTTAATAGAAGTTTTCACCTCTATATAAATTATAGAGCCTTAAATATTATTATAATAAAAAATTAATATCTACTCCTTTTAATCTAAAAAACCCTTATTTAAATTTACTATATAAAGTACTTTACTAAGCTTAATATTATTATTACCTTTAATAAAATTTAAATAATAATAGAAGAGGAATAAAAGATTATCTTTTAAACCTATTATAATTTATATAAATCTCTAGTTATACTCTTTAGGTTAGTTAATATCTTATTAATCTTTTAAAAATATATTAATAATATTCTTTATAAATATCTTAATAACTTTTATATAATTTATATTAATAATATCCTAATCTATAATAATTTAAAAGTAGAATATAAAGAATATATATAAAAAGTCTTAGAATAATTATATAAAATAAGCTTTTAAGTTAATATTAATAAATATATCTTCTTAATTATAAAAGTTAAATATCTTAGCTTAATTATTATTATTTATAGAATTTAAATAAACCTTAAAAAAGTCTTTATTATAATAGATTAACTATCTTTAAAGAATATTAAAAATATTTAAAGCTTTCTTAGCTTTATTAACTTTTATTAATAATTTATTTAAGAATTCTTTATTATAATTAGCTCTTTAATTAAGTTTATAAAAAAGGATTATATCTTTAATTAGATTTTAGAGTATTAGATTATCTTTAATAACTTAAAAAAGATCTTTATTTTTATTTTTATTCTTTTTTACTTTAACTTAAAAAAGAAAATTATTATAAAAATTAATATCTTAAATTATATTATTATTAGAGTTCTATCCTAATATAATAATAAGAAATAACTTTAATTAATAGCTTATTTTTTTACTAAAATACTTCTAATTAAATATAATTATAAGATTTATAATAAAGAGTTTCTAATTATTATTTAAGTATTTAAAGTTTAGTATCTAAAATTTAAAGAGACTAAAAAACCTATTATAATTATTTCTAACTATAAAAATTTAGAATATTTTATAACTACTAAGCTATTAAGTTATTAATAAGCTTATTAATTAGAATTTTTTTAAATTTAATTTTAAGATTACTTATTACCTTAAAAATTTAAATAAATAAGTTAATATCTTAACTTACTAATTTAAAGATCTCTTAAAGAGAGAAGATAATAGGTATTATAAATACTAATAATAAATTATCCTAAAGCCTAAAAATATTAAAATCTTTTTTTTCTAAACTTCGCTTATTTTTATTAATACTAAAATACCCTTAAAAATAATACCTAACTCCCTTAAATTAAGCTCTAACCCTAAAGATAAGCCTAAAATATCTAGCTTAAATAATTTAATCTAGGCTATTTATATTAAAAATAAGTAAACTTAAAAGATCTTTACTATATTTATTACTAAAAAGTAAAAGATAAAAAATTTTTCTTATTAAAATATAAAGTATAAGAAAGATATATTTATTATAAAGACTAGCTCTTTATTTCTAGTAATAATAAGCTTAAATTATAATTAATCTAAAAAGATTATAATATCTTTATTACTAGCTATTTAGGTAGGATAAAAATCTATAAGATTTTAAGTTATTATTATTATTAACTAGGATTCCTTATTAATATAAAAAGGTTTATTTAAAATTATTACTCTTATTCTTATATTAAAGTCTTTAAGAAGTATTATTATAATATTTTAAAGTCTTTAGAAGTCCTTAACTATTATTAATTCTATATCTTTATAGATTTTATTATAACCCTTCTATTAAATAAAAATTACTTTAATTAGTAATATTTTAATATCTTAGTAGTAGTTAATTATCTTATTAAGAGAAAGATATATATCCTTATAAATTCTATTACTACTAAAGATATTACTCTAGTATTTTATACTTTTATATAGAAGAATTATAGTTTATTATTCTTTATTATTATAAATTAAGATATCTAGTTTAAAAGCTACTTTTAATATAAGCTTTATTTTTAAATAAATATTAAAATTAATCTATCTACTATCTTTTATTCTAAAACTAATAGATAAACTAAAAATATAAATATAATAATAGAATAATATTTATAAATATTTATTAACTTCCTCTAAAATAATTAAGCTAAATAACTATTTTTAACTAAGTTTATAACTAATAATTACTTCTTAGAAATAACTTAATATACCCCCTTCTTTATAAATTTAGGATAATATCTTTATATAAGAATAAAACTAAAATCTTATTAAATAGATTCTATTAATAGAAAAGATATTTATAATTAACTTTAAGCTAATTAATTTATTAAGAAAATAAATTAAATTAATAAGATCTTATAAAAGTAGATAAAGTTAATTTAAACTAATTAAGAAGAGTTTAGTAATAGATATTATTAATCTATATTAAAGTATATTATTAAAGATCTTATTTAATTTAATACTTAGAATCTCTAAACTTAATAAGTTATAAAGAAACTTTTAAATAAGTTTAAAAAGCTTTTTTTTATTATTTAAGTTATTAACTCTTATATCTATTATCTAAAGCTTTCTTTAGATTAATCTTATTATAATATCTTTTATACTAGCCTCCTTAAGCCTATTATTAATAATTCGTTTTTAGGTTAAATCCTTCTAATATTATATTCTATAACTAATATTTAGGGTAATAAGTACTACTTTATAATAGTTATTATTAACTTTAGAATAAAGTATTCCTAACTAGAATTTAATATATATTAAGAAGATTTTAATAAATCTTTTTAGAAGTTATTTAAGAATATTTATAACTCTATAACTATCTTAAAGACCTACTTTTTCTAGTACTTTAACTACCTAGACTATAATACTTAGATTACTTTTAAGATAAGACTAGAAGATTTTTAAAAATTAAGTAATTTAGAGTTAGATATAAATAACTTTAAATCTAATTCTAATAATAATAGTAATAATTTATTTCTCCTTATAAATTAATAATATTAGGCGTTTATTTAGAAATTTAGATATTAAAGAAAAAGTATTATTATAATTCTAAAAAAATACTTTAATACTTCCTTTTTATATTTTCTTATATTATATTACTTTAATTATCTAGCGTTTATTATACTTTAATACCCCTTTTTAATAGTTTATATTATATATTTAAGTACTAGTAATTTCTTTTTCCTTTTTTTTCTCCTTATATTTATCTTATAAAATAAACTTTACTTTTAGATAGAACTTTAGAATCCTAATTTAATATCTCTATACCTTACTATTATAATAGAAACTACTATTATCTAGGCTATTATATTAATAATAGATAAAATATTATATCTAGGATCTAGAGTTAATACTTCTATTTAGTAGGTAATAACCTATATATTAGACGTACTATCTTATAGTAGGTAGTTACGTAGTTTAGCTATTAGTTCTAGTTTTAGGTATTTTAGGTATTTTGGGTTTTTAGGGTTATGGCCATTTTTAGCGACTAAAACTGGGACGCTTTGGGGGCTCTTTCAGGTCCAGCCCTACAAGGCTGTACAGTATAGGGGTTACAGTAACTAGGTGATCTCTTTAAGGGCTGACGTCTAATAATCTCACCAATCCTTTCACTAGATAGCACAATACATCAGCGCGCCGTCCAATTACAGTGATATCATATCATCAGTGACCCTTGAATCTTGCTGTTCCTCAAAGCTACCTATTCACAGCCACGTTAAGATGGCCGATGTGGGTAGTAGAAACGACGGAGTAATACAGCTTCAGTAAAGACGTATGTACGATGGGATAATTGAATATACGAAGAAAGTAAATTGCAATAGAGACAGCAGATTTCACGGGAAGTAAGGTAGTGGTCCGCTTAGCTTTTAGATGGGTCGGGTGGGAGACACAGTAATAAAGGTCGGATCCTTTATATTGCAATAAATATGAATACGCTTTCACGTCTCGTCAGCAAAATCGAAACTTGTAGATAAAGTAGATGGATATATCCCGCAGAATCCATATGGGAAAACGCCCATCATCATATCGTCGTAAACATCATTGTACACCCCTCTCTATTTCCCGCTCAGCAATCAAACAGATGACCCCGTCCCCATATATGTGCTTCCCCACGCTTTAAAAACGCCATCATTCCAACCTATCATCGCGCCGCGCAAGCCCGCTGGTCCAAGCTCGCCTTCATACACCGTCACCCCACCGGCTTGCGTAACGACCCAGACGCGCTCCGAAATGCCAGGAGGTAGCATGGAAGCGTACGTGATTCCGAAAATCAAGATGAGACCCAGCACCGCGATGCCGCTAAACATGGTAAACCACGGTCTCCGCATCTTTACGCCCCTCCACCTCGTACTGGTATGCACACTTGCCAATATGACACAGTCAAGCAGCTCCAACACGATTGCAATGGCTGTTCCAGCTACGGTAGCTTGCAGCCATGATAATTGCTGCGCGCCGGAGATGTTGATGCAGCCGACGCCTTTGCCGAAGGACTCGGCTATGGGCCAGTTGTTGCAGTTTCCGTCGAGGACGGTGATGCCGAAGGGTTGGAAGATGGGGGAACACCAGGAGACGGGTGGGGCGGGGAGGCGAGAGGAGTGGAGAGCGTGGGTGATGCCGAGGATTTGGAGGACGACGACGAAGAAGAAGAGGAAGATGGCGGTGAGGGCGAGGTAGGGGGGTTGTGAGGTGAAGAGGGGAGGAAAAGGTGGTGGGACTGCGGTAAACGGGATGGGCGTTGGTGAGGGGTTTCTTTCGTGCAGCTGGATCGATACGCCGGCTTCGAGGGCGCCGAATTTGGAGTTGTCATATTCGCGGAGGAGGAGGCCGGCGTCATCGGGGGAGCTGCGGTTGCGGGGGTTAATGGCGTGGCGGAGGCGGGTCAGGAGGCTGTATTGTTCGATTATGAGGAAGGTGACTTGAGCCATGCTGCCGGCGTCGATGACGAGCAGGAGGGGGGTCCATGTTAGAATTTTATCGGCGCCAAAGCCGGTGGATTTGTAAGCTTGGGCTGCGAGGGCGATGGTGAAGGCGGTGGCGGCTAGGCACCATGATTGTACTGTTTGCCATTTCACCACGCGGATTATCACGACGGGGATGTGTACGATGAGAACGACGATGGTGTAGATCCAGGGGAGCAGAGCGCCGCCTACATCAGGACGGAGATAGGAAGGTGCGCCGAGTTGGAGGATGGTCTGGTTAGCTACCTGGGCCCAGGTTATGTTGGAGGAGTGGGTTATTGTTTGGGTTAGGTTTTGGGGGCATAGGTCGAATATGGAAGCGAAGGAAAGTTGAAGCAATGCAAAACAACACAGGCCGAGGAACAACTTATGAACCATTCGAAGGACGGTGAGGAATTGGTGGAAGATGTGAGCAGCGCGTCTTGAATGAGGAGCAAGGTAAAGCGCTGTCGCTCCACTTTATACACGTTTGACCGGTGAGTTCCAATGCGAAGTTCCGTCTGAGCCTCAAAAGCTTATCTACCTACCTTATTTTGAGCGAAATGACAGCTGATATGCTAGGAGGTAGCAGTCGCATTGGTTCCCGGTTCGGTGAGTGCCGAATGGCTAGCTGGTACCCAGTATCAGTCAGCCTCGCGATATCCAGCAGATGCATTTTGCCGAGGGAAAGCGCAGGAAAGGAGTCATTCCGATACCGCGAGTTGCGGCTGGACTGGGCGGGATAGTGTGAAGCGGAGATATTGTACTACTCCGTACGTGTTCTACTTCGTATGTCTTACACGCTGGTGGCTTTCTGGATGTTGTCTAACGTTGTTCTAATTTCCCATTTGAGGAAGGGTTAAGGGTAGTTGCTCGCCTAAGAAAGGCGCTTGAGCGCGGCTTCTGTCTTGTGAATTTGCTCTGCCACAGCGCTCAGCATCAAGCTAGCCTTCTAAAGTCTATTTTTATCGTGCCTTTTGTTGTGGCTTCCCTTGACGTAAACCTTCCCACTCCAGAGTCCTAAGAAGATACCGAGATCTCGCAGAGCCGGGCCACAATGGAGCTTGAAATAGCAAGGTTCAAGCATCGTTGCCAGTATCCTTTCATGATGGATAAGCCGTGGCGATGATGCGCCACTGTCATTCTTCTGAAACAAAGAGGACTGACGGAAATCATTCTGACATGAGGACGATGGAATGGGTACGACAGCCCTCAGCCCTTTGAAATTTTTACGGTTCTGCTTGCCGGCGGGTGCTCCCGCCGCTAGTCCTCACATAGTCGATCGTTTGCGCCCAGGAGCTTCATGATTCTTACATCCTACTACATAGATCCTGTCACTAAATCCATCCCTCGCTGCAAAGCAAGCTCATATCTACCCAATCGATATAACTCATAGCTACTACGACTAGGTGCTACTTCACAGCATTGAGCAGAGTGTACGCGCATCAGACAGGGTGTATGCGGAATTGGACGTGGGCTACGCAGATGAGCGACCTATAAGTATATTCATGGTATAAAGTGATGTTTTGAACAGCACTTAAGATACTATAAGAAAGAATTGGGCAGCCTAACCTATTAATATCTCTTTATGGAGCCAGCCTATTTACATCTCTCGGGAATAAAGTGGCTTCGCGAACATCATTCAAGCCAAGAAATGATTGTAGCAGCCTATTTACACCCAAGCCACAACCACCATGTCTGGGCATGCCGGCCTTGAAGGCAGTCATGTAGGCGTGCCACTTCTCGGCCTCCGGATCCAGCGGTGCGCCACACACATTTGCGCGCATGGCCTCGCAAAGCTCATCATGTGAGTTGATACGCTGGCTGCCCGAGCAGATCTCGCGTCCACCTGCGATGGTGTCCCATGTATTGGAGAACCAGGGATCATCCGGGTTCGCTTGCGAGTTGAACTGGCGCATGGATGCTGGATACTGGTCGATGGTGAACAAGTCAGTCTGCCCAAGGTGAGCAGACGCGCGGAAATGTCGGCCGAGAGCAGCTTCTTCTTGGTCCCTAATTAAAGAAGCATTTGATCAGAACTGGGAAAGAGGGGTAGAAGACCGGGATCATGAAGGCATCAATGAGTTACTCACGTGAAATCTTTCTTGTCGTCCGCTTCGAAGCCAAGCTCCTCCCGCAGGATGCGCCTGGCCTCCAGAAAGGTGATACGTGGGATTTTACCATGCTCATCCAGGCCGATGCGGAATTTCTTGGCAGAGGGATAGAGTTTTTCCACGATGTCGATGAGGTATCGATACTGTTTGCGTTCCTGGAGGCCCCTAAAGACAAATACTAGCATCGATTCGATCATCTCGACCACTTCATGGTAGTCGTCCTGGATGACCATGCCTATGTCCAAGACGGTGAACTGTAGTAGATCGCGCGTCAATGGTAATTTACCAACATAATATAGGGCAGTGGAAAGGGAGGTAGAACAAGAGAAAAGCGTGTCTACCTCAGTCATGTGCCTCGCAGATGCACGAGACTTGATCTCAGCCCGAAACACGGGCCCGATCTCAAATACACGCTGCATATCCATGGAAAGCGCCATCTGCTTGTGATGCTGCGAGCTCTGAGCCAGCCAGGCATCACGGCCGAAATAGGGTAGATGGAAGAACTCGTTATCGCCCGCGATGGTAGCGCTTATAATGCGCGGCGTATGAATCCAGTGGAAGCCATTTGAGCAGAGGAACTCGACCATTAGCTGGCACATGCCGGAATGGAACTTGAAGATGGCTCCGGTGGCGGCGTTCCGCACGTCGAGGATGCGGTTGTTAAGCCGTTCCTCGAATTCAAATTCGGTCAATTCATCTCTGTGAAACGAGGGTAGGTTCGGAGACGCCTGTGCAATTACAGCTAAATCGACCACATAGACTGCATAAGCAATGTCTGAAGCTGCATCCTGGTGGCCGTTGGTATGAACTCCGTCGCCATTAGCTTGAGCTTTTTCAACAAGCAGGTGAATGTGGCCTGCTACGCGAACGATGGACTCAGGTGTCAGCTTCTGGGCTTTCTCCCATGCCCCATCTCCAATGGCCTTGGCGTCAACATTGGCCCTCAGGAAGGTCTCTTGGACTCTTAATTCCAGGCTTAGCTGTCCTGGGAAATCAGACTTCAAGACTGAATTGACTCTGGCATCAAAGGTTACTTCCTTCCCTTTCAAGGCGTGACGCGCTGGATTGCTCTAGTAAACGTGTCAGAAGCTCGCCGGCTGCTATGATATATGATAGAGTCAACGGCTCACGATGTTCTCGAACATGCTGTCAATAGTGACTTCAGATGAGTGCACTGTGTGTTTAGGTAGGGAATGATAATTGGTGACTTCCTGTGTTGGTGGTGGTGGTGGTAGTGTGGACGAGAATGGCGGAGATGTAAATACAGCTATGTCTTCTCCAGGGCTCGGAGAAAGCAGCAATGGTACCCGTCAAAAATGACGCCATCGGCAATGTCAAGATCAGCAAGCTGCGGGCGGCAAATGCTCTGAGGTAACCCTCTCATCTCAGTGGCCAAGAAGGATTTCCATTTCGTGGTTGGTTTTGCCGGTAGCTCCAGATCGCCTTCAAGAACAGAGCATGTGTCGCAACGCTAGGCAGTTGCCGAGATCGTCCGCAATATTCGGCGGGCTAGGCTTTTCGCCTTTTTATTTAAGTCTTTGAAAGATGCATCATCCTCTGTTGCCTTGTACCTTCTTACTTAGTAGCTTTTGATACAGCCCATCACACTTCCAAGATTCCATTCTCAGTCCTCATTCCTTTTTCTAAGCGCCGCAATGCCCCACGAAGTTCTTCCGGAGAAGATGGCTTCCCTGGCAGTAGTCGATTACGAAGCACTAGCGAACAAAGATGCCGCCGAGATCCAGAAGCTCGTGCAGGCTAGCCAGACAATGGGCATGTTCTACCTAGACCTCCGCGGTCCCAGGACGGAGGCAATCTTTGAGGACGTGTCGACTATTTTCAACACTGGTCGTGGATTCTTCAATCTCCCTCGAGACTCCGAGGAGAAGACTCAAGCCCTTCGCGAGGGGATGGAACGAGGGTAAGCAGGACATCATCACACGCAAGCGTCCTGTCTAGATTGACCGTCCTTTCTGAATACAGTTACCATGTGGGCAAAGGATTCGAGTACTATGAGGTCCGTGCCTTGAGAACCCTCTCGTCATAGTCCATCTTTGATTAATCCATCGCAGATTGCGCGGGATGAGTTTCAACTCGGCAAATGGGTCTTACCCGCCACTTTCGAGCCGGAAAAGGAACGCCTCACCCGCACGATCAAGATCTTCAATGAGGCCATACAGACGGTTCTCGCTGAGCTATGTGCTAGTGCTGACGTGAAGATCCCTGAGCTGAGTGACGATCCTACCGTTCCCAGCGATACAGCTCTCAAGCTGGTGTACAAACCCCCGATCCACGAAGCCGGCAAGGTGATTCACCCGTGGCACACCGATTTCGGCCTAGCCACGCTGCTATGGTATGACGAGGTGACCACGCAGGTGCCTATTTACGATGAAAAGGGGAACCAAACTGAGGCCTGGGAGACGGTCCCTGTCGTCGAGGGTTCTGTTCTCGTCAACGTCGCCGATGAGCTTGCGGCAAAATCAGGAGGACGTCTGCACTCGACTGTGCACCGGGTGGTGGCTCCGCCGGGTGACAAGAGAGTGAGAATTGGAATTATCTATCTTCTACGACCGTACGAGGCTTAGACAATTGCACATGTGAGGCATTCGAGGTGCGAGCTGAAGCTCCGAAACCCGGAGTAGAATATTAGATATTACGTTTGCAAGTTTGGCCGCGCCTTCTAAATTGACGGGGCTCTTCGCACAGTACACCAATCAAAATTATTCCAATTGCACATGCCGACCAGTGATCTTGTCAAATGACGATCCTAAACGTGCCCGTTGTCTCAGAGTGGGCTTTCACATCATAACTTCTGGGGTTCCAATCATTCCAAGGACATCAGAGATCGACTAGGTGCTGCAACGTCTAGATCCCACGCTCGGCAGACAGGAGAAGTTTGCCTACAGAAGCCTTGCCAAGAAGTCTTACCATATTATATTTCCCCACATGGATTCTGCCATACATCTCACCGCCAGTTTTACGACCAATTTCGCCTATCATCCATGGACGGCAGGCACTAAACATCACCAGCATCAACACTTACACCACTCTCTTACCTCATTATCCCTGCCCTCGTTGTCGCTCAGCTTCAGTAGTGGGAGGCCTAACGCCAGTGGAATACTAAAGATGATAATTGCGGGAAGAGCGCAATGTCATGATCTTAGTAAAGCAAAGAAGGATTTACTAAGCTCGAAGGATTCAGTAGCGCTCGGAGGATTTGATCAAGCTAATATAGTAAGGTAGTAATACTAACGTATAGTCTCTCTAAATCCACAATTTTTTTTCCGAGCAAATCCCTGCCATTGGTAGTAAAAACAAGCGATGAGATGTATGGCACGGATAAGATGGGAGTTCCCGCCTAGCATGGATGGCGAATCCATGTGGGGAACGGGGAACGCAACTCCCCCACAAGGCGGACGACGATCTTCACGGCTACGGATCGTTGCGATCCCACGCCCTAGAGATTTCAACGTCATGGCCACTTCATACCGTAACATCGCCCAATATGAAATCCACTCCTTCCACGTGCAACCCCATCAATAGGAGAGTTACGATGAGCTTTTACGTACGAAGGATTGGGATAAGAATTGTGATCTACCTTCCCTGTTACAAACGTCATAAACATAGCCTAATGCGGAGGTCGCTCCTTCCACTTACACTCATCACGATTAGCGTCTCGTGTACGGAGAATTCCAAATTACCCTACATATATCTCAACGTCATAAGGATTTTACACGGTAACAATGACCCAATACGAAGGCTACTCCTCAAACGTGGACCCACCAATAGGCGATTATCCAGCCTCTTGGGTACGGAGAATTTTCATCTACCCTGCGTGTAATTCAAACGTCATAAGCACATCATAAGGCAACATCGCCCGATGCGGAAACTACAACGTCCATCCATCAACAGACGGCAAAATGCCCCTACTATGAACTATTCTACTGATCGCTGGCACAGCTTCCTACCTCGGCCGATTACGAAATCAGTTGCAAGTTCTGAGCTGTCTTGATGTAACGGTGGTCGATTGAGAAACAGTCGGAAATTGAACGGCGGTGGAGAATCGAGAGGGGTGACAGATCCCAAATCTCGGGAGTTGGATCGGCTGCCACGTTGTGAAACGATGCGAGAAAAATAGCCTCGGTGGCCTGACACGACGTCGTCAGTAGTAGGCAGAATGGCTACGTCTGTAGGGATGTGTCCAGAGAACACGTTCTTCGGTCCTCTGTCCGAGACTCCTTACCATAAATATCAAGACCGCTGCAGAGGAAAAGGTTCACTCGCCTCACGGTTCCTCAACCACGATGCTTTTGAACATGGATTTTCCCAATGTTATGATATCTCATACTTATTCTGCTCTTCCCTTGGTTGTATTGTTGTTCGTCATCTTTTACTACCTCGGACACCTTAAAAGAAGGGATTTTAATGCGTCCACCAGCAGAGTTCAAGCTGGCACGTCCCAAGATCCGAAGAATCCCAAGTCAAATTCTCCGGCTTCCAAACCAACACAATGGTATCGAAACATGTTCTTCCAGCTTCAACATCTCGAAGATCATCCAGCCGTGCTCGAACCAGCCCGAGAAGAACTCCTGGCTATGTTCTCGCGGGGGGTTTCAATCGCCCAGAAACACCCTCGAGAAAGTATTCTCTCTATCGAGCACTACGATGCAAAAAAGGTCTGGGACTTTGTTGAGGATGAGCAGAATAAAGTCCTGAGGGAAAGCGGGGATTACCACCGGCGAAGAAGGCAGGGAAAAGGCCCTGAGCTGTTCGCAACAGCAGAAGCCGCCAAGGTATGGCTGAAACAACAGGCTCCCGTCAAGTTTGTCGACGGCGCCTGGCTCGCCCACACACACAAAATTACCTCTCCCTTTGCCCTTCGGGGCGTCACCAAAGCTGCCTGGCAGGTCATGTCGGAAGAGCTCGGTGATGGCGATCTTTCCAAGCATCACGTTTATCTCTACCGCCAACTTCTGGAAGATGCTGGATGCCCACTTCCAGATGGCCACAGCGCTGACTTCATCAAACCATCCCTCTGGGATGGGGTGAACAACCACGGTGCTTGGGAAGCTGCCGTAGCCCAACTTCTGATCTCATTATTCCCAAACGAGTTCCTCCCCGAGATCCTCGGCTTCAACATGCACTACGAGCTCATCACCCTAGACACCATGCTAGCGACTCATGAACTCAAGGCCCTCGGCATTAATCCTTACTATTTTCTCATCCACATCGCTATCGACAATGCAGATTCCGGACACGTGGCCATGGCTACGCACACCGTCACGCGCTACCTTGATATGGTGCGAGCGACTGAGGGTGAAGCGGCTCTAGAGCTGGCATGGAAACGAGTCCAGGTCGGGTATACTTTGTCTCAGACCCTGGGAGGTTCTCATTCTCACGAAGGGGAAAGCTCAAGCTCTGTGGTCACGAGTCCAGGCTTCCCGGCCCCCAGCACATCACTCGACCCCCTCGGCGCCCGCGTGATTGACATCTTCAAAGCCAAGGCGTCGGTCTCACACCAGTTCCACTGCCAAAGCCGGGTGAAAATTGGGGGTCAAACCCTGGACAAGTGGCTGGCTCCGGACATGTGGATGCATCCGCACCCGCAACATCATCTTCAGCTCTTGAAGGCACTGAGCCAGGCCAAGCCGTGGATCTATCCCGGGGCGAGCAGCAGGAGCCTGCTTGTGCGGGAGCTGTCCTGGAAGGGACGCATGTTTGGCGCTTTCACCCACGAGGAGGTTGATGCTCTCATCTCGTGGATCGACTCTTTGAAACCCGAGGACAACGCTTCACTGTACTGGAACTTCACTAGCCAAAAGCCGTTGTCTTCCAAGAAGGCTGTGGACGAGCTCCAAGACCCGGTTCGTCACCATCCGGTTGTGATGTCTCGCGGTGCGGCCAAGGTAGAGACAGAGAGCCTCACGGCAGGATTACAGGACCCTGGCTCTGACTCAGAACTTCGGGTAGAGCAAGAGCCCCTGACTCCACCATCTAACGATCAACTATCAGACGTAATAGCCCTCTGGTTCGCGCACATCGGCCTCCTAGAAAACACCATCAACACACCTTCCCAGACAGCGTCCCCACTCTACGCCAGCATCTTGCGTCTTCTACGTGCCCAAGCCGGCTTCGCCATCGAAAACCACATCGTAGCAGGCATGGACGAGATGAATCGGCTCTCATGCCCTAGCTTGGTCGACATCGGCCTAGAGCTAATGTCCCGCGCCGACTGGGCCCCCAGCACCAAGCCCACGTGTTTGCAGGACGTTTTCTCCCTGACGGACAGCAAAGGCCAGGGCGCCGAAAGTGCCGGCCTGGCGCACGACATGCTGCGCTGGGGGGCGCGACCCAGCGCGAATCTCGGCTTGCTTCTAGGCCTAGCGTTGGCGTTCTTGGAATTCAAGGATGCTGTTGCGAAGGCGCCTGGGCTTCTGGGCCAGGAGAGCCAAATGTCATTGGGGGCCATTGTGGCGAGAGAGAGGCAGAGCCTCGAGGAGTGCGCCCAGGAGTTGCAAAGTGAGGATGGAGCACAGTACAAACAATTGATCCGAGGCTATCAGTTGGGTAGGAGCGGCTTGGAGAAGTGTTTGTAATCAGGGATTTAGATTCCGAAGCAGGCAAAGATTGTCTGGGTTTTGAGGGTTAGACTGCATAGCTGTATATCATAAAAAAAAGGGACGTATATAGTATAGCGGGAGAACCTAGACCGTCTGGGTGTTGATCAGATCTTACACCTCTTAGATGACCGCGCTTGAAGCTTTTAGATGAAAAACTACGGCATTAGTTTGCCACGATTGAGATACATGATCTTACTGACATCGATATCTCATAGGCTCCCGCCGACTAGAGTTGACTTGATTGGGCGATCAATTCTGTTATTTTATTCTTTTCTTCTGGAATTTTCTCCTATCAGGTCGAAATTAAGAAGATCATTGCCTATCTCCTGTTAATAAATACAGCTAATTTATAAAAAAAATTTAACAATTAGTGCGGGGCTGGCTTTATCCCACGACGGCGCTACCTATTGAAGCTGTGTGTGTTATTTTTAAGCGTTTTTGAGACTAATGCTTTATTGAGGTGT
Source organism: Cladonia borealis (assembly GCA_018257855.2). Classification (NCBI taxonomy): domain Eukaryota; kingdom Fungi; phylum Ascomycota; class Lecanoromycetes; order Lecanorales; family Cladoniaceae; genus Cladonia; species Cladonia borealis. The sequence goes on along the minus strand of JAFEKC020000009.1, from coordinate 1,490,395 downwards.
GTGTATATTAATTGTATGTGATGGCACAGGATCGCATTGGCGTGATGGTTATACGCAGGTTGTGAGATTATGATGATGATGATGATGATGATGATTCTATACTATGTATCTGGGGCAGATTCATCTCATGGCCCGGTGGGGTTTGGTGTCCGTTCTAGATTAAGTCCAACGTAGCGGGGGGGAAATATTTGTAGAATTTTTTTGTTAGACGATTGAGGCTTATAAGCAACTTTTTGCTTTAGAAACTTGCTGGGATGGGAATGGTAGTGGATTACTTGTTCGGTGCGCTGCTATGGTTCTCCCTGACCATTTGCGTCATTGTTGTTCGTCGTTCAGGCTTTGTTTGGGGTTGGGGCCCTGGGAGTGGGTCTTTGTAGTAGGTGCTTATCGGTCTTCTTCTGGCTGAGTACTGGTTCGCGGGTCTTTGCCAAAGACTAGGGGATGTAATGAAGTTTCGAGATAGGTTTGGGAGACTCCGAGTTTAAGGGCGTCGACCATGGCTAGGCGCATACGGTTTATGTATTCGTTTCTGATGGTGCCGGGTAGGGGATATTCGTAACTGATATATATCAGTGCCTTACGGGATAACTTTTCACCCTCTTCGCTTATTGGTACGGAGCCTGGTTCTTCAGCCTTGCTGGCGCTTGGTTTCTCGTGAGAACGCTTGAGCCTTGGCTCCGAGTCACTCTGATGCGAGGTGGTTGAGTGTTCTGGAGAAATTTGCAGATGCGTATCTTCCACTGCGCCATTGGAAGCTGTGTGATTGTGCCCTGGACTCGCGGCATCGACCGAGGGTTCCTTTTCGGTCAACCTAGACTCGGCGTTGTATGATGCCAGAATCCCAGCCGCATCGGCGGGTGTCCTACCCTCAAGTGCCGTATCTCTGATGTGCTCAACTTCGATCTCAAATTGTCTTTCAGCATAGAACTTTCGCTCGACATTCTCGTAATGTCGCAAAGCTTGGATATCGCTGGGTGAGACCGTGAACACGATGCCCTCCACGAAGTCTTCTGGATTTCCTTCAATCACGTTGGCACCACCGCGGCTATTAATCTGCCATTTGTAACTTCGGAGTATGCCTTTAGCAAATAGCCTACTATCGGAACAGCGCGCTGCCATCTGTTGAAGATGCATATTGCTACCGTATGAGAAGTACAATTTGTCGGCTCCTGACTCCTCGGGGCCAGGTGACTGGTGCTTGAGAGAGGACATCGTGTTGCAATGTACGTCTTCTTTTCCAAAGAGTAAGGAAATAAGTAAGGCGCTCGAGATAGGAAAGAGCAGCTTTGGGACGTAGCCAAAGCGAAAAACCTGGCATTGAGAAGCCAGTCACAGGAACGACTAACACGTCATAATATATACGTAAGTCCATACTCGCGAACCGAAATACAGCAAAGGGTTTTACTCGTCGGGCCTACTCGGGGGGTCTGAAGGATGCAGGATTCCACGAAGAGCATGGATGTTAAAATGGACTACAAGAAAATTACCTTATATTTCGTCAATAAGATTAGAGTTGAAATCCTTCATCTGACGATCCACGGCATTTCCCCGTACCCATGTACCACGTGTAATGCCGTCCAACCAATCGGTGACTTCTTTGCTTAAAAGTCGATCAGTTGCTGTACCGCTAACCAGCAGCTCAGCCAAAGTGGACGTCACGTCATATCGATCCAATCAGCGACATTCCATCCTGGATTGCGGTTCCTGGTGTATGTTAACTACGTAGCCGTTTGTCTTGACGACGATTTCTCCGCATGATGACGGAAGACTGTCCGAGACAAGGCTGGTGCATGTTGTCATGTATTTACTTACTCGAGGCACAGCTTTAGGTCCCAAAATGCGGGATGAGTCAGCATGTTGGAGGGGCATCTCCATTCTTCCTTTTTGCTTATGTTCCCATTGCCATATCTCCTTTTCCTCGTTTTCTTTTTCTGCTCTTTTATCTCTGAACAGGCAATGGCAACACAAACTCAAACAGAAACCGAGCTCACAGACTATGATGCCAGATCTGAAGTTGCATCCGAGTCGAACTTGAATCCAGCGCCGGCCTTACCCCCAGTATCACGCAGGAAGCAAGCCGCAGTGCTTTCCGCTGCCTTTGCGGCTATAGCCCTTACAATAGGTTACAATCAATGCTACGGCGTCTTTCAAGAGTATTACCTCTCGTCCAGCCAAGATGTTCTGGTGCCATCACCGGCCTCACAGGCCTCACCGCAGACGGCGTGGCTCGCCTTCGTAGGCTCGCTGTGTTATGGGCTTACATGGGCAGGCGGCATCCTCGTGAATCCTGTCATTTCACGTCTTGAGGAGGGAAAATGGCCCCCAACCACGCCCTCAACTCGGCTATGGCGCCGCAGAATCTCGCGCTTGTTGGCACCACGGACAGTCCCCATCTTCGGGGTAATCATGGTGTCTGCTGGGTTCGCTCTGGCCTCTGTCAGCACTTCTGTATGGCAGCTTCTGCTTACACAGGGGTTTTTGGTTGGCTTTGGAATGTCACTCCTGTACTTCCCGCTTCTAGCACCTACGCCTGAGTATTTCAGCAACCATCGGGCCACGGCCATGGGCTTCGTAAGTTTCCCGTCCGCGATTCCAATTCTTTCCTTCTCAGATGTGGCGTCGTAGAACATCATGTCTTTCTATCGTGAATGGAAAATATATTTCAGCTACTTGGATAATGCAGTCTTCCCCGTAGAATTCTCTAGAGGTATTATTGCTAAGTCCGATTGTGCATCTCTTAGGTCCTAGCTGGCGGTGGCACCGGCGGCCTCATACTCTCACCCGTGCTCCGGGCGCTTCTCAGCTCCGTAGGTGGTCGCTGGACCCTCAGGATCTATGCCGGTTTCAATCTGCTCGCCGGGTTACCAACCGCCTGGGCAGTGCCACGGAGTCAATTTACAGCAAGTTCGACCGCAGAAGGCCCGGAGAAGCGAAATACCCACGTCTCAAAGGATTTGGCCAAGAGGCCGACGTTCCTTTTCTCTGCTGTAGCTGCGTTTCTTCAGGTTTGTGCTCAACAAACCTTTGCATTGTTTTCTTAGTGGAAGAGTATTAGCTTTGACTCTGAAGACTTTGCCCATGAAATTTCTGCTTAAATTTTAGTTCTCATTCGTTGCATCCATCCTCAAGCCTCCGTAACTGACCTTTAATCCCTCCAGGCGGCCGGCGCCCAACTCCCCCTCTCGTTCATTCCCTCCTACACCGTAGTTCTTGGCCTCACCGCCTCCGAAGGTAGCAACCTTCTCGCGGCCGCCAACGCCATCAACGCCGTGGCGCGCATTTTGACCGGCTACGCCGGCGACCGACTCGGTCGGCAGAACACGCTTGTCCTGACGCTCTTCCTCGCCGCAGCCAGCGTCTTCGCTTTCTGGCTCTCCAGCGTCCTCACAACAACCGCCTCGACCTCGCACTCGCTCTGGCTGGCTTTCATCGTATTCTACAGTTTCTCTGCCGGTGGGTACTATGCGCTGTTTCCGGCGCTCATCGCAGAGGTCTTCGGCATCCGGCAGTATGCTGCTGTGAATGCGTTTATACTTTTCGTGAGGGGTCTGGGCACTGTTTTTGGGAGTCCTGTTGGAGGGCAGCTGCTCGGGAGTTCGGAGGAGGGAAGTAGAGCGTATGCTAGTGCTGCGTATTGGGATGGGGCACTCTTGGCGGGCGCGACGTTGTGTTGTGTTGGGGTACGGTGGGCTCATGGAAGGGGAAAGCCATGGAAGTGGATTGCTTGAGATTGATGTACACCATGTAATTCTACAAATAGATGTTATAGATAAAATGGAGCAGCTGTAAGAGTAGCTTAAACGTAAATTCTTATCTTAGACAAAAAGTGAAAACTTATCTGAGGTATAGGGGTCAGCCAAATCAGGCTCTCTTGTGCTAGGCCACCGTACTCCCTCGCTGCTCCCTATCTTAGTTCGAACGGTAGAGTAGGCCTTGGTTCATACCCCAGACAATAGCGTGAGGCGGCATGGCGGTCCGGGGCGGTAAGCTAGTGCTCGAACAACAGGAAGTAAGTTCGAGCAACACAATCTCTACATTGACGATCAAAGCAGTATAGTAAGTAGCACAGAGCAGTCGGCAAATTACTTGGATTCGCTCAACCCAGCCGCTCGCCAGAGAGGTTGGTAGGTAAGATATATTCCCTTTCCTCCGTCACTGATCTACCCTAAACCAATACATAGGGCCTTCGACCACGCACATCCATCCAACCATCAACCAGATAAAAGCGATTCAGCTATCCACCACTGAAAAAAGCCAGTCTAAACGCCGAATACCAGGACCGCACTGTCTGATCACAGCGCTATGCCGCGCGGAAAAACTCGCATTGCAATTGTTCGCCCATGCCAGCGAACATTGTCACAAAAGAAAAGATCCGGGGTATTAAAAATTTCATACCAGTATACAGGTGGGCCGCCTTAGCGACAAGCGGAAACGAACAACAAGTGGGAAATAAATATACACAGCTCCAATCCTACACCTCTCTGACTAGCTCGAGGCAAGCTCTCCTGATTAGTCGTCGAGAACAACGGGTTTCTTCTCCGTGCCCTCAGGGCTAGGCGGGACCACAACCGTCTTGGGCGGTGGTATAGTTTTGTTATCTTCATCTGCAGCCTCATCACCACCATCGTCTTCATCATCTGGCTCCTTGATCTCGGGTATTGTTTCGCCCTCCGTTTTGGGGCTAAGCGTATCTCCTTCATCACCAGCCGTGCTGGTGCTGTCTCTTGCTCTCCGCCTGCGACGGTTTTGTCGTTCGGTGTCAGCACTTTCTCTCCTGCGCCGAACCCTTAGACTGCCACTGCCATCTCGACTGCCGGGTCTAGCGTTATCAGCATCAACGTCACCGCGGAGACCTTGCAGCATGCTAGCTGCACGTTCTGCAACGTCTTCGCCTTCGCTGATAGGCTCCATTTTGTCGCCTGATTCGCCATTGGTCGCAGCACTAGGATTTAGCAGAGACTGGTCCGCTTCGTCATCTCCGCTTCCATTCTTGGTTAGATCGCCAAGGTCGGGGATAGCCTGGCCACTGGCAACACGTATTTGGTGTTTATCCTTCAGCCTTGCTCTTCGCCTGCGGTCACGTTGATCCCTGGCTTGTGGTGCAGCAGCCCTAAGCTTTTCGAGAAGCGAGTCCATGGCACCAGTGGATGATGGAGACAAGGCACCATCTGGGGTACCAACGCCCGAATTAGCCGCAGCAGGGTTGATGGCCTTTGGGTTAGCACGTTTGCGAGCCATGGATGCTTCATTGCGTCGGCGTGTCTCTTCGGTAGCCATGTTCTTCTCCTTGGAACGCTGCTCAAGGTTAGCTTATTGTGAAGGTGTGAAAGGAGTGCTTCGCTTACCTTCCATTCCAGGACGAAGTTGGCCAGCTTGGAGAAGAAGTCCCGTCGCGAATTTTCATCTGTGCTGTCTTCACCATAGAACGTCATGATATCATCGTACGTTCTGCTCATTTCATCTAGGTAAAGCTGCATTTGCTCTGCTTTCCGCCTTGCATCCTTCATGGACCTTTGCACAACTTGGCTAACGCGATCTTGTGGGTGGAACTTCTTGGGATCGCTGAGATTACCCGAGTCAAGCGACATCTGGACATTTCTAATGTTGTCGATGTACTTCTTGGCATCCATTCGAAGTTGTTCGACGTTAAGTTTCTGTGCACTTACGACACCGGCGATATCGTCAACGAAACCCTCCCATTCCGGGTACTGATTTCGAACTATCCGCTCCACAAGGTCCGCAAAAGTGGACTCGTTTTTTTCGTCTTTGACCATGGCCAACCGCCCTAGAGAGCTCAATTTGAAGCCAGTGGCTTGCTTATTCGAGTCATTCATGTAGTTGCCAATATCTAGGATGAGACCGAGGACATTCATCAAAGCTACAGAATCTCGAAGCGATTCAGAAACTGTCACGACTTCTTTCAGGTGCTTCGAGACCTCATCGTATTCGGACTCGAAAGTTCGTGTGAGGACTAATGCTCGCATCCTCGATTTCCAGTAATGGTTGAGCTCGTACGCAGTTGCCAAGTAGATTTGATCTTCTCGAGTGAGTTCGCTAGGATCCTGTTCTCGCGAAGATTGCAGTGCATCTGGCCTAGTCGGGTCCTTGCTATAAGGCGCCATGAGTTTGGCAGTATTATCAGGCACTACGCAAAGATCATCCCTTTGCAAGAAGTCCATAACTACGTGATTGTCCAAGATGTCTTTGTCGCAATGGATAATCATGCGTACAATCTCGTCAGCAGAATACGTCGAGAACTTCGACATTGCAATCAAGAATGTTTGTCTCAAGTCACTAGAGATGATTTGCTTCTTATCGGACTTCTTGCCACTGGAGCCGCCGATCTTCTTGATCTCTTTGGCCATGAAAAGTTTCTCCACTTCGTCTAGAACGCCTTTTCTCGACAGCTCCATGTACTTCTCTTCTTTAGCAGCATGTGTTGGGGTGTGGGTAGCCCAAACAGTGACTTGAGGAGCATCAACTTTGTCCCAATGAAGTGCCTTGAGCTTCTTCTTCGGACGAATGAAAGGCAGACCAATTGTGGGTGGTGGGGCGAATTGAGTTTGAGGAAGGAAGTGGCCTTTCATTTGACTAGGCAATGGAGGCGCACCCGGTATTGGAGGCGGGCCAGGCGTTGGCGGTGGGCCCATTGAAGTGTGTGCCGAGCTTCCTGCTGATCTAGGAGTACCTGGCATTGGTGGCGGCGGCGGAGGTGGTGCACCAGAGGAGAAACCGGGCATTGAGATAGAAAGAGGGAGACCTGGGGTGGCAGGGGGTGGTGGTGGAGGTGGAGGAGGAGGTGGTGGAGCGCCACCCTCGAAGCCGGGTAAAATGCTCTTAGTAGGTACTGGCGGCGGTGGCATATCCTTCGATTGCATGTCGTCGAGGTTCTCCACCTTTGGTGGCATTTCGTCAACCGGAGTCTTAGGCTGATTTGACTCGAGGCTTGGGTGAGAAGTCCCAGTCGTAACACCATCTCCTTCAGCATCTTCATCGTCGCTGGCATCGATACGTCGTACCTTGGCAGCAATCTCGCCGAGAAGACCAGTTGCCTGTTTAGTACTCATTTGTGGCCGTCTCATTTCGATGATCCTAGGCTTCTCGTAGATGACAGCTTCGTCGCCTGAGCCCTCGATCCGGTAATTCTCCTCTTCACTAGTAGCTAACGCATCGGCAGCGGCGCGCCGCGGTCCCTTTAGCATCTTACTCCTCGAAGTCATGCCTAGGGGTCCTGAACTGATTTGTCTTGTCATCCTTGCAGAGAAATTTTCTTGTTCTTCTGCACTGTCGCCGCCGTCCATTTGCTCACGGAGTTCACGTAGCCTGTCCGAAGGACCAGTTTGCTGCCAGACTTTACCTTCTAATTTGCACTGCGTCTTTGCGCGTTCTAGCTGCACCTCTAATCGAGCCATGAGGCCTTCGCGATCCAGAATACCTTGCATCTTCTTCGGATCAGTCGTAGCAAGGGTCTCAGGGACTCCTTTCTTAGCAACTGCGGCGGCAAAGTCTTGTGCATCCCGTAGCATAAGATACAATTCTCGTGTTTCCAGTTCATTTCTTTGGAGCTCGTTTGCCCGAATACTTTGAAGGTCAGCAAGCTCTGCCTTCAATGCGTCGTTCTGCCGCCCCTGGAGCTGTATGACTTGGTTTTGCTCTTCAATCTGCTTCTGCAATTTCGCTACGAGACCATCGGCCCCCATGTCAATCCTGGCCTTCATTTCATCACGTTCGGCAATAGCAGAGTCCGCTATTTGTCTTGCTTCTGTGGAATCATCGAGCGCCTGCCGTGCTTCGGAATCAGTGTGCAGCCTATCTAGTAGGCTTTGTACCGAGAAATTGAGACTTTGCTTGAGATCCATATCGGGTAGCCTTCGATCCATTGCAACGTAGCTAAGCATGGCGTCAACCAACTGGAACATCCGTAATCGATCTTCTCCGTCGTTATCCCGGATTAAGAGCATATGCTGCATCGCAGAGAGGAAATAGTCCTGTGCACGAGTTCCCTGCACTTTTGACTGGATTGCATCCACAATCTGCGCCGGGTCTTGCATGTCCTTAACTTCCGCCTCGATGCTATCTTTCATACTGCTATTCTCACGCTGTAGGAGATCCTCGTAGTCGATCGCCTCGTTCTCTCGGAACCGTTCAACCTGCTTATTTATGGCCTCGTACTGGAAGTCCTCCATTTTGTGCAGGATTCTTTTTATGCCGCAAGACGTGAACTGAGCACGGATGTGACATCGTAGGTGTAAGTCGTGTTCCGGTGCATCGATGATCATATTGAGCAAGAACAGCGTAGAAAGGGCATATTCCATTAGAAGATTTTCCATTCCGATGCCTCCACTCCGCACTTCTTCGCTAGCTCCTACAAGACTTCCCATCTTGCCTCGACCGTCGATCGTGACTTCAACTATTCGCATCCAAGCGTCGAACCGGCCGTTTTCTACCTGTTGGGCTTTGACATGATCCATTGCCTGGAGGACCTTGAGATGGCCCTCCCCTTCGCCCCAATGGCATAGGAAAGTCAAGACTTCGCTCACCAGCTTTCTGGTCGTCAATCGGGGCGAGATTAGCGAAGTTGCAAGTGCAACAACAGCCTGCTGATGGTCTAAAGCATCATCGGCCCCGTATTTGTTGTTCATGAGCGCTTTCAGACATTTGATAATGTCGTATTCCCGGTCGAGGTCCTTGTCGCTTGTGGATCCTGTTGCAGGTGCAGGACCTTGGCCTTGCTTTCGATTGATCTTCCCGAGCACATTGGTTAATGCAACTTGACCCTGTGCCTCCACGAACAATTTGACCCAGCTTATTGGTTGCGTCCTCAGACTAACGCTCAGACTCCCTAGTTGCTTAGGGGTTATGGTATCATTCATAACCTTCTTCACGTACCACTCAGGGCTTCCCTCTTCATCAGCGCGGCTAAGGATCGATGGAATTCCATCGTGACTTAGGACTGTATTCCGGGCGTTAGTCCTTCTCTTCTGTTCACCTTGCCATTCCACGAGCTTGTCTTGGTGGACCAGTTGCCATTTCTTGCTTGTGGGATATGCCATCATTTGTCGTTTTGCTTGATCGGGCATAGCTTGCCAATTCCGCTTGTTCATCATGTCCAGAAATTGTGCCTCGACAATTCGATCATCTGCAGGGCGAGGGAAGTAAAAGCCATCCGGATTGAAAGATGTCGTAGAATTGAAACCTGATGCTTGTTGAGGGGTCCACCCTTTGGTACTGTGAGAACTGCGGGAGTGCGATGTACCTGGCCGCTCTTGCACAGCTGTCCGTGACGAATTGTCCGAGGAGAAGATGCTGGAGCCGTGTGTGGCAGAAGAAGCTGCCGAGAGCACGCTCATTTGGTCGAATGAGTTTCGGTGATTAGAAGAGGTCTCGTTAGTAGAGTTGGAAGCGTGTGTGCCTGGATGGTCGTTATAGATGCTTGCGGAGTCGGTTAGTAGTATAGGCTTTCGACTGCTGTCACGTGGCGGGAGGACCGGGACGGGCTTGAGCGAAGACTGGGAGTGAGGTGGAGGTCTTGGACCAGTAGGGTGAGCAGACCCATTTGCTGGCTCTTGAGGACTCCACGAAGGATACTGGTGAAAGTCCTTTCCTCCTTTGCCTAAATGATGTGGTAACGGCTCCCTTTGGGACAGCGTCTTTTCATTCTTTGGCAGATACTCCACGGGGATTGGTGACCTCCCGTCTGAAGTGGTATTGTAAGGTATTGAAGTAATGACACCGGCAGTCATAGACAGCCCAAGGTTCTCCTCTGTTCCCGAGTCCTCAGATGGCATGTTTGATCTGTGGGAGTGTCGTGAGGACCGCGACCCATTCGCGCTGGAGGTGCCACTGGGCACTTGTAAGATCGACCCTGCATCGTCTTGACTAAAATCATCCTGAGACTTCTCCTTAGTCTTTCGCCCGAAGAACGACCTTCCTCCTGAGGATTGCCGTGTCTTGTCCGCGGATGTGTATGCTGTAGGCATTTCTGATCAACAAACCCCTCCCTTCGCTTCCAGGCGTCGTGATGGCCGAATGGCCTCCAGCTCGACGGCACGACCAGATGGTCGCCAAGTCAGAGGTCTATGTGAGGTGGCTATGATAATTCGTGACTATGTGCTGTCATGTTTAGAAATTCGCCGTAAGAAATGTCGGCTGGAAACGGGCTTCCACCAAGGCCGTTTACAGCACTGTAAGACTGGCGCCAACGGGTGTGAAACAAGCCTGTCGAAGGCTGCAGTTGTGGAAGGGAGTTTAAGAGGTGCGTGTGTTGTTCGGAGGATGATAGCTTTTCGCCTCGCAAATCGGTCTGGTCGATGGTGCTCCCTATCAACTTTCGTTGCCGCATAGGGGAATCCCTGCGGCGACCCTGCCATCCCTGAAATCCACTAACGCTAGGTCCGTAAGACACGCGGACCAAACAAGCCATCAGATACTACATTCTTCCATTCCACCACATGGCGGCATCTACGCTTGCTGTACCTGTGTGGCAACGCTGATTCATGTTTCTTACTCCTGCCTTGTTTCATCATTATCAATAGTTCAGCCTGTCATCCCTTCCCACCTCTACGATGCTTTGAATCCGTCTATGGAGGCTACATCTACCGCCCGAATCATTTAGCTGAAAAATCTCCTCGAAGAAGGCTCGGTCCGCTTCTCAACATGAGTGGAGGAAGTTCCAGCTTATGGAAGGTGGGAAAGCCTTCGTCATGCCACGTTGACTGATACTGATAATCTTCCTGTTCAGACCCTCCTCCTCCCACCCATCTTCGCTCTTCTCCTGTACCTCTTGACAACCTACCTCATACTGCCCCACTATCGCCGCCTTCGAGCCCACTCTTCCTACACCCTCCTCCCATCCTCCCTCACGCCCTCATCCCCCACCTCACTCTCTTTTGCCAACGGTCTCGTTTCCCGTGTCAATGCATTCATCGGCCGAGAATCAAGGCGCGGGAGCGGGGAAAGCCTGATGGGAGATGAAGAGTTAGAGGAGCAGTTTGCAACCCTACCGGACACTATGCTACATGAAAGAAGTGATCTGGCAAGGCTCGGAGATGCAGATGATCGAGAAAGGAGGTTGAGTCGAGACCTCGAACGTGGTTTCCGGGATTCCAGCGATGAGGAAGAGGATGGCCGGAGGCGAACACGGAGATGAACGGGATGTACTTCAAACAGAGACCTGACGCAAAATTAAGAAAGCAATTCCAGCATGGGCTACTGGGATGAATAAAGTCATCCAAGTCGTGTTTACCAGGCACCAGCCAACGAAGAATTTCATCACCGTACAGCCTACCACCACGGCTTGGGTGGGATTGTTAATGCCGTGCTAATTGAGGCTGAAAGAGCATGGACTCGCTACTCAATGCCTATCGACTACGGACCCAGGCTATCAAGCGAAGCCTCGTCACCACGCGGTAGCTTCAACATCCCACAGCGAAGGCTTCTTACCCCACGAACGGGCCCTCCCGCCCCCATAATGGTGGTTCGATCATGCCTGGGAGAATTGCTACCGTGCATTTGCGATGCATAATCCGCACTCGAGAATACATGCAAGTTTACAACGCCAGCCGACGAGATGCCGCCAAAATTTGATATTAGCGTCACTAGCAAGGAAGCACAGCTAGATTTTCGTGATCCTGGTTCTCTAAAGGTACCTGTCCTTCAGCCCTACCGGAACAGCTTCGACCCCAGAAATCGGGGTTGCATCCGCATGTTGGGGAGGGCATTGTGTACCTCATTCAATAAGTCATACTTACCAGCCATTCACGGCTTCCATCGACGACACCAACCATCAAAACGCATTATAACCGCCGAAGCCAAATTTTGCATAAGATTGTCTTGTACACGTATCCCAGCCGTGCAGCAAGAAGACATACAATACCCCAACAGAACAACACGCATTGAATACCTTTTGCACCAGAAACCTTACTATTACGCTCATGTACACCATATAAATCCCCATTACAAGAAGCCATGCATAACAGTACCTCTTCCTCACTATGATTGGTTCCCCCTTTTCCATCATCTACCTCTTACTTCTGATTGCTTAATTACCCCTAGCCGCTGGTAAAGCAAGTAAAAAGAAAGCTTATCTTACACTCATTCAAGATCACCCCCCAAGCAAATTTCGGTACGAGCCGAAAGATGATTGAGATTGCTTGCTTTCCTTAACTTAACTTGATTGGATGAGTCTATCTGATGATCGCGCAACACATTTACTTGGCGATAGTGAAATGATTCGCTGAGTTTTCATATCCCATATCCATGCACGAGATTGGATTGCGAGAGAGACGGGAAGAGAGTAGTAGGTAGGAGGCAGCACATCCATCGTCGAGAAAATGAAATGATTCGCTGAAACTGGATATCTTTCATCACGTCAAGATCCCTGCACGCAATTGTGAGAAAGGCGAAAAGAGTGCAGCAATTGCGATTGCCAATTCCTGTGATGAAGTGTATGAGACACCGTCCCTAGGGATGGAGATGTACAGAAATCGAATCATCGCAGCTTTCCAGTCAAGTCTCATCCTCTAACCCAATCAATCAACAAACTTGCCCCCGTTCCACGTTCCACGTTCCACTCCATTTGCGTGCAAGACGACAAAACGATCCACTTCGAAGGGTAGAGTATGTATATTTGTATGTTTTATTTATTAACTTCTCATAAAAATATCAAGACGTAAGCGACATCAGTCAGCATCGGTATTGCTTTGCATTATTATAATTCCTCTTCGGAAGGGTATCAAGTCTCAATATCCACGTCAATGCTCAAGCAATCAAAACAGGCGATGACAATGATGCATTTCCTTATTCCAACAAGCACTTTCGCCGCAATGCAACGCATGTTTACATGCTAAGCTAGCAATGCAATAGCCAGTTTCAATTTTTACAGGAGCGCGAAGGCAGCCATTCCGGCAAAACCGAGGAGGCCAGAGCCTGCGACTGCGAGTTGGGTGCCAGCGGCTTGGGAGGATGAGGCGGTGGAGGAGGAGGAGGTTGAGGAGCCCGAGCCGGAGCCGGAACTGGAGCTTGAGGTGCTGGAGCCGGAGCCGGAGCTGGTTGTGGGGCCGGAGCCGCTGGTGCTTTTGGCGGTTGACTAGGGGATTTATGTAAGTAGGAGATTTTGAGAGAATTGATTAGAGGGTGTTGATTGGAAGCGGGGGGACTTACTGTGCTGACAACGGTGGAGCCGGCGCTGTTGGTGGTGGTGTAGACTACGCCTGTGCTGTTGCCGGACCCGGATGTAACGACGCCTGAACCTGAGATGCCGGTGGCGGTCGAGTTACCGCTGCCAACGCCTGTGGCACCGCTCGATGCGGCAGTTAGAAGGGTCGAGGCAGTGAAGACGGTGCCGCTGGGGACGGTGGTGGCTCCTGTGGCGACGACGGCGGTGCCGCTGACTGTTGAGACGGCGGATGCGGTAGCGGTGGCGGTGACTGCGCCGCTGGTACCGGCGCTGACTGCAGCTATAGAGAAGATGATTGTTAGTGGTTGTTGCTATGGGAGGGGGTTGTTGTGACCAAGAGGGCTGGGCTCACCTTGGCAGAATGCGTTCCCTACGCTGGTGATTTGACTGGTGTCAGTGCCTGACGGGCAGGACTCTGAAGCGCAGTCGCGGACACCGAAGCCGAAGTTCATGTTTGTGCAGAGGCAGGCGATGTCGTTGTTGGCGCAGCCGAGGCCGGGGGCTAGTGCCAGCATGTTGTTGATGCATGTTTTCTATTGTTTACAATGTTGTTGTTAGCCGTGTTATTCGTTCGTGAGTTTGGGAGATGGCGCGAGATGATCGTTGGAGGAGACTTACACCGCATGGAGGGAGGTTGTTGATCGCGCTGAGGTCTTGGGCGAGGGCTAGGCTGGCGAACAGCGCGGCGGTTGCTAGGAAGAGCTGCATTGTAGATGTATGTGTTTGGTATAGAACTTGAGAGAGAGAGAGATGCAAAGCAAAAGATAACGCAGTCAATGGCACCGCTTTAACGCTGTAGGCAGAGTATTATAGGAATCGACAACAACGACACGAGAGAGAGGAAAGTTGCGAGAGTAGCAGGAAGTTGTAGGAAAAGTGACCTGAGGGAGATGAAAGGGAATTAGCGAATTGACGGTAGCGGAAATTGTTTGTATTCTGGATTTGAATGGTTGGGCATTATTAGGGCGGCAGCAACGAGCAAGCTTTCCCGCTACTCTTTCTAGCGGCCTCCTTGTTTTTCCTACTGTACCTTACCTAGACTGTGGCGTTACAGCAACAAATTTGCCCACAGCAAAGTATTGGCCGGGCTGCCTTGGCAGGATGCATAAACCAATCAATCAAGCACCGCCAGCCGGCCATTCCTGATTTCTTCAAGCGGTAAAAGCAGGTTTTTTGGCGGAAAGGCTTTTTTCGGCTGGGAAATTGGGAATGGCCTTTTCTTTTACTTTACTGAATCCTTTTTTGCGGTGGGAAGGGGGATGAGGTAAGGTAGATGATGGCGGCGATCGATTTCTAGACTTGTGTTGCTAGCCAGGTACCCTTTTCTTTCGCTCTTCTTTTTCAGCTGGGCATGGGCTATCGTGACGGTATGTGTATGTGGAAGTACCTAGGTAAGGTACCTTACCTAGGTACTAAGGGTACAGGTTCTGGAATTCACCGAACAACGCCGAGTTTTGCATGCGACCGGAGATGCATCATGAGAGTGTAAAACGAGAATCTAGAATGGGTTTGGGGACACCGGAGGTTTCGGCCGCAGCCTCTGTGGCAGTGCAAGGGTGCAGCTTTGCTTTCGGCTTCTGGGTTACGCATCATGCAGGTGGATGTGTGCGCTCAGTTCCTGGTAGGGTTAGTTTTACTTTGTAGAGAGGTATGTACTCTGCTCTGCGCTGCTGGCTGCAGGCTGCAGCTGGCTGATGGATGAAACGGTTTGGTCTGTGGCGATCCGCGGGCGCTATTGAGACTGGTCTGGTAGGTACTTGGACTGGGAATAGCACGCTCCTCCCCCACCACTCACGGTAGGCTAGTAGAATAAGGGGGTCTTGCAATTGAAAGACATCTCACTATGTGACACCGGTTACATATTATACTATAAAACTCGAATATTATGACGCTGCAAGGTACATGTAGTCTCTTTCTGCCCCCAAACTGGCAATGCCTATCAGTCGACCTTATCAGTGGACGTGGATTTTCCCCACAGTGGCTCAACAGATCCCGATCGGTATGAGTTTAAAAGAGCCCCCCCGGAGAGAAATGCATCATTGTGCAGCAGGGGGACCCACAATTTCATCAGACGTCTGTTGATCCTTTCCGAAGGACACTGAGTGAGTTGGCGCGGCTGAACGCAATTGATGATGCCTGGTGGGTGAATCAAGGCAGCAAGCAGGCAACTGAAAGTTTCGCAAAGGTAAGATGCTTTTTGGAGAGCTAAGTTTGTGGATGCTTTCTAGAACGGTTTGGATGCGAGGCTGTGATTTTAGGGTGATCTTTTGCCACCACCACCACCACCACCACCGCCTGGATGGCTAAATAGCTGAACGGTCTTACGGAACCACTGAATTTGTTGAGATGCAAGTATTGCCTCTACATATTTGCTAATAACCTCTTACCGCCTTGCGACACTTCTGATCCAGACCGTCTTCCATGGATTTCAAGCGAGATACCGCGCAATGCCGCATGAAGTGGCTTTGATGTTTCCGCTGCATGTGAGGTTGGCTTCTACGATGATGACTAGTGCTGGGCAAGAGTGAAAGAGTCCTTGAACGAGTTCCATGAATGCTTTCCTTCCACAAAGTCGGATAAAGACGTGCGCAGTTTGCTGGTTGAACCATGTACAGGCAGACTAATCGATTAATGAACTGCGTCTTGCTTTCTTCCCGGCGTGTTGACGCGTTCGCGCAAATTGGGTTTAGGAATGTCATTGATTCGGGGCAAGCAGGTTGCACGTTTTGGGCTTTGGGAAGCTCTCTACCACCATGCTCTCTATGGGTATCTCCAGTCCAAAACGCAGAAATCCTGCTTTTGTCAGTCCCAGATGCTCATTAGCTATCGTGTCGTATCTTCGTCCATCATATTCAGGCAAGCACCGCTTCCCGCAGCGGAGCTTCGGTCTCATGCTCATACTCAATCTCCACCCTCGGACCTTTCTTCTTCCTCGCTGGTGGCTGCACGGCCGCCCGCTTCCTCTTTACACCAGTCTCAGGCTTTTTCTTTGACTCCTCTTCATCACTCCCCTCACTCCCATCGTCCTCATCATCTTCACTACCTTCATCCTCCTCCTCCTCGCTCCCCTCCTCCTCCCCACTCTCTCCACCCAACCACTCCTCCAGATCCCCCAATTCTTCATCCTCCTCTTCATCAATATCACTCACATACTCCACTCCTCCCACCCCTTCCTCCTCAACCTCAAACTCCTCCTCCCACTCCCCCTCTTCCTCTTCTTCCTCAACCCCCTCATCCAAATCCTTATCCCTCACCCCCTCCCCTCCCCTTTCCAACCCCCTCAACACCTTCTTCCAAACCCCTTCCTCAACATTAAGCGGCCGATCCCCATACGCCCCACTCCTCAACCTCTCAATCAACTCCCTCTCAATAGCTCTCTCCACCTTCGCCGCCGCCTCGGCTTTCCGTTCCCTCGTAGCTTCCCTCCTCCGTACTTTTGGTGCTAATTTCGGAACGACTCTCTCCCCTAATCGTTCTTCTTCGCGAGCGAGGCGGCGAGTGCGGATGGCGACTTGGGTGAGGCGCGTGAGGCGTTGTTTGCATTTGTGGATGAGGAAGGTAGGCCAGTAGAGGAGGCGGGTGTCGATTTGGGAGAGAGCCTTGGTGTAATCTTGGGAGAGTTTGATACGTTCCCAGAGTTTTGAGGGCATGTGGGAGCGCTAGGGAAGAGGTGTTAGTACTAGTTAAAGAGGGGTATAGGGGGGTGGGTTCGCTGGCGGACTTACTTCGATGGTCTTCATGTAGAGGTAGAGGGTCCCGGTGGTGGCATCGCTGCGGATGGTTGCATAGCGGGAGTTGGCTAGTGGGCAGGATTGTCGGTTGCAGAGGCCAGTGACGTTGTATTCGTTGCGGCAGAAGTTCTGTTGTTTGGGGGTTCTGGTCCTTGGTTTAGTGGGCTTGATTGGGGGGTTCTATGGGGGGAGACCTACTTGAGTTTGAAAGAGCAAAACTGCTGGTTTATGATCTGCCAGACAATCTCGTCGGATGCCATGATGGGGATTGAGGATCAGATAAATTGTAAGGCTCCAGATAGCAATTCTCAAAATTCAAAGTTGAAGAATGGCGCTAGAGGCGGAAAAAGCGCGTAAAATTTCCCCTTGGCAGTGCCGCTGGAAAGGGCAAGATCTGCCGCTTGGGAGGTGCATGAACGTTCACCATCCTGAATTTGTGCTGCCGTAGGGGAATGAGGTTGCTCCGCAGGCCACTGCAATCTTTAATATCTTGTAATACACGGCTGATTTGCGCTCGCTCTACGGGCCGAGCTGTCAGTGTACCATGGAGAAACGAAGAATACGAGCGTCGATGTCCTTCCATGATTCGAAGGAGCATCTCTAACCTCTCAACACTCAATGACTCATCTATCTATGCATTATCAACAGCACCAGGACGAGCAGCAATTGCAATCATTAGAGTATCCGGTCCAGCTTGCTTGACAGTATATCAATCGCTGTGCCCCAGTAGACCGCCACCAAAGCCAAGATATGCTTCGCTGCGGACGCTTTGTGCGCCTGGAGAAGTAGGATCAGAGCCTCAGGTGCTCGATTCTGGCGCCTTGGTCTTGTACTTCCCATCACCAGAAACTGTCACTGGCGAAGACGTACTTGAACTGCATGTTCATGGAGGGACTGCCGTTGTCAAAGCAGTGTTATCTGCAATACCGAAAGCCATCTCAAAGAATAGTCCATATACCATACGGTATGCCGAACCTGGAGAGTTCACCCGTCGCGCCTTTTACAACAACAGACTTGATCTTCTCCAAATCGAGGAACTCGGGGATACATTGGCGGCTGAAACAGAGCAGCAACGCCGATTAGCGGTCCGAGGAACTCATAGTGTACTCGCAGAACGCTATGATTCATGGAGACAGAAACTTTTAGAAGCCAGAGGAGAGCTAGAGGCGCTAATCGACTTCTCTGAGGATCAGGATTTTGATGAATCACCTGCATTTTTGTGCGACTCCGTTGCCAATCAAGTTCAAGAGTTGACGTCCCAGTTGCAACTGAATATAGTGAACGCATCTCGAGGTGAGCTACTGCGAAAGGGCATCAGGATAGCCCTCGTTGGAGCGCCTAACGCCGGCAAAAGCTCTTTGCTGAACGAAATTGTTGGACGGCAGGCAGCGATTGTTAGCAGCGAACCTGGTACTACCAGAGACGTGATTGAAGTCAGTCTCGACATTGGCGGGTTCTACTGTACAATCGCTGATCTAGCCGGTCTGCGCCAAGGAGCTGATGATTCAAGTGCTTGGCAAATAGGGGAGATCGAAAAAGAAGGCATGAGAAGAGCCAAAGAACTTGCGCTCGCAGCTGATGTAGTGATTGCTGTCATTCCGTTAGAAGAGAGACAAGCTCCGGGAAAGGAAGGCTTCTCGAAACAAGTTGAACCGGTTTTAGACAGCCAGGTTTTCGAAGTCTTGCAGCAGTGTGATCTCCGGAGGCAGAGGATTGTATTTGTTATCAACAAAGCAGATCTTGCAA
The DNA here is from genome assembly GCA_018257855.2 of Cladonia borealis. Lineage (NCBI taxonomy): Eukaryota > Fungi > Ascomycota > Lecanoromycetes > Lecanorales > Cladoniaceae > Cladonia > Cladonia borealis. The sequence continues at coordinate 1,471,741 of JAFEKC020000009.1, read as the reverse complement.
CACAAAATTGGCTCACTGTATGCCGAAGCTTCAGACGTCAAATGCCTGTACAGGATATAGCTACATTAGAGCCGATAGTGTTTGCGGTATCTTGCAAGAAGGCCCAAGATAAGAGCTCTGGTGGTCCAGATCCAGGTCAAATCCAGGGCTTTCTCAACAAGCTTACCCACATGTTCGGTCAGATGACTTCCGCCATAGATATTGATGGTCAACGCGTAGCTGGCAACAATTCAATTTGGACGGAATCTTTGGGGGCGACGGAACGCCAGCGAACGCTACTCGAACACTGTTTCCAGCATCTCGAGAACTTCCTGATGGTGACGCAGCCGACTCAGTCAGTACATGCTCAAGCGTTCCATATAGACAATGGCATAGATGTTGTGGTCGCAGCTGAGCATCTGCGCGCTGCTGCTGATTGTCTAGCGAGGATAACTGGCAGAGGGGAGGCTGGAGATGTGGAGGAGGTCTTAGGGGTGGTATTTGAAAAGTAAGTTCACTGCTGCCCAAAACGCTCGATTAGTTTTGTTCCTGCTTATATGAGGACAGGTTTTGTGTAGGGAAGTGATTTCAGCATCAACTGCGCGTGAAACCGACAATGTCTGGTCCAAGTAAGTTCTGCCAAAGCAAGCACTGTGATAACAACAATCTGGTTACTCTCTCCTCATCGCACAAGAAGAAACCCATCTTTTGGTTACGTGGTACATGTGCCGAACGATCACAGGGCGACTAGACTAAAGTGGTCGCGTCCAATTGCGCAACCATACTTGGACGAAAAGACTATAGATGTACATATGAATACAGATATTTCACCCGCCGCCACTGACTTTGCAACCGTAGCCCGGTCACTTTATCTTGCCATGCATGTAGACAAGTGATCGAGGAGTTTTCAATCATGCTCCCGATCCTCTCGTACGCGTTACCAAAAGAGCGCCTAAGATGCAATCTATGTAGTTTTCTTGATTACTCTCCGAGGGATCGTACTCCGGGAAATCATAGTTGCGTATCTGATTGCTCGATTGCCTGTGGCGGTTGAGGAAAGGTCTTGTCGTGGTTCAATCCAGAACTGGCTTTGCCTAAAGAAGCTAGCCTGGTCAGCAGCGAAAACGAGAGCGAAAGCGGGCGACTCCTGAGGACTGCTCATCCAAACAATTCAGCAAAAGGTGCGGATAGGTTGTCCCAATGGAGACACGGCAGGCCCGTGACCCAATCAGGGGTGGAGGTAGGGGGGTTAAGATTGCCCCAAGACTAGGTCACAAGAAGTCGAGGACTGGTTGTCAGCAATGCAGAGCTCGTCGCGTCAAAGTACACTCCCCTTTATCTCTGCCCTCTTTGCTCTTTATCAATTTTTCTTACATAACGTTGCGTAGATCTGTCAATTCACCTTCTGTCAAAGCGGTTCCAAAGCTACTCGGACATTCAGCAATGCATTCATAATTACTGGTCATCTGTCGTTGTCTTACTTTCCACGTTATCCTTCTGGAAAATAGCAACTCCCTAGATAAGTGATAGGAGTCTGACCTTTCACAGTGCGATGAGGTCCATCCAGTGTGTGGAGGTTGCAGGCGACATCAGGTCTCATGCATATACGAAGACCGCAGTCCCGCCAGAACGCTCGGAGATCAAGAAACCAGCAGTATGGGTAACAGTTCCACTAGAGCCACATCTAGCGCTCGCACAGAGATCAGCAGAATATCATCCCCCGACTTATTAGAGTCCAGAGAACGCCGCCTTTCAGAGCTCAGGCTACTTCATCAATACACCACAAAAACATGCTTCAATATTATATTAAACCCCGAATCCGACCCATTGACATTAGAAATCTGGCAAACAGCCATTCCAAATGTAGCATTCAAGAACGATGCTCTCTTGAACTCATTATATGCGGTTACCGTCCTCCACTTAGCCAAGACTGAGCCTTACAACAAAGAGAGGCTGGAGACCTACAGAGACTACCTAGATCAAGCTGTTCGACAACACAACAGCGATGTCGCTAACCTTAGTAGAGTCAACGCAGATGCAGCTTGCCTAACCACCAACTTCCTCCGCCTGGCAGCCTTCGCTATAATACAAGAACGCGAATTGACTCCTTACACGCCGCCGGCTCAATGGCTGAGGATGACTCGTGGCGGGGCAGATGTCCATAGAGCGGCATGGAATTTCATAGAGCACGTCGAGGACTCGGTTTCTATGCGCCTTATACGAAATTTGCCCGTCTTGACAGAGCCCGAGACATTATATACCGAGGAGCATCAGCAAGGGGTGCTACATCTACTTCACCGAAGCCAAGATCATCAAGCAACAGAGCTCTGGGGTCCAGAAGTGCAAGAAGCCTACGCGGGCGCCATCGGCGTGATCGGCAGTACCTTGAAAGCCATTGTTGCTCAGGACAGACGCACCAGCATCTGTAGGAGATTGATTACATTTCCGATGCTGATTCCGCAACACTATATGGAGCTAGTCCTAGAGATGCGACCACGGGCTTTAGTTATACTCGCACACTTCTTCTTCCTTCTCGCAAGGTTCACTGATATCTGGTTCGTTGGGGATACGGGACCGAGAGAAGTCCGTGGCATCAAGACCGTGTTGTCTGGCGAATGGCTGGACATGTTAAACTGGTCAATATCCAACATGGAAGAGCAAATAGCGAATAGGTAATAAGACAAATCAGCACAACCCAGGCAGGCTAAGTCCAAGGTGGAAAAGATGGCCACAAGCATTTCTGGACCTCTTATCCAAATGCCCTCAAAACCGAAGAGGAGCCAATGAAAACAAAAAGTAAAGCATCGCCTACCACCAGATTCTACACGAATAAGGGATCTCCTCGACTCGTATCACCCCCTCGCTCAACTCCTTCCGCTACACCCTCACTCACCTCTCTCAATCCAACCCTACCTTAACCGTATTTCCAACACAATCTGAAAATTGAGAACCCAAGCATCTTCTCTTCCCCTTAAAGATTTGCATCATAGAAAAGAAAAAAGTAACCATCGAGTTAGATTACTTCACATAAATTATGTTTAAAAAATATATATAAAAAAGAATAGGCGATGCCACGATCCCTAAAGGTGTCAAATCAATTGACTTCCCCAATCCTCCGCGCTGCAATACTTCTAATATTGCATAGCTCCCCCTCGCTTTCTCCAATCCATAACTCAAAAGAAGCTTGATATATCCCCCGCGTTATCTGATAAGTGATTAAGAATACCTATATAAAGCCACAAGCCAAACTCCCTTCTGCTGGTACCCTATTTCGAATATGAAGAATATTTTAATATCCTAAATACAGGGAGGGGTTATTTCGTAAACTCTTCGCAGTACACCCAACATTCACTGTACAAACTGCTTTCATGTATTGTGTATCATTTACATGTATATTCGTATAAGCATCTACCTTGCGGAACTTTTCCAGCATCATCGGGAGAGACGTCCTATGTCTCGTATGCATTCAAAATGCGCAGTCATATAACGCTTCAAGCCAGCATGGCTTATATGCGCCATCCACAGAATTCTTCTCCCATCCCAATCCAATTTCCTATACTTTCCACAAAGATCCTTATACCCCCTCAAAACAGCATAAAACAAACCGAAACCCCTCCCAACAACCCCATCACTCCCCACCCTCGTCCCAAGACACCCCCATACTGTCCAATCAAATTCCCATCCCTCAACCCCCCACCACCCGAATGCCCCCCCGCCGCCTTCGCAATCGCACTAGCCGCCACACTCCCACTCCCACCACTACTCGTCGCACTCGGCACCCCAAAAGTCTTTTTCCCCGCATCAAAACTAACACAAGCAGTCGGCAACGCAAACCCCGTACTCAGCACCGTATACGGATCCCTATCCTTAAAGCTATAATCCCCAAAATCGACTTCCGCTTCAGCTATAACACCCAAGCCGAGATCAACAGACGCATCGATGTGCGTGAGGGTATCGTAGATGATGTCGAGGGCTTTGTTTTCGATATTAGAGGAGGTGTTGGCGGTTTCGCAGGCGGCGTTGACGTGGGAGAGGGTGGAGAATGTGGCTGTTATTTTTGGGAGATCGAGGAAGAGGCCGGCGCCCATGAAGGCGCGGTTGGAGAAGAAGGATAGGCCGGCGAGGAGTTGGGGTTGGAAGCCGCCGGTTGTGGTGAGGGCGATGCCGGCGGAGGCGGCTTGGAAGGGGATGGCGGTTATGGTTGTGTTGTCGCTGGAGGTTAATGTTAGTGGATTTGGGGGTGGGAGAGGGGGGTACGGGGACGCACAATCCTTGCTGAGAGGATTCGTTTCTGTTGCCTACGTTTATGGTGATGGTTGAATTGTTGGGGACCTGTAGGACGGAGTCAAAATCTTATCACGTGGTTCTGGAGGTCAGTACTTACCACCATGTCGAATCCATATGTAAATTCGAATGAAGTCGAAAGTTGAAACCCTACAGAAAGCTGCGGGACGAAAAGCGGGCCTACACTGGCGATTCCGGGTATCTATATTGTCAATCAGCCACGAGAAAAGTCTTACATGTCAGAGATGCCGACCTCAAATGGAGTGATTGGTATAGATGGCAAAGGCGCGGTGTATTCGATCAATTGTTCACTCGCAGTTATGGTACTATCAAGCTCGACGTGTGCCATAAAATTGTTCGACTGAAATTCCAAGTAGCCGTTTTCGATATAGTCTATTATACCTTCGGTAACGTTGACCATGCTTTCACCTGTGCTTGAGTTTGAATTAAGGCTAGCCATTGTGAATGATCCCGCCACGAGCTTAATACTTCCTTGTATGGTACAATTCTTGCATTTGATATTGAAACTAGCGGGTCTGGATGGCTTGTCAGCTTTTTTTCAATGACAAACTTTCTGTTTACGCCACATACATCTTAGGACCTGAGGCTGTGATTTGTCCTAGGGATGAGTCTGGTGGTAGGATGGATGTGTCAAGGTACTGTTTGTTGATGTTCGCAGTAGCGTTGTGGCTAATAGGAGTAAAGGTAGGTGCTGGAGGATAGTCCACAGAAGTCGATGCAGCAGCTGCACCAGAGGTTGTAGCAACCGCTTGCCGTGGCTGAAGGCTTCGGTGCCTACGAAGCTCGAAGTGTTCTGTGCTTTCTCCGAAATCCACTTTCATTGCATTGAAGGTGGAACTCCAGGGTACTTTAGAGACAGAAAGGGTTATAAGGCGTTCTTTGAGATCCAGCGAAAACTCGTTGACCCTGAATTCGTTAGCTTTCTTCTAGTACTCGTCGTAGTTGCCTACATGTGTGGCTCGCGTTCTCCATCCTCGTTACAACCATCGTGAGACGTGATCACAAGGAAGTTACCAACACTTTTGAACTCCTCATGTGCATCCCTCAACAATTCTTCGGATCTGAAATACAAATAGATTGTGGACCCATGGCATTCAACTTGTTCGATGTGGTCTTCAATGTCTTCAAGTACTACGGCTGGCATCTCAAACCCCACGCCCACTTTGGCAGCAAATTGCGCATTGGAAGCATGAGTGTTCTCTATATAATATAGTCAGTCACGTTTGAGAAGGGGTTGCAGGTGTGTTCTCACCATCAACATAATGCAGGTGGTGATCATGGCTAAGAGAGCCTTTTAAGTTGCGAGTGCTCAGCTCCTGGTATCTTCGGGCTGCCCTCATTGGCCGGTTGTAGACTTCATTCGGGGCGAAATGGCTCCCAGCGGCATTATCAGAGGTTGGGACATGTAATGTTAAAGCTATTGGAAGGAATAGCAGTGCGCAAAAAAGATTGAAGATCATATTGATATAGAGATTGATTGGGACCTAACAGTAATAGCGACAGATAGAACGAGAATTATATTCGGGGCTCATGAAGATGGCAACGAATGAAAAGGAGTACGCAAGGCATACTTTTAAGTCTGGAAACCGCATCTAGCCTTGTAATATTTATCAGACGAGTAGAGAATCTCGAAAGCGATGGCAGCAGCAGCGGGATCGCTGAGCGTGCTGGTGTTTCACTAATTCCGTCACACATGCCTACCTCAAGTCACGGTAGTAGTAGTTTCAGCCATTTTCGGCAGTGCCACGAGCTCCCCACGCCAGTCGCGACAGGGATTCGCAACAGTACAGTCAGGCTACCCCATATCACATCTCGGCTTCTTGCATTGTGAAGTGCTAAAATGCTTGTACTCTAACCCATGCAGAGCGGGAACACAGCCTCGACGTGGGCCGCGGCTGTCACAAATGTCAGTGCGTGGGACTGTTTGTGGCATGGTCCTTCTGCTACTAAGCGGCGGAGCGTCAAAGGATTCCAATCCTTGCCAAGCTAAGTCTCGTGTTGATGCACAATATGTTTCGACGATAATATAGCGTTATTTTGCTTAGAGGCTGGTTCTATTTTAAGATACCACCGCGATCTTGATGACATTAGAGATAGCCAACGAGACGGGTACAAAGAAGTAGAAATTGTAGTAGAGAAGGTAAGGTCGGCCGAGTTGTCTAGGTATGCCGGCGAGGCTAGGAAGCGCAAAATAGGCTGGGCGTTTGGGGGCTGCGGCGGGGACGGACCACCGGGAGTCTAGCCCGAGCGGCTGCTCGTTTCATGAGACAGTCACATTGGGCTTTTCCTATGCGACGATGCTTTTCCGCGCTGGCATTTATAAGGCTTGTACTGGCTCTGTTGATCGAGTCCAATCCAACATACGAAGCCTGCACAAGCCCCTCAAGATCGCTAGAATACCTTAGTATGTGTTGCTCGATAAGGGAGGTCCTATCATATGCTCAATGTAGTCACTAAGGCAGTGTACTCCACCCAAGAAAGCAATTGCTATGCAACTCCATCCCAGCGTTCCCTTACATGCTTTGGCAAAAACACCCAGGCTGTTCCAATAATACCCATGATAGAGCTAACCACAATCAAGAACCAATTTAGAGCCTTCTCCTTAATGCCGATGCTGTCGCTGTAAATCTTCAAATGGAATGTCAAGGGCAGAATAATACAAATACTGAACGCCATCGCTGAACCTAACAGACCCATGATAATGTCGAAAGACGGAACAAGAATTGCAAGTAGCGTAATGACAACGATGTTGAATACTCGAATAATACATTTGAGAACACCGCGAGTGTACCCTGGCATACCAAGCAAGCTTGAAGATCGTGGAACTTGACGGGGATCTAGACCAAAAATTCGCTCGACTGTAGTGTTGATTGGGGCGACACTGCAGATGTTAGCGATGAGTCCCAAGTTGCAACCTTTGAATATGGTTCACTTACTTTAATGGGATCTTAGTAATGGGAATAATTGCAATGAAGACCACGATACAGACAGAGATCGCAGGTGGATAACCTTCAGTCAAGAGGATGTTCGAAGTAACCTCGTCACGGACCTGTTGGCCAAACATGGCAAAGCCAGCAATGGCAATCAGAACGTCAAGTAGATACTAAGGTCATAATCAACAGCTGGTAATTGATTTTTCAAAATAAATACGCACAGTAAAAACATAAGTGTAGTTGACGGCTCTAGGGTACTTCTTTGGATGTCGCATGTCTCTATAAATGTTAGGGAACACGCTGTGCCCTCCCCACGGAGCTGCCGCCAATTAGCTAGGTGATTCTTCCTTACGGGTGGGGTTCTTACACATTAGAAGACCAAAACTCAACGGTATGGTGGACCATCGCTGGGGTAACAGGCCGGCCATTGGGGCAGGGTCTCGGAGAGATCCTGGGAAATGAGGCTTCAGAATGCCATCAACGAAGATCAAGGCGACAACTGTGCAACCGTCAGCGTTATCACATGCTTGGTATGACAAGTACCCACTTCCAAGGCAGCAAATTATGCCCAACACACTGGTGAAACTCAAATATCGCAGAGGAACGAAGCTTAGAGGAATTAGAACGATGCCTCCGAGAATCTTCCACGAAACTACGCCCCAACCAGGAATCAGAGCGTCCAAGCTATCCGCGAATAGTACAACCAGTGCAACGCATGCTGCTAGGAGCTCGATGGTAAACAGAAAGCCAGTGGCTAAGCTTCCTCTGGCACCAAAAGCTGTCCATGCGATATCGGCAAAACCGATCATTGATGTATCCTTATCGAGACATTTGGCGAGAATACCGGCGGTATATCTTGTTGTAACAGCTGCGAAAAATAGAAACAGCATTCCTATAAGCCATCCTGAATACTTCAGTCCCAGCGGCAAACTCAAAAGGCCAACGCCAATCAACACATTTACAGAGTTGAAGACTGTTTGAGGAAGAGTCGATTGACCGACGACGTATTGTACTCTGTGACCGTCTTTCTGCTCTACAACCTTGACTAGCAGCGGCTCGGTTTCTTTATCTGGCGCTTGCTGCCCTTGGGCTTGTTGCCTGCGATACAGTTCACCTGCATGGCGCATTGAGGAATCATTAACATGCGACGATAGAGATCCGTAGATGCCACCATAGCTGGATGCGAATGGGGATGCCAGATATGGCGCTCGTTCAAGGACCTCATTCGAGCTGGCTGATGTTGTCTTGGAAAGTCCCCCAACTCGGGAAGTATCCTCGTCTTCTAGATGTGGAGGTGAATCGTCTTCAAATACATCCGTCGATGGTCCCTCTTGTTCCAGCTGCTGTCTGAGCAGTGACCTGTGTTCTGCAGGAGATGTGGGTTCCTCCGACTTTCGGCCAATCTCTTCATCCCCTGTGGCAAGTATAAACGAAGGTCTTCTGGTTGGAATTTCCGGAAAACCTGCAGCTCTCGACCATGAGCGAGCAAAGTTTTCCAAGCTATTGACACCTCCGACTTGTGCTATGGAATTGATTCGCATGGAAAGGGATGACCTAAAAGCAGCACATCACATGATCAGCGTGAGGATTTGGCAAGATTTTGCTTGGGAATGTGCATTGACTTGGCTTGAGCTGGACACACCTCCGATGGGTTAGATCATGCAAATCGCCCTGCTCCGGGCCATTGGGGCCATCTCTGTTGGCATTAGTGAAGCGACTCGTGACCGGAGGTGAGGTTGCAGCATCGAATTGCACATGACTCGCAAGGGAGTCCTCAGAGCCATGACGTGGTGTTCGTCCATATTCGTAGTCATCCCAAGTCATGGGCTTCTTCGACGATGAGTCTGGCATCACATTACCGCCACACAGCGATCATATCTTTGACACAAGAGTTCTCTGGTTGCTCAAAGATGTTTTGTAAATGAGAAAGGCCTTGGAAGAGGGAAAGTTTAATTCTTAGCTACAATAGTAAATCTAGCGGAATGGAAATAGAGAGCTTCAGCAAAGCTTTTTGACAAGCTTTTGACAGGAGATGAGCGTAAAAAGCGGCTAAGAGACGCGGGCAGTGGCGAAGAGTATGTAGAGAGATGGAAAGAAAGAATTTGAGAGGGGAACAACATGGGAGGGAAAGGATACCATGGCAACTGCAGGGAAATTTTGTAGACATGCATGATGTATACAAAATAGTCTAACATCCGATTGCGGTGGGGGCAAGCAGACTCGCAGAGAGGGGTTCGTCTGGGGTGCGATAAGGTCTGGCCAATCAAATGTCAGCCCTGAACGCCGATTGACTCAATATGACTGGGTAACAATTATGCGTGTTCTTAACGTTTCAATGCGTGAGTAAGAGTATGCAGCAACTTTACTATTGCGGTTGTTAAGCCATGTTGCGAGTATTGCCCAAGTAACAATGAGCAATGCTGACTGTAGGATGAGTTTGCCACGTTCGATCAACCTTGCCAAGACTTCAATTCCGAGGATTTCCCATCCCACTATAGAGCCACCACGGCTGAAGGACAGACTTCCAAATTCACTGAAAATTTCGACCAGCTTCTATCAGTGAAGCTCCAGACTCCTCTCCAGTTTGGTCAAGAAATATTATACCCTTGCTCAACATGAGCGCCCCACAGGCCAACGAGGCGGAGAAGAACATCGAGATATGGAAGGTGAAGAAGCTCATCAAGCGGCTTGAGCAGGCTAGAGGAAATGGAACGTCCATGATCTCCCTTATCATCCGTGAGTCTTGCTTGAATAGACGCATACCCGTGCTTGCTAGCCATTACTGACATCTGTCACCACAGCCCCAAAAGATCAAGTTTCTCGCGCGGCGAAAATGTTGGCTGAAGAATTTGTACGATCTATGGCTAGCGTTCTAACGACTTTTATTGACTGTTGCAGGGCACGGCCTCTAATATCAAGTCTCGAGTCAATCGCCTATCAGTGTTATCAGCCATCACATCCACCCAGCAGCGTCTCAAGCTGTACAGCAAAGTTCCACCAAATGGCCTAGTCGTCTACTGCGGAGAAATCATCACGTCAGAAGGCAAAGAACGCAAGATTAATATAGACTTTGAACCTTTCAAGCCTATCAATACTTCGCTGTACCTTTGCGACAATAAGTTCCATACCGAGGCTCTGAGCGAGCTCCTGGAATCCGACCAATCTTTTGGCTTCATCATTATGGACGGAAACGGGGCCCTCTTTGGTACCCTGAGCGGCAACACCAGGGATGTCATCCACAAATTCTCAGTCGACTTGCCCAAGAAGCACGGTCGTGGTGGGCAATCTGCGCTACGTTTCGCCCGTCTACGAGAAGAAAAACGTCACAACTACGTCCGTAAAGTTGCCGAGCTGGCTGTACAGAACTACATCACCGCAGACAAAGTCAATGTCGCTGGCTTGGTCCTCGCTGGGTCCGCGGATTTTAAAAACGACCTCAATCAATCTGACATGTTCGACAACCGTCTCCAAAGCAAAGTTATCAAAGTTGTCGATGTCTCATACGGTGGCGAGAATGGCTTTAACCAAGCCATAGACTTGGCAGCTGAGACTTTGAGTAATGTCAAATTCATCCAGGAGAAACGTCTCATCAACAAATACTTTGATGAAATCAACCTCGACAGCGGCAAGGTCTGCTACGGCATAGACGACACGCTCAAAGCCCTCGAAGCTAGTGCCTGTGAAACCTTGATCGTCTACGAGAACCTCGAGATTACTCGTTGGGTCCTGAAGTCCTCAACCGGCTCTGAAGTCATACTCCACACGCAAAAAGGGCAGGAAGCCAACCGAGAGATGTTCATGGATAAAGAAACAGGTCAGGAAATGGATCTTATTGATCAAGGCTCGTTTCTCGAATGGCTAGCCGAGAACTACAAGAATTACGGCGCAAGTCTGGAATTCGTCTCTGATCGGTCCAGCGAGGGCAATCAATTCGTGAAAGGATTCGGTGGTATTGGAGCTTTGCTGCGATACAAGGTCAATTTCGAACAATTAGCCGACGTTAGTGACGAAGACGAGTTCTATGACGGTGAGCCTTACTCTATTTACTAAGTTCTAGGAATTAAACCAAAGAGAAAATGCTAATGTTTGACAGATTGACGGTGCGGAAACCTCGCAACAAGCGAGGATGCTGCTCCAGATGTCCATCCCAGCGGGTATCTGACGGCGCCTCGCCCCAACCCTGATGACGCTTCGAGTCGACCACGAGCGTCCAGCAATCGGGCCCCGGCTAGTCGAGCCCGCTTGTAAACAGTCACAAGCGTAGTGATCAAGATAGAGAGGTAAGACTCTTATGTCCCTATGCTACTGCGCTATCGAAGCTAAAAACACATATAGATGCGTGTATGCGAAATGGAGAGATAAGACAGAGGTAGAAGTCACACTCGCTATGAAGACAACCTGTTGGAATGAACGAATGAGGAAGAATCTCTCGTGAGAAAGGAAGGCCCTGGCAACCTCCGCAGGCCTCACACAATCAATAACCATTTGATATCCTCAATTTAGAAGTGCTAAGGACGCAAGTCAGAATGAATAATCTACAAAAACCTCATCAATTGGAATGCTCTGACTATTCTGTGAATATGAATATGAAAACTGCTTCTAAGCCATACCCTCTTATGCCAAAAATCTCCCCCTTCTTTCTCCAGCCCCGCACCTCTCATTCCCTCCCCCACTCCTCCGGCAGTATCCAATGCATATAAACAAGAAAGCCACCCGGTCCAGCAATACCTCTCACAAATCTATCGAAGAGTAGGACGTGGAAAACATATGTCAAGTTTAATAACATCTATTACGCATCTTTATACTGAGTGTTTCGAGAACAACAATCCAACACATGCAAGCACAAGCCACCAGCTCTAATCTATCCCCATCAAGTTGAATAACCAAACAAAACGCACTCCGCACTCAACTACACGCTCGCTTAAAAACATTGACAAAAACGCACAATAGTCGGTTCCAGCGCATAACCTTGAAGCTCACCATCGTTTCCCCAAACAAGTCTTCAACTCAAATAAAGCGATATCTCCTAGCAGTAGCAAGACTGCACAGCACAATCGCAGCAATAACCCCAATAATCCCAAAAAACCATCCCAACCCCCCACTATTCTTCCCCGGCACCTCCACATTCATCCCAAAAAGCCCACAAATCAGATTCAACGGCACCAAAATCGTAGCCAGGAGCGTAATCTTGGAAAGGACCTGATTCGCCCGATTACCCTGCGCGACGTACTCGACGTTCATCTGCGCAACATAGTTGCTGTGGCTGCGCGAGAGCATTTTTTCGAAATGGCCTAGGTTGGACATCATGGTGACGACGTGGTCTTGGATGTCGCCGAGATAAAGGCCGATTTCGCCGCGCGGCGCGACGGTGTAGGATTCGTTGCAGCGTTTGGCGAAGCCTTTGATGACGTCTGCTTTTCCGCCGAGCAGACGCATAAGTGACATGACCTTTTTCCGGCACTCGCCGATTTGGCGGAGGATAGGGGTGTAGTCGTCTGGGCGGGCGACGAAGACTTGGTCTTCGATGGTGTCGGTTTCGAGCTCGATGGTGTGGATGGGAGGACCGAAGGTATCGACTATGTTGTCGATCATGGCGTAGCAGATCCAGTCGGCCGTGAGGGACATGTAGTCTCTTAGTTTACCAATGCGTTTGCGGACATTGGAGGCATGCGGGGATTGGGAGTATGTTATTGTGAGAATGCCTTCTCGGAAGACGACCATGTAGACATTCACGGGCTCCATGTAGTCTTCATGAGTGGCGTCGACTTGAAAGAAAGAGCGGAAGCAGACAAAGTAGTAGGAGGGGAACAATTCGACTTTCTCGCGGGCCTCTTGTGTCATGATGTCTTCGGTTGTTAGGCGATGAATGTTGAAGGCGCGTTGGAATACGTAGAGCTCCTCTTCGGTAGGATTCAGCATGTCAAGCCACCAGGCACCACCGTCTTCGGGAAGTTTAAAGAGATCACGAGCGGATACACCGGGGTCAAAAAGATCGGCGAAGTCCAGGCCGTGGATTGTTTGTTCGAGCTCGGAGGAGAAGAAGCTGTAGCGGCTTGTCTCTATGAAGCTAGGGCGTTGTGGATGAGGTCCATTCACTCCAAGTGGATCCCCATCCTTCTCGTTGACACCATCCTTATCTTTGATGATACTGTCACTATCATTAATTGCGCATTCCGATCCGCCTTTCAGGGAACTGGTTGATTGGGTGATGATCTTTGGGATGACCTGATTCTGCAGCTCATTGAAGATTCTTGGCTTATTGCCTTGAGAGCTGAAACTAACCTTCTGCCGTAAGGCGCGAGATCTTGATTTGGTGCTCTCTGCAACGAACTCATCGAGCTCTTCGAAATCAATATGGTGGTTCTTTGTAGAGTCGTCGGCAATGGGGAAACAAACGTCCTCTTCAGCTTCGCGAATGGAGGCGCGCTCGTCCTGAAGATTCAGGTCTCGCACACTACCATTGTTGAATGTAGGCCGACGACTACGGCAATGAGTGCCACCCGAATTGGAACGCTGGAGCGCAAGATCGAGGTCCGAAGGCGCCCGGCTGCCAATGGTATTTGCTCTTTCGCGTCGCCGTGGGTCGGCAAACGCATCAACGGAATTGGCAGGAGATAAAGATCTGGAGGAGGTAGACGACTCTCGGGATCTGCTGGCATGGTTGTGGCTTCTTCGAATGGTACTACGCCGAGCGATTACTGGACTCTGAGAGCCTCTCCGCTCCAATATCATCTCTCCATTTCCGCTTCTGTCGTCATCAATAATTACTTGCTCAAAGTCTCTTGGAATGGAACCTGCTTGTCGAAGCTCCTCATTGACTTGAAGAAGATCTGGCCGACCACCGCTGCCGACAGCCAGGAAAGCTTGCCGTCCTTCCAATGGACTTTGAGGGCTTTGAGGGCTGTTGATTGTTCCAGCACGAGGCCTTGTGGATGCTTGATGACGATGATCATCTAAGTCGGATACAGGCGTGCTAAATCTTGTTTGGGGGCTCTCCGACCTTGAAGTGTCCATTGATGCGGTGTTATTGGGTGGTCCTGTGGGATCCGAAGTGTCCGCCTATCGGCACGCAAGGTTTGTACGAAGTCAAGGCCTCAGTGCATAAACAGTCGCGCGGGCGCAGAGGACTACGCCCTCGACCCCTCCCTCCTCTTTCGCCAGATTGGTCGGGTGTACAAAGTCAATGCTTTGGTTATTAGAGTAAAACTGTCCTCCTCACTGATTGTGGTGGTTTTGGGGGTTCCAAAGTCCAATTATGGTGGCTTAAGGCCGCCTCCAATGAAGACCCGGAATTGTGGTCCTAGAAGAGGTCGGATGAAGGAGAACTTGGTGAAGCGAGGCCCCGCCAACTTGATGGTGTTGAAGCGATGAGAAGCCAGACTGGAGGTACGGGTGCTATCCGGAGTACGAAAGACTTCAAGAGCCTCTCGTTCTCGTGCTGTGAAAATTTGGTGTATGCTCGAACAAGGGAGCTTGTTTAGGAAGTGAACGTTAGAGTAGCTTTGGTACTTATTTTGGTCAGGTCAGGTACAATAGGTTTGTCGAGGATAGAGATAGATTGCTCTGGTTGTGGAGGTATTAAGAATATGGGACGGTTGGGCAGAAGCGCACGTTTTTGAGTTCTAGGATGTGGTGGGGACAGTCAATGCTTTATATGAGCCTTTTTTCTACCCGTTAACTTTTTGCATTAAGGTATCCCACCCTGGACAGCGCTATGACGCCAAGCTACTTACAAGCTAAACCTAATATAGAAAGATGCCAATGCGAACAAGGCCGGGGCAACGAAAGCACCCTCTCAGGTACCTGTTCCTTTCGGTCAGTGCCGGCAAGGCCTCAAATCAATACATGTTTTCAATCTTCCTCTTGTACTTTCTCAACAGACACGGTCACAAGACGTAGTAGATTATGTTGATCTGTCGTTTACATAAGGCGTCTGTCCCTGCTGGGGCAAAGCTAATTACATAAGACCCGATTCTATCCTTCCACTTTTGCCCCTCCGATCTTTTAAGACCATGCCATCGTTGGATTTTTGGCCAGTCTCGATCCTCCTTTCTCTACCCTCTCAGACTGGTAAACATGCAAATGACAAAGGAGATTATGTAGTGCAGATGTGCGGTAATGCAACTCTTCCATGAAGGGTGCTTTGGTGATATCGAAAGGGACATTAGAACCGGTTGTATGAAATTTCTGGTGGCAGAAATGCTGTGTCGGTGTGCGTTTCGAGAAGCAATTCAACTCCTTCCATCGAACAAGTGAGGTTCGAGATCCTGCAAACTCCAAAATCCATCGACTGCCATCTCCCCATACCAACATAACGAAGTCAACTGACCTTTGTATCCTTAAAACCTCCTCTTACCAAAACTATCATTATCTTCACAAGCCGTAGCAGGTGGAGAAGATAAATGACAAGTCCAAACCCACAACTCCTGAAGCATTCGCCCTTAAATCCCACATGCACCGGTGAAATGAGAAATGACGGCTGGGGGTATGGAGTGCGCACTTCGTAGACCAGCAATGTGCATCATGCAAATAGTCGTCCAAGAAGCTATGGAAAATTGAAGAAAGTTACAGTAAAAATGCACGTACCCCGGAAACTCCTGGCTTTGCAGCGCAACCTAGAACTCAAAACGCGGCAACTATGAAGGTCCATGAGGAACTGCACCCTTAGATCTAACACGAGGAACGCCGTCGCCACCAATAACATCTAGCTTCAAGATGCGTCGCAGCTCTTCCTCCAGTGCTTTTTTATTTCCATTGTCGCTAATCGGGGTGGAATTAGAACCCTGAGATTGAGCTCTGGGGGGTGTAAATTGGGAATAAGGAGATACATAGCCGTTTGGGTGATGCTGTGTCCGGGAAGACATATGGGAATTCTGTACACGAGATGGAGTTGGTGAAAGCGGTACTGGTGGAGCATTAGGAGCTCCAGGTGAGGACGGCATCGTCAATTCTTGACGCAAGCTGGACGACGGCGGGCGCTGACCAGCAGAACCGTTGTGTAGAAGCGGAGGTCTAGTTGAATAGAGCAACTGTTTAAGTGCCGCAGTTTTAGATCTGCGTTGCTCTTCTGTAATATCAGGCTCAGCCATACTCGGCGAGTTGTGAATGGCTGGCTCATAATGATACGACCCATTCCCAGAAATCGTGGAATTGGACGCCATGTCTGGAGCTGCACCGTCCATCTCCAAGGGGAACATTCCGCCGACAGATCCATCAGTCGGATGACGTGAATGGTGCCGATGGGGAGTTTGCAGTCCAGAAGGTGAGGCACTGAGTATACTTTGGCCATCAGAGCTCTTCAGTGCTGACTCTTGGAGTGGGCGAGCCTTGGCTTTTGCTTTCTCATCTGCGCGGAAGAAGATGTCAAGTGGGGACGCTTCCCGAGTCCTGTGATCGTGAAAGGGCTGTGTGTTCTCCCGGAAAGGTGAACCTTCGCTCTCCGATGCCGTTTCCGGGGCCTCCTGCTCCATCATAGACTTCAGGCTACTAGTTTTATCTACATTAGGCACGGATTTGGAAAAGAATTTCGGCATTGGTAGAGAGGATGCCGCTGGCGAAGCATGGAAGGTCGGCCCAGCGTAGGCCTTGATCGGGGTTTCATTGACGCGGGTTGGAGTCAAGGATTGATTTCTAGAAGCGGAGGCAAGGTTATTTTTGGACCCTGGCATTGGAGATGCGGATCCGGACTGCTTCCGGCCGTGAGTCTTCGAATTCTTCTTTCTATTCTGACTCATGTCGGGAGCCGATTCAGTATTCGTGTGCTGTTTGTCGGTAGAGCCTTCATACATGGACCTAGGTCGAGGGGGAGTATGCGGAGGCAATTGTAGATTCACAGCTGGGGTGGGACTTGGTAAGGTTTCCAATTCGCCGCGGCGAAGAATGCGGGTTGGCTGCTCCGACTGCTTCTCCGGATTTGTGGCAGTCGAGAGTTCTGCATCTTGTAAAGACGGTATTTGAGATGAGGTGGAGCCAGCAGATTTCTTTTGTTGCTGGCGTCGAGTGCGTCGATTAGGCTTCTGGGGTGTTACTGTCTGGGAAGACATGGTGGTGGCTTAGAAATATGCAGCCTTGTTTGAGACAACTGTTAGAAGCGAACAAAGAGAAGAGACGAGTAGGATATGTCGATCTGGTAGGGGAGCAGGACTCTCCGAGCTTCGGATTATTAGAAAGCTCAACTTCGAGCTGTTGCTCAAACTTGGAGAGCTTGAGTGTTGGGCAATGTGATGTAAAACCCGATGGTGTCAGACCTATTCTTAGGGCGGTGACCGTAGAGAATCTGGAGGTCGCATGAGTAGTGTCGAGTGTTGATGCGAGTTCTTGGGGGAAATGTGAGGAGCTCGAGACTCTTGTGGTCTATTCATGACGGCGATGGTGAAGTAAGAGAAGTGGGATGAAGGAAGGTTTGTGTGAGAGGTGGGTAGTGCTGCGCCCGTGTATGCCTATGGTAGCCTTGGCGGCGCTTGCCCCGCTTAGGATGAACATCCAAAGTGACGCCTTGTACATCGCCACAGACACCTCGGGGAGTAATACTAGGCAAGACAGCTTCACCAATAGCACCTAGTGGACTATCAACACATATACTCACTCGTCAACAGGGTGTCTTTCAATATTCCTCATTCCTCCAGAAATAAGTTCTCACAGCCTCGAACCCAAGGCTCATTCTTCAAAGGTCTTTCACCCCCACCCAAGTCGCAGAGAGGGGACTATCCATAGCTGCAACCAATAACAGATTGGGGCTGCATATTCAAGCTCGGAATCAACATGGCGGACGTGGAGATGCCGGATGCTGGACCATCAGCTCCACCTAAGTCCAAAGCTTCTGCTGGGAAATCTGCAAAGTCTGGAGGAGCAGAGGTTGGCCCGGAGGGCAAAAAACGCTTTGAGGTCAAGAAATGGAACGCTGTAGCCTTATGGGCTTGGGACATCGTCGTGGACAACTGTGCCATCTGCAGAAACCATATCATGGATCTCTGTATGCTTTATTCCAACACCTTTGTTGGCTCATTCACTAACAAGAACACTCAGGTATTGAATGTCAAGCAAATCAAGCTTCAGCTACCAGCGAAGAATGTACAGTGGCGTGGGGGATCTGTAACGTAAGATTATCATTGGCATCACTGCTTTGCAATACTAATGGAGCTACTTTCTGCAGCATGCATTTCACTTCCATTGTATCTCACGTTGGCTAAAGACACGGCAAGTCTGCCCTCTTGACAACAGAGACTGGGAATTCCAAAAATACGGGCGATGATGTACTCCCAATCTGGTCGCGGAGACATTCTACGGAGCATACAAGAGGCGTTTACAAGGTTCGGGAAGACGAGGCGTGCAACATGAAGCAGCTTCGGGTTTAGACGTTGGAGATGCAAGCGATCTGCCTCCATGAGCATTTGTAGCTTTGCATAAGCTGGTTTATGAATGCCACGATAGTCATGATACCGTTTGAATCCACGAAGCATGAAGACACCCGCTATGCCAATTGCCCTGCAACGCCTGTGGTATTTTTCCATGTGTCCTCTTCCCAGAAGCACTCGATCTAATTGATTCTTTTCCCGTCGATCTCAATCCCAGATCCCGCCATTCCACTCCTCTTTGGGAGCCATCTCTCCGGTGACCTATTGTAGAAAGGATATGGCGGAACCACGACAAGGAACGCTATTGCTGCACCTCCGAGGCCCACCCATAGCGTGTAATATATATTTTGTTGCGCAAAGCCAATTATGAATGCTAGAAGCTGCATAGAAATTTAATCAGTGTCATATCCAAAGAGACACCACATCGAGGGCTAATCGTACACCAGAGGTTGCGAGGATGATGGTAGATATGAGTTCGGTCGTCTTTTGGCCTTGGAAGTCCTGTGCGAAAAGTGAGCTTCTAGTACAAGTGAACCCAATTGGAAACATACGATTTGGCCCTCTAATAGCTCTTGTGCTTGCTGGAGAATCTCGTCGGCCATGTTTATGAGGTACGTGGTTCAAACGCAGCTGGGTGGCCATGTCTTGGCCCTCTTGCCTCGCGCCGCCTTGGCGGCCACGGCCATCTGGTCTAGGGATGCTTATGTAAGTGACTTGTTATTGAGCATATTACCACCAAGCACGCGACATTCGTTCACTTGCCCATAAATCTGTACATTTGGGTCAATCATACCTTCCGCTTGCTCGGGATGCATTCCACCTTAGTGATGAGGCGAGCTGCAGCTTCATTCGTTCCTACAAACCCTTACCTATCGCTCAATGGCTGTATATTCAAACGGCACTCCTCCGACCTATCTGAGCTCAAAGCAGAAATGACTGCTCGCAAACTTGCTACGATCTCGGATGTTCTTACAGCTATCCCCACGCGGCTCCTCAACGCTAGTCTTACCGACTATCTTCCCAATCATTTCAAAGCACAACCATTTACTCTTCCCTATGGGTACCACCTAGTTCACTTCCCACCGCCCATCAGATCCTCTAAGCTTCTACCAGATGGCACCGACCCTATGCAATCTCCTGGAGGTCTGTTTACCCGTCGAATGTGGGCAGGTGGTGATATAATCTTTGGTCCGAGTGGGAAATTAGACAACTCGTACATCCATTGCGTAGAGCGCATTAGCAATGTTCAAGTTCGGGGTCTTGAAGAGGATCAGAAAATCTTCGTCAGCATCGAACGAAGCGTGTTCCCCGGCAAAAAGGCTGGAGACTCGCGAGACGAGACTGGCCGTTGGACTGGAGGCCTTTTGAAGGAGATGCGCACCTTAGTTTTCATGCGCAGTGACCGGCCTAAAGCGCCTGTGGACCCAAGTAACACGTCTGATAAGGTTCTTAAAACCGCACAAAGTCCCGACTATTCCCACCACCTGGTCCCAACGCCTACCTTGCTTTTTCGATTCTCTGCCCTTACCTTCAATGCTCACGCCATCCACCTTGATAAGCAATACTGTCGGGAGGTTGAAGGGCATCGAAATCTGCTGGTACATGGTCCTTTGAGTCTAGTACTGATGCTTCAATTCATGCAACATTGTCTTATGAAAGAGAACCGTGAGAGGAAGGATGGAAAGCGCGAATGGATTCGAAGCATACAGTATCGTAATTTAGCACCTCTGTATGCTGAGGAAGATATGAAAATATGTCTCAAGAGAAAAGGGCAAGAGGACTTGAAGGCCGACTGGGATGTTTGGATTGAGGGCAGAGATGGCGGTTATGCTGTTAAAGGGGCTGTCACCACCAAAATAGTCGCCAGTAATGAAGTTGAAGTCAATCACCAGGTGCACAACTCTGGTTGACGACAACACGTGAGAATTCGAAGAAGCTTCACAATGTGAGACAACCCGATAATGGAAGCTTTTCTATCTTCTCAACTCAACTACCAAAAATTTCACATAGGGATCAATTACTCCCAATTTACCGATGGGGGCCAAAGCCTACACTACCCATCCTACGAGCGAGCAGTAGTAAGCTCTTGTGATCAGGGGCTTTTGGTACTAGAAAAGAGCTGTTGCAACAGCTGTCATTGCAGGTCCAGTCCTTGCTGCGGTCACGTGCATGGACTGAGGGTAAAGGTGTTAGGAAGACCTTGCAGGCCGGCTACACTCGCCGCTTCCGTGGGTCAAATGAACCTAAATCCAGTTCTAGTGACCATATCTGCAAATCATCACATTAAGCAGCTATAATATGGAGAATCGAATGAATGGGACTGTTAGGGTCTCGGGATTACTAGTCGTATAACACACCGAAGTCTCAAACCGTTCATGCTCCTTGCCTCAACATCTTTGCATCTGATCTCAGGGATGACAACAGTCTGGTGTACCCAAGCTGTCTTCACAAGAATTTTCTGGCCTTCTCTAAACTCTTAATCTCACGTTCCAACTCAGCGCGCTTCCTCTTCCTGGATATGTCCTCTCCCGCGATAGTCTCAAGCTGCTCCGGGGACAGCTTGCTGACGAACTTCGGCGAGAAGACTCTGACAGGCGTATCTGGCCCCGTAACAAGGTGGAAATCAGCGGCTTGCATACATACATTGTCCACGAAGCGTTTGCGAGCAACCTTATAGTACGACTTCAAGATGTCATGTAGATCGCAGACCGTGTGCTCTAGGTTGCTGGAGTTTGACATATTCGCGGTTACCGCGTCCACATTTACCAGCATTTGTGAATTGATGCCCTCGAATTGGTGCTTTTTCAAATGGACTTTCAGCCGTTCCGCTCTACTGTCAAGGTGTCAGTCCATCAGAACTTTTATTTAATGGGCCTTATCTGAACTCACGATTTTTCTAAATTTTCAGCGAAGTAGTGGTTCGTCGTCAAAGGTGTACCCGATCTCTCGACCGTTAGGAGATAATCGGTGTGGTCAATGGCCTTCTTGTACCGCTTGGCCAGCTCCTCATGGAGGACTGCAATTAGTCCGCGTCGTATCCGCTCGTCCTTGCAAATTTTTGACAATAACGTCACTGTAAAGCGGTGAACTATCGCTATGATATCGTCGATATATGCAAGTGCCAGAGTATCCCAATTGCTTGACTGCTTTTTCCACACGATAGGCAGCAGGGCCGGGTCAAACGTCCCGAGCTCGAACCCTTGAGACGTCTTGTACACAGCTGCAAGCCATTCTTTGATTCCAGATTTCTTGGGTTCGGGAACCATGGTATCGTCGTGCATGAGATCGTCAAGCTCACGATCATGCTCTTCATACCGGACGTCAGAACAGTTTTCCTCGTCGTCACCAGATTCTGACTCTTCCTCCGGGGTAGAGTCTCCCTCGGTTTCTTCTTTCTCTGTGAAGCTCGCCTGCTGGCTGAAATCCATCGTGTGGCCTTTGTGCTGAACATCGTCTGAAAATACAGCGTTGCGGTGCACAACCTGGGTAGCCAATTTAAGAGCTTTCGATTTATCGAACACCTCGTCAGCTCCGTAGTATGCCCTAAGAGCATGTGCTGTTATAGCTTGAAAGCGTGTTGCTAGCTCGAGTAGATAGTCGTACTGCTGTTCCCTGGTCGCTCGGTCGGGTCCTAAGCCGTCAATGGCCTGCTTGCACTTTTTCAATCGCAGGTTTATGTCCGCTCTCACCTGCAAGGAAATATTTGTTAACCAGAAATCAGGCAAATGGTCCGGACAGTACTCACATTGGGAAATTCACGTCGTATCAGCTCACTAAGAATATCTACTAGACGAGTGTGCAGTGCGGGAATTCCAACTCGATCTTTGGGAAGTTTATTCCAAGGCGCTGCGCTCGTGAAGAACAACTTCTCTCTAGCATGGCGCTCCGCAGTAGAATCCTTCAGCTGCTGCTGGCCAGAATTGCGGACTACGCACCACCCGAGGTTCAGTGCATGGCTCCTACCCTCAATAATGTCCATGATCGCCACTTCAGCACCCTCGTCGACCAAATCTGGCTTAGTCAACACGCCCAAAGTACGCTCACCGTTTGGATCACATTGCTCTGCCATGTCCAGTATTTCTTGAGTGCCGATATCGACATTGGCTGGGATTACTGCAAGCATTGCTGATCTAGGATTCTGCATGTACGAAGACACCATGTTTCGAACCATGGCCATGTCTGCTTTGGTTGTGACGCCAGGGGTGGTTTTCCTGAAGATTCCCGGGACATCGATGACGCTCAGGTGTTGTTGCTCTGGACCGCAAATTTCTATTCTGAGGACATCATCCGCGAAACTCTTTTGAGTTCCACTAACGAGACTTCCACTAACGGCCGAACTCTCAGCTTCTGCAAGACCCATAAGGTCGTAGACCTAAGGAGCTCATCTACGTCAGCCTTGCGGACCAAGCTAGTCAGGAGTAGGTTGGCAAGAGACTAGAGAATTATGCCTTACCTCACGCAAAATTTGCCCGAAAACCTCACTATTGAAGTCCTTGAGGTCGTCTTTCTTCCATTTGCGGAGCTTTTCCGCGTATTCAGCCTGGGCGTTGGCAGCAGGGATTACAGAGACCGAAGTCTTCTGCACCGGTGATCGTCTGAATGTGATTTGTGTCGCAAAACGGGTGCATAAAGTGCTAGCTCGAGGGTAAGGAATCCCGGTCAGACCCTCAAGTACGGAGCTCTTCCCGCTAAGAGCTTGTCAGTGTAGCATTGGTGACCAGAGAATAGGTATGCTTACCTGGACTGGTCCCCCACAACTAGGAGCTGTATAGCTGTCAGTCTTGCTAGGGGATATCGGTGATGCTATGCTTTACCTGTGGAAGTGCCACATATTCGCCTATGTTCAACTCAAATAGTTTGTCGATGACTTCTAGTAGCGTTGGATCAGCGAGTTTGCTAGTGCCTGAGAGGTCCGCCATCGCTATCAAGCTAAGGCGATGCTTTTCTACCAGCAGTAGAATTGAGTATGTGAGTGGAAGCAAGAGTAAGTGAGAGAGATCACAGACGTTAGGCAGAGATTAGGCTGCCAGTGAGCGGTAAGTGAGGTACGTACCTGAAACGCACGCAAATAAAAGCGGAATTTACAAGGGTCCGGTCTTAGGATTCGGATCCCTGCGTTGCCGCCAGGCTGTGTCGACCTGTGCAAAATGGGGGACGTTCAACCACTTATCACGTTCATTACGCACCAGAAAAATGCACTAAGCCTTGGTACTGCCCTGGAATTGCGGTGGTCATCCACGGAATGAAGCCGCGGTTGTACACAAGGCGCTGTACAATCGAGATATGGCACGAATATAATAAATTCAATTTATAAGTAGAATTGAGTCTCCAAACATTTCATAAAGTGCTCGAGTTCGCAAGTTGGAGGATTTCGTTCCATAAAAGAGCTGTTCGATAAGGTTACCAAAGAAAAATTCACTCAGCCAAGATGCACTCTACGCTAGATCCACCGCTCCCTAATATGTGGCTAGCCTTGCGTGTTGCTGGTATTCTTCCACTGCCAATCAAGCATAATCTTTTGGCTACGAATCATTCCTGCGACGTCAGAATGAATGATCCGCTGGGATGCTCCAGGACAAATCGGTTCATGAAAACCCCAAGTAATTGGACGCTGGTGATCTCGGTTACGGCCAGATGGGGATGTTACCCGAGCGGCTAATATCAGAGCAGTCCTAGCAATGAAATCATGGTGCTACCTTTGGTTACCGAACACAGATCCCGCACCGAAGGAATTCAGGTATGAGTCATATAGATGGATTCTCGGATTTTCAGGCTAAGTTATGAAAAAGTTGCTGAGCCTTGGTATCCCAGGCAGGCAAGGCGGGAGGGACTGCGGTGAGGCTGACGCGGTCCTCTGCGGAGGAATTGGTATTCTAAGGACCACCATTCATCTATTTGCGGGAGCACACATTGTGAACAGTCTGGTGCTTCTGTGTCTCAATAACATGGGTGTCATTGACAGAGCAATACACGAATGCATAGGATACCTGCATTATTCCTTTTCCAAGGAATGTCCCATATGGGGAGGCACCTCGCCTATGCAGAATGGATGCCCGTGGCTTCATAAGACCTGGTGTATCAAATCCATTACATCGTAGAAGACGTCACGCTTAACTTCAGTATTACTGAGTCCAAGACCGACTACAACTATCCTCTTCTCCTCGGGGTTTCGAGTTAGGATAGCACTGGCAATTTGTGTAGCGTACAGGTGGCTAATAGTCTCTCGTTCCGAGGTAGATCCTCCCAGCAGTGTCTTTGGGGTCAAATGGGCTATTGGTAGAAGAGAACCATCCTCGTCACTAGAAGGTATATACTGTTCCGCAAAGCTAGGGTTAGGTGAGTCCAGAGGTACATGGATCTGGAGGGGTTTAGCGCTGTAAATCGTGCTAGAGCTGCTGAAAGCTATACCCATTGAGCAAGCCGTCCATATTGTGTGACTGTAACCATAATCTTGTCAGAGAACGTTGTTGAAGTTACATCTGTAAGCACGCCATCAATAATGCCAGCTGACTGCTTAGTGATAGCAGGGTATGTGGCTTGTATGTGGGGACTTTGACTCAAGTCTGTAGCAATCGGAAGAGGCATGGCGACCAATAGAATCACCGCGACTTTGACGTGGTGAAATTTCCCTCTGGGGACACCTCAGTTTGGTATAAGAGAAAGGGACTCGGACTTGAAATCGTACGAGTAGCCCAAAAGGCTTTCAGAATCTTAGGAGCGACGTGCAATGCTAGAAAATCCAAGCGAAAAAAGTGCGACTAAATTGTGAAGTGGATGTTTGCGGACTAGCGTGTGTGACCCGAGTAATCATTCAAACACTGCGCGCAAAAGAACCTCAGAAAAACATGCTAGCAAATCTGCATGTCCTAGTCTAAATATACCAGATGCCCAAATTCGTACCGAGAGAGCGCAAGCACAAAGTAAGAAAAAGACTTGAAGAAAATGGCAACGGTGATAGAAATGGTCACCTTGCAAGTAACCCAAATGCTGTGGAGATTCTATCAAGTACCTCGAGAGGGAAGGAGGACAGAAGGAAGGCGATGAAGGATGCTCTGCGTGCTCAACAACCTCAGATGTCCAGCAAAAAGCAGAAAAGACTTGACAAGTATATTGTATGTATAATATATGTATCCACTGAAGTGATTCAGCCAACGCATTTTCCAGGAGAAAAAGTTGAAAAAGGAAGAAAACCTTGACTTGATCAAAAAACTAGCCCATGCTAAGGTGGATACTTCTCTATTAAGTAGTTCTCGGAGCCTGGGAGTTCTCAAGTCGCGAAAGTGGGAAGATTCCGAGTCCAGGCGCAAAGTATTGGACGAGCAGGAAGACGGAGATTATGAGAGTGAGAACTCTGATTCATCTGATGAGTCCGCACTGCGTAGTACCTCTCATCCAATCCTCAAGAACTCCAACAAGCCAGCTTTTGGAAGCGGCTTGAAGCGGCCATTGGATTCTAATGATGGCTGTCAACCGATGATCAAAAGACGTCGGCGTCAGAAGAAAGTGAGCCATGTATTCCAAGAAGAAGCCAGCGACGAGTCTTTCGAAGGCTTCAGCTCAGACGAGGCTACAGACTTGTTGCCGTTGCACCCACCATCTCTTACTTCTTCTACAAGGACGCAGTCTGATTCTGAGTCGGATATTAGCCATGAGTCTGGCACTTCTCAAGTGCAAGACTCTGACGGTTCCTTAGACGATGAGAACATTGACTTTGAAGAGCGTAAAAAGCGTAAGGAAAGGTCATCGGCTTTCAAAGCTTGGGCTACGCACCAAGTCAACGAGGCTCTAGGGTTTACTGCTACCGCTGAATCTGCGTCAAGGGCGAGCAAATTCGAGTCAAATCTAGGCGTAGCTAAATCAGAACTTCCGAAGCCCAGAGCACCAGAGCAAGATCCGCTCCCTCCAGAGCTAAAGATCAATAGTGATCCTCAGGAGCGAAAAGCCTTTAGCGTTGAGGTGGCTCGCTCACCAGAGATCCAAGAAATTCGATTAGGCCTGCCCATCGTTGCAGAGGAGCAGAAGATCATGGAAGCGATCTACAATCATCGTGTCGTTGTCATTTGGGGAGCCACCGGGAGTGGAAAGACTACCCAGGTGCCTCAATTTCTGTACGAGGCAGGCTTCGGCAATCCAAGCAGCCCTAATCCAGGGATGATCGGTATCACGCAACCTCGAAGAGTCGCAGCTGTTAGTATGGCAAACAGAGTTTGTGACGAATTGAATAGTGCAAAGGAAAAGATAGCCTACCAGATCCGATTTGATAGCTCAGTCAGCAGCAAGACTGCCATCAAATTCATGACGGACGGCATCCTAATCAGAGAGATCGCAAATGACTTTGCATTACTCAAATACTCAGTCATCATCATTGACGAAGCACACGAGCGGAGTGCCAACACTGATATATTAATTGGTATGGTGAGTAGAATCGTCGATCTACGGGCTTCTATGAGCAAGGAAGATGCCCAAATCAAGCCGTTGAAGCTTGTGATAATGTCGGCGACTCTAAGAATATCCGACTTCTTGGAGAATCCAAATTTATTCCGCAGCGGTGCACCACCTATGGTACAAGTCGAAGGTCGCCAATACCCCGTCACAATACACTTTGCACGCAAGACTCAAAGAGACTACGTTGACGAGGCGTTCCATAAGGTTTGTAGGGGTCACAAGAAACTTCCTCCTGGGGGAATGCTGGTTTTCCTAACGGGGCAGAATGAAATTACGACGTTAGTTAAGCGGCTCAAAGAAGCTTTCTCAAACACTGAAGCCTCTCAGACAGCTGGTCATAAGGTAAGGCTCACTGCTAGTGACGCACCCTTGGAGACGGAGGATTTAGAACTCGGAATTGGAGATTCCCGATACGATGATGTAGGGGAGGTTGACGAGGAAGAAGACGATATCTTCGTGGAAGATGATCAGGAATTCGATCTGGAAGACCCAGCACCAGCATCTTCCAAGATTCGAGTGCTTCCGCTGTATTCGCAGCTGCAGACAAAAGACCAGCTACGAGTATTCGAGCCGCCACCTGAGAATACCAGGCTGATCGTATTGGCCACCAATGTTGCCGAGACCAGTCTAACAATCCCAGGCATACGATATGTTTTTGATACAGGACGGGGAAAAGAAAGGAAGTACGATCGGCTCACTGGCGTCCAAAGTTTCGAGGTAGGTTGGATAAGCAAAGCGAGCGCAAGTCAACGTGCTGGACGTGCTGGACGCACAGGGCCAGGGCATTGCTACAGGTTGTACTCTTCAGCTGTCTATGAGCGAGACTTCGAGGAGCATGCGGAACCCGAGATCCTGCGGATGCCTGTCGAGGGCGTTGTGCTGCAGCTGAAGAGTATGGATCTGCAGCATGTGGTGAATTTCCCTTTTCCAACGCCTCCAGATCGTCGAAGCCTTGCGCAAGCTGAAAAGCTGCTGAGTTATCTGGGTGCCCTCTCACCGGAAGGTAAAATCACTGATGTCGGCCGCGAATTATCGAATTATCCTCTCTCACCCCGGTTCTCCAAAATGCTCACGATCGGTCACCAACATGACTGCATGCCCTACACAGTCGCCCTCGTCGCCGCCCTAGCAACACCCAGCATCTTCATCCCGGAGAACCAACTCGATCTCTCTGCGCCTCCCAAACCTGAGATTTACACCACTGCAGACCGCCTCGCCGACGAATCCCGCACCAAGCTCAAATCCGCTTACAACCACGCCCACCATCTCTACAGCCGCCATTCCTCAACCTCCGACGCCCTGAAACTCCTCACAGCCCTCTGCGCCTACGCCCATGCTCCCTCTAAACCCACTTTCTGCGAGCAAATGTTCCTCCATCCCAAAGCCCTCGCCGAAGCCACCCTACTCCGCAGCCAACTCTCCTCCCTCATCCACAACAACAATCCCTCCCTCCTCCCCAACCCCCACCAACTCGACCTCCCCTCCCCATCCAAAACCCAAATCTCAGCCCTCCAACAATTCACCGCCGCAGCTTTCATAGACCAAATCGCCATCCACCACTCCCTCCACCCTAATCCGCCTGACCTCCCCCGCACCCCCAAACGCGCAATCGACGTCCCCTACCTCCCCCTCTTCCCCATAAACCAAACCCGCACCTCCACCCCGGACCTCACAGAAATAGCCGTATTCATCCACCCCTCCTCCATCCTCGCCCACACCCCCATCAAAGACCTCCCCACATACATAGTCTACAGCCACCTCCAGCGCGCCGCTCCCTCCACCATCAGCACCAACGAATCAGAGACGAAAACGCCGAAAACGCGCATGCATGCCCTCACAGCCGTAACCGGAAAACAAATCCTGGGCTTAGCGAAGGGAACCCCGCTACTGAGATATGGCAAGCCTGTAGGGAAAATGGTGGAGGAAAAGATTGGAGAAGATGGGAAGAGGAGAAGGGAATGCTGGGTGGTGCCGGAGTTGGTGGGGGAGAAGGGGAGTATAGGGTGGCCGTTGCCGGCGCAGAAGGTGCTGCAGAGGAGGGATGGGAGGGGGGTGTGGGGGGTTGAGAGGGTTGTTGGGTGAGATGTTTATTGTGTTGTTTTATATAGCATCTATTCCCATGTGCGGTGCCGAATAGGTACGGTGATTGATGGGTGGATGATGAGTTGGTACCGTATATACATAAGTCATGTTATCTCTCTCACATGATCCATCCAAAACCTCGTAAATCTCATTATGCCTTTACATCTATTCTACCCCTCATCATCCTCCCTCTCCTCCCTCTCCTGCCTCGCAATAATCTCCCTCCACGTCCCCATAAACTCCCTCAAGCCCGCCTCCCCATCCGCTGAAGCATCAACTACATCCCTAGGCAGTTTATGCGCGCTATACTGCGGTGTATTGAAACTATATGCTTCTGGATCGTCGCGGTTGACGAGGCGGAATTCGAAGGGAGTGGAGAGGTCTTCTTGGGAAATATCCATTTCTTCTTCTGAGGAGGAGGATGATGACGGTGGCTCCTCTTCGTGTATTTGTGGGTTTGGTCCATCGCGGTCATTGCTTAGGATACCGTTTCCATTCAACGAAAGTCTGATAACCCCTTCATCCACCCCACTACTACCTTGCTCACAACCCCGCATATTCAAGATCTCCAACCAAGAGAAAAGTAACGGATCAGTCCGTGGTGCCCAGGGATTAATATCCACCAACCAAACCCGCTCATACGGTCCTGGGACATAAACGTCAAAAACAAAATTCTCATCCGGAAATGATTCCTTCAGGTTCTTATTGAAAAAGTCTTGTATGCTAGAACGCAGTTTTGGGAGCAGGGGCAGGAGGAAGGAGTAGTGGTTTAGATCCCGTTGACAGATGCAGAGGAGGTGGCGCGAGCGCACGAAGCAGCGGAATTCGAGGGCGGGGTTCCAGTTTGGGACGGTTTTGCGGAGGATGAGGTGGTAGGGGATTTTGGAGAGTTCGTTGTTGTGTTCTTCTAGGGGGTCTTCTTCTGAGTTGGTTGTTTGAGATGATGTTTCGCTGGCGTCGGAGCTATCATCGTCTTCGCAGTCGTGGAATACTTGTTCTAAGTCGTGGGTTATGAAGTCTGAGCTTTTCAGCAGGAGGTAGATGTCGTTGGGGGTGCGACATTCCATGCTATTGGTTGCTGCTATCCAGGTGGCGTCTTTGGGCGCCGACCAGTTTAGTTTGGGCATTACGGAGCCGTCGAGTTCGGCTATGGTGGACTTGATTTTTGCGTGGATATTACGCCATGCGAGGGATGGATCTGGAGGTTCTTCATCGTCGGAATCCGGACCGGAGGAGTCGGAGACTGTATTATTTTGAGGGGCATCTTCTGGTGGCAGTCTGATGCCGTCGGCGCGTAGATAGGAGAGGAATTCGTGGGTGAGGGGAATGAGGCGAGCTTTGGGGGTTAGAGAGCGGTATCTGCTTTACTGTTAGTGCAGGTTTTGCTATGGTCATGGCAGGGACGTACTTGGGATACCATGAATGGTACGAGCAGTTGATAATATGTGATCTATTTACTGGCGGAAAGGGTAGTCTCAGAGGTGCCTCTGGGGAGGGAGATCGGGCAACCAGATCTGCATGTGCAATAGGCATCTTCGTATCATATGGTATGGACGAGGTGTGAAATGATAAAGAGTATTGTCTTGATGTTTGGAGAGAAGTCCAGTCGCGATGACTCGCATAACGGCGAAAATTAAGCTCTGCCGATCTCCCGCGATGACAGCGCCAAGACCTCCGGGGACCATCTCAAGCCATATTCTACTTAGAGTGCTTCTCTTTCCGCACCTTTACAAGCCAAGCATAACATTCGTCTCCTGGTTCATATAGTTCCCACTACCTTTCCCACAAATTCACATTATCATGTCCTCCAACGTCGGTCTCACAACTCCCCGCGGCTCAGGAACATCCGGCTACGTCCAGCGCAACCTCTCCCACCTAAAACCCCGCGACAACTTCGCCCCATACCCAAAAGATTACGACAGCCTAAAGCATCGACAGCGAAAACCAGATAAAGATATTCTAAACCACGATCGCCTAAGAGAAATAGAAGTCAAAGTCTTCGACCTGCGAGACAAACTCGAAGAGGAAGGGTACGTTCCTCTTTCCCCAATGCACACGCTTACCCACTAGCTCCCTCCCTTCCCTCCCCTTCCCTTCTCCTAAACCCACAACTAACACCTCTCCCTTCACCCCAGCATCTCCGAAGACGAAATCGAACTCCAAACCTCCACTCTCCGCCAAAAACTCACATCCTCCTCCTCATCCCCCTCAACCGAAGAAAAGAAAGGCCAATTCAAACCACATGAAGTGCATAGGCTTGCAGAAGCTAAGATCGTGGAGAGCGAGAAGCTGAGGAAGGCGTTGGGGATAAGACAGGATTATGAGGAGGGGGGGCATTGGAAGAAGCAGGAAGAGAGGTTGAGGGAGGGGGTAGGGGAGGGGGAGGTGAAGGATGGGAAGAGGGAGAGGGGAAGGTGATGTGGGGTATGGAAATGGTAGATGATGGTTGGCGTTGGGGGCCAGGGTACGGAGAGGTGGCGCGTGTCTTGCGAAGGCGTCGGCGGATGTGATAGTACTGGCGTGAGGGAGGAGATTTCCAGGGACAACTAGGACAGGGGCCGTCACACTTGGCTTTAAATCCCAATGGGATCGCTTGTTGGTGAGCGATGGGCCGGGGTAGTGCATAGAGAGTCAAGAATTGTCATCCACTACCAGTGTGGGGGTGGACATCCCTTAAAAGGGATCGACAAGGCTTCAGAAGGTATCACAAAAGATACCGCGTCCAGTGCTTGACGACTATGAGCAATGGTCTCTTCATGCTTCGGAAAAAGTTCAAAATACTCCGCTTTGGAGGTATAACTTTTGCTGTATAGATTGACATATGCAGCATTTCGCGTTGCGACTTGATCGCTCAGAACGGAAAACCTGCGTCATGGACCCAATTTATATGCATGTCATGTCAACCACGTCCTGTCGAGCATCCAGAACCCACATACAACCACATTGAGCTCTTACAACTCAAACCCTCCAGCACATCAAAGCTTATGCCTCTTCTCCCCGCTCGCAATCTTCCTAAACTCCTCCTGCGGCACCCCCTCCGCAAACCTTTCCAACCCCCCCATCACCTCCGCCACCGTCTGCCCATCCATCATCTCCCTCTCCGGCTTCCTAATAATCGCCTTGACCTTCACCAAACTCTCCGCATTCAAATGATCCCCCAACCTCTCCCTCACTTCCTCCAAAACCTTCTCCAAAAACTTCCCCTCTGGTGCATCTTTTCCCCCAACGTCGAAAATCTGGTTAGTAAACCCCACCTGCAACATCTCCTCGCTCGTAATCCGCTTACTCATTATCAGCGCTTCATTCGCTTTGCTGATGCCCAATCGCTGCACGAAGCCGTAGCTGGCACCGCCTTCGGCTACGAGACCGAGGGAGGTGAAGGGCGTGAGGAGGAAGGCGTGCGGGGTTGCATAGATGAAATCGGAGAAGGAGATGAGAGCGGCGGAGAGACCGATGGCGGGGCCGTTGAGAGCGGTGATGAGGATTTTGGGGTGCGTGTAGAAGGCGTTTGTTATTTCGAGGTTGTTGGAGACGAAGTTTTTGAGGGTGTTGCGGCGGATGTCGACGTCGGGGGGGAGGGAGCGGGAGATTGTTACGTCGGCGCCGCTTAAAGGGGGTGGTTAGTATGGGTAATTGGTTGGTTTTGAGGATTTGCGGAGGGATTGGGGGAGCTTACGCGGAGAAGTAGCGGCCTTTGCCTGTGAGGATGGTGATGTAGATGTCTTCACGCTTGGCTACCTCTCGCATGCGACATGAGAGGAGGTAGTAGAGATCTTGTGTGAGGGCATTAAGCTTGTGTGGCAGGTTGAGGGTGATGATTGCAATCTTGCCCTGGATGGACAGGGTGATTTGTTCTTCTAGACTAGACATTTCGTCTATTCTTTCTGCTGTTGGTGGATCTTAGGGGGCAAGTATATACAATATACATACAATAGATACAGATTAATAAATTAATTCAAATCGAATTTGCAAAGACAGATGCTCACGAGAAGATACAATTGACTTTTTATCAACAAAATGTAAGAAACCACGTCTAGGACCTGCCTGACGGGCGGGGAAGTATTGCTGGATGTTCATCAACCGGCGTGAGCAGAGGAGCTCCGGACCTCGGTACAAGGTGATTAGGGCATCACCAGGCATAAACCCTAAGTATGCTCCATGCTTCGTCCTGCGCGAGAAGACATCATTTCACTATCATGCAATGGCATCAATAATATTCCAACGATTATGCCTGGCTGCGAGGTCCTCTCATCTCCGACTTCCTCCAACGCGGCCAACGCACTTAAGTGGGGGAACGAATCTAGAAATATTCAAGGTACACATAATCAACCGTTAACATCCCCAACATCTAGCGATCCCCAGCTAAGGCTCCAAAGTTCGGCATGTACATCATGTTCCCCATCGGCTGGATGTACTACTTCGGCACCAACCTCGAATCCCGTTTCTCAGTCCCCGATTTCTGGCCTGCGCCCGAAACGACACATAGAATTCCATTCGAGAGGGAAGAATTAAATGAGATGGCTGGACAGCTGAAGGCGGAGAGGCTGGAGAGGAGAAGGAGGAGATTGGAGCAAGCGAGGGTGGAAATTAAAGAGGGTGCGACGGATGAGATTCGGCCGGCTGAGCAAAGTGAGGAGGAGCAGGTAGGAAGGGTTGAGGTTTCGAGGGGGACATTTGGACGGGGGGCGATTGAGAAATGGGCAAGGGGGCAGGCGTGAGTGTCTACAGTATTGAAAGACGTAAATGGATACTGCATAGCGTGGAGTCACCCTGCATTACGGGCGTTGTTACGATTTCTATCATTTCCAATGCATTCGCCTCTCAACGTCGAGCTGTGAGAAGTCCAGGCTTTTCTTTTGTTGGTAGCGGGTTACCTGATTCTGTTTCTGGCATTTCTAGCGTTTTTGAAAGATATCTCAATTGCTTCGCCAATGCATTCGACAAGGACCTGTCTGAGAGCCCCCGTTTTCCGCGGGGAGTCATCATTCAAGTTGAAGAGGGCAGTTATCGAGTGCTCCCATCAGCATCTGGTATTTACAACTTTAGCCGACAATGACAGCCACAACAAACAGTGATGTACATTCATGCCTCAGTACCGGCGTTAGAACCGGAATTGACGTTGGCATCGGTGCTACTGTCGTCGGTATTGGACTCCTCACAGCGATGATCCTCATCCAATGGCGGTCACGGCGCGAGAGGTCAATAATGCAGAGCAAAAGACATATTGAGACTGCGAGTCAAGGTCCACGTCCACATACCCAAGGCGCAAAGGGGATGGATGCGAGGCGGTCACGAGGTTTAGAGCAACAGCGCACATAAAGCTGATGAACGGATAGTACATAAGGCTGAATTAAGATAGTCACGTGTTAAGCTTCTAGGCGTCGTGTACACCGGGAAATAATACGCCACTCGGCATCTTTGAACTGATATACTTTATTGATAATGTCGGTACAACCGTAATAATCAGACAGTAAGAAAGTAGAATACAATATCATTGGTATTTAGAAAATCTTAGTCCTGGAATTAATTGTGATCTAATGATCGATGATGAGGTTGAAGGTATCCTTAAGTTAGGGGGGTTACTAATGATAGGTAAGAGCAAAAGTCATACATATAATAGGAATATTTAAGTTGAGTTTAATATTTATTAAGCTCCTCTAAAGTAGCAAATCTCTTTATCCCCTACTTATTAAGTGCGAAGATAATATAATAAAGGGTTAGAAACCTCTAGAACTATAATTTTTAAAGGTATCATGAGGATTAACTTATATGCATGACTTATGTCTTACCTAGGTGAATATAAGATTACTTCTATGCCCATTCACCCCCGAGAAGAGGAATGCGCACATTCATGATGGCGAACTCTTGGTAGCGCCGGCGGCTAGTGGCCCGTGCCGAAGAGGGCCCCGCTAATCCGAGGAATATTTCGCCGTTGAACCAAACCGCTTCACTTCTGCCAGGACATATAAACATGTCAATACCGCGTCTCACCTTCTTGTACCCCCATCTTTTTAAGTCGCTACGGGTACATCGTCCAAGACTGGTTTCGCAACTACTGCGCATTGGGCCCAATCATCTCTCCAAAGCCGCATTCAGCACCACCAGTCCCCCCGCGCAGGAGGCCTATCCCCAGCGATATGGCACTGCAGCAGAGCCTCAACCGCCTCCCCCGGGCACGCCAATGCCAGAAAACCCCCGGAATGACGAATCTCTCGCGGGTGCTATCGAAAAAGAAGTGAACACTCCGAACAAACAGGAAGAGAAAAAGCAAACAACAGCCCCACCAAAGAAAGAACCGGACAAGACAGCCTCAGAGCCCAAGGAGGAAGCCGACAAAAGCCGGGATGGAGAGATAGATACTGCATTGCGGGATCCATCGAAACGTGCAACAGAGCTCGACGCCTCGGAGTCGACCCCAAAAGATGCTGCACAGGCTGCAGAGGCTGCTGAGACTGCGCGCAGAACCAAACCATTAGAAACCGTTCTCCAAATGGGTCCACCAACTGAAGAGAAAGCCGAAGATCACAAAGCGCCTCATCTCCAAGCACCCCCATACGTCCATCACTTCGATACATTCAGCCTAGTAAAAGACCTCGAAGGCGGCGGCTTCTCCGAAGACCAAAGCGTCACAATCATGAAAGCCATCCGTGGTCTCCTAGCACTAAACCTCGACGTTGCGAAAGAAGGCCTAGTCTCCAAATCAGACGTCGAGAACGTACGCTCTTTTCCCCCCCCTTCCCCCTCCAATCCAATCCCCCACACACCCTCCCCCATACTCACACATATAATAACAATAACAACAATCAACAGGAAACATACCTCTTCCGCGCCGCCTGCTCCGAACTCCGCACCGAAATCCTCAACACCCGCAAATCCTCCTCCACCAAAACCCGCACCCAACTCTCCCACCTCCAACACACCTCCGACATCCTCTCCCAACGCACCACACAGGAAACCCAAGCCCTCAAAGACGATCTCAAAGGCATGCTCAATGACCGCCGCATGGCTGTCCGCATGCAGCAACAATCGCGGGACTCAGAGATATCAGAACTAAATTATAAAATTAGTGTGGCGTTGAATAGTGATAGTAAGAGTGAAGTGGAAGGATTGCGATGGGTATTGACGAGGAGGGCCGCGATGGCTATTGCGACGATGGCGTTGTTGATATTGGGGAGTTTGCGGTATGGGAGTTATAAGATCCATGAGCAGGAGATGGAGCAGCGGAAGGCGGAGATGAATAAGAGCCGTGGAGGTTCTTCTACGAGTAGTAGTGGAAGTGGAAGTGGGAGTGGTGGGGGGATGAGCTTTACGGTGCCGAGCCGGGATGTGGGAACGCAGGCTGGGGGAGAAGGGGGGAAGGATGCGGGTGTGGGGAGTGAGAAGCCGGAGAATGTGGGATATGTGTCTTTGGGGTAGGGGGAACGGGGGGTGGCATTCATAATGGTTGCATATATTGATTGATTGCTTTTGGAGTTTTATATATACCCCATTCGTTCAACCGGATTCGCTCATGTTGTTACATTGAGCATAGATAGATAGATAAAACATTGTTTGCTGTGGTATGATAATGCGATCAGGATTTGTACTCGAAAGAATGGGAAAAACCAAATGCACACGGTGCTCCATGGTATGCCTCCCCAGAAAGACTGACGACAAATAAATAAAACAACGCAGTTACATCACACAGCATACCTACCCACCACCGAAATTCAACTTCAGAGCTATACTCGGTTCCTCCTTCCCCTCCCTACTAACCCTCCTCCCCACCTCCCCCCTTCCCACCCCTCCGCCCTCTCTGATCACAGTCTCCATAAAAGCCTTCTGCTCCAGACTCATTTTCGCCACCACGCCCCTAAACACCGGCATCAGTGGTTCCCCCGCTAACTCCAATAATCTCGTAGCCGTCTCCGCATATACAGCCTTCCCTTCCGCCGAAGCGCGAGTCAGTAGCATAGGGATAACGACGGACATAGCCGCTGCCGCCGCATGTCCTGAGGTAGTAGTGACGAAGGAAGTGACCGCGTGGGCGGTAAGGGATCTTGCGTTCTCGGGGTCAGGGAGGGAGGTGTCTGCTGTGAAGCGGAGGAGATGCGGCAGCAGGTAGCGGGCGATGGCTTCGTCGGTTTCGTTTTTTGGAGATATGATTAGTAGGGAGCGAAGACAGCTGGCGACTACTTTTGCGAGGCCGAGATCTTGTAGGCAGTCGAGCATGGAGTCGAGAGCGCGGGTGATGAGGGAGTCGTTGGGGACGAGAGAGCGGGAGGCGGTGGTGAGGAGGATGGTGCATGCTAAGAGGGTGTTTTTGGCGCAGGGGAGAGCGGTCTCTGATTCTCTGCGTTGGGCGTGGGAGAGGATGGTGAGGAAGCGGTGGAGGCAGCCGCGGATAAGGTCGTGGCTCGTGGTTGATTGTGAGGAGGTTGAGGTTGAGGTTGGAGAATTGAGGCTTCCGAGGAAGCGTTTGAAGACTGGGAAGGCTTGGGGAACGACATTGGCTTGGCAGGCTCCAGTGCTAAGTATGCTGGCAAAGATGTGGAGGATGCTGGCGTGGAGGTCGGCTTTGATTATTGAGGGGAAAATATCTGACGCGTCTACGAGAGCTTCTAGGGAGTTTTGGATTAGGTGAACAGCTTCGTCAGGAAGTTGCTGTCGAGCGGAGGGGTTTTGCTCTGCAAGGTTTGGAAGGACGCCAGCTAATACCAGCACGATGATTCGTGTAAGCTCGAACAATTGCTCAATGTCATCAGATAGATGGTCTGCATTGTCACCTTCCTCTCTCGCCGATGGATGAGTCAGGCACAGATTCCTTGCTATGTCCACGATGACCATCTGGACATCAAGGCCTTCTGTGAGCGCCAGTCGGTCGAAAAGCTCGGTAGTTTCTGCAAACACCGCTTCTTGAAATACGGCGTTGCCAGAGACTGACGGCCGAAGTATTCGTTTAAGCGCAGAAAGAACTTCGAGGGTCTGAGCTTCGGAATTAGGTGCATCATTAGTGGGTCTCGTGGTTAATGCCTCGATGACAATGCCGAAGAGTACGAAGAAGAAGGCAGCAGGCTCATCGCGATAATTGATGTCATGTCGGTCCGTACCGAAGTCGTCCAGCTTTGGCTCGTTAGTGTTCGACTTACCGTCTAGTGCGTCAAACACAAAGTCACTGTCTTGGTCGATTAGACTTGCAATGGCATCGACCAGCTTCAGCCACGAATCTTGGTAGAACTGTCAAGCAAGTAAGCGCGTGTCCGTTAATATCAATGGAAAGTCAACTCACCTTCAATAGCGTCTGCCGATTGAAAGCGGCATACACCACGTCTAGGCCCTCGTCCGGTCTTGCTGGTCCGGTACTATTCGAAATATCGGGCTCGAACCTCAAGCGTGCAAATTCTTGCAGCGAAGAAAGCCACAGTGGAGTCAACTTGGCTACGTGTGGCTTCATGACTTTCACAAGATACTGCTGTTCCGTACTCGCGACTTGTAACTCAGCCCAGGCTGATAAGACTGCCATTCGGACCATGGTCTGTGCGTTAGGGCTGAGGCCACGTAGATCGCCAATAGCTGAGTCTTGAGCTTCATCTACAATTGCCATCAGCAGAATAGTAACGTTAAGGCACTACATACATACCCGTGAAACTTTCCAACGCTGTCACTAGAAGCTTGAGGATTCTACCCATACGGTCGACATCAGTGACCAGGCCCGCAGCGATGAAAGTAGCACAGACATCCACCGCTGCAGCGGCGAGATCGGGAGACGAGTCAGCACCGAACGCAGGCGTCAATGCCGAGCTGACCTGAGCTTGATACTGCTCGAGTAGAAGAGCTTCAGAGAAGTCCGGGTCTGGTTTAGAACCGAAGATCTATTTTTTAATGAGCCAATTGCATCAGATCTAAGAAGATCAACTAGAGATCTTACCCTCAAGACTTGATCAATGAGCCTTAGGCCAGAGACTTGTAATTCAACTACAGATGCTGTTGACGCAAGAAATGCTAACCGGATCACATCTGCGATCTTATTCTGCAAGACATGGCCCGCTGGTGACTCCGGGTCCAATTCCATGTCTTTACCAATGATGGCAGTCAAGTCACTTAGACACTGCAGCGCAAAAGCTCTTGTCTGCCATCGCAGAAGCTCCTGAGTCGCTCCTGGGACAGTGGATGAATTTTGATCTTTCCCATCGCTAGCGGCAAACCCAGCAACCTCTTCGTCCTGCAAGTCGGGCTGGTTGGAAGGCTTTGCCTCCGGCTGTGGTGCAGTTTCAATCTGCTTTGCAGCGCTCATAGTAAGTACGTGATGGCAGCGCGAGACCCATTTATCGGCTTCCGTCAAGCACGATTGACCGAGCCAAGATTGGATAAGATTCCGAATACCATCATGGCTAGGGTTTTCATTCAGGGTCAGCCAGATTTGATCCTCGAGGCCTTCATTAGATACCGCCAGTATCTGTTCTGCATCCCGTCGCATTAGATTATAGAGACCGTCGACAGCAATGTCACGGATCATGGCGTTAGGTGATTCTAGATTCCTCTGAAGGCGATGCACATAAGACACTAAGTCAACGTGAGCCGAATCGTACAGATTCATGTGCTCCCATGCTCGCAAACACTCCGCTTGCACCATTGCAACTTCGTCAATTGCGAATTGCTTCATGAGTATGAGCATGAGCTCTCTTACCTTACCCATGTCCTGCAGATCCGGGCCGAGGACGTTGACCAATGAGTCGATGCAATGTGCAATTACAACTGCTGTAGGCTGTTCAAACTCAACATTTGACGTCGCTGTTGAGGCGCTTTCTTCGTTGTGGCTGTCGCATGTCCATAGCTGCGCCAACAAGCCAAGTGTGCTCGATACATGCCCAGAAAAGGTCAGACCTGCAGAGTCAGCAATGTGGGACAGGGCCTCGATTGCCGAGTGATGAACAACAGGGCTTGGATCGCCGCAAAGCGACATCAACACCCCGTGGATCTTCTTCAAGTGAAAGCCAGCTGCCATCCCACCTACTTGAGAATGGATAGACCCAAGAGCCATTGCGCATCCGGCACGAGCATTGGGATCTCTGTTAGAGACAATAGTGTCGATCAGGCCGTTAACTTCATTTGTTGTAAAGGTATTGCCAGAATTGTCGCAGAGCTTGGCCAAGGCTTCATAAGAAATAGATCTGATAGTACGGTCAGAATCCATCACCAATCCCTGGCGGTCGTTAGTCCTCATCTAGACAGTCCAAAGTGATTTCACGAACTCTCAATATTTCTTCGATCGTCCTTTCCACCGTGGGTTGTCTGAGATCTCCTTTTTCTGCGATGGTTTCGTTGACAGCGACCTTCAGTAGTCCTAGGAGTGCCATAGCAGCATTGACAGTAACAGCTGCTCTCCGTCCAGGATCTCTCTGTACACTCGTTGACGAAAGAAAAGTGGCTAATTGCTCAAGTACCCCTTCCTGGATTCTCGGGCTCTGGAGAGGAAGAGCTGTGGCGAAGAGAACAATCGCCGAATTGACTACCTCTGTTGCTGGAGGATCTGGTAGATCGCACGCCTCCTCATGATCGGCCGTATATAGACAGACAGAGTCGTGCTCCTGAGCGCCACATATTGGACTCATAAGCTACAATTGTTAACTAAAATGGTAAGCAAGGTCGGTATGTAGACATACTGCTTCGTCAATCTCCAAGTACTCGTTACTATGGTACGTTCGGAAACGCTTCTTATCAATGCCATGCTCCCCTGGCAAAGCCTTGATGATTGAACCCGACACCAGGCCGGTGATACCAAATCCAGAATTGTCAGCAACATCCCAGATACTTTCAAACGTGCCTGCAGTATTTGCGATCGAGGACCCTAGTGTCCCGGGCGCGTAGCTATCAGGATCAGCGAACAAGGTCACCGCAAGTGTGAGAAGATTAGACTGCGTGAGGATCTCGCCACTTGCATGTGGGCTGAAACTAATCAATCTCGAATAGCATTGAAGAACTCTGCGCCTGACCATAAGTACTATGTCCTGCAATTTAAGCGAGGAGAAGAGTTTCTGAGACGTTTCATCGATTTGTTTTCTGTTTGGTAGATTGTCGAGATACTCAACAGTATTCTGCAGCATTGTTGCAATCCTTTTTGCAACATCAGTAGTAATCAACCTGTTGTTAAATTCGAGGAATGAAAGTATTGATCCAAGTGCGCATTCGCGGACATGTGTAAGATAGGATATCTCGAATGACTGCCGCTGCGCAGTGTTTTCTTTTGTTAATGGTTTTGGCAGAGCATTTCGCCAAAGCAAGAGGAATTGTGATAAGTGGATCTTCACGAAGTTTGGTCCTAGAGCCATGAGACCACCTATTAAGATCCAGGCTACTTGAATCTGGATACCAGCTTCCCGAAGCTCAGCCTGGCTACTGGATTTAAGCAAGTCTGTTGCTGTTGACAATACGCGTGAGCTTATTTCCAACGAACTGTACAGGGGCTGCGATGGTGAGATGCTTATGACAGCGGCAAGACCGTTAGCATATCCAACACACCGACGAGGTGACTGGCGGCCTGTGGTTAACACACCAAGCTCTCTGGTGACACTGTTCATGCAGATGGAAGCGCACGAGAGGAGTTGCTGCGGACATGCAAGTACGAATATTCGCAGGCACTGGGAAGCGTGTATCTGCACACTGTAGCTCGGATGTTGAAGAACCTGGACGAGTGCTTCTCGACAGCTGTCACCCAAGGTGATGAAAGCTGATCCGAGAGACTTTATAATTGAAGCCAAGGCATCAAGTGCGCCTATTAGAGAGTGTTTGGAAGGCTCTGGCACCTCTTTAAGAACTTGCGGATAGTTTTTAAGCACACTATGGATCAATATCCTAGCAGAATTTATTCGGCCGGCCTCGCCAAGGACCTTTGAGCCAATGCAATCGGCTAAAATCTTCTGAACATATCTTCGAGTGAGTAGAAGCCGGTAGCGATCGTGAGTGACGGAATTATTGCTCAAGAGCTCCGTCAAAAGATGATCCACGATTCGCCCATAGTTTGACTCGATGACTGAAGGCTTTAAACCTGAAATGACCTTGATGTAGCAATGTGTAATGGCGGCCCTGACCCTATCACTGGTGCTCGGTCGGTGATACTGAGACGACAGCTGTCTGAAGACATCTGGTAAAGACAATTCGAGCTTGGAGATGGTCCTCTTTGTTGAAGGTGATCCAGGTCTGGAAATATCTTCGTCACCGTCGTCAAGGACGGCTTGCTGGTTTCTGTTTGCCTTTTTTGACTTTTTAGCCTTGGGCGACGACTTAGATGGTGTATTTTCTGAATGGGATTTGACAAGAGCCGAAGCCAAGCATGAAGCAGCTGCATGTCTAGTAGCGGGCATGGGGCTGTCGCATGCTTTCCAAATTGCGGTCTTCAGGTTCTCATATTCGTTGGTTGTATCGAAGTAAGTCGTGCGGCTGATCAGCTGCTCCAAACACACACATGCTCTTGCTTGTACCAAAGCCGCCTTATCCCCTGCAGCTGCAGCCCTTCCCTGTTTCCAGATATCTCGTGCTGTGGTTTCCTCAATTGAACCTTCGATAGCCCCAACTATCTTGCCTAAAGCCCTGAAAACAGAGGCTCTCAGTCCAGCATGGTTCTGTGCGGACTTCAGGAGCCGCAGAAGACTTGTGCAGGCAAGACTTGACAGGTTGATAGCGCTGTCTCCTGCGGCCCTGTAGATCTCACCCAAACAATGTGCAGCGGCATGCTTGTTCTGTAGTTCTTTGTCTCCTTTGCCCGTACTGATCAACGTCGACAGTTGGTTGACGGTCTCGAAGAGTATTTTCCTGTTGCCTCTGCCCAATATGCAAGCGTAACACCTACCAACATTGTTCTTGATTGCCTTCGAGATTGCCGGCGACGAGAGGCCAATTATCTGCAGAAGCTCTTTTGCTAGTTCAGTCTGCTGAGCACACAGCACATCATATTCTAGCGAGCTCACGTAGCCTTCGAGGTCCACTGAGTATGTGAAGAGGTGTAAATCTTGCTGTTCTGAGGGTAAGGAGTGCAACTTGGGCACGTCCAGTCTAAACCTGCCGGGTAAAGACCCTTTCTCTGGTCCC
Organism: Cladonia borealis; assembly: GCA_018257855.2. Classification (NCBI taxonomy): domain Eukaryota; kingdom Fungi; phylum Ascomycota; class Lecanoromycetes; order Lecanorales; family Cladoniaceae; genus Cladonia; species Cladonia borealis. The sequence goes on along the minus strand of JAFEKC020000009.1, from coordinate 1,428,579 downwards.
TTGACTGATTCATTGCCGTTCGTGACCGGTGCACCATTCTGAGTGTTTGACATCAGTCAGGTAAATGGTAATCATAGATTTCTGCTCATCAATTGCTGTTCTCTATGCTTCAGATAGTCGGCGTGGTCTGTAGGGCTGAATGCGAATACGGCTAAGCAGCCTCGACCTTTCAATCACTTTAATCTATACATTACATGTACCGAGCACGCTTATGCGGGGTCTTCCTTCCCTACGGAAGACGATGCTTTTCCACCGCAAACAGGCTTCGCTCTGGCCATAACCGCTGGTCCACGATCAAACATGATAAGGCTAAAGCAGATGTACGTTGAGCTCAAGGAACGATTATTAAGCTAAACTTCATACAAGGCGTCCACATCGAAGCAGCGCATGGCTATAGCAAAAGAACTTGCCAATGCGTCTAAGAGTATGCCTGTCACCTCTTCTGTTGAAGCGCAAAATCTTAATTCTCACATAGGCCATGGACCTGACCCACGAATGAACCCTCGTCTTGCGACGGTCATATCAGCTGCAAAGAAAATGGGCACTCCCAAAGCAACTATTGAGAAGTCTATAGCTATCGGTCAAGGGATCTCACTAAGTGGCGCAACACTTGAGAATGTTATGGTTGAAGCAATGATACCTCCTTCAGTTGCCCTCATCATTGAATGTCAAACCGACTCGAAGAAAAGGACGCTTGAGAACCTGCGATATGTAATCCATAAAGCTGGCGGCTCAGTAGCACCTACGAGCCATCTTTTCAAACGGAAGGGAAGGATTGTCTTCGAAAAGTCTGAAGAGGTAGGGGAAGTGGAAGCTATTGATCTGGCTATAGAAGCGGGGGCTCTTGACGTAGATGTCTCGTCAGAGGATGGCAACGAAGAATTCATTGTCCTCACTGAACCAACTGAGCTCACGGAAGTTGCAAATGCTTTAGCTCAGTCATCAGGGCTGAACTTGAAGAGCTCGGACATAATCTGGGATCCTAGGGAGGATCTCACCGTCAATGTAGAGTCTTCAGAGGAGCTCAACGGGCTTGTCGGTAAGTGTTGCGCGTGGTATAAAGCCGCATGAATGAAGCGGCTAACCATTTCCCTAGAGCGTGTTTACGAAGAAGCAGCAGTACAAGAGGTATATACAAATGCAAGATGATCACACCAGCATCCTTTAATGCATCATGCATAAGCTCCTATCTTGAACTACCGCTCTATAGATCTGTCATACGCCAGCTTGCTCACTGAGTTGGTCTAGATTGCGTTGACTGAGGGTTATTGATATTGTAGATGTTAAGGTTCACCGTGGCAGCATTTAGATCGAATGCGGGTGGCAATACGCCCTGTGCAATGGACAGAGTGCCGCAAACACCAGTGTCCTCTTTTCAGCAACCACTATTCCACTTAGATCGTGTCGAAGCGAGCAGGAAGCTCGACTTGCGCGCCCGAGTCCAATTCGACTGATCTCTTCGTATCTAGTTCTCCGCCAAACTGCGCTTTACTATACAATGTGCAGCCTCTGGTAGTCCTTGAGTCATGAGGAATTCGTTTTCGAAATCTTGCTTTTCGTGTCACAAGGTGAAATATCGCCGCCAGTAACGCGAGTCCTATGACGGTACTTGTAACGATGATACCTGCTTTAGCACCGGTTCTAAGGGCTGTGTTTGGAGCGGACGAGGGTTGTGGAAAAACAGTTATTATCAGTGGCGAAATGTTGGACGAGACCTTTGTCAAGGATTCCAAGGAATTGGATGCTGGGGATGTCATGCTTGAGGCTAGAGACGTCATCGTCGAGGCTAGAAATGGCTTTGTCGAGGAAGAAACCAAGGAGTCAGATGACACAGCGGTGTAATAAGCCGCTAACAATGATTCTGGCGAAGGCGCCTCGAATGTCTCGTTGCTGGGATTCGAACAATTACGTCCATTTGAGCCCCAACAACAGGACCACAAACCGCTAGAGCCGTTGTAGACAATATCTTGGAGTTGAAGATCCGCTGAGAAGTCGGTTAGGTATACTGTCCTTCTAAGCGTGTAGACTTGCGAGAGCTCACAGCAGTCCTTTGAACATGCGGGACTAGAAAAGCTTCCGTCTGTGCAGGAGCCAATATAGTAGCCACTCGATCCATCGTTGTGGGCGTTTGCGAAGTTGCAGATGGAATTTCCTAAACACAAGTCGCCTGTTGAACAACAATATTGGGGTTCCGCGGATGTGTAACTTCCGCAAGGTATGGGTTGGAAATTATGAGCGTTCTCCACAGTGTCATTGCTAATGCCATAACAAACCATCATGGAAAGCTTTCATCTAGTGCTATTTAGTAGGAAGGATCAAACCATCATGTAAAGCTTTCATCTAGTGCTATTTAGTAGGAAGGATCAAGATCAGAATAGGTGGTTGATAAAGCTCTGAAACAAGGTCGCAAATTTCGCTGTTCCTCTTTCGCATCGGACCAGATGGGCTGCGCCCGGTTCTACAACGCCATTTGCCTTTCAACCTGATTGGTCGGTCTCGAAGGCAGCCTCGTCAGTTCGTCACCGTGACCTATCATCGTCCTTTCCAAAGCGAACAGCCGCAGTCTCGCATGTGGCGTCTTAGTTTCATATCACAAAGGGAACGTGGCTCTAATCAAATGATTTGGATAACTCGGTGCTACACCCTGATGTAGATGACTGTAATGTTTCCAGTCATTGCACAGTCGCTCGCTGTGCCGACTGTGGAAATTAATGTCCCTCGTTCTTGTCCAATCCTCTCACCTTGAGTACACGCTAGCTAAGACCACTTATACCGATATTCTCTTTTAGAGACATTCATCTGTGATCGCCGTGTGTAGAGCTACAGGGAATTATAGCGCCAGGTTCCCTGCAGTTGGATACACAACTCTGTAGAGTCCTTGCAGAACGAATAGAGTAGTAAAGACTGACCGCATTCAGTAGCTTTACTTGACATATTATTGTTTTGACTCAATCATCAGCATTGAGGAAACTCAAGCCCATATCTTCAGCGTAAAGTCAACTGTATTCATCAACGACAGAGGCCAGAGCAGGTCCCAGCGAAAACTCGGATTTCTAATCCCTTATGGAAATTACAGCATTTGGCTTGCTGCCCTGTGATGATATCTGAGAATTGAACGTTTAGAAAGATGCAATGACCCACCAAATGGACATAGTTGGGAATTATATAGTTTTAAAAAGCATAGAACACTTCAATGAATGTTTTATAAGGATAGTCATCATTGAAGACTGACACCCAAAGTTGAGACGCTGGTGATGAGTTCGTAAGTACCTTGATGTTTTGGGGGCCGGCGTCCGTTAAGTGTGCACGTTATATACCCAGGTAGCCAGCTCGATCATCAAGGCTTAACCAGTCCCAAAGAGAAAAACCCAGTACATTGCTTTTGCCACTTCAGTATCTTCCTAGGGTTCGAATCCAGTTGTGGTTATCCCATGCCAGCCCTATGTCTTCAAAATATGAATATACTGGCCACATAACAGAATCAAATATTCAATGTCTGCAGATCAAAGTGAACAGTCAAATAGCAACATACTCCGCAAACACCTCATTAACCAGCCCCTCGCACCCTTACTCTAACACATTTCACTCCCATCAGTACCCAGCTCTCACGATATTACTTCCGCCCTTTCTTCACTAAAAACCCCCATTCCTCACCCTATACGCCTCGCTCTCAAACCCCGTATACCGCAAAATGCTATCCCACCCCTTCACCATCCACCAACCGCAAAACCTCGCATGCGTCTTCAATTTAAACCGCTTCCTCAACCTATCATAATCCCTTTCCATAGCCGTTTCTCTCTACACCAACCCCCGTCAGCATCAGGCCCACTGAAGACTCCCTCCACCCCTCAAAGCACTCCAATACAGCATGACTAGAACCACTTCACATACCTCAATACTCCCACCCTCCAACCTCCACTGAACAAACACCACCCCCTCCCCACCACCCCCCTTTCCTTTCCCACCAAGACCCAGTTCCACCACCTCACCACCCTTCCTCACTCTCCCCCTAGTCACATCAATAACAAGATACTTCGCCCCTCCACTCAGCAGTCTCGGGTGCTTATACAGACTCGTACAGTCCTCGTGCGGTTCGGCTTCGTAATCGACGGTTATGGATTCGCAGGTGGGAGAGTGGACGTATATTGCGAATGCTATTTCTTTGTTGAGGACGCGATTCAGGGTGGTGATGCAGGAGGGGTGGATGGTGGAGGGGAGGACTGGTTTGGGTGGTTGGGTGTTTGCCATGGTGGGATAGATGGGTGCGAAGGTAGTTATGGAGAGTATGGATGTATAGGGGGGAGATCTTTATAAGGAGACGAGGGGACAGGAACGCAGGGAATAATAGAGGAGGAGGAAAAATAGATGGAGCATGGAAATCATGACCCGTTATCTAGTCACTTTTTGTGACACGATGAGAAAGAGTGGGTATTCCGAGTTTTGTTGTGTTCGTACCACACAATTATTTTCGTTATACCCGCGGGGTTCAGTCGGAATAAGGATAACGTATGGTAGTACCAAAAGAGCTGAGACTGGGTTTAGGCAACATGAAACATCAGTAGATGGTATCGGAGGCGATTCTGAAGCTGGAGCCGCCTATGTAAAATGTGCCCAATCTGTATCCACCCTCATGTAGACTATTGAAATGCCTTCCATGAATTCTTAAATCACCGTCATCCCAGGCATCGCCCCAGGCATATTCTCATACGCTCTATTTCTCAACCTCAGTCCCTCTTCAAATTCACTAACGTCCGCATTCCCACCCAAACCATCTTCCCCTTCCCTCCTTTCCCTCTCCCTCCTCCTCTCCTCTTCAACCTCCCTTCTTGCTTCCTCCCTCACATCCCTCACCGCCTCTTTCACAGCATCAACAACATCCTCATCCGCAGATCCCGGTCCCCTAGTATTTTTTTTTCTCGGCCACAAGCTTGGAAGCACGACTTGCTGTACCCTAGGCTCCACGCACCTCTCGTCGATCCACGTGTGGAGTCTGCTTTCTACCAGTTGCGCAATTTTGGGAATGTCTTGTAGTCGGGAGCGGGAGCCGACAAGAGAACGGACGCTGAGATCGAGGCGGTAGTCTGGGAGGAAGGAAAATGCTAGGCTTGTGGGGGTCACAGAAGGAGGTTGCTGGGGCGTGGAGTCGGGAGTGCTGGAAGGTGTGGGATGGGAGGGAAGGAAGGAGATGGAAAGCGTTCCGGAGAAGCGGACTACAGAGACTGAGAGCGCGATGGGAAGGACGGCGGTGAGGGGTTTCGGGTAGTTGAGAATCATTCTTGTTTCTATACCCAGCGTCATGAAATCGCTTAGATCCACATCCATACGGGCCTGGAGCCTGGGTCCTTCCGGGCCACTTGCCTCGTCATTGCCGACAGGGTGGATTTGGCAGTTACTGAAGATCGGAAATTCTTCGCCTAGACTTATTTCGGTAACTTTGATGTCAGATATAAAGTCTGGCTTCTGAGGCCCGTTGAGTATGCCAGTCAATGAAGTGAGAATAGCGTCATCGTCATGAGCATCGTCCCGGAACTGTGCAATTGTCTGCGCAATCAAGACATTGAACCAGTCAAGGCTCTCTGGCTGATGCGAATTAACATTGTAGTATGTTTTCGACAAGATGGTCGCAGTTGTGAGCCGTGGGGGAGGCCGTAGTACGTGGGAAGCAGAGCGTTTGCTATTCAACTTTTGTGGCGTAGACGAAGACGACGTTAGAGATATAGACCGCCGGTGTACGGAGTTTCGATCTCGGCGGGCAAGGGCGCGGGCTGAAGCTGTGGTTTCAGGAGATGGTGGCTCGCCGAAGATGAAGAACTTGATGAAAGCACCTATGAGGATCACGACGGATAGCTGACCGAGGAGGAAACCCTCCGTGAAAGACAGCCTGCATTTTTATCAGTTCAGCGCTGTTTTGCAAGGTCTCATGAGCACCTACGAGGACTGCTGCGTTGAGGGTTGCTGAGATGCATCTAGACGGCCATTAGACATGAGCTTGGAAGAAACTCGGACTTTGCATACGTTGGTGACTACTCATGCTATCGAGAATTGTTGTGGTGTGTAGTGCATCCACCCATTATGAGTGTTCCGAGCAACGATTAAGAACATTGTGGGGTATTGAACGTACCTTAAGGTAGGGATGGCCGTTTCCCGCTACGAAATCTACTGGCGAGGCTAACTTTTCATTGGTTGGGTATCCTATTCCAGTGTGCAGAGACAATGTAGGAGCCGATTCTCTGGAATTACCAAGCTCATGTATATTCTAGATGCCATCAATTTTGTATCCGGATTCCCGAAGAACAGAGCATACATTAGTCTATGAAGTTGTAACGTAACAAAATAGCCCGATATACCCTATTGATACACCGAATCGAAAACCTAGTAACATGAATCAAACATATTCTAGCAGCGTTGGAAGATAAACAGCCATCCCAATGGCATGCTGAATGAAGCTAACCAGCAGCTGCGGTCACGTATGTGTCCTATTACCTAACGCCATGCTCCTCAATAGATGTCCGTCAAAAATGTCTATTCCATCTCCACATGCCATCGCCAAATTTTGATTGACTATGACCGATAATTTGGGTTCTCATAAGGAACGCCTAGGACTTGAATGAATCTCTTGCACTCTGCATGCTCGCACTCATCGTGGTTGGATTGCTTGTGGGCAATCCCTGACCCATCTTCGCCTGTGCCTGCTGCTTGACCTTGGCAAGTGCATAGACAATACCACTGACGAAACCCACAGCGATGGCAGACACACTGGGTATCGTAACCGGCGCATCGAAGAAGATAAGACCGCTCACTGCGATGGGTAATTTGTTGAGGGCGCCGACCATGGAGTAGGTGGTTGAGGAAGTGACTCGCACACACCAGGCTGAAGTGTACGAAATGAAAACCGAGGAGAGACCGGAGAAGACCATGGCGCTAATGATGTTCGTGCGTCGGTCAGGAGGGAAGTTGCTCTCCACGTTCTCACCAGACCAATTTTCCACAAAGATGGAGGCTACGAGTAGGATGGGAATAGAAAGGACGTTGTTGTAGAACATGGCTGTAACGGTATTAGCTATTGATGCCCAAGTTCTTTACGTCCCACATACTGTCAAAGTCCTTGAAGTTTGTCAGCTTTATCCTCTTCCGCATTCCCAACACATAAGCGGCGCTGCAGAGACAATTGAACATCATCCACATGTATCCCGCGTTGAGCGTTGAGATCTTCGCTGAGGCTACATCACTCTCATGACCACCGAAACTCTGCAGTGCGTGCTGAATATCTGCCCAGGCTGCAATGACCGAGCTAAGGACCATCAAGCCGAAAGAGAAAAGAGCCATTCCAGTCACAGAGCCGCCAAACCATAAGACCTCGCCGTAGGCAATCAGTATGATCGTCAAATTTTTGAAGATAGTGTAGACAGGAATCGAAAGGTATTGGAGAGCCTTGGTACTGGTATATATCATGACGATGAGAGATAATGACACAGGGAACCCTGAACGCTGTCAATTGCTGAAACCATGCTCCCGGGGCAACATCCTACTCACATTTCTTCGCTTCATCTACATTGAAGTCTCGGTATTGTATGATGCCGAAGCTTTTGCAAAGCTGAATCGCAATCACGCAAACAACCGACTGCCCACCCATCAGCACCATTCCCTCCCCTTTGCACACTGCTTCCCACTCACCTGAACGCATAGCAAGAAAAAATTAAGATTAAATCCTGTGCCCGAAAGCACGAATTTATTTGTCACAGTCATCATGATCGAAGAAGCGCAGTAACTCAGCACCGGGAAGATCGGGTTGTTCGAGACAGCAGCTGGCATCTGCGGCGGTGCTATCCCTGGGGTTCTTGGATGGTCAATCATAGGTGATCGCAACGGAGAATCATAGCCTTTTTTCTCGCCCAAGTCGATGACAAGGTCATCGCGCTTCTTGTTATCGGCCATGGTGGCTGGCCCGTATGGTTGCGGTGGTTAGGAGATGTGGACGTGGAGATTATCGTGGATACTCAAGTAGCTTGAGGAAGAGTAGGGACAATGCTAGACGAATGCGATTCTGTCTAAACGACACGTATCGGCAAGGGAGCTGCGCTGCAGATGATACGTTGGTGTAATAGAGAAAGTTGTATATTGTTGCAGGTCAGATTGTTGGTTTTGCGGCGTCCCGTATCAAAAATTTGACTTCGTTGTGAGATCGAAAGCGGTTAATTTCCATTTCCAAATCAGGGGTCCAATGCCTTGGCAATATCCCGCTAGGGACGCGTACTGCAGCCGCGTTGCTTGAATATCCCACCTACCTGCATATACTCTTCCGCACAATGGTTTGAAGACGTCACAGGCCGCAAGGCGAACCTCTTAGCCACACACAACTCTCCCAGCATCATGCCTGCCCCGTCCTCAGACGACGAAGACGCCCTCCTCGAGTCCCTCGAACATGAAACCGACAACGACCCCTCCATAGCCCATCTCCGAGAAGCTCGCATCCAACAGCTAGCAACAGAGCTCTCCCGAGCTAAACAGCAGCGGAATGAGGGGTTCGGCACATACAATCAGATTACCGACGAGAAACGGCTTATGGAAATTACAACATCTGTCAAGAAGTGCATAGTTCATTTCTACAAGCCGGATTTCAATCGCTGTAGAATTATGGATGGGCATTTGGAAGCATTGGCGAGCATACATCTGGAGGCGAGGTTTTTAAGGATTGATGTCGAACATGCACCTTTCTTGGTAACGAAGTTGGGGGTAAAGGTGTTACCTTGTGTTATTGCGTTTATGGATGGGATTAGTGTGGAGCGGGTGGTTGGGTTTGAAGGATTGGGGTATAATCCGGATAATTTTGAGACAGCGGATTTGGAGAGGAGACTGGTGGGTGCTGGGGTTTTGGAGAGGGGGACGGGCATTTTGGGGAAAGATGTGGCTGTGGGGACGGACCGAACTAGGAGAAAAGAGAACAAAGGGGCTGATGACGGGGATGACGACGATGAATGGGATTGAATAGCTGGAACGTCAGATATGATTGGCTCTATGAATGCGGTGCAGGTTTTGTGACCACTATGAACAGACCAGGAATTGAGGCAGTACAGAGAGTAGGTGCAGGTTAGCAAATTGCCTGCGCAGCTCTCAGTGGATGTCTTGAAAAGGCCGAGGAGCCTGAGGGCTCAGAAGAATGGCGACTGATTGTTGCAAGCGATGTGAGCGTGACGTGGACGAGAAATTGCTACTGTCAGAAACTATCCCTGTTCAGGCAGATAAAGTCAATAAAGAAGCATGAGAGAACTCTAAGCGTGATAGATAATTCTGTTAATTCTACTGTAATGGGTATGCTACCCGCCTGTTAAAGACACACTCAAGCTCTTCTATCCTCGAGCCCGCAGCGACAAAACTTCGCTCGCACTCATGTCGTTCGACCGCTTAGAATTCGTGTGTACGTAGAAATACAAAAGGAAGATCTACTCGAGCTTCGACTTGACCTCCAGCTCCCCTGGAATTGGCCAACTGAGCTCATGCGAAACGCCGGAAATGCTCTGACGAACGTCTATAGCCATATTACTGGAGCGAAGGATGCCGGGTGCTGACAAGGCTCTTGTGGCTGTGACTGTAGGTGTAGATATGCAAGGCAGTGTACGATGGCAGTCAGGGTTCAGATCTCCACGCTTTTCATCTCGTCAACACCTTCGACTCCTAAGCCCGTCACCAGATGCTTTGCTTCGCTTTGTCCATTTGTTGCATCCTTCAGCACCGATGGAATATCAGCCTCCAATACCTTGCCCAGGGGTTCCTGCGTGTAGCCATCATTAGGTCCGGTTGGGCTTCCAACTTCAACCAAATCACCGTCCCGCTCGCTGGCTGCCGAATTTTGAGCAAATGCATCCTTGTTAGCATCACCGCCAGTGTGCACTTTTGGTACGATGTTTTCTTCAGTCACTTGTGCTAGAGGGCTAGGCTTGCCCAGCGCGCCACGAGGGCTTTGAGTACTTGTGGGACCCCGGCTTGGAAACCTCTGGGGTGAACGGCCTCGTTCTTCTGTGGGACTGCCATATGGTGAACCGGTGTGACCATTGGGATGCCCGTGCGGGCTGACACCAGGGCCCATGCCAGGCTTTCTTCGAGGACCTTTCCGACCATACTTTTGATCCGCTCTCCAGCGGAGAATATCGAGATAGGCTGGTTCAACATTAGTGGTCTTGAATTCCCTCAATTTAAGCTCTTGAGTCTCTTCGTCTACAAAGACCTTTTCACTACACATATCATCTGCAACAGTTGCGAGAAATGCTGCCCAAGACCGAGCAACAACATACTTGCAATCATAGTCACGGCCGAATATGATAATTTGTCCCCACTTCCCTTGTGGACCAGGCGAAAGGTCGACAGCAAGATTGTTTCCCCCCCAGTCGCGTGCAAGGGGGATCCAGCCAGGGTGGGCGTAGGCCTTTTGAATGGCTCTCGATGGCTGCGAGTCCTGTCGATCAAGTAGTTCCTGCCTCCACAGCGGATTTGTGGTCTGTTGTGCTATCGGTTGCGAAGAAGACGATGCGCTACCAAAAGCTTTGGGAGGAAATTGAGGCTGAATATGTGGTGGGCTTGTGAGATATTCCTCGTTTACTACCCTCCAGTTTTTCCACTCCTGGACAATCTCCTCACAATCCAGAAGCATGCAACCGAAGATGATGCCAGTAGGCCTGCCGCCTCTTTCTTGACCATCATGTATTTGTAGAGACTCCCGAACTTCCATGGGTAATGAGCAATCGAGCTCATGTTCCAATTCATTAACATCATTCTGAGTAGCTGGTTCTGACAGTTGATCAAAGAGCTCTTCGTAGTTGTCTTCGACCCAGCGGTCGATCTTCTTCCACGAATGGGAGACTGGCGGTGGTGGTGGAAGACCTTCTTGAAAGCTTTGCATTTGGATTTCACCGGCTGTTATCGTTTCGAAAGGGTTCTGTTCGTTAGATTGTTTCCGCTGCAATGCTGCACTCGATCGCATGCCAGGCGAGTAGGGTGAAGTGGGTGACTGTAGGGGACCAGCCCCAGGAATACCCGGTGCCACTGCATTGCCGTTTTGTAGAGCGGGGATAAATTGCCCTGATGGTTCTTCGCCATAAGGAGAATTGAGGTCGGCACGCGAGTCTATGGCGCTTGTTGCTACAGACGTAAGAGGAGCATGACGGCTTTGGTTGAGAGGCATATGTTGACCGGTTCGGTAAGGGGAGTCGTGGGAAGCATGGCGGTCACTGGAGGTCATTGTATGCCAAAAGTCACGGACGACCGCCCCAAACCTGTGCGAGTCCAGTATTAGCATACGATCGCTAAAAGCGGGGTTGCGATGGTTGCAGAGAGTGGTTCTTACGAGGGCATGTTGGGCGGTAGTGTTCTGTTTGTCGCAGACGACGCGGGGAGCATCAGTTGAAACGCATGTCACTGTGAAGAAAGATGTAATCGATAACGTGATTTCGAGAGTGTGATTATAAGATGTGTCGATGATGCGTCTTAACGTGGGTTTGGGTCACTTGTGGCAAGGGTTGCGCAGTCGAATTGGAGTGCATATGAATTAGATGCATCACAAAAGGAGTGGTATTGCGGATAGTCGTTACAAGGCTGTTTTCGTTGCTAGGCCCCTGTCTCCTGCCGACCAGTGGTACCCAAATTTAGATAAGACGCGCTAAAAGGTCGGCAAAAACTTGGCCGACCGTCCAACTACTTGCCCCCGTGGCGAAAGCATCAATTATGACATCTCCTGACGCTATATGGGTGACACTACAGTCCTGCGCCATTGGTATCCATGAATATAGGAATCTGCTATACCAAGTGAAGGCCTTCATTGCTCATTTAGAACATTGACACTAGGATATGCGTGGGTTCGTGGCCCGGCGCAACAGCCGCCATTACACACTGCAGATACTGCTGATCGTGCAGATCGGCCCTCACAACGACCCCAAGTACGAGTTGAAATTTGTTAGTCGTCGCGTTCGTCGAAGAAGCTATCGAACTGCAGATCAACTAACCATACCTACCAATTGACGTTGTTATTTTTGGCAGTTCCAGAAGTTCCAGGCTACGGTACTCGATATCGGTCACCGACTGCTCTCTTTAACCAATCCTGAGATATACTGATAAGAACCAGTTGAGGGGAGAAGGGCATCCCCGATAACCGTCGGCCTGTCAGTTCAGTCTTGCGGAGAAACAGTGCTTCTGGTGATTCTCCAACCAAATGAACCGCTCGAGAAATGACCACTCTCTACGCTATCAGCCCGGTAATATGGTACAACGAGTTTGAACGTCGTACCGATAACGATACGGCTTCAAAAGGAACTTACATTATTCCTCCGATATTAATGGCGTCGACGTTGACAGTATTCCAAGCTTATACTTTGTATAGTGGTGTCAAATCGAGGACGTTACTAAGTGAGTGGTCACGTTATCTAAAAAGGCATTGCTAGCGATTCCGCAATGTTGACCAATTCAAGCGAACGAGTTGCTAAATACATACTTCGACAATATCGTACCGAGAAGGTCATTGAACGGTTTCAACTACTCTACTTATGTAATTTCTCCAAGCTCCAATATGAACATATATATCCAACCCGAGCGCGGGGTATAGGAATGCTTCTCGTTCAGCTCAAGGCCATGCAATATGTATCTGACTCAACAGAGATCGGGAAGATTGCACGACCGAGTTATACGTATAGAAATATCGCTCGTCTCGCTTAAATATCACTTGTTCTGCTTTCGGACCGCGTACAAAAAGCCACTTGAACCATGCCAACACCCTGAAGAGCCTTGCCTGTTATTGTCTCAGGCGTTCCTATCTCGACACTTTGGTCCCCTACAGTTGCCGCCGTCATAGGGGCCTTGATGCCTGCGAATAAATAAAAGGTGTTTTTTGGGTACCTATGGTGCCATGCTGACATATAGAGATGATACTATCACCAAATCTGCGACATTTGAAATCGCTTGGATTGAGGCGCAAAGGCCTGGCAGGCGCAGGTTCCTCCGCTCTCGGAGGACCTGTTTATGGCTTCCGTTCCTTGACAAGCGATCACTTAGGGCGTTGAGGTAGTCTCCAGCGCGTGCAGGTGTCTTTCCAAGTCTTGTGATAATCTAAGTATGAGGAACTAAACGCTTAAATTTTACCTAATGTAGCCGACCTCCAAACAAGCCTGAGCAGAATGGAACAGACGGGTTCATATAGATGGAGCCTATGTTTGGACGCCAACAGATTTTCCGGAGAGTGTTCGATGGATCTTGAGCCTTGAATCAAGAATCCGAGAGCCGCCTCCGTCTTGGACATTGACCCGGAAGTTTTCGACTCTGCAAAGTAACAAACGCACGAAGTGACGAAGCCTGTTCTAATGGATGCGCAAAAGATGTTGCGAGAACCGCCGCATAACTAAAGCAATTTGCCGGGCTGAGCTGCAATTGATGTTGGTTACAAGTCTTTCATGGAACGGGCTTGGAGGGAAGAAAAAAGTAAAAGAATGGACCATGAGACACGTAAAGCGTGAAGTCCAGGCAACCTTAAGTTTCCAAACTCTCAATGAAGAAATTTTAAAGGTAAAGTACACCTTAATAAGGGGATCTCGCTTCGATTAAGGGTTGGAAGGGCTATTTCCTAGCAGCCCTTGACCGACCTGAGATGCCTTGCCCTTATAATCCATCTATTTGTATGACTTATGCTGCATTCTCTACATTGACCTGATTCGAAACTGGCTGATGCTGTTCAGTGCTTCACACAAGGCTTATTGACGGACCTGAGCCAATTGTTAGCACAGACGAAGATCGTGTTGTCTCATAGATTGGTATGTACACGGTAGCTTTCGTTGACAATGCATGCACACAACCCCCATGTAACTACTCGACTAATTGCATCTCCAACACACTTCCACCAGGACGAATCGAAATGCATTTTAGCACGCGGCATGGGATTGTGGTTTTACTCAATTCACATGCATGCAAGTATCATACCCAATCAAGTGTCGTTCCGTCCCACTCATTACTCAGGGGATGTAGTTCCTGTCGACTCAAAATCTCTCAATAGCCTCGACCACCGGGATGACATGAAGAGCTATACCTATAATCCTTCATGCTATTACGCTCATAACCGCCACAATCAGCTCGCTTCTCCGCTATGCTTTCCTGCTTGATCGCTTTATGCCGATGCTTGTAGTTGTCATGGGACTACTTCCGGCAGCCGTTTGCCGGCTTTTTAATCTTTCAATGCAGTGCGGTAGCGTTTTTCGAATGATGACTAACATTTGGGTGTATTGTCAGTGCTTGGTGCTCCAATCTAGTCTTGAGAAAGGCGTACCCGGTCTTCACTAATAGCAGGAATCCACCATCATACTATTTGAGACTCCAAGCCGCAATACGATCGTCCTGTCTTCCGACACCACGCTGCGCCGTTTTCTTATAGTGACGACACTCTTTGTCCATTTCGCTCGAGGTGTCTTTCGGGAGTTTCCTAGGGTATCCGTGGGTATATGATGAGCACTCGTGTTTCTCGGTTCGGCTGTTCCAGCTTGGCTTCCACTTAGGGACCATCGGCCCGTGATCCGGTAGGTAAGCTTTGTTCAGACAACGGCGATAGTCGCTCGAACGCGGGCGACATGGCTTGCCAGCGTCCTACACCATCGCTTCAGAAAGACCATGACCCCAGCTCGCGTTTCATGACAAATTTTTGGGCGCGGGATACGGCCAGTCTGCACCACGAGCCGGTATGGTATCTTCCGGCCTGTCAGTCCGTCTCGAAAGGCTTGAACAAAGGTTGTGTTTGAGCAATACAAGTAGATTCCACTAAGTGTTGCAAGGATCCAAGTAACTAAGCTATAATGAATACTTCTATCTCAAGCCGTGGTGCAACGATCTTGCAAAGGTGAGGAACAGAAAACTACGAGCTGCATCGGCTGCTACTGCTATGCAAGGTAGTTGAAAGTAGACTTATCGACGGCCTCGAGCATACCAGTACTCTCCATCACACAGGGAAGATTGTGCCTTCATCCGTAAGAAGGCATCCACGATCATCACATGCAAGCTCAAGGGTGGGAGGAAGCCGATGAAACGTTCACTGAGCCTCGATCGGTCTGTATAACATTGAAGCAACTGATATTTCCCGTCCAGATGTTGTTGAGCTTTCACCCATGACCCGATTATACAGGACGTGCTGATATATTTCTGGGGGAAAATAAAAGCAAAAGATGAGCGAGCGGAGCTATGAAGCCCAGAGCTCGGTCTGTATGATTGCATGACGAGCTTGGCATTTTGGTTGACGAGAATTCCGCTTCCTACTTGATATTACCAGCTAAGTTCAACATTACATCCATCATCGCACATCACACATCACTTATCGGTATTGTTATAAACTGCACAGCGGGCGTACGATAAGCCTCTTGTTCTTCGACAGCATAAGTCCAGATTCGATAATCTGAAGAGAAAAAGGAGCCAAAAACACGGATTCTGGGAACCACAAGAGATCCACTACATTTCTGTAGCACAGTAAAAATGACAATTTATTGAGAATTCTGAGAACTAATAATTACGAGCCCACCACGCAGCTTTCAGCATGCGCGGATGGATTACTGGTGGAGGCAAAATGATGATGCTCGAAGAAATCCCTGATTTGCACTCCTTGCGGAGCATCTTCTATGCCTAAAACGAGATAGATCTCCGAGACCCGATGACGGCCATGGAAACTGCACGGATCAACTACGACGGTACGAACCGGAGGCCAAGGACTGCTCAAAAGATTCCAGTGGAATCGCCAAAGTACTTGTCGATTAATTCTTCCATTTTGTTTTGCCGAAAGCCTTGTCTTGTCTCATCTGCATCATGCTTTCAAGTCTCTCACGCTGAACTTCTGCGACTGGGCGACATCAAAATAACCCTGCTCCAGCAAATGGATTAAAAGGATGAAGTTGTCGCCCGCAGAAAATCACCATATTCAAAGAGTTATGTACCATTGGGATTCTACGGTCAATTATGTGCCACCCAGCACAAGCCGAGGGCACAGGAGATCGAGAGATGTCTTCTGTCAAGGAGCAGGACAAGCTTGTTCTAAACAACTTGCCAGAGTACCATGTAGACGAGTTGATAGGCTTTGTACACCATGCAACATGTTAATATAACAAGCTCTTCGAGAAGGTAGGTGTGATCATTCCGAGGAGAAATATACACGTCCAGCAGATCATTATCCTGGCTCGTCACCCGGTTACCGTGAAGTCACAGAGAGCCATACCAACACATCCATATGATCTCATGGCCAACAAGCTTCCCGATATCATTGGAAAGTATCTGCGATGGTACTCATCTGCCATGGAAACCCCCAATATCTCTTCCTTAGCACACTGGAATTGCTTATAACGCCGCACGGACACGCCACATCTCCTTCAAATGTGCCAAAATGCATTCTCGGTACCCACGTCTTCTACGACAACGAGATCGGACTATGCTGCCTAGGGTTCGACGGGGAGGACCGTCAACCTAACGCAGAGTGGGCGGCGACATTGGTTGCTGATATGAAGTCTTTTGAATCATCATCCGAAACGTTGGGCATACAGCACATAGGATCCTATACGTTTGTACAAAGATGGAGCTTAACGGCAGAGAAAATCTGGGAGTAGGCGCGCAGTGTATGATAATCAGCTTGACAGCATCGTCTTTTCAGGAACATCCGTATCATCCAGGTATCTATGTTCGTAAAATCATCTTTTGAGGATTAGCAGTATCATACCAATGACTTCATGCGTTAGATCGGCTTCGAGGAGAAGGAGGACCATTCGCAACAACCCTATGCGAACAATGCCGGGATGGTTGTATTGCTTTAGGAGTTGCTTGCGAATGGTTATTAGGAGTGCAGGATCAGAGCGATTAAGGGAGATGAAAGTAAAAAGTCCGTCCATAGAGAGCATCTCGGGTTAAGAAAATGCATACCTAAGGTTGTGATTTTCCATTGAGAAATCGTAATCACAGGCTCGAGCTCTACGTTCGCTGCCTTTATCTGCCATCATGACACGATGGATAGTGCACGTGAAGATTCGGAGGCATAGACGAGGAATGAGCTTTTCGTAAAGGTATGTACTATTATCCAAGTCACCAACATTCCACTCAGACCCATTAATGCTAGGATCAGTCAGTGCTATCTATGCACTATCTTTCGCACTTCAAGAATCCAATAGCAGAAGGACTACTGTACTTCATCATGCCCAAACGTCTCATGCACCTTTTATTCTTATGATTTGAGCAGCCTAACTCCTAACTCCTAAAAAAAAAAACCGGTCTGCTACAACCCATACTGACCCCTCGTTCATAAGAAAAATGATCACTAGCATTCATATCTGAATCCTTCGTTCAATTTAGCGTAAGGAGTCCGGCAATGTTAGTCTAGCATTGCTGCTGCAGGGTATGAATGAGAAGAGGAATAGCAAGGAGGACATATTTACGGCAAGATATAGGGGAATAGCAACGAGATTCTTTTTTGTCTTTGGGAAGTATGTTCTCTTCTTCGTTAATCCTTCAAGTTCTTTCAGCTCGACTTGCTCTCGAAGTCGTCACGGAATTTTAGTGAAGAACGTGCATTACTCTGGAGGGAAATTAGCTGGCAAGGATATTCGTGCGGGAAGCTTGAATGCGGTGAGGGAGGCTGGGGAAGGGAAGGGGGAAAACATGGATCCTTCAATGGAAGGATAGGATGCTTGGAAGCGGTGACGAAGGAAGAATTTAGATCATTCAAAATGGAAGGATGGGATGCTTGGAAGCGGTGAGGAAGGCTAGGAAAGGGGAAGATGCGGATCGTTCAATGGAAGCGTCGGAGGCTTGGTGGATAAATCGATCCATGGAATTCAATCTTGGCTTGATAGCAATAGTGGAGTATGTGGCGCTCTGCCAATGGCCACATTGGCGCCATGGCGCAAATGTGGTGGAGATGTGGAAGCCACAGTGAAATAGCGGTGTGACCGTATTGTGCTATTCCCGTGGCTACGGAAGTTCTTCCACGCTCACATCCACAGAGCCATTGTACACAACCATTGAATGGCCGAGTATACTGTTGCTTCGACGAAGTTAGACTTGGCATCAGGCCTCTGTCGCTCCTGTTGAGCGAATGGGGATAGCGAGGGTTGAAGTGACTTGAGTAGACGATTCGCTGTTGTGCTGGAACCAGCCCTGGTCGCCACCTTGCCACCTCATCACCGCCTTCAGGCTACCCAAAACAGGGCTAACGCCACAACTGCGCGCCTTTCGTAGCCTTCATAGATAGTATCCTATCACATCTGCATCACCCTATTACAGGCCCATTGCATTCCTCAGACAGCTGTGGGCGGGTTTCGTTGGTGCAGGAAGAAGGAGATGTGGTTGGGGTCATGTATGGAAGACGATTGGCGGTGGTTTCGGGGAGGTAGCGGAGGTATTTACAACAGCAGATGCTCCCTGTGGAGATAGTTTGTGAGAGCAAGAGTGAAAAGAAGATGGAGAAAGGGGAGAGTTGGAGTCGCGTCGCCCGTGAAAAAAGGGGGATTTGCATTGACGGTGGGAGAGAACCCTTGAACACGACTTGGGTGATGTATATGCTTGTATGTAGTATCCTTGTATAGTATTACCGCGCGTGATATCGCGTATATGTATTCCTTTTCCCCCTAGTCCAAGCAATGAAGATTGATTCAACCCAATGCGACGGTCATTTGCTGACTTGTGTGGGTACGGCAATTCCAAATTCCTGAGACACTGCATTGGTATTCGTGATTACCAAGCGGAAATTGCTTGCATAGATATGTACTGCGGCATTTTGTGTGTCGGCATTGCATATTAGCGTACCATACCCATCAAGCATGCACGATCCTGGGCTTTCATTTGATTTGTGGCTGGTTTTGGGGACATCTCGAACTTGGAAAACTGATCCTGATCACGCAAATCAAGGAAAAAGTATGCGGTGGAGTTTCAGGTCCTCCATTGGGGTTGCTGATGGTGAATTGTCAGGTCTGGTTGCGCAGGCAATGGACGTGTCGGAACAATGCCTGCAATGATTCATTCACCACTTATGGAAGCCCAGTATGCAGATGGCGCACCTCACGGAAGGATCGTCGGGAGAACCTTACCCAGATGGAGCGCTTCGACATGTAACCGTCGCATTTGGGCTTAGGAATATCATACTCCCAGCAATAATACTCTCGTTCCCTCCTTCGTCTTGTTCCTTCTGTTCTCTGACCGCTTCGTTCCAGAATACGGCCACCTGGCTCATAATTCAGGGTTCAGTGTATTTGCGTAGTAATGATCGTAGTATGAGCGAAGAAATGCTGGGAGACGACTGTAATTGGCCTCTTCTCTGAGACTTGTTCGTTGTTCAAGTCGAATTGGAAAATACCAAGAGTAATATGATTGGCGTGGGAGAAGGCCAAATCTTCTTAAGCGTCTTCTTTCTTCGGACCAATTGTAGGTGCAGTTCGAGAGTTCCTCTCGTCAAGGCTTCATTAGACCTACGCCTTGGATTGTGATCACTGTGAGGAAACTAGACGTATGTGCAACTTTAGCAGAGGCACGGTGGTTTGCTTGCGGCGCTCCCTAGAAGATGAAACTTCTATGGTGATTTTGGGCGTTCTCGGAGGAGGATGGAAGTATTGTAGAATAGACGCTCAAAGATCTAATACGGTCAGCTTGCAGGGCCCGCGCATGGACCATAGTGCTGAGCCGGTCGATCGTTGAGCTCCGAAGTTCGAGACCCGCTGTGTCTTCCGCTAACAATTTTTCAGTCTGGAGATCAGACTACAGCTGGAGTCTTTAATCAAGACAGTGTATTGGGGGGGCAGTGTGTAAGCGCTGTCATAAGCAAGCGACAGTTGGTCATTGTATGGCACAATCACCGGAGGGCATTGATCCCTTGGTACTCTATTGGCATCAATCAATCTTGTCACCACCTTTTCCCATCCCGAGCTCTGCCAGCTACGAGCAGCGGCGACCCATTTAGGTGCTTCGGACGACATCTTCGATCGAACCCAGAACGTTTCTAACGTAGATTTTCTTATCATCCTTGTCTTACTCGCTCTATTCGTTTACACATGCACTCATTGCGCAACAGTACCAGCTCATTGTCCATGTGTCCACGTGTACCATCGCCATCGAATATTTGCCGCGGTGGCAACGATCCCGACGAATTCTAGAATCTGACGGCTTTGCCACCACTCACGTCCTTCCAGTAGGTCTTCTCTTTCGATATGGAATGATTCGGCGAGGTGCAGACACGGTCCAGCTGGGATTAGGTAGCTGTGCCTCGAATCCGTCCTCTGTAGAGGATCTTGCCATTTGTTCGTATCTTCAGTGTTGGTGATGCCTCTGTTATTCTCCCAGCACGAACCACTTTCTAATGCAGCAGAGTAAGGAAGTAGATACAGTGTAAGTCCAGAGCGCTTTGATATGACTCCAGTTTCGATTGAGTATGCAATGCCTCGCTCAGAGGCAGTGCTTGCTGGGTAGTGCCATTGCTGATCCCATGCAGTCAGATTAAGGTGGGTAATCAGAATTCATGCTTCGTAGTGGAATAGGCATGGTCGTGGGGTATTACAGGGTTGCCATAAAGCAAAATGCACGTGGCAAGCTTGACAACCGACCCCCGCGCTTTGGGGAATGAGGAGCGGTCCAGCGATTGTGACGAGGTATAGCATCGACATGAGGGGCGAAGTGGCTAATTTCGTTTCATCTTGACACAGAAGATGTAAGTGGAGTCCAGAAGCACCATTCCTCATCCCCAGGCATCTCAGAAGTGCAACAAAATAGACGAGGTGTGTGCTTTGCACCGTGGCTCGAGCGTAGGTTCAGTAGCGTAGCAAAGGTAGCATCCGTTCGGAGAATATACCTTATTGATCAAGGTTCAGATCCTCATAACCTTATCCCAGTACAATTAAACGGAAGTTACCCCAATGACTCCAACGCTGTCACCCTTTTCAATAGTGTGACAGTCCATTTTGCTTAGCTTGAAGTTGGCTTGTTGCTGTTCTGGAAATACGTCCGGTGACATAGCATCGGATGCTGCTCTCATCCCTGACAATGACTGCCGTACGACTTCCGTACCGAGGGTACACCGTACATTGCTCAGCTCGTGACCTCGCAATCTACTTTCATCCGAATCGGACCGGCGCTATTGAAGTCTTGGTCTTTGCTAGACCATGGCACTCCATGCTCGGTCAGAAAGGGAAATTCACCGCGAGCATCGGTCCGTATTGGCCATATTGAGGCTCAATGTTGAAGTCGAGTCGATGCCTGTGGCTGAGAATTCGAGTCACTTTGAACCTCCCCATTAGCACTCCAGCGTTGGCTTCACTCATCTGGCGGAGGGTTGAGATGGCTGTATATTAAATGTCTTTGACGTTCAAGGAGAGTGAAAATCAGGCTGAGTAAAGTAGAATTGGCCATGTGGGAAGACCAGTGCAGGGCATCATTTCAGTCTCGAAATATATTTAGACAGCTAAAGATGCCGTCCTTTCCTGCTAATCATGCCAGATAAATTGGAAACGTCGGTCTTGCCGGATATCCCAGTCCCCACAGCCCTTTGTTCACCAGATTTCTTAAGCCTGAAGTCTGCTAACCGGCTAATCTGGATTCTCTAGATATGTAGGTAAGGAGCACGGATGCTCTTCGCCAGAGACGAGATAATTAGACACTTCATGTCAACGCATTCCGTCCAGAGGGTACTACTGTGAACAGAAGTGAATATTGATGGTAGCGGCGGGGATTAAGAATGGTTTGATCAGATGAGTAGCAATGCTGAGCACTCCGATCAGGGATCTGTTGACAAAAGGAGGTTCTCTCAAATCTTTGCAAAAAGGAAATAGGGCGAACAATTTGAATCATCTAGTCTACTAATAAATCATCCACAGGGTATTGTTGTAAACATTCGTAGTTTTATGCCACTCTAGGATATCCAATCAAAAGTATCCAATACACGAGAGACTGTAATGTCTCGCTTAAATAAGCCAGGATCAATTCATACAAAGATCGTGTCAACACCTTATCCCATGAGCATGCAGGGGAGAAGAAGCGCTGTGGGCCCGAAAGATACACGTGTCCATAACTTGGCCAAGTGTAGATCATGTCCCAAGCAGTAAACAGACGGAAAATATGGGATTCCTCGGAGTCTGAACAGAGTCTTGCGGCTTAAATTTGACAGCGGTCAAACTATTCATCCGTCTTCTCTAGTGGTCTTTAAGGCCGCCCAAGCGGCGGTAGCGACGGCTTTGCGTTGGCAAGCATGGCTGACTCCTGCAGAATGTTTTGTCATGCCCGCCTTGCAGTCTCATGACAAGGCTTTATTTGGTAGCTTTGGCGAGTGCCGAGGAAGTTGAGGTGCCTATCCTAGTTGGCGGGCGTGCTGGCATCCTTAATCCATGTAGCATGTCCTTGTCATGTCACCGTGAAGTCGACGAAAAGGCTTCATGTTGCGGTACTTAAAGATCATCCGCGAAGTGGGTGACTAGTATCTGGATCGTCAATTTTGTGATTTTTCTTGATTCTGCAGCCTAGCTTTGTGATGCCATCATAAACTCCACAATTTCGGTTGGCGGTATCCAGTTATCTTTAATGTGCCGCTTCGATTGAGAGGATTACTGCTACAAGTAAAGCGGACGCCTTGACCAAAGACCGCTATGGTATTAGTGATATCAGGACGGTGATGCGGTGGCCGGGTCTATCGGATATCTGCGTCTTGCATGCATTAGGGGCCCGAGGTCCAGGATATAGTCGAGACAGAGTCGAAGCACCCCAATGACTGGAATGTTCTGCAGGCAGCCTATCGACATGGAAGACCTTGCAGTGCAGGATGATCGTTACCATGGCCATTCAAGAGATCTGGTGGCCCTGTTGTGGTATCCTACCATCTCCTTGCCATCCCCCGTGGCGTGGCAAGACCCACACCCTCTTGTCGGACTTTTGGAACTATAACTGGATGCAGGAACAGTCGCTTACCTCTGCAGCGTTGACGTGGCTAACAGACGACAACCATGGATTTCATTGGCGTCATGTTACCATCCAATGTCTATATCCGTCTTGTCTACACTGCAGCTGAAGAGGAAAATCTGGGATATAATATTCCCAGCATGGTTACGCTCTGCATCCATTAGGCGCATAACCGACTCAGTAGATAGCAATACGGTACTCGACTATGCATGTTCAACAAGGAATTGACAAAAGAGACAAGCTCAACGTCAAAAGTACGTAATACTTCGCCACTAAGTTTTTACCAAGCGCTTGTAGAGTTGAAGATATCAATAGGGTTGAGTTTCGCCTTCTCCCGCGATACTTTAGGTATGGGGAAGGTTAGAAACAGGAATGCTCACGTGATATGCTTGCATGAAACCATTGTAATCTGTCGTGATAATTTCAAGTAATTTGACAATTGAGTGTTGGCACGGCCCGTGCTATGTGTAGCTGTATGCATGAGGGCTGACGTTGATACGAGGGTATACAGCATCAGGTGGCTGCTTTTCACCGCTTTTGTCGACAGTGCTCGGACATGCAAGTTTTGATGAATTGAGCAAGCCTGAAAGAAAGCCTGTCATTATGATCGGTGCCATTTTCCAGCTCACACTTCCACTTGTGACGCGGCACGAGTTGTTGCAAGTATTAGCGAATGGCGTCCAACGGTCATGACA
The DNA here is from genome assembly GCA_018257855.2 of Cladonia borealis. NCBI lineage: Eukaryota > Fungi > Ascomycota > Lecanoromycetes > Lecanorales > Cladoniaceae > Cladonia > Cladonia borealis. The sequence continues at coordinate 1,404,964 of JAFEKC020000009.1, read as the reverse complement.
AACAATGCGGGTCAGAAACGATGGAATGATCAAGAGGATTCCTTAGGCTATGAACAGTCCAAGCAGTCACAGGCCAACAAGCCTGAAGGCCTAGAACCCCCAGGTAGCTCTCAGGTATCGTCGTCGAGCGTTGCTGCGGTTGTCCAACACGCTCCATCCCCGCTCAGCCTCTGAAAGCAAACCTGGGTCTTGGTTGGAGGGAGGAGCGAATAGGCTTCCTACCCAGCGTACTGGGTAACACCGCCTACCACCTAGCAATCGCGCGGGCTCCGGGCGGCTTGGGATGGCTTTATTGGCTTGTTTTGCATGCTGCGCAAGGCCATGGACTGTATATCAAGTGCATCATGAAGTTGAATATGGACATGCGTCCAGAGGAGGAAAGCAGAGCAGGATCAGGGGATGTACTTTCCTTATTGGCACACAGGATCCCGCGACACAGCCACAGCGCCTTGGCCAATCAAATGGGGGATATGGATGGTTTATATGAAGGGGTTATTGAATGTTTCGGTATGTCCGGAAAGACTCGAGGCTGCATAAGGTAGAGTCTTTATGCGCGGCTTGATGAATGCGAGTTTCCCCCCTCCAGAAGCAAAAAACAATCGGTGGTATTTGACTGGGATGTGATGAATCAATCGTGCCGACACTAAGATAAGTGTACCCGCGAAGATTTTCCCTACCTCAGCCATTCAGGGCAAGGATTTTCGACTTTTATCCCCATCTTATTTTCTCCTCAGCCAGACCCCTTCAAAATCCTTGGAAGCCTATGCAGCGTGCATACGCGTAGGTGCCTATTGCCATCCTAACTGTACCTTAGGCCCAAGTGGACCTGCATGCTATACGCAGCTGAATCCACCATCATCCCATCTGTCTCCAGTCTCGCATTTTCTCCAGTCTCCCAACATATTTGATGTATCTTCACCCTGGACAGCGCGGTACCACAGCAGGAACAATTTCCAAGACGACGGCTAACACCCAGCAAAACGACCAGTCGGCTCTAGAGTACGGGAGATATTAATACTCGAGCTCGTCGAGTGCTAGTCTGCTGGGCTATATAGCCGCACAGACTTCTCGACCAGACTTTGTTCTTCCCATCTCCTTGCTTATCCCCACCTCTTCCCCTACCTAGACTGCCTAGAAAATAGCTATAGTGGGGAAGTCTCCAACTCTAAGTCAAGTGCCACCCGGATCACAACATAAAAGTAAGTCTATCGCTACACTAGCAAACGCCTCGAAGGTAGGTACATTACCTTATGTTGCACATCTCGATTACTGTGCAGTCTTACCACACCAACACCACTACCATCACCACTACTACCACTACTACCACTACCACCACTACCCCATATCTGCTCAGACTCTAACCTGGCCTTGTGCGTGTTCTAGTACAGCTTGCACACTATCAGCCTGTCAGCTTGTCGCCCCTCCCTTTGGCCATCCGATACCCCTGACTCCCCCCAAGACCGCCCGGCTTAGATCTACACCAGTGGCTGTTTGATCCGAGGAACATTTCATCACACGCGTCATTTCTCCCTCCAATTTCCACCTCTCCGCACCGCGGAAGAGAAGCACCATCCCAAATCAGCAATACGCACGGAAGCGCGTTTGTTTCACCCTCAACATCTTCTCCTACACCTATTCCACATAGGCGCAGTTCGAATCCTTCCAAAGGTTCCAAACGTTCCGTTCACCTCGAACTACCTGACTCACCCGTCCATAAAATCCCTTACCGAAAACTCAATCGCTCGGCAACCTCCTTCACGCTTCCTTTATTCTCGACCCTGTTGTCGATCATACAAATGTCTTTTTCTTGCTATACGCTTTCATAGTGCCGCGATTCACTATCCCCGACTTGTATCGCCGCTCTACTCACCAAGAAATATCGTCCGACCTCGAGCTGTCTGAGACCTCTTGTCGAGCCTATCCCACTCTGGGAATCTGCGCTATGAACACAGGGAAAGCTCCAGCATGTGTACCCACATGGCGAGGCCACATCGAGACCACGAAGGATGCATTAATTATTTTTGAAGCCTGTTTCACCGGCCAGCTGGCCCATTGCTTCCGGCGGCCGCATGATCGGGAGCGGAATCAGCTCATTGTCAGTGGGAATGTGTTTGTCTATGAAGAGGCAACGTCTGGTATAAAGAGATGGACCGATGGCATACCCTGGAGTCCAAGTCGAATATTAACCAACTTCCTCATCTATCGTCAACTCAACAGCCCCTTCCCTCCAGGGGAGAAGAAGCGAGCCACGAAGCGGAGCCAGAGGCCCATCAAACCCGGCGAACCATACTCGAGCGCGACCTCGACCCCTACAACCGATGAAACCAGGCCCTTCCCCCCTGAGTCGCCAAACGCTTCAACCATCAAAGCAGAGGAGACTCCAGATAAGGATGCCAACCGCGGCTTGGTCGGCTCGTTGGTAGACTCTTACGAATTCAAAGAGAATGGCTTGCTCAAAAAGACTATGACCGTTACCGTCCACAATGTACAACACCACTTGGTTTCTTATTATTCACTTGAGGACGCGAAATACAACCTCAAAACACCCAGGGACGATCCCATGTTAAAAGACATCCCGATTAGAGAGGCATTATTGAACCAACCGAAATTCAAGTTTCCCAACCTTGACGACGCCGGTGATGGGACGTACGAACAGATGGAAGGACAACAGAACCCTTATCCTACATACTATCAGAACGGCTACGATGCTAGAATGTTTGCCTCTCCGAGCGCCGGCATTCAAGGCTCACAAAACTCGTCCCCCATGGGTCCATACCCTGGTGTCTACGCGCCTGCACATCCACCTTCTACAAGTTCCGCATATGCTTCGATAGCCCCAACGGCATCTAATTACGCGTCGACGATTGGGCCTGTGCAATATCCGCAGCACCAACCTCTCGGCCATCAACAACCATACCCTCACATAAGCCAACCGGTTGTATCGCCATATCAGGGCCAACAGCAGCAACATCAATATCAGGGCCAACAGTATCCCGTCCAGCACAACCATTCTCAGGAGCAGCTTCAGCACTCGAATTATCAAGGGCAATCGGGTGGCCATGCACTGCCGCGGCCCTCCGGAATGATGGAATATCTGCCTCAAGAAGGCGGTGGCTTAAGCCACGATCCATACACGTCGAGCGCAATCAAAACGGAATCTATGGCTCCAGCGAGTCAGTCTCAACAGTGGTCTATGCCGGCCTACTCACAGCAATGGACATCCCGGCCAGAGGGGTCGGCGTACTCATCGTACCGTACTCAATCTTGAGAAACAGTCTTAGGTGGCGTCGCCTTCTGCTCGTCCTGGCTTGCATGGCGCCAAGCTTTTTATCACTCGAATACGATAGGTCTGACTAAGATTGCACGCAAATTTGGGGAGCATTTACAGCGGCGCAAGTAATTATTACTGGGTTAATCTTACTGGAGCATTGACTGTAGTGGGTTGCGGCTTGTGTACAGTACCTATTGCATTAATGCATCTGCTGGTGTTTGGGAGATGCGCAGCTTGGCGTCGACGTGGACTTTCGCTTCTTTGAACATAATTAATCTACCTCTCTACAGCTCGGTTAGTGTGCACGCACATGCTGGAGTACATTTCGCACTGGGGACCTTTTCTCGCTTGTTAGGGCATCAGCATCGTACCGGACCAACAAAAAGCTGCCAAGGGCGTTTTCCAACAGTCGCGATGTCGGCGCTTTGGCTGGACCTTTGTTGTGACACGTATCTCTGACCGCATTGCTCCAACGGGACTACGGACTACTGAGCAGCCGGAAATATCATCAGCAAAAATACCCTATCTGCATCATTTGGCAGCACAAGCATGTAGCTGTTATTGCCGACTACTGGCGGCAGAAAGCGATGGGAGCTGGAGGGAGGTTATTGGCTGTATGCGCCCGCTATTGCGTGCCCGCGATCGCATAAGAGAGGTCTAGCGTGGACTGGAGTGCTGATCGAAATTGATCGACTTGTGCCTGAGGGAGACTAAGGGTTGGGCGAACACCACCTACTATCCTGGTTAGCACACAAAATAAGTGGTGCCGAGGCTTCCCACGGAGAGCTCTCCGCTTTTCGGACCCGGGACACATGGCAGAACAGGATGATCAGGCATCAGGCATCAAGTAAGCAAGGATGGTCCAGTATGAGAAAACATTGGGCTCGAAAAACGACGCGGAGAGATTAAAAACCCACGGACGGCTAAGGTAGCATGGGGTACCATGACATTATTGTTAGTGTTATTACTTAGTGATTGGTTGTACTGCGACGCGCAAGAAAGTAGTTCTGGTAGATGTACGTAAGAAAGATTAGCCAATAGAGGTACAGCAAATGGTACATAACACCATAACAAAGTACAGCAAACGGGTGCAGAGCATACGTGTAGTACGAGGTACACACATACACCATACGAACGTTTCGGCCACGAGGCCGAAGAAGAGCGTCAGCTACCTTAGCGTGGAGAAAGAAATGGGTGCAGAGAAGGATCCAAGAAGAATGGATCTGCGACGAGCCAATTCCTCGGAAAATTTCTTTTAGGGAACCGCATGATGCTTGGCATGGTCTCAACCTCCATCGCTCCGGATGACTCCTGGTGAAATGTGAAATGTGAAATGTGAAATGATAGAAGCGGCAGAACACAAGGTTGATTCCAACAAGCACTGATCGCGGGGAGGCTTGACCCTTGACCGTTCGTGTCCAACTCTCTCTCGGATGCGGATGACAACGTGGCAGGGAAAGGATAAAACGAAGCATTCAGCCTTATACTTTAGCATTCTATCCTCGATCCAGAACAAGGAGACTAGAATCCAACAAACTATAAACTATCCATGAGACAGGCAGCTGTATCCGACTGCACGCTACTACTTAGTATGTAGGTGTGTAGGTAAGGATCCTGAATCTGAAACGAGTTACATCACGAACACCCAACCGTGAAACAGGAACTGCAGGTCTGTCCAATCATCCTGAATCATCCGCCAATACCCTGCACTTGCCGACTCGTCTCTGCAGCACATCTAATAGCGCCAGCCCTCTGGCGACACCTGAGGGGCTTGGCTGGCTTGTGCCGGGAGCCGCACCACAAGTCATCTGACTGGCACGCTGTCCAACATGCCATGGCATTACTGCAAGCTGCAACTTCTGCATCGCGCAGTCCACTATCAACCAATGCCTCTCTGCCTGCCTTGTTGAGGACGGCTAGCTCAAGAATCTCCTCCTCAGCCACGGCAATTTCCCGGAGGCCGAAGATAGGGAACTGGACGGGTCATGAAAGAATATGTTGTGTAAGAATTGAGCCAAGATGGAGGTGGCGCGCCGAGTCTATATCCAAGTCTGGCACTCAAATCCGGATACTACAGAGTCGATGGAAGGCGGGACAAAAGGGACAACAGCAGCTGAGATGGCTTTCAGATGGTCCACGTAGTGTGGAGCCTGAAGACCAAAAAAAGTACGCCACCACCCCGCCACGGCCCACCACCATCATCATCATCACAACAAAAACTCACTAACACTTTCCAACAGGAAAACGCCCCTCTCAGCTCTCATCCCCTCCCATGAGAACATCTACACACTTCCCAACATCCTAACCTTCTCCCGCCTAATCGCCGCCCCGGTAGTCGGCTACCTAATCATCCACGACCTCCACATCCCTGCTCTTGGCCTCTTCATCTATGCAGGAGTCACAGACCTGGTCGATGGCTGGATCGCCAGAAAATGGAGTCTACAAACAGTGTTGGGGACGGTGATCGACCCAATGGCTGACAAGGCTCTCATGACGGTTGTGACTATCTGTTTAGCCGTGAAGGAAGTTCTGCCTGGTAAGTCCACTAAGCCTGTCTCCTCCAGCCACCTGTATAACTCATGCAACCAACCAACAAATACTAATGCTTTTCCTCCATCTAGTCCCCCTAGCAATTATCATCCTCGGCCGAGACGTTCTCCTCGGCCTCTCAGCTTTCTACTACCGCTACATCTCCCTCCCACCTCCCCGCACCTTCGCACGGTATTGGGACTTCTCTCTCCCGAGCGCTGAAGTGCGTCCAACGCGGATATCGAAGATCAATACCTTTCTGCAGTTGGGATTGTTGGGGGGTACGATGGGTGGGTTGGCGGTGGGCGGGCTAGGAGAGACGGCGCAGGCGGTCATGGAGGTCAGTTGGTGGATTGTGGGGTTGACGACGGTGTGGAGTGGTGGGAGTTATATCTGGGGAAGGGATACGGTTAGGATTCTGAGGAAGCATAGGAAATGAAGTATTTTAAAGAGCGGAGGAGAAGCCAGCATGGCTGAGTGGAGGTTGCTGGTGGATGCGAAGAACTGCGTGTCTGTACTCGGCTGAGACTCGGGTCGAAGTGCATGACACGATCCATATACATTTGCACTTGAGTTGCTAACTTATGAAAGAATTGGCATCCTTCCCTGCAGCAGTCATCAAGGTTGCATCAATAGCTCTATATATCATATCTTTAAAGTGCCTCTCTATCCTCAAATAGAGCCAAAAGGAATTATATTCAAAAGCTTCGTGTCGCTCGTTCACGTCAATTTATGTCATTTCCCGGCACAGCGGGAGTATCCACTTCCTACCCTTATGTTCTAACCACCACCACAACCAAGCACCACCAAGTTCACTGGTTTGACTTACAACAATGATACCGTGACTCCCTGCTTGTCCACAATTCAGTGAATTTTCACTCAGCTCTTTGCTCTTCACCCACTATCCTGCAACTACTCCACCACATCCCATGATGGTCCCTCTCTAAGATGTTCAACCCTTCCAGAACGATAAGCATTACCAACACACGGGTTGGGATAACCATGGAGGCTACACACAGATGCTCGGAGAAACGAATGCGATAAACTCTTCCTGACGCCAGCCTCATCGAGATTCCAAGAATGGCACTTCAACCGACCCAGCTGTGCAGACTACAGTGGGAGACCGTGCCTACCGAAGAGCTTAACAAGATGCGGCGAAGCCCTTTTCTGAGATGAGTTCAGTTCTAGACATTTCGGGATGAGGCTAGGACAGCTGACCAATGGTGGCCTCTGGGTGACTTTAAGAGCAATCATGCTGACCTATTCCGAATTAATGAGATGGCGCCTGTCGGACTTGCCTATGGCTTACGTCAAGCCTTGTTGATAACGACCATATTCGAAGCGATGACGGTCGATATTAATTAAAGTACGTAGGAAAGGAATGGAGCAAAAGCAATATATGGGTTCAACGTTTGCCGACCCACCGCTTCAGCACCTCATATCAGAAAAGAAACTCACGGATAATAAATCTTTAGAGAGGATTTGTAGGACCCAATGAGCTCCGGAAAGGACGCTCCTACCGAAAATCCTAAGTCATACCATCGTTGTGCTTGCTGAACATTACGATCGCTATCTATGGATCACTCTTTCATTCCTTTCACCTTTCCTGACTACTATGGGTGTTGAGGACTCTAATCTGAAGCCTAAGCTCTCTGACAAGCTCGCTCGCCTCAATAGGAGCCGGTTCAGTCACATAAACGGGAGAATTGTATCAGCATTTCTACGTTCCTCTGACCATTGACAGCTGCTGCCAGTATTGTTTTGCTCACACCTCAGCTTCGCTGAATGAGGCAATCTGTTTAAGAAACTCGACACGAGGTTGAGGAAGCTATCAACAGGGCCTAATCCGCACGTGGTTGGATGACAGACACTCTCGGATCTGATAGCTATCCAGGGCTGATAAGGAGGGGTCAGTGATTCGACATGCCTGGCCGTTAGCAATCCGAATTCTTACAGTCTCAGGCTCAAGGTTCCACAGTGCCCAGTTCGTTCAGACCTGCCTGTCCGAGACAGAATCCAGCTCCTTCCCACAACCTTTCGCACTATCCGTCTGTGATAGATGATCATGTCAGCCTGATTATACATCTCCATCATACTCCGCAGTCGACTCGTCAGTCAGCTGCTCGGGCTTCCTCGATGTTGTTTGGATGCCTGTCTGCCATTCCAATCTGCTTATGGTGGAGTAATAAGACATGCAGAGAATCATAAGCGATCATTTGCGCCAAGATTATGGAATCTTGATGCCGCTAGCTTAATGAAGGTATCGGGGTGGTCAACGCCTCCGGCTCCTGAATATCATTGGACCCTACTTCGTACGTTGGCTGCATTTCAATTGCAATGCTATATAATCTTCCCAGACGTCGACCATGTTTTTTTTCTGCAAGTTTGGGGCAAGCTATATTGCATTGACCTTTTCTCTATCAGATATACGAGTCAAACATCTTGTTGACTTTCTCCAAACATGCGATCCTCCCAATTGTTGCGCTTGATAACCGTCAACATTGGGATAGCCTACTCTTTTGCTGTATCTTATCCTAGAGATGATTCGTTCTATGGCCAGAACCGTGCAGCGTATTTTCAGGACAATGACTCTGCCGGTAACTCGCTCGTTGCCTTGCAGATCTCCGAGTATGATGGTACTCTCTCAAATCCTGTTAAAATCTCGACTGGTGGAAAGGGTCTAGCTGGTCTGGTTGCCGTCAGTCAAGACTCCGTCGTCGTAGATGGCAATGTAATCCACTCGTGTAGCATTTTCGTCCCATCGAGCTTGGGGACTGACAGTTTATAGTACATTTTCACGATCAACGCAGGAGACAACACCTTCTCCCTTTTTATAATCGATGGTCGTGACCCAACACATCCCAAGCTCGTCGGGAACGCACTGCCTACTCTAGGCCAAACACCCGTATCAGTGACCTACTCTGACAAGCTGAAGACAGCCTGTGCCCTCAACTCCGGCTCCACAGCGGGAATCACCTGCTTTAAGATCTCAACCCATGGTCCCACCCCCCAAGGTGGTCTCCGCTTCATCCCCCAAACTGAGCTCAACGACTCGAGCGCGTATGTACCAACCGTCAACTGCCCTTAAACCAAACAGAAAAGAGATTCGCTAACCCCTGCTTCCTCCCAGGCCGCCACCGGGCCCCCTAGTCCTCAGTGCCGACATATCCTTCAATCCCACCTCCACCGCCCTATTCGCTACCGTCCGCTCCAACGGTGCCCTCCCGGGTCTCCTCTACACATACCCCATCTCACCTTCCGGCCAAATCTCCGTCACCCCCATCGTCACCTCGCTGCCTTCCCTCCCCTTTCTCTTCTCCCTAAACTTCCTAGACAACAACCCTTCTCACCTCTTTGTCACAAACCCGCACCAATTCTCTCCTGGCGCGGCCTTTCTGAACATAGAGTACCCCAGCTTAAAAGCCAGCGTGGAAAAAATCATTACGATTCCTGGGCAGATAGCGAGTTGTTGGGTGGCATATGCGCCGCAATTGGATGCCGTGTATATCATTGATGCAGCAAGACCTAATGTTGTGACGATCAGTCCGGAAACCGGGGAGGTGACGGGGCAGACTTCTTTTCCAGCGAACAATCTAGTGGAGTCTGGCGGGGCTGATGCGAGGGTTGATCGGAACTGGCTATACATTCTATCCGACGACCAAATGGATCCTAAAGTCATTATTATGGAAGTGGGACCGGAGCAGGTTCCAACCACGGTACAAGAATTCGATATATTCCAGCAGGTGGGAACGATCCCGGGGTTGATGGGTATGGCTATCTACCCTACTGAATACTAGCTTGGATGGATGAACTCGGGACAGAAAAGATAGGAGTGATTTGGTAGGATTGGGAAGTAGTGAAAATGCTTAATCAAGAGTCAGACGTTCGTTGCAAGAAAGAGCCATCTACACCATCGACTACCTCTAAATGCGTCTCACAAAGGCTCCTTGACCCCCCATTCCCCTCCCCATCACCCATCACCCAAAAACCTCCTTCTGGTCCGCCCCTCCCACCGGCGTCTCATATGGCATCCGATCCTTCGTATAAAACTCCACCCCCGTCTTCCCATGCAGCTCTCTAGCATCCTTATCATCAATAGATCCAGCTTTAATACACACATTATCCGGCATCACTTCAAGCAGCGTGTAGAGTGAGGAACCGCAGTCTGTCCCCTCCCTCAGATTAGCTTTTGCTTATCAAAAAGGGGGGTTTGATGGGGGATGAAAAGAAACGAGGAAATGGGGGTGGTGGGGGGTTTGATGAAAAGAGGAATTGGGGGAGGACAAACCACCACAGAACCAATGATCATTCATTTTTCCACTGTCGCCTTTGATGTTGTAGTTTTTTGGAGCGCCTTTTGTAATTTTGAAATCGGAGCGGGGGACGACGACGTTGGAGGTGCAGGGGCCGCCGGACCATTTTTGGCAGTCGAGACAGTGGCAGCTGGGAGGGGGGTGTTAGTCTTAGGGTTTGTTGGTATGCGGGATTGGGGTTGGGGAGGGTTGGGGAGTCATGGGGGGAATGAGGGAGGGGGAGGGGGCAAAGTACAGGGCGGTGACTTGTGGTTCACCAGTGTATTCGTAGGCGACAGCGCCGCACATACAGGAGCCTTTTGTCATGTTTGCAATTGGTAGGGAATCGGTGTCGTAGTAGTTTAGTTTATTTGTGTGTAAAGAGATATTGACAGGGAAAAGAGAAGAACGCTTGCTTTTTATATAATAGAGATTTATAAAAAATGCGGAGACTTTATACAATAAAGGGTCCATGACATAGCATAGTGGGAACAGAAGATCATATCGCAAATCTTTCTGGCTACCTATGTACTAAGGTGCGGGGTCCTTTCACCCCTCCAAAAAAGTCCGATTTATCAGGAAAAGACCGTCGCAGACCCTCACGGACCCCTTTAGCCCGACGCATTGATTTTCAGGAACAGGTTTAGTTCTGAAGAGTATTTGTCAAGTGTCGGTTTTGGCTTATTGAGCTTAAAGACGGGATGTGAACGCATTGTGCATGAATTAGCTTGGCTGGGGAATCTTGAGCAATATGATCGAGACGTGCGCAGAGGCCGAGAGAAATGATTCGATGAATTAGATCGGGATTGGGTAGTTTTGATCTATAGGTGAATAGATTTTCAGGTGGAGTATGAGTGGCTGTTCGATTCTTGATCATACATGCTCCTACCGTATTTAGTATGTAAACCTGCCCACGCTATCATCCATCCGTCTAATGCTCTTCTGAATGCGCTTCCCAACCACGCTATGCTTGAAAGGACCATATGCTGTGCGTATGCTGTCCTCTCCCGTCCGTCCTTGTACTCTTTAAAGCCAGATCGGTCTATGTCACATTGTCGTCGGTCTATCTATGAACGAGATTGGAGTGGATCAGAAGGAAGTACTGAACCCGGTTCGCGAGAAGTCGAAGATTGTTGTCCGGCGGTTTTGATTACCATCTTGGGGAAATATTGAACCACCATTGCTTCGGTGTAATAAGAATGTTGTGCAGAATGATCAGAGACAAGGTTGTGGGCCAGCTCGTGCGCCATCACCACGCTCCAATATACAATCGCGTCAGTCTTGTTACCTTGCTGCACCACAGGGAGATGCAAATTGTCAAAGTATCGATAATTGAAGAAAAGTGCCCGATCCTGGTTGAATGCAATCGTGCTGCCGGCATCGTCGTAGAAAATGTGTACTGTACTTCGTTTGAGTGAAAAGACGTCAGCACAATCCAACAGGACAGACGCGAACAGCTTCAAAGCGGAAGCATTGGCCTCTAAGAACTTCGCTGCGGGCATGCCATTGATGACCACAGTGTTGGAAAGGAAAACTCGAACACCGGTGATCTCTCCAATCAATGTAATATCTTGGCCAGGTCTGGAATCGCAGTAAGAAGCCGTCTCTTTCACCTCGTTAACGCTCGGCTGGCTTGCTACGCTGGTTGAGTTGTGGGCGCGAGAGCGCTGGATTGCATTTACTAGACTGCGGAGGTTGTCAGCACTTTTGCAGAGAAAATATAGGACGGGAGCTTACTTTTGCTGTAATTGATGCGGTGCTGTCACAGTCTCAGGCTGTGGAATCTTTGTCTGCGACTTCTGGCCATCCTGCTGCGAGTAAGGCGGCGGTGCATCTTCTTGTGGAGTCTCAATGCCCCTATCGCTACCCCTATTTGTGCTATGATGATGGTGAGACAAGTGCCTATCAAATCCAAATTGCCGGCTGATACCCGAGAGGAAACCTTGTGGCCTTGATCTCAATGGCTCATCCTCGGCTGCGGGAGTCTGCCTACTGCTCTCTGCATGTTGACGATCTGGTGAGTCTGGGAATACACCTGGCATCGGAATTTGCTTTTGTGCCTTCGCAGCATTGGCCGCTTGTGACTGTTTCCAGGCGGTCTCGCGCTCTTTCAGCTCCCGCTCTTCTTCGGCTAATTGCCGCATGCGGGCTTCCTCTGCAATACGTGCTTCGGTTGCTTTTTGGTTCAACAGACGGGCCACGTTATATCCTCTTGACCGAAGTTTCGGCAAAGTAGACTCTAAGATCATTTCGAACATGAACATTGCTTGCGGCTTTGCGCGATGCAATAACACAGGTACCAGAGCCTGGCTGACTTCCAGCATCTCGTAGTGACCAGTAGTGACATAAAGTATTGGCTTATCGTTGTGGAGCACTGCGCTCCTGGGCTCAGTGTGGCTGAGGAGGTACCCCTTCAGAGACTTCCGTAGCAAGATGGATTTTACACATTTTACCCTGAGATTTTGCTCTATCCATTTTGCATCATGCTTAATTGACTCTCGCTGATAGTCAGCCAAAAACAGTCTGGCACGCTCTGGAATCAACTGCTGGAGCTTCAAGGCTTGTGTTTCATCCTTTGCAATCATCCCAATATTCTGGTGTTCTTCAAGTAGACTTGCAAGTTCGGGGGACTCCAAGCTATGGTAGAAATCTTCGAGGGTCTCCTCCATGGGGCAGGCTAGAAGACTTGATTTGAACAGCTTGTAGGTAATGATATCGTCAACAATCACAATCTGCTTAGCTGTTGCCAGCTCCCACACCTTGATCCCAGAATCCTCGTCTTCTTCTTGGTCCGACGGTGTATAAATCTCCCGATATGCCAGTAGACATTTCGAATTCTTCATGTCTTTGACTAAGGTCTTATCTTTCCTTAGAGTGCGCCAGGACGCAGCAACACTACGTAACAATTCCAGATACCTAGAGTCGCCAAGCACAGAGAAGATCCTCGCAGGCTCACGTACTAGTAGCCTAGTCAACTCAGTCGTGCTAGGTTCATGTTTGGAACCAGTCCTCAAGAGAAATGTATTGGCTTCCGGACCGAAATCCACATAATCGAAAATATCAGCATACTTTTCACCATTGCCAAGGAAGCAAATTTGTGGAGCTATGTGAACAAGGCTTTCCGAATTGCGGGATCCTGCCGTGGTGAAACTCTGCGCTCTGGATTCAATTGGCACAATTTTAGCTTGACCAAGCCTTTCTGCCTGTTCGTTGCTGAGATGCGATAGTCGGCTTGCAAAGTAAGAGAATTTCTCGCGTGCATCTCGCCTAGACCGCGGCGGACTCTGTATCAAACGGTTGATGCATTCCGACATAGGAGGGTCAGGTTTGACACCAAATTTTGAGGCGTGAGCATGTAGGCCATGACGCAGAATGTCGAACCCTAATAGACTTGCTCGATCGTTTGAGAAACAAGTGCTAGGGGTTGCCATTTTCTTTTCCTCACCTTGGACAGGTAAGTAAGGTATGGAAACACTTGAATGATCGACCTGTGCATAGCCTTTTGTCTGGTGATGATCAACGAAATACCTCAAAGCACAATCTCGGAGTTCGAAATCTTGATTCCCCGCTGCGGTTGATATAAGTTTAACAAGATCGTCATAGCTCGGTGCTGCACGTAGACCAAGGAATGTTAAGAAACGGCCTTCATTACTTTCCGGTCGATATATGCCAGGCCACTGTAACGTGCGCAGCTTCAACCGTCTTATTGCTTGATCAGGCTCGAAAAGCTCAGATACAAGATAGCGTTCTTTGGTGGGTTGGAGAGATTCCGTCTCTGCCGGGCAGATCTTCATACTTCTCAGACGAGTGATGTCTGCAGGAGGTATGTCGTCCTTGACTGAAGCAAGATATTTGATAAGGTCAACATGACTCCATTTGCTGGAAGATGCAGGAACCTGCGTCTTAGATGAGGGCGCTGCGTCAATCAGGCGCTCAAAAACCACACCAATTTCCACGGTTTTGCGAACCTAAACTGTCAACTAAATGGTCACCAAACTAGATGAAAGGGAATTTGTGCTTACTCCAAGTTGCGATAAGAACTTCTCTTTGACACCCTGCATAGTATGAACAGCAAGGTCATCAAAAAGTTTTACTGAGGGAAAGTATGCTTCAGCTGGTTTCTTCATGCCCATTTTGGTCGGTATTACACTTCGCGAAGCTAGCAATTGAGTCACAGTATGCTTGGACGATGGGCTCAAACCGTCCCATTGCTTCGAGATGACCTGTAACACGGAATTGGCAAATCCTGGCGACTCAGTTATATCGTAGTCCGCTGAAAGATCAGAGCTGCCACCAATGTTGGCCACAAGCCATCGGAGCCATGGCACTATTTTTAGGTCTTCAAAGCCAAGATGCTCCAAGTCTGTTTTACTCATCTTCATAGTGTATTTGAAAGGCAGCGTAGTGGGAGGTACGGGCATCTCTGGGGAGATTCGTGAGACATTCACATAGTTCTCCATCTTGCCAAGTTCAATCAACTTTCCATCCAGGTATTCCTCGTCGGTTGCTAGTGTTACATCCAGTAAGGATCGAATCGCTATCCTATCGATTTCTTCCTTACGCGCTTTTTGCCCAAGCCACTCCAAGAATTTTTGAAGCTGCACCCCGCTTAAGGCTTTCCTTTCAAGTTCTGATTTGATGTCTGTCATCGTTATAGGCGTAATAACACCATATTCGATCAGCTTCTTGATGAGCCCGACACCTGCCAGAGCTTCCGGCAGAGTAGGTATGCCGTCGACAAATCCAAGTTCTTCTGAGATGCGTACATTTGATGAGGGCAGCACTCCTTGAGTAGAAAGTGTAGCTATTGTTGTCTTCTGATTACATGTCCAGAAAGCCTCCTCAATCAGAGTCCCAACTTCTGCGGATGGTGTGGACTCATTAAAATTGAAAGTATTATGGAGGAACAATGCTTCAGGGAGGACTGCATCAATATTTTCTTTCGATATCCGCCGTCTTCCTGCCACATCTTCTTTCCCTGTCAGCTTCACATTTCGAGCAAGTTTTTCCCTTAATTCCATCATTTCATGACCCCAGGATACCCTAGATACTATTCCAGCAATTCGAAGAAGTTCAACGTTCCATACCCTAACAAACCGGTTGTTCAAGTCAATCGACTCTCGCTCAACTGTAGGTATGACAGACGGTGTACTAATGTGAATATTGAGCCCTGTTGTTTGGTTGGTTGTAAAGCCAATGAAGATTTTTCCTTTACCATTAGTTGGAACGAACGTGCTGAAGATTTTGGGTACCTCGGAAGCCTTATCTGTATTGGAAGATGAAGCTACCTGCTCATCATATGATGTACTGAGAAGCGAAACTGTCGTGTACTTTGGTGGAGGCTTCTTTGTTGCTCGTTCTAGCTCAATAGCAAAGTTTGGGTTGACAGCAGTCCGCACATTAGCCTTGTTGACATGGATAAAAACCGTGGCAGTAGCCTCGCCCAAAAGGTCTTCCTCAAGGCTTTCTTGGACAAGTTGCTCCTCTTTCGCTGCTTTCTCTAGGGCCGCATGATTAGAGGCGCCTGGAGCTAACCTGGAAAAGAAGCCGCGAAGCGAATGAGCTTGGTAAGCTGCCTTAACGGTAGAGCCAGAACCGGGGTCCTTCAGATTGTCGGACGCGGCTTTAGGCTTCCATTCTGCTACCTTGAGCCATCGTGCATCAATCTGAGCAGCTTCCTTAGTAACAGCAGTCAACTGCATCAAGCCTTCACGAGACTTTTTGTCCACTTCCTTTGGTATCGGCAACTCTAGACTAGGTGCAATCTTTTTATTAAGAGTAACGATCATCCACCCATCAATACTCATCTCAATCGACTCTAGCCCTACAAATGTAAGACTGCTGGTAAGGAATTGACATAATGATAGCAGTGGTGGGATTGGAGAGGTTTGATTGCGCATAGGCAGGACGAAGGTGGTGTTGGTGCTCTGACCATTAGGCAGTGTCATTCTCTTCGTAAACAGTGCGTCTTTCTGCCAATAAAATGCCAGAGCCTGCTGTCCAGATGAGACAAAGGGTTCCTCGCAATCAGCGAAGACACTGTAGAATCCCACGCCAAATGCTCCGATCTTGGTCTCGTCCGGGTTCCCTTCTGCTATCTTCTTCAACCTCGCCCAATCATGCTCTTGGAAAGCGTCTCCGTTGTTCTCCACGATCATAGACTTCAGAGTATGGTGTACAAGCACATGTTTTAATCGAGCTGAAGATTCGGAGCTCTGCGGTACGGGGACTGTAGGTGAAGGAAGAGTTTCGAATTTGATGGAGACTTTTGAGGCGGACGCGTCTGCAGCATTCTGTAGCAGCTCTCGCAAAGTTGTCCATTCTCCTGAATAACGGGCTAACACTTTATCGATCAAAGCGCGAGTGTTGACGGTGACGGCCTCATCATTGCCAGCTCCCATTGTTTGCGCTCTCAGCGCGTCATAATCAAGCTTGGAAGCCATGATGGACTCCCAGCGAGACCCCGGGCGGCTGCTGGAAAGCTGCTATGCTTCAAAATCACCTATACCTCTAACAACAGTCCAAATGCCCCTAGACTGCGTGATCTCCTCTTGTTGTAGACGAATGAACGTCTAAAAAATGACCAACTGGCACAGATCAAGACAATGTGAAAGAGTGAAGAGCTAAAGATGCAGGCAAGAAATGGTACTTAAGATGAGACAAGGCAAACAATAAAGCCACAGGGTGACAGGTGATGTGCCGCCGCCACCGTGTCAGGCTGCCATAACCTTACAAAGTCCATTAACTCCGAGCGGCGCGCGTGGACATAGAAGAGTTCACCCCCCTACTGTACAGCCCTGTAGGGCTGGACCTAAAGCGACGAAAAGAGCCCTGAAAGACTCCCTAAAGTGATCAACTCCCGGGCTTGATTCTGTTGCTTAGGCGACCGATTTTAGGGGGTTCTTCCGGGCCTTTTAGCCAGCTTTAGGTCCAGCCCTACAGGGCTGTACAGTAGGGGGGTGAACTCTTCTAGCAATAGAGCTTGTAGTGATATCAACAGTGTAGGCGAGGCGAGCGACCTTCGCATTCAATATTGGAAGATGATCTCTATTTCTTGAGGATCTAGAAGCTTTTTGGGGAGTCCAATGATAGAAGCTTCTTCTGGAGTTTTCTCTCCAGAGAAGAGGTCATGGACTCTCACCTAGTCCGGGCTCCTCCTTGTTCTATCTCGAGGGCGCCACGAACGATACCGCGAATACACCCATGCCATGGACCTTGACCCGTTATCTATCATCGCTCCGGCTCGAGTCAAAGTCTTGCTATTACCTCTTGGATGTGTTAGAAAGTCGAGGTTTGGGGCCTTTGTGGAAAGACTACAACATGTCAATGTTGTGCGCCTGGGCGATGTTAGTCCTGATAGCAGACCGCATAGAAGTACGCTCCACCTCCACAACCTCCTTACAGGAATGTGCTAATGATCCTTCAAAAGCTATGTTCTCACCACTTGCCTTTCCGGAGGGTCTAGTTCTTTACGATCTGTCGACCACACTTCCTCCACCATCTCATCTGGCCTTGGCTCCGTTTGAGATCTATAGAGAGCCTTTAGTCGTCGTGGGAATAGCTGATGGTAGAGAATTGGCAGTGGACGGCGTCAAAGCACATAATTCAAAAGGGCACGGGAGCGCAGGCGCTGGCATCGATGGACATGCAAACAATGGGTACGATTTGGACTCTCTGTCACGCGACTTCACTGGGCTGCAAGAAGAGTACTCCAGAGCTCTTTTACATCAAGTCCTTGTGTTTGATCATGATTCCTCATCACTGCCAAAGGACATCTATCCCGTTCCATCACCAGAAAAGTCGAGGACAACGACTGTAAAGACAGTTATGTGCGACCTGACATCTCGTCTACTAGCCGAGATGACCACATTCGCAAAGTCTTTACAGAACCTTGCGTCTTTGGACACGCCAAGGGTGCCCCCAGGATCTGCTTCTCTTAATGGAATTGCTTCTTCATTGCCAGCTCACATAGTTGGACTGTCACGACCTGGTTCCTTGATTGAGAATTCGAGATCATCTTCACCAATTAATGATCGTCCAGGGCCAAGTCATCGTATGTCAACGCCAGTTATTATGCCATCAAACACTGGCTCGCAGACACCTCCCACTGACAGTCGAGCTACGTCTCCGCCCAGCGGGGCACGATCTCCTCCGAGGACTTTTAATGAGATAAATGGAATTTCAGCCAACCAATCACCGCCAAAGCCATCCAGTCATGGCAATTCAAGAGCAGGAAGCCGTGATAGAATGTCCGTGAACGGACTCGGCGCTAATAGTCTTGGAGAGAGGGAAAGAAAAAAAACCAAATGCCGCGTGGGCGTCGTTGTTGGTGCCATGTACCTGCTCGCTGGACGATGGCCTGATGCTGTCAAAGAGTTGGTACAAAGTGCAACAGTTGCTAGGAGTAACAGTGATTACGTATGGTACGCAAAGGCCATGGATTATATCTTGGTCTGTCTTTTGATGTACGCCTGGGCAGGCATGGAATTTCGTGTAAGCCTCCACAACATAGATGAATCAAATCTATATGCGCTTGCCCAGATATCATGAAACGAAGCTGAGCCATCTAGATACCCGATATAATTTTTCCAAATTTGGACAGAACCACTGCAGGCTCCTCAAAATCATCCAACCACGCTCCCTCAAATAGCTTACCTGACATGAGTGGCAGAAAATCACTCGACCCAGCAGACCGTGCTGCAAACCTTCGAACTCTTACCGGCCTATTGCCTGATCTTACGAATAATATCTTGAACCTGTACTCGCGAGCTTGGACGTTCACTGATGACAAAATTCCGCCGCTGGCGTTTTCTGAGTCTGCTATCCGCTTCACCAAGCTCCTGAGTTCCATACACCTATATAGTGGCACATTAGACGATGTCCTCCTAAGACACCTTGTACTTAGTGCAGAAATGCCCCCAGCACGAGAATCGTCCTTGGAACCGTCTCCCTTCATGACTAAAGGGGACCTCGTCAACTTACTATTTCGGGCCTATCCCAGACCTCTCTCAGAGTCAGCAATGTCTATTGCAGAGCATACAGCCATCCTTGCTGCTATCGCTTCCATACTCTCTCAACTAGGTTATGACCGGAAGAAAGCGCTCGTTCTGAAAGATCTCATGTCCGGTCTCCTACCGGCCCTTGTGCAGGCGAGGAAGGACGGCGCAGCTGAGATGGGCGTTCATCCTGCCGCCAGCCTTGCAAATCTGAACGCTACAGTAAGGGCGATACCTTCAGAGAGTGCTGGCATTGCACCTGACGATTCTGAGCAAGGAATGCATCATCTTTTATCACTTGTCTGCTATGCTTATGGCATCAAGCCGGCCGCATCTGCGCGAGATAATGATCCTATGAAAAGCCCGTCCAGAACAAGAGATCCACTAGAACCTTCCTCAACGGCCAATGAAACCCAATTCAATAACGCAGTGGTTGCTCGCGCAGTCCAACAAGCGTCCGCAAAATCATATGGATCTCAAGATTTAAAAATTGATATATTGAGGTCTTGTATCAACTTATGTGAAGCATTGCCTGACCTCAGCGGCGCTTTACGCTACTCTGCAGAGTTGTTGCGTGTAGCTGGAAGTTGCATTGCACCAGGACCCGAAGACTCTGACGGATCGCCTGATCTGCCCGTCGAGGAGCAAGTGCGCCTTGCCAACAACATTTCCCGTACACTCAGCGCCGCCCGTCAGCTTGGACTCGTGCATCCAGAAGCAGATTACTGGGACGAGTTCCTAGTCAGGGGCATCGAATTGATGGATGCCAATCCGTCAAAATGCCTGCTACCGCATGCAAGCTCAGAGTTGGAGATTGTAGAGGCCTTGGAGACGAAGAAGGAAAAAAAACCCATTCATCTATAACCCATTCTTGAAATCCAAAGCCACCGCCTCTCCAAAATCTCTAATAGTCGCTCATGAGGAAGTTCTCTTTAGAGTGACTTTGCAGAACCTGTACGATTTTGAGTTGGCAATAGAGCGCTTAAAGCTCGAGTCGGATGGTGTTCCTTTCGAAGGCTCGATCCAAGCTACAACAATAGGCCCATACAGGACCCAGACTCTGCTTTTAAGTGGTACACCAAAATCAGCTGGTTCTTTGTCTATCAGTGGATGCACAGCTAAGATCAAGGGTTGTCGTGAGCGAATTTTTGTTACGTTTGGTGATCCATGGGCTTTGAAATTTGACGTGAAGGGAAGACATGTAGGACTAACGGGCAACGTGAGGCCATTGTCGACTGTTTCTGATCCTGGCAAAATCAAACCATATCGTCCTATGGGGCTGCCTACTGCTTCTATTCTCGCTCTGACCGTCATCGACGCTCAACCCAATATTTTCATGAAATCTATTTCTCTTCCGCAGTCAGCTATTATGCTGCTCGAGGGGGAGACGGAGAGGTTTAGTATCACTCTTCAGAACTTATCAAGCACAATTGCTGCCGATTTGCTACTTCTCTCGTTCGACGACTCCACGGCATCGCCCCGACATTCTCTCCTGTCGGATAAGGAGCTTTCTCCCACTGAACTATACGAGTCAGAGCTCGCATCAGCACATAACCCCTCTTTCCGCTGGGCCCGGGATGACCTTGATGATAATTTTCGGTTGGATCCTGGTGAGGAGAAGACTCTCAAGATCGAAATACGAGGCAAGCCGAGGCTTTCATACGGCACAATCCAGGTCGATTACGGCTATCTCGGCATACCGAAAGCAGACGTCAAAGACCGATTTTATACTCGTCAACTTGCCATACCAATCACTGTCACCGTCAACGCAAGCATAGATCTTGTCCGTAACGACGTTGTGACTTTCCATGAAAAGCTCTCACTGGAGCAACTCAACCTTACCCCAAACCCAAATGATATCGACAGAGCTGGCTCCGCTCTACCCCTGGCGCATATAAGCACTCCAAATTTGGATTACCTACAGCCCATACTGAACCTCATCAGACCCTCCGCTTCGACCTCTTCCTTCTGCCTCCTCCTACTCGATTTCCGAAATTCCTGGCCCAACCCCATCAGCGTCACCATCTCCCTTCCCAATCTCAATTTCGAAGACAATCCCCACTTCAATGACACTCTTTTCTTAAGCCCTGGAATAACTCGCCGCCTCCCCCTTCCTATCCCCCGCCTCTATATCCCAAATATGCACGCCCCTATCCCGTCGCTCAACCCAGCGACTAAGCGACAATTTGTCGTGTCCGCCACCAAAAGCACCCCCGAGGCTGAACGTGCTATGCGCGAAGAATTCTGGTATCGTGAAGCGCTGCTTGAGCGCATTAGAGCTACCTGGAGAGACGAAAACACAGGGAGGCGTGGAGATGTGGAATTGAGGGGTTTGAGACTGAATTCCAGGATGATTGAAGCGATTAGGCTTAAGGAACTGGACGTGAAGTTGTCTGTTGCTGCTGCCAACGATGATGGGAATGGAAATGAGGGAACGGTGACTGAGCTCGCACCATCAAAGTTCTCTGTTCCAACGTCTATTTTCGTCACTCTCCGAATTACCCTCTACAACCGCTCCTCTGACCCCATCGAGCCCCTTCTTCGCTTGCAACCCGCACTGGTGAACGCACCCCACAACATCGCCCTCGATCTCAGTAAACGACTCCTCGTCAACGGCATCTTACAGCGCGCCTTGCCCTCCCTCGATCCTGGAAAGACACAGGAAATAGCAACGGGTTTCTGCGTCTTAAGCGCAGGAATCTACGAGTGGGGTGCCACCGTCGAGGAAATTAGGGCAAAGAATCCGCCTGTGAGAACGGACACTAGCAGAGCAAGGGCACAGACCGGGGATCGTGATGTGTTGGGACACGTGGGTAGGAGAATCTGGCACGCAGAGGACAGGTGTGTTGTTGTTGTTGGTGGCGGTGAGGGGGTGGATAGCGACGGGCTCTAAGGCTACAGAATATTCTCTAGACATTTCATTGCTGGTGTCCAAGGGAGATTGGCGACAGTGGGGCATTGCAACCGAAGAATGGTCAGGTAGAAGCGATTGTTGTTCGCGCACGATTATGCCTCGAAGCCGCGCCGTTTGCTCGGGTTCTGGCGTAGTAGTTCTAAGTAGCACACGACAGTGACTGCAGAGTCGCAGCCCCTTTACGAGCTAAATTCGTCATCAGCTTCTCATCCCTTGGAAGCAGCTAAGAACCGCACGTTGATAGGACAACGACCTGGAGTGAAGCCATCAATTGCCTGCACCAAAGCAGTTTGTCATTGCCGATCCCGGAGCGAGTCTCGAAATTCGGGTTCCGTCGTTCCTTTCAGCAGTTTGTCGCGCGTTAGGCTCTTCGATTGGCAATCCTGTCCTCGGCCCTCTCCCTTTTTGAAGAGAGACGTTGGCCGTGACGCTTTCGGCAAGGCAGTTCTCCGTAATATGCTTGTGCTTTGATGGATCGTCACCACGTCGCGCACGGAGATTCTAACCGCAGAAGGTCACCTGTGACGACACGTTGAAGAATGAGACTTCTTTTGATGTTTGGGAAGCTGGAAGTGGGGTTGTTGGGTTGGGGCGGCGGTCAATGCGGCGTTAGTAAGGGGCTGGTCAGTCTATAGGATAAGAGATGGACTTGGACCGTGGGATGAGTATGAAAAGTCTTCGAGGCTGCCGAGACTGCATACTCAATATTTTTTTTTCCGTTCTAAGAATTGTTTCGCTACTATAGATATGTAGTTCACTTAATAGCTGCAAAAATCCATCCGGAACGAGAGCTCTCAGCAAATGTGGCGGTCTCGGCTGCCTTGAGGACATGCCTAAAGAACGTATTCGCTAATGACTGGCTACGCATTTCTTATATTCGAACAAGATCAAACGGAGTCCAGGTCTACGTGCAGGATCCTGCGCAAATTCGCTGTGTTCTTCTTGCTGCACTCCTGAATAGACCACAATGGCCTGGATCAGATGCGGTGTGTTGGGATGGGTCAATCATCCGACCGGAGTGGAGAATATGGCGAATGCACAATGAGGTCTGGATGCTACTGTTTGGACACTGATCGCTTAAGCAGTCGATTCATGATTGGTTCTCCGAGATAATATAGCCGCTTATGCTAACGTCGCCTGCGGAACCGTGTGTCAGTGTCATACTCCGTTTTGTTCCCCTCACAGTCACCAGTATTCATGCTCTCAATCATAGAAAACTTGTATTGGGTCCTGAGGAGGCGATGGAAAAACACCACAAGCGATCTCCATAGTAACTGCGGTACGCATCTAGTGACGGGAGTCTCAGGCGCGCTTAACGGATAGTTCTATAAGGTAAGACACGAATGAACACGCAATGGTTAGTGTAGGGGAAGGAGTTCATGCGCCTCTCCCTAAATTTGGAATATATGCGATAGCAATCCCCAAAAATGACATTTGTCCAAAGCCCAGATGGCCTTCGTCTTGCATACTTGAAGGTGATGATGGCTTTCATAGCTCAGATCGTGTTCCTCCACTTACTACTCTACCCTTTAGTGTTCACAGCTTTGTCTCCAGTGTCATCCAATATCCTTTCAGCACTGGTACCGCAACCTAATTCGAGTTTTACTGTCTCGAATCCTGTCTCGAATCCTGTCAATCAGAGCTCCTCATTCACAGAATTGTAAGAAGCTTTGGTGCTTTACTTGAATATGAGGCGACATGCAGTTAATCAAGGCGCTCATTACTCATAGGACCACGCCACCGGATCCCTTCTACTACCGTCTGCGCAAAGACTCTCTTTCCCTTGTATTCCACGATTACGGCAATACTCTTAAAGTGGACGATGCTATTCTGGCGGTGGAAAAGGCATGGATACAATCAACCACAGTACGCAAACAGACCGACCCAGTAGGCATAGGCCCAAGGGGATACGGCTATAATGGTGCCAAATTCATTATCGAGCCGCAGGCCCGGCTGAACTGGCAGATGTTCCAGTCCGTGACTTTTGGGATCATGAAAGTCCTTGATGAGATATTGCATAAAGAAATGAGTTTCACAATACTAGGCGACAACTATGAAGGAAACCTTGGTTGGGGTTATGTGCGCAACATAGCTTGAAAAGGCCTTAAGTGGTCTTCGAGACGATCACAATTGTGAGTCCGTCAGGTATGTCCTACCATAGTAGTGAAGAAAGTTATATCCTTTTTGCAAGCCAAGACTGCAATTTCATCGAGCACCAATATAGAGCACCAAAGAAGGGGAAACAACAGCGAGTACAAATGATAGTATGAACGGGGATACTTAATTAGATCGTTAGCTGCAAAAGTCCGAAATATCCACCGCGGTCCTTCAAGTTCGCCAAGTATCTTCATTGTCACTATTCAATTCGTCGTTGTTTGCATCGCATACAAGACTGACACTTTACCGTCTCCTGTCTTAGGAGGCAAGAGATAGTTACCGTCGAAACCACAAGCGGAACCACCGAACTGCAAGCATTGGCCACACAGTGAGACCATAAGAAACCAACGAATCAATCACTTACACCCGCAAAATGAGCGAGATAATAGCACTGACTCGCAACAAACGGGTCACCAGACTGCTGTCTTAGACGCACAGTCTCCTTAAACATGGCGCACACTGAGGAACAAGCGCGCCAGTCAGTCCGATAGGTGTAGGCAGAGAAGCCCCGGGGGGAGCAGAGTCACTGAGGCCGAGCACCTTTGTCATCCGCTAAGGAGCGGTTCAGAGTGTATCACTTTGTCTGTGTGGGTAAATCAATCCCGTGGGTGACGTTGGTGATTCTGGAGCCGCTAGCAGAGCCGTTACGATTAAATTGCCGTAAGCGGTTAGTAAAATTCCGGCGAGTGTGAGGCTTTCAGCTTCGGAGGCGAGGAGGGGCCGGGTGGGCCAGCAATGGTGGTGGCTAGGGCGGTGAGGAGGGGAAGGGTGATATAGAGGTAGTGCGTTGTGATTGGGGACTCCCTTGGATTGGAGACGCTGAATGGTCAAGTGAATTTGTATCAGAAGGTAAGAAAGACGACCTCGTCTGGCATCATGAGATGATGATAGATGTTAAAATATCTTAGGTATGAGAGAAGGCAATAAAAATCGGTAACGATGAAACAAAAGCGTCTAAGTCATCGGTCGGAAGATATCTAGAGACTTTTAACAAGTATACTAGTAAGATAAGATCGTAGAGAGAGTAAGCAAGCAATGTCAAAGAGAATGAACACATTTAAGGACTTCTATTTGCATAAAAGCACATGGCAGTCTCCGTGCAACGCCTTCACTAGCTTGTAATCGGTCGGTCAACCTAACGAGCAAAACAGGAGTTCCATTGCCTACAACAAGAAATGTTGAATTGGTGAAAGAATCAAGTGAAGTACATCGTCATTGATCTCTAGCAGTATGATGACGTGTTGGAAAGAAACCCAGGGAGACGTAAGCGTTTTAATTCTATCAAATGTTATCATTGAGTTCGCAAGGGAGGCACATCAATCGATGCGGAACCACACAAAGCCAGCCAAAAGCAAACTGATGAAACGATGGACCGACAACGAGCCCCTCATTAATGATGCCAGAGCCTAACGCACTACAAAACAGCGTCAGTAATGATTTGGAAAGATGTGCCTTAGATCCGAAGACTTACTTGTGCACCATTGCCTGCATAGCACTGTGGCGTCCCCTGTGGCCCTGATGTCAAAGGCTCCCCCTTGTAACCTGGGGAAACAGTCTGGAGGAACTTTGTACAATAAGGTGCGATATGAGAGCCGGGCACGGCTGGTGCATAGCCGCTGAAATCCATTTGCTCATCAGCGGTGAGGTCGCGGCTGACGTAGAAAGTCACGATGCCGGCAGATTTCTGATATTGGCTATTAGTGTCGTATTCCAAATCAAATACTGCAGTCGGCACGCCAGAGCATTCGTTGACCGCAAAGGTCGTAATCGTCAGATTTGCCGACCCGGAGGACTGGCGGGATGCAAGAGCGCCAGCCGAAGCTGCCGGCATGGCAGAAGTGTTGGTGATCAAGGCCATGGTTAGAAGGAAAAGGGGAGTAAGGGCTTGCATAATGATGGTGAGTGGGATCTTTTTAGTCGGAATCAAGTTCAAATGCTGGTAGATAATGCGAGATCGTCGGTGGGGATAGGTGTAGTAGAGAGGTACAAGCGGACTGGAGTTATGTCAATTATGAGATCTTGGTGAACAAAGCTTGTGGTCCTCGGTCATATGGCACTCGAGTGGCCATCCATACAGAAAGCTTTTTGTTCCAAATTCAGTCCTCTTTCCGTAATTGAATGGACAACGATTTCATTGTTTCATTACCCTCTCAGACCATTCAAGGGATATGACACCTTCAAAGTCAGTATTGCCATGAAGGTCACGGTTCACTTCTCTGATATTACTTATTATTCGTGCTTTATGCTCTTTGATTCCAAAGTCACAATTATGCCAACAACGCAAAGAGCAGGCTGGTTCGCTTCCAATACTCTTGAGCATTCGTTTTCATCCGCTCGACAGACTGCGTATCTAGTGCGAGGTCTTCTATTAGCGAATCTTGCAAAGAAATCAGTCCATTGTCGGCGCGGTCCAGCTCCTTGACAGCAGTAGCGTCTATAAGATAAAAGATGTCGAAGAGACGTTGGATCCTATTGTCTTTTTGTTCCTCTTTGTGGTCTGCGGGTTCGCCATTGGCCAATTCACCGTTTGCCTTCTTTGTACTCGAAATTTTCCCCTCCTGTTCTCCTTGCTCATGCTTTTCTCCATTGACTACGTCATCATTTTCTAAAACTCTCGTCTCGGCATCGCCATCCTTGCCATTTGCATGACCATTCGTTTTAGCCTCTTGGCGCCACCGTAGTATTGATTCTATGCTAGTAATCAAACCGCGTTTGAGTCCGTTAGTGGCTTGTGCAGTCCAGAGATCACTCCCATAATGGCCCATCGACGACACAACGTCAAGAAGGAATTGGTAAGTCCATGCAGAAGGCAACACAGGCAGTTCCGGATCACCCTCCCAGAGTAGTCTTTCTCGAAGACTCTTCCGGAGACTCGTCCTTGCAATGCGCTTTGTACATCGTTCAAGAGGCGTGCGAAGTGCTTCATCAATGACCATCCTCTGCAAAGCTGGAATGGAGATGAGTCCGAGATCTTTACATTGATAGCTTTTTGGTAGCCGCTGTCGCAATTCCCTCCATATTCGGACTAGAAAGCTGCTTTGTTGACCACAGTTAGCATCATCATTATGTGGATGCAATCGAATAAGCACATCTTGTAGATCTGCGTATGCCTTATGGAGCGCGTTGTTGAGCCTTTCTTGCAATTGCCCTGGATCGTCTTCGCTGAGCAGTACTTGCTTGTTATCCAAAGGGTCTTCTTCATCGTCCACATCATCAGCTTCATCCACCCACTTTGTTTGTCGTATGTTTCTGATCATTTCTTCCACTGCCTCTATACGTTCCAGGAAGATCGTATACCGTTGAGATACTGTGCTGAGCGGTTCATTTTTGCCAATTGCGCATGTCATAAGGTTCTCCTTGAAGGCCTTGCCCACATTTGCCATGTCCCTGGAGCTCATTGACAGTTCCCATAATGAGGGGGTCAGAGCAGATGTATCACTACGCCAGTTCCGCAGGATCTGTTTTACCATCAAACCTATATCAGCCAGGATTGCAGCTCGACTTTCAATGATGCGCGTAGCTTGAGAGTTGAATACATCACGAAGACCATCAATTGTCTCTGTCGAATCAATGCCCATTGAATTCTGGCGATTAGACAACCATAGCTCGAGGACTTCTTTTCGAAGTTGCAGAAGTACTAGTGGATCTTGTATGTCCAGTATCCGGTTCCGAAGTCCATCAAGGAAGGCTGAAAAAGCTCTCTTAGCCCACTGCTTGAGTGAAATCTCCACCTCCGCCTTACTCAAATCATCATGACGAATATAGGGCGTGAAAGTTTTTATATCGTCCCCTATCCAACGCCCATGGACGTCCAAATTCAACTCCATCAATGAGTAGACTTCTTTGCTCTTGAAAAGTGACACAGATTTCAGCCGTTCTAATGCATACGCAAGTTGCCCTGGCACAACCGCCCGGGTATCCCTTAGCGTTTTCACGTAAATTCCTAATGCAAGGAGCATGTTCTCATGGTCAGAAGCACCTTGTTCTACCTTCTCAGAAATAGCCTCAAGGCGAATGTGGTGATAGTGGCGGAGGACATCCTTTGGTGACGAGCTAGTAGCCAGAGAAAAGGCGCACATCGCCTCAACTTGGGCCTCCGCAGATAGCTCTAGAGTCTTGAATCGCCGATCGATTCTACCCAGTAGCCTTCGTCGTAGACTGCCCAGGCGGATTCTGAGGCTTTCCAAGTACTGGGGCGGGGTCGGTGATTGGGACAGTCTTGTATGTAGTAATCTCGAGATCACTAGCACTTTCGCCGCCAGCAGTACTGAGGACCCGTGCTTGAGGATTCTGGACATTACATCGGGGCAGCTCCGAAGGACGTATAATTGGGAGGCAAAGGCGTAGTGAGCACTATCTACCATGACAGCTATGAGCATGGCATTCGTGAGATCAGAGAAGGTGTAGAAAGCGTGTACCTGGTGCCTCGATCTTCCCAGTCCAGCTTCGTAGATTTACTCCTTTCTTCTCCAATAACCTGGTATTACATCGCTGGCCAATTTCGCCTATGTATGCTTCTACGTCGTGCATCTCCCCGTCCATTTCAATAATCGACTCTGCCGTACCCAAGAGGTCGCGATAGCTCGCTCTGCAAGAGTCACAAAGTGTTAGCAATAATGGAATGAGGTTACTATCCTCCTTAAGGTTGTTTTCTTATTTCACAAGCAGGCGATGCTTACCCTACCAGAGTGCGCAGCTTCTCACGATTCGAGTCGATATCTCTGCGCAGCATACGTTCCATGCCACGCACCGCGGGGATCGGATACTGAAACGCTTCCTCCCATGACTCGAAAGTCTTGGGGTCCGGGGCTTCACCTGCCATGGTAAATGCAGGCAGATTTGTCACAGTACGATGCAGGCCGAGAAGAGGAGTGCTACTGTCTGCATCGTCATGTATTGCTTACATAAGCACATGTTTAGAAGCTCGCTCTACATTGGCATTACATTGTTCGGTGAATTACCTTCATGCTAGCTCGGATATCATACGATAAAGGTGTGGAGTATTGATTGAACAGGCAAGTGCCTGCATACCAAAACTTGAGATTCTATCAGATTCTACAAGACTGTACATGCAGCTCAACCAACTTTCTAATTCCACCCAAACACCTCCGCAATGCTTGCAAAATTCCACCTCAGACTTCCAATGCTGACTGAAATGCCAATCAAATCTACGACTAGTAGTACAACTGCCCCGGTCATGAACCTGGGACTGAAAATTCTGTAGAGCATGAGATGTCTCCGTAGCCAGCCGGCCCACATTGTTGTAGCGAGGTTGATGGTTGCGTAGTACAATAACAGTGTAGCTAGTGCCTTAGCAACGTCTCCGAGTAGTCTCGGCTTTTTTGGCGGCTGCTTCCACAGAGCAATCAGAGGAACTGCCACGGTAGTCAATATCTGGGCACCATAGGTGTTGAGAACGACCAATAGTGGGGACCATGGATAGCGTATCGTTTTCAGAGCGATGAATGCGGACTCCCATTGTATACTTGAGAGTGTCGCTTGGTGGCCCGTTTTGAAGAAGTGAAAACTGCCCAACAAGCCAAGAATGACTGGACCTATGGCACTCTGGGAAAGATTGTTAGTGTCGATGATTTCCAAAAGCGCGAGTATCTGAATTGTCAAGATGCCGATGGCACCAGCGCCCATGGGCTTTTGCAGGAGAACCAGAGCCATAAGCCAATTGATGACTAAGAGGAAATACCGTGTCCCATGGACATTGGCATATCCGAACACCTTGACGGACTTTGGCTTGGGCGTAACCTCTCTATCAGCGCTGGCATCGAGACCTGGCGTGACTTCAATACTAATGCAAGGGTTGCTCCATACGAAAGTTGTCGTTCCCACGACAAGTGCTACTCCAAGTAGTAATCGAGCTAAAACAACCTTGCTAGTTTGCAGGACACCTTTTTTGGCGATCCAATCATTGTCGTCCGCGGCGTCGAGAACCCAGTACACAGCTGATGCTAGTAAACCTAGCCTTGCCGCGAAGCCAATCCAAAGAGTTGCCGCCCCCTGATATGATCGAGTACCTTGATAATATGTCTTAATAATGGCAGGTAGCAGCGTCGCCAAGACAATCGGTATGAGCAACTGCCAAGGAGCCGACGTCGAAGATGTGGATGAGGCATAGTACGTGGACCTGCAGTACGGCATTTGCTCTTCGCGGCAGAGCCGAGAAAGCGAGGCAAAGCGGTTGAGGACCAGAAATATGCCAGCTTGGAACATGCCCAGAACTCGCTCCACGAAGAACTCCTGCCGCATCGAAGAAATAAAGGCAACTGATGCAAAAGTGCTGAGGAAACATAGCAGTATCTCATCTTCCCAAATGGTGTAAGAGTTAGAGGCAAATCCGATTGATTGGCTCAAAGTCAGCACGACCGCAAGCCAACCCCAGAAAGAGCGTGGAAAAGGCAATGCAAAGCTCTGTGGTATGTTGACCGAAGCGTAGGTAAATCCAAATATCCCTCCAGTAGCAAAGCCGAGCAAAGCGGCATCAATAATACCATTACCAAATATGCCGAATGTGACAATCGCAAATGACGCTGTGCTAATAACAGCGTATATTGTCATTTGTGCTAAATAGACAGGTACCAGTTCGGCGTCCATTGAACGTGACCTCGCGTAACTTCCCAGAACGGCCAGTGCACAGCTCAGGATTGCAATACCTTGCAACATACTCGGGATATCGAATCTGGCCCAAAGACTTCGACATATCTGCAATGTTTCTTCCTGATATCTTGAAAACGACTCATATGCAGATGCAAACAGTCCACTTCCTTCGTTAGACTGCACTCCGTCTTGCCAGTATTGGAACCCGCTCTTCAAAAAGGCTTGGGGCAAAGAGAAGACACTGTCGTCTAAGCCTCGGGCAAGACAATATTCCTTTTGGTATTTGCTGATCTGAGCAGCCGCTAAAGCATTCACAGAAGCAAGATTTTGCCAGTCGGGTTCTCCAGAACCAACGAAGGCCTCGGCAATGGGGGCCCCAAGGTTATTGAACGGGATTGGCATACCTAGAAGTAGTGACAACGTTGGAACAAGGTCGATCTGACTCACAGGACGCTCCTTCGCGGTTGCAGGTGGCGCTATGAAGCCATTGTGCCCCCTCCCGAAAATGCCTTTCTTGGAGAACATCCACAGCGCAGCTTCAATCTCGTCATCTGATTCTCCACCGTGATCGCCCTTGACATCCATACCATGATCACCCATAACCACAAGCAAAGTGTTTTTGTCCAGCATTGCAATGACCTCACGCAGAACATTGTCCATTTCGCGTAATTTTGCATTAGTAGTCGCATGGTCTGGACCGTAACGGTGACCAGCATGATCAACACCTAGATAATGACCAAATATAACGTCCCACTTGCTCGCGTTTACCGGCTTCAAGAGCGGCAGTAGGTGCTCGGTCACGCCATTATCCACAGTGTATAGGTCCCATACATTGAACGAGTCGTAGGCATGTGTAAGGTCGGCATCGAAGTAGCCAGGAAACAGCGAGTGCCATGTATCATCACCCAAGTGTACCAAGGTTTTGCCTGCATGTCGCAACTGGGCCACGAGATTGTCCTCTTCAATTGCCGTTCCGGCGAAGTTGGATCCTGCATCAATGAATGTAGGAAGAGTTCCAGTGGTCAGGCCCTTTAATCTCTGCAGCGTCGTTGTGGGAGGATCGGCTATGAACGGTAGAAGGAATGCATTCTCGGGAGTTTGCCTCGCTGTCTCGTCGAGTACCGTGAGGGCATTGTGGAAGTGGTGTGGTTCACCCGAGAAAGGGACGGTGAAGTCGTAACGTAAAGCATCTATTATAATTATTACAGCTTTGTCGAAAGTCTTGGGATGCCAGCATCCATCTGCAAAAGTCGCAGGGGTGGAGTTCCCTAGCTCTGTTGGCCGAGCTGCGCATTCAGACTTGCGGTCGAGAACCAAGCGTGTAAGGAGGAAGCCTTTGGTGAAGAAATAGATACCAATGGCATGAAGCAGACTGGAAAGGTCAGTAAAAGCCTACTAGTCCGAGAGACAGACTTGCAATATCCATAGGAAGAAGCCCATGAGGAGGACGTGCGAAGCCTTGAACTGGATTTCCTTCCGCATGTTGATATCCTGTATCTCACCATCTTGCGAGACTCGTTCTTTAGCACTGTTGTATTGCACTGTGACATCTTTGAAGGCCAATGAGCCAGCAGCTAAGCCATTGCTCGGTTCCATCGAAATTATCGACCACCATTGGCGCCCACTCCAAACTCCCAATGCTGTATAGCCCTTGCACAATACTCGAAACAGCGACCAATGGCCATCACCAAGGTAAACGACGAGATTGCTATAGTCTGCAAAAGAAATGAAATAAAACACTTCTTCAATAGGTACAGCTACGCGATGGCAGACGGCCGCGGCCGCTAGGCCCGATAGGGTCTAGCCTGGGAGGTCTGCCTAGGAGCCCCTGCACTGGATCCATGACATAAATATTGATAACTTAATGAACCCGAGTCAACATATCTTACTCTTGTTCAGTCAAGTTCCCCTCGCACATATTTTACCCTAACTTATATAGACTTCCAAAATCCGCCAAGTTACTTGGATACCTTGGTGAGACAGAGGAGCGTTCTCTACGACTAGGGATCTGAAATCGTTTCACAAGAGCTTCCAGCAATGTCACGTTGAACTCTGTTTGTCAGTCACAGAGAGTGTTGGAGCAGGCATTACATTCAATGTCTTATATGGTTTCTGATACTGTATGCTTCATTCTTCTTACGGATAAAAGTTTCCAAATCCATGTGTATGCTTGATCCCGTAGCCGCTATTCATGCGAGTGCTTTATTGTGCGCGATCCATAAAGCACGAGATGCTACAATGATTATTGCTAACGCTTGATCTCCTCACCATTACTGCCGCTAACCCTTCAGAACCAGTCCCGGGCACACTATACCAAATCAAACCACCACGGGGTGGTTAGCTTCGTACGCCAAGATATCTTCGACCGTGGCCCTGGCAGAATCCCACCAACTTACCCAATTAGAACCAAAAATCTTCTCCGACCGCGAAATGTCACATTTAGCCATTGTCTTCGGCCAGGGTTCTTCCTTTCCCCCAGCCGGAACACGAGACTGTAACTTTGGGTAATTTGCTCTTAATTTGTTTGCCAGCTGCGCAGCACCCATTTCCCCTCCAATTAGTAGATACCTCATGTTACCCGGTACAGCAGATGTCTGTAGCGATTTCACATGCGTACGGGCAACATCATCAACGTCCCTTTGTCTCTAGGTTAGCGATTTAAGCGGTCAATATAAAACGATATAAGAGGCGTACATGACAAACGGAAATATAGATCCAACTGCGTCACGATCGAATAAATTGTTGTAAAGTGACGACATTCCTCCTATACCATCCTTGTTTGCCTTGAAACCCTGCTGGATACTCCGGCCTATAATCGAAGGAGCTAGTAGGAGTACCAAGTCAAATGAGCGATCCTCCTTTGCCATATACTCCTGAGCTTTCAATTCAGACGACACTTTGGAGTACTGATAGGCGCTAGATACATTCGTGACGGCTTCTTCCAAAGTGATAGGGTTGTAATTTTCTTCATTGAAAGTCTCATCCTTGAGAAGATCTTCCGGTAGCTTCATCACTGCCACAATACTGCCGGTAACGATCACACGCTTGACGGTTAATGAGCGGTTCGCCGCTTCCAGAATGCTATGATCTATCTGCCAGGCTGGTTCGATCATTGTGGCTTTGAAATCCGAGTCTGATAGAGGCGTAGCCACATGAATGATTGCAGATGCATTTTTCGCCGGAGCATCGAAAACACCTTCAATACCCATATCTGGGATTTCGGTGAAGCGAAGCTTGCCCGTTGCAACCTCGTGCGGATATCTCTGCTCGAGAAACTCCTTTGAATTTGCAAAGGATCTAAGGACCGCATTAACTGTCATCCCACCTTCTAGAAGGTACTCAAGGACGATGGCGCCAACATTGCCGGTGACTCCGGTTAAGACGACTGATTGGAGAGACATCTTGGAGTAACGAGAATTTGTAAGTGGAAGCAGAGATGAGTGCCTGGGTTTGATATTGGAGGGAGTAACGGACCTCTATGAGTAGCTGTTTCCGCCACCTTCCGCAATATTATAATCTGCATCATGCAGGGAATTATTTAGAAGTTGTGATGAATAATCATGATTAGTGTTTGATTTTCTGTTCTGGTTTCCCTAATTTACTAATCAGTAGTCCCTGCGTCAAGTAATCTGAGGGATGGCCATTCTCATTGTTTGGACAGTCGAATAAACATGCCTGAACATAACCATGGAAGAACCCTAAGAAGATGATAGGACGCTAGCCCAGCCTTTGCAACGACTCTTTCAACGTGAGCAATCATCACTTTGCTTGTTCTTCGATCTAGAAGCTGGAACGAGTGGCCCCTCCTGATAAAGGCATGTTTCCCACATGTATTGTGATTTGTGTCGCCTTTTTTTTGGTGGCGGATTAGTAACGGTCCGATAATAGAGTGGGGGCCGCATACACAATCTCTTGTGTACATCTGCACGATTCAGGCCCAGCCAGTCCCCAGGGTCACATTGTTCATGTACATCTGCACAATTCAGGCGTAGATAGTTTTCTCTCGCGTTTCTTGATGCCAGCTTGCAAGCCATCGTTATGTCTCTCTCCCTTTCTTCATCTTCGTTTCACTCTCCACTTTCCAGATTCAAAAGATGTAGTTCTTGACGAAGGATGACTTGCTACGGCGTATATGACAACGTCATCAAGATCCTCTCAGAGAACCATATACTTTGCAGCAGCAACACTTCATCATCAATCTCGCCCTCACCATATTGCTGCGCAAGAGGTACCACGTGTGTGGGAAATTCGATGTGCCATTTCACCCCTCCTACGTCGAAGACCAGCGGCTATTATATCGGAAGTTGTACTGATGAGAGCTTTGACAGTCCGGCTTGTTCGAGAGAATGTTGTAAGTTTTACCTCTGCCCAAACCTCTCTGTAGGTTGGCAAAGGTGCAAGATGGGGAATGGATACTGACCTATTCAGCAAATCACAACACCCAGCATATCGTCTATGATGCCACAAGCGATATGTGGGCTTGTTGTTATGGCTCGGGGAGCTTGAACTGTGCGGTTCCTAGTAAGAATGAGACGTTTGAGGCGCCAGCGCCGGAGCAATTGACGCCGTTGTTGGATAAGCAGGGTTCGCCGAGTACAGTAGTGTCTTCGCTAGTAGTCACCTCGCTTGTAACATCATCCCTAGCGGCCTCACCGTTCATGTTCCCGAGCACAGTGAATAGTATTCCCCAAGCATCGTCCACGGCATGCCCATATGGTGGAAGTTGCACTACGCATGCAGGGCTCGTTATAACCGCTAAAGCTGGTATTGGCGTTGGAGGTTCGATTCTCGGGGTCGCAATCCTTGTAACGATATTCCTTCTTATCGTTCGAAGGTCAAGGCGCAGGATATCGGATGCTGATAAAGCAACGACAGCTGGGAATGGCATGGTATATGTAAATAGACAACGGATTGGCGAGCTAGATGCTAAGAGGTCTATAGAATTAGATTCGAAAGTGCAAGTAGAGTTGCCCGGCAGTGATGATAGGGTGGAGCTGGCATAGTCAGAAGTGGGATGAGAATCACGATGGTTATCTGCAGATATCTGGGCCGCAGCGGATCAGCACTAATACGAGAAAGACATCACTCTTCAGACAGAATTTTATAGACTTGCCGTTCATTCGGATCATGAGATTCAGAAATGACCTGACCTACAGTAGTTCCATGAATGACTCAGGAGAACCCTCAGATAATTTGAGACAATGCAACGAAACCAGTGTCATGCGCAGGCTTCAACTGACCGGACTTTGGCCCTTCTAGACCTGAAGCCTCAGGCCCATTGGCGGTCCTAGCCTCTATTGCCTAACGCACAACCATGTCCGGGGATTGATAGCATATTGATACTTGCTACCATTCATGCAATGGTTATGTCTCGTGGTTAAAGAACTTACTCCAAGATCTGTGCCCAAAGCTATGTGTACAACAGCTTTAACAGCCAATTTGTGAGACCTTTTTATGAGCTTCGCTAATCTTTAACTTTGTATATAGTTCTTCGTTGTATCCCTGGGGATGCCGAACGCCATACTTCAGAATGGAACGCGAAGCAACCAATATTGCTTTTTGTTTTTTTTCTCAAGCAGTATATCGATAGCGTCTGATCCAGGTAATTTCCATGCTCGATCGTAGTGCAACCGGCGTGCAAAGCTGCTATGATTCGCTTCTTGCCATAGTAGTCAGTGGCAACAATCCGATCATCTTGCGAAGCTTCTCCTACAATAGCCTTAAGTTCGTGATCCGAGAACCTTTGGATTTGTAGATCATCAATCTGGCTTGATACACTGCCCGACCTTAATGAATTTTACTCCTTAACGAATCCGATTCAGTACAGTGCTAATACAACCATCGTCGTCATTATATTTAGTGAAAAAGTAATCCATGGCTTATATTGTCATGGAGGAGTTCGAGAGGCATACCATAAGCGTCTCCATGCCCAGCATTTTGACAGAGCATACTGCTCGCAAAGTAGATGTGGGGGCGCAGGAGCCAACCTTCACTGATGGCTCTGATAGTTTAGCCGCATAGCCAGCCATACCTCTGACAGACGTATAGCCCGCATGCGAAGTCGTTGCAACGTCTCTAGCACTGTTAGCGCCTGCCAATGCGGGTATTGGCGTATTCACAAAGGTCTCAAATCCTTGGCGCCCAAAATCCAAAAAAATTTACCCCCGCGCATGGTTTTTGACCAGATCGCATACAAACTCAAATGTACAATAGAGCACTTTTTCCCACCAAAATTCGTTTTAACTCAGTATTATTTATTGCTCCTATATAGCTCTATAATCGGTTAAGCTAAAAAGAATTTTTTGAACAATTTCGAAAAATTTTGTATGGGGGAACCATGAACTTTTTTTTGATTTTGGGCGCCAAGGATTTGAGACCTTTATGTCATTTATTGCCAATCAAATGCACATTCCAATCCCACAATTATGCCATGATGATTGGGAACCATTTTAGGTTTCTCTGTAGGCAATCGGCATCGAGATTTGCTATTTCGCTTACAAAGACGAGTGTATTCTTGTGTGAGATTAACCCCCTATCCTTCAAGGATTGGCGTCGACCCGGTAGGAGTAAGTTAGTATTAGTGCTCATGTGTATCTCAAAAACAAAATCCAGATTTTTTCGGCATAGCTCATACAGTTCCGCAGTCAATCAGGCAGAACCGCTCATGTCTCTGGTGCGGGGTCATCAATAGTCTGCTCCTAAAAAGACACCTCTGCTTCTGATAAACGTGCAGAATCCTGAATTCCTCTGCATGACCTCGCCAACGTTGGCAAGTCGAGCGCACTGTTGTCAACAGTGAATATATTGGGAGCAATTATAGTGGTTGAGCAGACTGCCCTGCTGGTGGAGCGCAATCATATATTACAGGATCAACGTATGAAATACCAATTGGAAGACGAGTGTAGCGATTGGAGACGCTTCCTTCGCATCTCCCCAAGGCTTTGGCTATGAGCATTTGTCACCTCTGATGATTCATGTAGCTATACTGTTTTAGCTATCATGGATCCCGGGCCACCGACTCAGCCCTACACACCCTTGACTGGGTATCGTGATATCCGAGTCATTCATCTACTTCCACGCGGTTCGTCTGATGATCTAGCATGTAAGGTGGAGCATGTTTCGCTTGATGCGAATCCTTCTTACGAATGCCTTTCATACCGCTGGGGGCACGAAGACTCAGGATCAATCATTCTCGGAGAGAATGCGAAACTAGCGCTGAATCAAAATCTGCTGGATGCACTGCACTTTCTTCGGCAGTCTGACACTACGCGGGTCCTATGGGCCGACCAAATCTGTATCAATCAAGCAGACGATTTGGAAAAGACGAAGCAGGTTGGACTCATGGGAGAAATCTACCAGAAGGCTTCCAGGGTAGTTGCCTGGCTAGGGCTCCCCAACGAAAAGACCCCAAGCACTTTCGACTTTCTAAAGAGCCTCGGTGGTTATGTCTTTGCACTTGCGCGAAATGAGGGATTTGGCTCTCCGAATACTGCTGAGGATAATGATAAGTTGCTCGAAGCTATGATCGAGGAATATCCCACCTCCTTGCCGCAGTGGACAGACGTGCAAACTTTCCTAGAGAGGGATTGGTTTTCTAGAGTTTGGATCTTGCAAGAAGTTGTGCTTGCCAAAAGCATTCTTATCCAGTGTGGTGACCACACATTGTCCTGGGTAGCCCTGGATGTGTTGGGGTCCCTCCTGATTCATAGACCAAAGAATGACGTTGCGCCGATAAGAGACTCGGGCGAATTCATGCTTCAGATGGCACATGCAAGGGTGACCCGTCGTGTTGGTGCTATCGAGCAAAAACGATCTTTTCTCTCGTTGACGGCGCTTCTAAGAGACATGCGGGCTCGTAAGGCTACTGACCCTAGGGATAAAGTCTATGGACTTCTCGGCATTGCTCTCGGACAGAGCGAATCAAGATTGCGGCCAGACTATACGAAAGACTGGCCTGAAGTGTACACCAATACGACCACCTCGCTGTTAGCCCACGACAAGAATTTATCGATTCTAAAGCTAGTTGAAGTGAAGGCTAGAATGGAAACTCAAATCCCTTCTTGGGTGCCCGACTTACGCTCCTATGATCACTTAAACCTTTTATACCAACCAAGGCTAATTATCAGGCCGGAGAACCTCTATCGTAGCGCGGGCAATACATTTACTGTATCTCAAAGCGTTGGGGATGCCAAACTTCTGGCTGTTCGCGGGCTCTGTATTGGATTGATTATGTCAGTCTCTGAGCCTCCGGGCAACTTAACGGGCAATGTAGCTCTTGGTGCTCGCGTTCTGGACGGAGGTGAATGGTTTCAGTTCGCCCAAGGCTGCGCCAAGAATGGTCTGTACCCTCCGACTGGGGAACCCTTAATCGATGCTTTCGCTCGTCTCCGAGCCGGAGACAGCCTTGGGAGGCTAGGATTAGAGCACAAACAGAGAACAAAGCCTGGGGAGTACCCATCACCCGGGAATTTGTCATTTTCTGCCACCGGTGACGGGCTTCTGCGTGGGGATCGTGAAGATATTGGCAATTTGATTCTTTCCAACACTACACGCAGACGTCTTTTCATCACAGACTCGGGTCATATGGGCCTTACCCATCGGTCCAACAGGGTAGGAGATAAAGTCTACGTGCTGCTTGGCGGTGATATGCCATTTGTCCTTAGGCCTAAGAACAATCACTTTCTCTTTCGTGGAGAAGCATATGTTCATGGGATCATGGACGGCGAAGCGC
This sequence comes from Cladonia borealis, assembly GCA_018257855.2. NCBI lineage: Eukaryota > Fungi > Ascomycota > Lecanoromycetes > Lecanorales > Cladoniaceae > Cladonia > Cladonia borealis. The sequence goes on along the minus strand of JAFEKC020000009.1, from coordinate 1,365,465 downwards.
TGACTGGCGCACGCCAAAACGCTGATCCAAGCTGGGTGCCGGAAGCTGGATGGTTTGAGGAGTTGAAGGGAGGTCCAATGCCTTTTGAGACAGAGGAAGTCATTCTCGAGTAGGGCGTGACTGCCGTGTGGGAGATATCCTGCCTGCATGTAAAAGGAGATTTGTGGTGAAACCGTATTTAGTGAATGAGACATAAATAAGCCTTCATATACCGTCAAGTTGTGTCAAATTGCTTCTTCAAACCCCTGTTGTACCGTATTGCTCTTATAGCGACCGCAGAGATTGAGCGAATTTCTCGCTAGTGTACGAATCTCTGTCTGTGAATATTAATAACATAGAGAATCCATCAACGACATATTAGAACGATCTAGACCGGCCCAGGCATTTCATCAACATACCTGACCCTACTATTTCGGGTCCTAGAAAGTCGGATAATAAGAATCAGAATAGCAGCTGCCCTCAATTCGCATCAATGCGTTGAGAAATCGCCATCTATCTGAGAAGTCCCAATTGAAATGAGAATTGTTATACGTTGCAAGGCCTCATTCAGTCAACATACCACTCCTGTTCCTCTGACACCTCGTTCGATAAATTGCCATAACCCTCATTGAAGATGTTAAGGATGGAACGATAGAACAAGAAGGACGGGTGGCCGTCCCAGTTATATTCAACTTCTGCTATCTTCTTCGCTTCCGATAATATGTTTGATTTCAAGCTGTGGAGCCTCACTAGTAGCTTTCCAAGCCACCGACTCCGGGGCATATTCAACTAATTTCCTCTGAAGAAGCCAGTGGTAGCTTCACCACTTGGCTAAAGCTCTCAGGTGATATGTGGAGGATAACCTTAGTCAATCGCAAGCACTTCGCAAGGTAAGAAGCTGTGAGTACTTTGCGATAACCACAGCCCTCAGCGTCGCAAGTGAGGCCTTGAGGCTTGCAAAGCATGCCGAGTACTTCATGAAGGAAGCCGAAGAAGAGCTAACTCTGCAGTATAGGCTCTATCTATTGTTTTGGCATCAAATCAATTTTGTGGGAAATTTGATGAAACAGAATGCTTGCTGTTTTATCACTGACCGTTAGCGCAGGTAAAGTCTCGGTCCTGACAGGATAAGTTAAGAAATCTTCATTATCGTAATCCTTCAGACACACATAAGGAGATTCTATTCCCGCCATACCAATAGCTCGCTTCGAGATAGGGAGATGCTCCATCGTTGATAGCTACAACTCGTCTATCTAAAAAAGTGTGGTGGTTGTTGTTAGATAACAGGAAAAAGAACGCGCTAAACGCGTTGATGGGCGCTTCTGCGAACGCCAGCCAACCATCGCTCTCCTTGAAGTCCTTTAGAGAACCCGCAGGATTCAATAAGCATGCCTGCTGCAACTATAGAACAGGGTCAGTACCTATCAATGTTTTAAAGAGCGCGGCTGACTGGCAAAGGTTCGCGTATGCCTCCAGCGGTGCAAGAAGCTATCAATCGCGTACAGACAGCTGCAGATGCACAAACGAAGACGAAGTATTCAATTTTAAAGTCCTTCTTGGACACAATCTCGACCTATGCCGAGAATCATGGGCTATCAAACTCGGCCTTACAAACGTTGGTAGACGTAGTAAAGCGCCCTGTTTCTCTTGATCAAAACAGTCAAAATGTTATTATCAAGTCTTTGTATCCGGCCAGCAATGTTCCTTCTGACTTGATCTGTACCGTTATCGGATGCCTTGGTCATGGTAGTCATAAAGCAGCCGTATCTAGTCAGCAATTGTTGCTTAAATGGATTGTTATGGTCGCGGATTATCTGGAGGAACCATCCCATTTATCAAAATTTTACAGCGTACTGTTCAATCTTCTCGACATGATGAGCATACGTGCAGAAATCTGTCATGTACTTGCACAGATAACCCGAAGAAAGGATGTACAGCCATTCCGGATCCACTTCCTTCAAGGTCTTTCAAAAACCGTTGGCCAAGACCACGCTCTACTCAAGCTCATGTTTGTGTATGACAAATACGCTCCTGGTATCCTGGTACTCGAGAAACCTAGAAAGAATCTAATGGATAGTTCACACACGGATCCGGACTGGGTTTCACAACTAGAAAGAATTCACAATAAATCCTCATTCACATCTACGAAGATCAGCAACCGGTTGGCCTCATCGAGGTTCTTACAGCGAAGTTCGAGGAGAGCGAAGGCGCCGAGCACTATCCAAAGCGACGACGAGATAGAGAAATTTGTGAACCGGCTTGAAGATATCCGGTTATCAGATATAGACGTCTCTGATTTGAGCGACCCGGTGTTGCAAATATATACGTCGACTGTCCAAAAGGCCTCGGAAGACCAGATCGACGATGTTCTCAGTCCAGTATTTAATGAACAAACGGAAAAGCTGGCCAGCGGTCAGAATATATCCAAGGCATCATCACAAATCCTCAAGAATGTCTTGCCGTACACACGATACACGAAGGTCGGCACACCAATTGCTACATCGATATAATTACTAATAGATAGGCATAGAGTCTTCCCCATTCGGTGATAGAATTCTTCAAGCACTACTTACCGAAATGGGACGGGCAACAGGACCAGCAACTAGTTCTAGACCTCCTAGCATACCTCCCAATCCTTCCATTCGAAGGTCAAACCGTCCCAATGCCTTACCCATACTCAGCGCTAAATCTAAACTAGACCTCCAAACCACTCTCCTCAATGCCCTCGAGACCGCCATCCTCATCAATTCCACGAACTCCCACCCGCAAACGCTCCTCTTACAATTCTACACCACGCTCCTCCGCCACTGGACCGTCCTCCTAATGGCCACTGCCCCCACCCCTTCCCAAACCACCTCCCTAACATCCCTCACAGCCCACACCACCCTCCTAACCCACACACTCCTCACCACCTCCCCCACCCAACGCACAACTTCCCTCATCCTCAGCCACTTCTCAAGCCACCTTCCCCTTCTCCAACCCCCTCTCTCCCTCCCCATCCCCCCACCCCCACCGCAACAAATCTACCTCCTCCTCTTCCACTCCCCCACCCTCAGCACCCTCTCCCTTCTCTCCTCCCTCCTCGCCCACCACAAAACAGCCTTCGAATCCACATCCACCGCTCCTCCCCCCTCCAGACCAGCAGAACACATCCCCCTCCTCAACGCCACCCTCATAGACACATGCAACCTCCTCTTCCGCTCCCGCGCCTTCAACACCTCCGATCCCCACGCCCTCGGCTGTTGTCTCCCTTCCGCCGTCACGCAGAAATTAGCATCATATACCGCATCACTAGACCCACCACAAGCTCTCACGGGTCTATTCTCATTATCTCATCATTCCGCGCTGGTGGCGCTGAGTATCCATACTTTTCGAGAGATGGAAGATGAGGCTGAGGAGCAGAGACCGGGGAGCGTGAGGGTGAGACATGCGGGGCCGATTACGCAGAAGAGTTTGGCGGCGTTGGGGAGGGAGGGGGGTGTCAAGGTTGATTGGAAAGAGTATAGGGTTGCTGTATTGAGGTGGTTGGAGGGGGTGGGGGTGAATGGGATTAGGGAGTTGGGTGGGGCGACGATGAAGGGGTTGTGGGGGGGGCGGGATGCTGTGGGTGGGGCGAAGGAGGGTGGTTCATGAGTCTTGCTCCTCGATAAGGAATATATGCACCACATGAATAGGGAACGGGCTGAGTAATATGGACATGTACCGGTCGTGTATTGAAGGAAGTGAATTATGTAAGGTCAAAAGGGGCGGCATGCAAATGAACAAGTTTTTATCTTCTCTTTTTCGCCAAGCTGCCAGTCTAACGAAATCGTGCTGATGCATGGCCTAGCCATATTGCTACAGCAAAACATGTGAACTCTAAGGAAATTTGCCACACCGCTTCCTACACATCCTAGACCACGCCTCATCTCAAAGTAGCATCTGCAGCTCGTGGTTAACATTATTTAAACGCTTGTCCGTGTCCGAACCCTGGCTTGCAAGATGATCGAAACAATCTCATACACGCTCGCATAGTGGTTGTCACAACACTTAATGCGATCAGCTTCCGCTCGCGAGAATTTCTTTGTAGCAAGTCCTATGACATACCTTAGAAGCATTTGCGGTGGACAATGGATGGTCCACTTTCGTCATACTCTTGCTTGGAGATCCACATTTGCTGGAAGGTGGACAGGGAAGCCAAGATGGAACCACCAATCCAGACGGAGTATTTGCGCTCAGGTGGCGCGATAATCTTAACCTTCATTGATGATGGCGCAAGGGCCGTAATTTCCTTTTGCATACGATCTGAGATACCTGGATACATGGTGGTCCCGCCAGACTAAGAATAATATTAGAAAGCAGAATTTGACAGAGAATGAGAGGCTGTATAAGTACCATGACAATATTGCCATAAAGGTCCTTTCGGACGTCGACATCACATTTCATGATCGAGTTGAAAGTGGTGACATGGATACCACCGCTCTCAAGACCCAGAACACTTGGCTGGAAGAGAGCTTCGGGTGCTCGGAATCGCTCGTTACCGATAGTGATAACTTGACCGTCGGGAAGCTCATACGATTTCTCCAAGGTGGAGCTCTGGCTGGCGGTCTGGATTTCCTGTTCGAAATCTAGAGCTACGTAACAGAGCTTTTCCTTCATGTCGCGCACAATTTCGCGCTCAGCGGTAGTCGAGAATGGGTAACCGCGCTCAGCCAAGATCTTCATCAAGTAATCAGTAAGATCACGACCAGCCATATCGATTCGAGAGATGGCGTGAGGAAGAGCGAAACCCTCGTAGATTGGTACTACGTGAGTGACACCATCTCCGGAATCGAGAACAATACCAGTGGTACGTCCAGAGGCGTACAACGAGAGCACGGCCTGGATAGAGACGTAGAAAGCGGGGGCATTGAAGGTTTCGAATACGATTTGAGTCATCTTTTCTCGGTTCGATTTGGGATTGATAGGCGCCTCGGTCAGTAAGACTGGGTGCTCCTCAGGCGCGACACGAAGCTCATTGTAGAAGGTGTGATGCCAGATTTTTTCCATATCATCCCAATTTGTGACAACACCGTGCTCGATAGGGTATCTAAGGGTTAGGATACCTCGCTTCGATTGTGCCTCATCTCCAACGTAGGAGTCTTTCTGACCCATACCAATCATGATACTGAGGCGTTGTTAGTTGCGGTTTTGACCATATTGGCGGAGCGGCGCATTGGAGATCATACCCATGATGACGAGGTCTACCGACGATCGAAGCTGCAACATAAATCAGTCTTGTTGATGTCAAGCTGATGCAGCATTGGGTTAAGAAATGTGCTAAAATGCGACTTACGAAAAACAGCCCTTGGAGCATCATCACCAGCGAAACCGGCTTTACACATGCCAGAACTGCGCACAGTCAGTCCTGGATACCAAAACCCTATCTCTGCTTTCTCCTAGGCTCATCGCAGCTGTCTAGAAGGGTTGCGAGGACAAAGGCTGAGGGTTTGTTGTCTCGAGCTCGAGGCTAGACCTACCCATTGTCGATGACGAGAGCTGCAACTTCTTCTGTAGTGACGCAAGAGATAAAGTCAGCATGGCTTCCTCTATTTTCGGCATCCTCTTCGAACTTAAAAGCGATCCTGTGCTCGAGGACAAAGGTGCAGGGAGCATGCAGAGAAGGTCAGCTTACCCTCCATGGCGATGACTTGAGGTACGAAAACGGAAGGTCAAGAAGGCGGAATGTGATCTGCGAGAAGCTTGCGGGTAGTGGGCTACTGCAAGCAATGAGAGAAGGTAAGGTAGTGGGAGTGAACGGGGTGTCAGGTCGTTATGAACGGTGGTGACAGGAAAGTGCCAGGAGGCTGCCGTTGTTGGGCTGTCTGTGGGAGTGGATGCCAAGCGACGCTACTAAAAATTTAGTCGACGCTTTGGGTTGCTTGCCGCCATTTCCCCTTCGTGATTCCTATCAGTGGCTGGGAAAGAGCAACGCATGTTTTACTGACTCTACAAATAGCTACAAAGAGATCGCTGGGTTACGCAATGTACAGAAAGCTTCACAGGCAGCAGAATAATTCCCAGAACGAGAGAGTACCTTACGCGTGTACAGCTTGAAGACTGCGCAATGGAACGTTCAATTTCCTGTTGCCTCTGGGTGTTGCAAAAAGTCAAGGAGCCTACGCTACGCAAGCAATTTGGCTTCTATACAGCTTAACCCTTTTCAGCTATACTCCTCAGCCTTTCCGATCTCAGCTCAAAACTTGATGCTATCGTGAGGATAAGGAGGGTGGGAGGGTGAGATGGCGGGGAGCGGAATGCCACTAACTGTCACGGGGCGGGGTTGAGACAGGTGGCAATGCTAGCATCACAAGGTCGATGAGACCATAATAGCATCCAATGCCTCAACAACATGAAACATATTTTCTAAATCTTTCATGTTTACCTGGGCAGGTGAATCTCAGTGGTCGCGGGGCCGATCTCCACTGTAGGTCCATCTTGAAGGGTCTGGAAGTTGGAAGAAGGTTCTCCTCGCCCGCACGCTCTTACCAAATTCAACGTCATTCACAATTTTTGCACAACTGCAAGGACATGACCGCAGCTTACTCTCTTTATCAGTGACTGGGGATCACGTCTTGCTGAAAGTATTTCATAGTATACTTTTGCTCTCCCACCACATACGATAACCTCGATTTCAAAAACCGTCAATCCGACAACGCCACCTAGTAAAGAGACTGTGAGAATATCGTTGCTGCACAAGTCTTATTCGCAACCAAGATGGATCCAGGCATGAACCAACTCCTGAAATGGAGCATCGAGAATTCCGACACCGCCTCCGCCGATCCAACTTCCACCACCGACCCAAAAGCCGAGCGTCCTTCTGGTCACCCCATCAATCCAGACGCACTCAATGCATTGTTTGGTGGACCCAGCGATGCTGATCTCATGAAAGAGTCAATGGCTGCCATACTATCGCCACATATCACAATCGATAACAAGCTTATTGCTTTCGACAACTTTGAACAATTGATTGAAAACCTCGATAATGCAAACAACATGGAAAAACTAGGGCTGTGGACACCATTACTGGAACTCCTGTCAAGTGAAGAGCCTCAACTGAGGATGTATGCAGCATGGTGTGTCGGGACTGCAGTGCAAAACAACGTCAAGTCTCAAGCAAACCTCCTAGCTGGCGATGCTATATCTATTCTGGTTAAGCTGTCTGTCGAAGATGCCGATGAAAATGTACGACGAAAAGCAATCTATGCCCTGTCTAGTGAAGTGCGAAATTATCAGCCTGGACTTGACAAGGCGGTAAAGGCTTTGCCGAAGGAGTTCGCTCCAGAGGGTGCAATTGACGCAGCGGATATGGAAGCTGTCGATCGGGTGATCGGGCAGCTGAGGGAGGATTCGGCCAGGAAGGCTTCCTGAAGCCATCTTTGGATGCGGCAATTAGACACGATATCAATACCAGATACCCCAACATGAGATAGACATAGAGGAATGCAAGGTGCTCTCAATTCCAATGAACATTTAGATTATAATTGATTTCATGAGCTTCATCGCTCTATCCCGATATTGTTAAATGATATCCCAATGCCAACACCCATGCCTCACGCTAGATTGGTATCTTAGCCCATGCTACCAGTCGAACGCCTGGAAACGCTGATATCATACAACCATGGCCCATGGCTATTCACAATACCTATCTGACTTCAGGCGCGGCGGCCGCCGCGATTTCAGTATTGATTGGTGCCGCACCTGTATCCGGCGGAGCTCTCTCGAATAAGTTCCGCCAGAACTGGGGCGGGTCGAGCGGTCTGTAACCGCCATGTAAGGATGGGTAGACGTCACTGAAGAAGTACCATACTTATGTAGAGTTAGCATCGATTCTCACAAATCTTAGTTTAGGCGCTGAAACATACTATGCCCCACAATAACTCCACAAATCTCATCTTTTGGCACGGTCCCATGCAGAACCAAGCTAAACGCCATCAAGACCCACGGCAAGTACGGTGCCGTAAATACCAGCAGCCCTAGGAAACTCAGTCTTGTTTCCGGATTCCTCCTGCTCCATATGTACACTAGCGAGCTTGATAATGCGGATCCGAGAAAAGGTATGCTTAGCATTGGCGAAAGAGCAAGCAGGAGAGTTGTGGCGTAGAGAAGGAGCCAGGAGAAATGGGCGGGAGAGCGGCCGGATGATTCTTCAAGGAGGCGGGAGTAGCGTTGAAGGAAGAAGACGTGGAAAAGAAGGTCGAGGGAGAGGGGGCCGAAGTAGAGGAAGGTGGTTAAGATGCGCCAGTACTGTTAGAAGATGGTCAAGGTAAGCAATCTTTCAGAGAGAGACATAGCAGTGTTTCCGGGCAGCCCTTACCTGATTTTTAACGAATACAGCTCTGAAGCTGTAGAAGAGTTGGAATGGCGTGATGACGTGACATTGAACGAGGACTGATGTTGCTATCGTCGCAGTCGTCCAGTAGCGTGTGCAGACCGGCATTTCGTAAAACCACTGCTCCAAAGGGAACTGCCCTATGGCTCCTCCCCCGCCTCCGCCGAGCATGTTGTCCATGTCCATGTTTGTGAAAGTTAGGATGTCGTGTGTGGGGAGTAGCGAGATCCAATGCCGGAACAAAGACGCAAACGGGTACCTTTCCAAATTGCAGATAGACTGATTGAACACAGGCGGAATGATTACAGTCTGGAGAAAGAACAATGTTGACAAACAGACGAAGAGGCGTGGCCTCACACGGCCACTTGTAACTTGTTCAGTTCTTTGCCTCATCTACACAGCCCTGATCGCTGCAGGGGTCGGTCGGAGTGATGTTGCCAAGCCGGCGGTTAGATTACGCTAAGTCAATCACGTAGCAAGCGGGAGTGTGCATATCACCCGTTCGCGACGTTGAAAACAGGATGGCTGGGGAAGCAAGTATTCCATCACATAAGACCATATTGCCCTTTCACTCCCTGATCGCGGTCGCAATTGTTGCTCGAATATGCTCAGTACGAGTATGCGCCATTTGAGATCTTTCCGATAGCATTCTTGGCCGACAAATACGCGTCAAAAGATTCAGCATTGTTCCACAACAAGATCACAACATCAACTACCCCCCACCCATACAAGGACCGGGCACAGCGATCACTCAACCAGCAATCGCCCCGCGAATCTGGCGACTCTACTCATCAATCCTGAGGAATCGCATTCATACCTACAATGGCTGGCCAAAAGCGGCAAACCGCAATTCGCACCGGCACCGCCATACCCCTCGGTCAGAAAAAGAAACAGACAGGGCGTCCCTCGTTAGGGCAGAAACCTGGAAGAAAGAGCATAGGTACACCAACTAAAGCCAAGAGAAGAAGGAGTGGTGCGCAAGGTCGGTACACAATCCTCTTGAAGTTCTGTTTGTGCAAAGCTCAATGCAGACTATGTGCACCGCGATGTGCACTACCATTTCCACAAAGCACGAAAGTCGTATCCATTGAGGTAATGGTGATGGGCAATGGCAACGTATAACGAAAGCAGATCCTTCTTACTATGACCTAATTCTGTACTCCTCCAGCCGATGCGATTACGTTCTGTCCGAGCATCAACCACAACTTGTTATTCTCCACAACCAGGCAAGCTAACATTTCTTCCAGACGAAGACGCAACCCGCCGACCCCGCCGCTACAAACCCGGCACCGTAGCCCTCCGCGAAATCCGCCGCTACCAACGCAGCACCGATCTTCTCCTCCTCAAACTCCCCTTCTCGCGCCTTGTATGCCCCCCTTATCCCATCCCCCTCCCTCCCCCCTCTAACCTCCCCCCTAGGTCCGCGAAATTGGTCTCTCCCTCCTCCCCATCGACGGCCAATCGCTACGTTGGCAGAGCCAGGCTATACAAGCGCTACAGGAAGCCGCGGAGGCGTTTATGGTGCATTTGTTTGAGGACACGAATTTGTGCGCTATTCATGCCAAGAGGGTTACGATTATGCAGAAGGATATTCAGTTGGCGAGGAGGATTAGGGGGGCTTGGGGGGGCTTGGGGTAGTTTTTGGGAAGAGGATGATTGGGTGGGGACATGGGGGGGCCGAAGGAGAGGTGCATAAAAGGGGGTTTCCATCGTGGCTGAGAGATGCTGCGAGGAGCGAATTTCAGGCAGTCTAGTTGGCTGGTTGCGAAACTAGCTCTTCGGATTTCTAGGTGGCGATCTCAAGCTTGAGTGTTTTCTCATTCCGGCTGTTTCTGCATGTATATTCCGGCGTTTGCTGGCGCCGACTTGGTCCTGGGCGTCATATGCATTGATTCTATGAATGTAATGCTAGTGAAAAGCACAATAACATGGTAACATGGTGCATGGTTTCCGTGACTTTAAGGATGCTTTGAGTGACTTTTAGGTCGGCCACACTAGATTACATTCGTTCATTGAGCAACACCCATGATCTATGTACAGCTATGTATCAACGTGCCAGATCAGCTCAACCAAGTCATAACATCAGCAAGATGTTATAAAACAGCCAAAAATGTCACCAGGAGCCCTCTCGGCTATAAGCTCATAGCCAGCGCCATGCAATATGACATGCTTTGCCTAAACGCCCGCTGACCCATATGTGCTATAGCAACAGTAATGCACGCCAACCTCACATTGCCGCCAGATAGTCATAGGCTATCATTAGTCATCGTCACATCACCATCTTCCTCAGAACGCTGCATCGCAACCTGCAGACCTTCGGGCAATCCTCTTGCAGTAATAAGTCCATTTTCTCTTGCCCTTTTGGCTTCTTCGATCCTGCCCGCCGCTTCGAGCGTGTCTCCAATAACACCAGCACTAACACTCATCCATAAGCTATCTTTACACTGCTGTGCGAGGGTCTGGCTTGCTTTGGCACTCTTCTCTGCTTGCTCGCCGACGACGCCTCGGAAGAATTTCCAGGACATGAAAGTCAGGACCATACATATAAGGTGTTTGTTTTCTGTCTGTTTTGCGAGCTGGAGGGCTGATTGGAGGGATTGCTTTGTTAGGAGGATGGTGGAGGAGGAGGATATGGTGGCGGATATGAGGTGGAAGGCGGCTTGGATCTGGCGGTTCGGATTGCGGAGACAGAGATGTTCGATGAATGAGAGGAGAGCGGGTAAGGTGTGGTGGAGAGGGTGTGTAGGGGTGCGGATGATTAAAAGGGTGTTGAGGGCTGTGAGGAGGGCGATGTCGAGGTGGGTGTGGGAGGGGTGGGGCTTTTTGCGGTATTCGTGGATGGAGAGCGTTGGGCTTTGGTAGATGGCAAGAGCGTTTTCGATATCGCCTGTCCCTTGGCAGATGACACCTTCAAGATAGGTTGTGAGGAGGAGGATAGGCTCGGGTATCTTGGCCATGGATGCTTGGAGTTTACGTATCTCGGCTTGTTGCTGCCTGGCGGATGACCAGGATGTTCGGCGACAGAGCGTGAATGCCAGATGGAGACGCATATACGCTGTGATTTCTTCGCGCCACTGCTGTTGTGTGCATGTGAGTGTGATGGACTTTGGAATCTTGCTCGTTTCTTTGTTCGCCCCTAGGAGATAATTAGTAGCTTCTAAGAGGATCAGGAAAGAACACGTACACTCCATGCGCCGGATACCCTCCTCGAGTATGTGCTCTGACTTTTGCCCATCCAACATGTTTCGATGTGACATTGCTAAACCACTCAACAGATATTCGACGGTACAAATATCCTCTCTCGGCAACCAATTGAAAATCAAGACAAGCGAACCGTTCTCCTCTTTCCGTACAATGCCACCACGGCGAGTTTTACAGGATGGCATCCTAGCATGCGGAATAGGGATAGCAAAGGAACCATCAGCAGTCCAGTACCGATTATCATCTAAATTTTTCAAGGTATCCTGCATAGTATGCATCTTTGAAAGGACTTGTGCGGGTTCAAAATGCTGCAGATGACAGCAGAGGTCCACGAACGATGTCAGAATGGCCAGCTGGTGCATTTGGCCAATCTCGGGGTCAAGCTGGAGACTCCTGACACCTGCCAAAGCCCGTTGAGCTTGCTCAATGCTTTCAGCATCGTTAGACATCTTTAAGCTGGTCAATGCTTCTAATGTGGTGGCGATGGCTAAGACGGCCTTGTCTCCATAGTGACTTGACAAGTAAAGGACGTGTTTAAGTTGACTAAGGGCTGCGACCAGATCTTGATGGGATGACAGCTCGAGATGCAAGGAAACTTTGAGAAATCGGAACGCGTAGACCCATGCAATATGTTGATAGGCCTCAGCGTCTTTCGTAACGCCGTCGAGAAATTTGAATGCTGCACGTGGATTCTTCTGAAATAAAATCCTTGCAAGGAGATGTTGCATATCATATTTGAGATCAAAGAAGCGATGCCGGTCGCATATCGAGATTCCTTTGCTCAGAGATTCTTCAGCTTCCATGGTGTTTTCAGTTTCCTCGTAAAGTACAGTAGCATAGCGCAACCGGACCACAGCTTCTCTTTCAGGTGCCAAGGTATAACGTTTCAGCACGGCTTCTAGACATCCTAGTCCGGTGGCAATGAGTTTGTAATAGTTCTGCATTTCAATTTCGCGGTGTAGGATGTCCGTGATTGAGCCATGTCCATATGCGGCTGCGAAATACTCTTCCGCCAAGGAGAGCAAAAGTAATTGGTAGTCCAACGGTGGGGCTGAATGGAACGACTGAGCCGTACTCTGTCTATCGATGTATAATTTACTAGGATCGACAAAGGGTGATTGCGGGGGAATTGATACTGCGTAGGCGCGCTGAGGTGTTTGCTGCTGAGGAATTGGTTGCCGATGCTGAAATTGGGCCGTGACGGCGGTACGTATAGGGTCATGCTGGGAGGTCGCATGGTACGCATTGCCGTTCACGGGCGCGAGACTATTCGCTGTGGGTGCGGGTTTGGGTATAGGATTCTCGTATTGGGGATATTGTCCTCCGCGTGGTAAGGTGACTGGTATTTGCGGCAAACCATGGCTGTTAGATTCGTCGTTGTGAGGGTATGCCATGATGTTTGCTACTAATGTTCGTAGTCGATATCCTCGGTGCAACCCTCGCGCCTCCACCCTTTTTTAGACATCCTAATGGCCCTTCACTCCATTTCCCTGAGAATAATTCACCGTTTGCGGCGGTGCTTGAATTGATGCCAACGAGGCGCGGTAAACGCGCTAGTTCTAAAGGTACGTCACGCAGAACTACCTACTTTACGGTATTAATTTCACTTTTTCAATGATAGATACTTCTCTATATCAACATGCGAGAGGCTGCATGGGGTCTGGTATTCGCCAAGGGAGAATGAGGTCCAGGAATTCATTATTCTATATGTAAATCTGATGGACGCGTAGTCGTTACGTGGTTCTTGATGCCACATGCCTCGGTGAATAAGACTCATACATATTATAATATGCAAGCATTGTAATTGATTCCTCAGCAGTCTCTCAGAACATTTTTCGCTTAATATACTTACGATAATAGCAAAGAGCTTCCATTTTCTCTTTAAGGATAGACCGTTTTGGGTTATCCCACCGAGTGAGCCCGCCCGTATCATCACTTAGGAGGAGCTCAGGATGGATGGTTGTGGTTTATGTAAGGAAACAAATATTCTATTGTTACAGTTTGTCTATATATCGCACATATACGTCACTGGAATCATCCCGCTTCTGAAATATAATTACCATCTGATCCAAGATCATGCCTCATTCTAGATCTGAGCCTTCAAAACACCCAAAGTCTCGCCTACCGTCGTGGATAATGCTTCAAATGTCAGGGTAGGTGCCAGCAACGTTTGAAAGCCCATGTCCAGGCCGGATTCTTTGAATAGCCAGTTTCGTAGCTCAGCTCCAATCATGTTATCGAGGCCGTATGCGGCGATGGACTTGCCATCGAAATCGAAGTCCTCGACCGAATTCACCTGGAGCGAAGTGCCTGCGCTCGATTTACTGGTAGTTGAGTCCAGTATAGCCATTGTCGTAGCGTGCATGTGTGTCTGCCGGCCACTCATGGAGAAGGTCCTGCTAGAAAGTTGGCGAAAGCCTTTGAGCAGTAGCAGGAGCGGGGAGGACTCTATCAAGCTTATCAACACGAAGAATCCGCGCAATCCGACTGGTATGGGATTTAGCAGTGGTGCTTTTAGCAACGCAAATCTTGAGGCTATCTGGACCGGTGCTTGTGATTTGATTTATCTGCTCATGGGGGCAGGATGTAAGTTGTCTTTTGCTGTAAATGTGGATTGATTCGGTTGTTGGGAAGGCATGACAGTAACGCTGAGGAATGTGAGGAAGCAACCATTGGCCCGTACAGATCAATCTACAATATTCGAGCGAATCACAAATCCATTGATTGTGTTGAAGGCTTGTTGATACTATCATTTAGCCTGGCTTGGTCGCGCCGCTCTTCTCTCAAAGTGTCCCCACCAGCGAAGCAGACGAATCCTCTACCCTCTTCAAGAACCCAATACCTACAGGAATTCCATCCACGTTCACGGTAAATTCTACATCTTCTAGCTTCCCAGTGTGAAACATAGCCTGAGGAAGGATTCGCAGAGCTAAAGCAGCATAGGCGTACTGGAAATAAGGCGGCTGTGCGCGTGGCGGGGCGATAGCCTGATATTCAAATTCGGTATCAAGGGTAGTAGTATCTTTGATATTGAAAGGCTCTACCCATTGTACGACCGCATGTTGGGCTATGATTGTGACAGCAAGCATGAGCGTCAGAAAGACTTCTTGAAGTGTAAGTCTTTCACCGCCGAATGTGGGACTTATCGTGACGCGCACGTTTTCGAAAGTATCAATGTCTTGTCCAAGAAGATCAGTCGAATTGGGCAGTCCAAGGAGATAAGGCTGGATGCCTGGCCCTTGGGTCGCGTTTGCCAGACCCAGGGTCAAGTTGCTTCCACCAGTCACTAGTGCTATCTTTATATATCCCACTGGAAGTTTGATTCCATCTCTGCTCCAGTACAGAGTGATCGAAGTCTCGTACCAAGCATCCATTGTGGAAATGCTGTAGACGGCGACCTGTAAACCGTATATCGCATGGCAAGCTTTTAACGGATCCGTTGGCGAGTTGGCACTATAGATATTGATTTGCACATCGGCATAACTCTTGAATGTGTATTCACCTCCTGCATAGTAGGCAGCAAAATCTTCGGCTGATATTGCAATCATAGCTAGCAGCGCGGTAATGTATGTTGATAATGCATAAATGGCTCGAGTCAAATCCTGAGTAAATTGCGCGCTGAATTCTTTAGGTATCATGCTCGAAGGATCTACCGTTTGATTGGATGTTGGTAATGCATCAAGCCCACTTCCTGAAAAATCCTGGTTGCTATTGACACCGGAAAGCTCGCTATGATTCGTGCCATTGAATAATTGAGCTGATGTGCCGATGAACACAGAGCTTGAGATGAGATGACCAAGCAAGATCAGCAAAAGGGAATGCCACATGTCCATCCAAAATTGGTTTGCGAGCCTCAGAGAATAGAATATAAGCACTACTGGGCGTTGCGTGGGGTATCATTGAATTGTTTCTTCAGTCTTGCAAGTCTCCCGTCCGCGGCTGCATGGTTTCAACGTGCGACTATTTCCCGCCGAATAGGATATGGGAGAGTACATAAAGTAACTTTGCGCGTGAGGCGCAAAAGGCTCCCGCGGGCATTATTTATCACAATACTGTAGGTTTTAGCCCCATATCATCCGAGCTTGCATAGGGACGGATCTCAAGGCTGTGATAATTGCGTCCAGGCCTTGGATTGGAGCCACTCCTTGGAGAGAGCCATCATAAGAAATTGCTCATTCATCGTGAGCGATGCTCTTCCGTAGTGCAGCTAGCTCGCTGTCATATCCACAGACCACAGTACCCGTCAATACACTTCTCACAAATGGGCTCTACAAGTCTCCGTGTATCAACCACGAGCATTGCTCAATGGCCAGGCGGGTGCTGGCTTTACAGAGTGCCACTTCTCCTTCTGCAAATTACCACTCGCCAGCTTGAGCGGTCACGCGCATCGAATGCTCAGCACCACGCATAATGCTCGTTATTGATCCACACTGGCGGCACACCAAGTCCACCCTTCTCACCGTACCATAGACCACAGGCGACGCTATCCTCTTCGCGTTCAATTACACAATGATTGATTTTGCTCTTCGTGATTACATCTTGCACCCATGGTGTGGGCTCCCAAAGTTTGACATGATCCAGCCGCCATTCCGCAGCCTCAGCTTGAGCACACTGGAGAACAGCGATTAGAGAGTCTACTTGCTTTTCTTGCTCAGTAGTTTGCAGACCACTCTCCCCAGTGGATCGAGGCTTGTTTGCACTGTTATCACCTTCAACGACAAGTCGTAGAATATAAAGCACATTATTGGGTGACTCTGCGTCCGGGTGCCCGTAGTAACGATGTGTCCAAATTGCCCATACCTGATTTCCTGACTGCCCAGCGATCGCTCCCTTCGTGGGTGGTATCTTGCCGAAGAGCTGCTCAGTTGCAAAATTCTCCTTCCCGATGTGCCAGAGCATATGGTCAAGATCAGGCAGGACTGTGAACATCTTCCTCACTCTGTGTGTCGGCGTTGCCATAGCTGCTCGAATGATGGTTTCGTCCCTTTTACAAAGCTCTGCAAGATTTTCTTCAACAAGCTCTTGGGTCAGGGAAGACCTTGGGATATCCATTGGCGGGAATTGAACGTGCCAGTTGGTAGAATTAGGTTGCCATCCAAGCTTTGCATAGAACTCTTTCCCAATGTCCGAGTATAATACACTGCCAACAACTTTGGCTTGATCTGACCGCCAGGTGTAAAGAGCTTTAGCAAGTTCCGTCATGTGACGCGCTGCATACCCTCGTCGTCGATATTCTGGTGGACAGAAGACGCTGGCGATACCGTGAATAGTCACTTCTTCGACCTTACCATCAGTGTCACTCATCAGTGATCGCTTAAGGAACGTCTCGCAGGAGCAGAGAATCGGACGTTGATATTGTGAAAGATTCTTCTCAACCAGAATCCATGTGGTCATTCCGTTGTTACTTGCTAGCGGGACAGTTGTTAGGAACACCTATTCTTGAAGATAGGTTGAAACAGTCAATGAATCCCTCCACGAGGCTGAGGTATTGGTCCAGATCTTGACGCATTCATTAGGAGTGGGATGAGTCAGATGCAAGTTGGGAGAGTTTGAGTCTGGCAAGCCATCCTGGTCAATAGATTCCATAATGACTCAAATAGGGGTCAGTTCATGAGTCTAATTATATAAAGTCAGCAATTAAAGTCTTCGTTAAAAAGCTAGATTGAGATTTTTTTTCTCGCGCATCCCTTTATGCATTACTAAATCGATAGTATGTAACGAGCTGATAAATGTAAGCAGTGCTCTACCGAGGATTCTCGAATCTTTCAGCTATGTAACTTGAAATATTGTATGATCCGGTACCTGTTGATTTAACAAGCGGTTTCTTACTATGCTTTTTGAAGGTTCAACTTTCAGTCTATGTAGATTGACAAGCGCCGTTACCGCCATGATGGAATTGTGACGTAGTTGTGAAATTCCCATCACTTGCCGAAACATGAGTATTCAATGGTTGAACATGCAAATGCTCAAACTGCTAAGGCCAGCGGCAGCTTTGAATAAGTTGCAGACTTCGAATCTTAGCATACGAGCAAGCATCCGAACATTTTCAACCAGTCAAACATTTGCAATGCCAGTCTACAAAGGAGGCTGCTACTGCGGTGAGCTGAAATACACCGTTGACGTCTCACCCGACGACGCTCGCACGTCATTGTGCCATTGTAAAAATTGCAAAGTATCAAGCCACTGGCCAATAATTTGCTTTTCCTTACAATTAATAACACCTCATGACAGAAATTCTTCGGCACAGCTTTTGGCCTCACAACAAAGGTTCCAGTGTCCTCTTTCTCGTACACTTCCGACTCGAGAAAGCCCACTATACATGAAGCCGACAATGGTAGCGGTACCATGCTGCATAGAGAGTTCTGTCCGACATGCGGCAGTGGGATTTTGGAGGTTGGTGAACCGGCGATGAAGGATTTTAGATATATCATGACAGGAACACTGGACCGTCCAGGAGATCTGCCACCGAAGGGAGAATTCTTCTGCAGCAGAAGGGAAAAATGGATGCCCGAGGTACCTGGAATATTTCATAAGCAGGAGATCAAGGAATGAACGCCAGGGAGCTGATGTACATTACATGACGATGGGAAACGATGGTATGAGGACAAAGTAGCATGTAAGAAATATGATAGCCTGGACTGTTGCGTTGCAAACCAAGTGGGGTCCATTCTCATCGCAGGACGATTGCAAAGTTGTTCCTCGAACCCCCTGAGCGCAGCTGCTCCTTCTTGAACACCCTTGGCATATCGCTATCTTGTGGTTCGTATTTCCAGAGGTAGTAGATCAATTTCGAACTCAGTTTCCTTTTTGCCCTTCGGTACCCTATGCTCTCCATAATACTCTCAAGTCGCCCCTCGTCCAGATACCTTGAATTAGTAACACAAGGTGCAGGTAATACCAGGAACAGTGCAGGGGCGCATTCTGCGAGCTCGTCTGGACCACCAGTATACGGTCTAAGAAAGCTCCCAACGCGCCTAAGCATATCACCTCTTTGCGTAGGATCACCAACGAAATTGACCACCAAGCTCAAGCTGACAAGATCGTAGCCTTGTTCACCCTGGTTCTCGGGCCTTGGCGATTGCATCTGCATAAAGTCCTGCTCCTCGATATGTGGATGCTGGGAGTGCAGATCGATTCTTTTCATCTCGAACAGGCCACTTCTCGAGCACGCATTGTCAATTTTCAGGGCGCCAACTTCAAGCATCCTTAATTTGTAGTGAGCCTCTATCAAGCGCTCGCTGGATGTGGCCCCTAAAAGCCACTCCATGAGCACTTTACTTGTATCACCACCTCTTTCCGCCGATTGACCTATTATACTGGCTTCTTGATACATATTAAGCCCACCAGAAGCTTCGATTTCTGCCTTGAGTCTTTCTGTCGTTCTATAGTCTCCTTGAGCGACGGCAGTCGAGAGTTGCTTCCTCAAAGTATGATGAGTCCGGACCAATGCGCGGACGGTTTGGGAGGAGAGGGAGGGCGTAGGCCTAGCATTACGCGGACGCGTCGAAGAGAGGAGGCGCGGCCGAGACGACTTCTTCTTCGAAGCCATTAGTAAGTCAGATCAATGTTCCAACCAGCAAAGCTGGCTGCGATGATGATGTTTCATGCCATGATTGATCATTAAATCAAAAGAATTGAGTCTTGATATGGGTGGCAAAACTTCGGCAACTCTGCTTCACTAGCGCAACCCACAAAGACTAGCTTGACTTCGAATTTCGTGCACTCTTGTGTTCGTAAACGACGCCAACAATCCATAGAGAAGCAATGGCGCCCAAAGCGGCCAGCAAAAAGAGTGAGTAGCTTCTCATATCTCCCGTCAAAGGCGCTGCGCACCCAAAGGTTACGATCTATGGCCACTTTCCAACTGCGTGATACCAACAAGTCCAAACATCCGACCAGCCATGCCGGCAACAAACTTGACAATGACTCTGCGTTTCGGGTTCACTATTATACCTTTCTTGCTAATAATTTGATTCACAGCGCCAATCGGCGGCAAGCACAATGCCAAAGCCAGCCTGGCCTCCAAAGCCACCCTCAAAGGCGTACGCACCCTTTCCTGAATGCTTGAGCCCACAATCCCTCCACTAACACTCATCCCTCCAGATCCACTCAAAGAAAACCCGCAAAGTCCGCCTCACAACAACATTCCACCGCCCCAAGACGCTTCAACTCTCTCGCTCACCCAAATACCCTCGCAAATCCGTTCCCCATGAAGCCCGGCTCGACCACCACAAAGTCCTCATTAACCCTCTAAACACGGAAAGCGCGATGAAGAAAATCGAGGAGAACAACACGCTAGTATTCGTGTGTGATGTGAAGGCAAATAAGAGGCAGATCAAGGCGGCGTTGAAGACGCTCTACGATGTGGATTGCGTGAAAATTAACACGCTGGTTAGGCCCGATGGATCGAAGAAGGCATATTGCAGATTAACGCCGGATGTGGATGCGCTGGATATTGCGGCTACGAAGTTGAATATTGTCTAGAGCTTGTGAAGGGTGTGGAGAGCGGAGTTAGCTAGGCTAATTGCAATATGAAAGCATTTGTCTTGCTGTCATGCTAGTCTGACTTTTATCTGACAACGATATTGAAAGCCTGACAAGTCAACGCTCTATGGACCCTGCTTCTCATGGAGCGGAGTCTCCCCCTGACAATCCACTTCCCCAGTCTTCCAACGCCTGAAGATGCATAATTTTGCCCGCCCGTACCATATACAAAAGCCTAAATCTGCATGCCATATCTTCGCATAGAGCTCAGACAGCCCCCGTCCACACAATCACCCGCCTCCCTTCCATATCGCCCGCCCACTATCCCAAGCCCCAGATCCTCTCCCCAAGCCCTCTCCCCAATCTCCAATACGTATCACTCACACCCCACCCTGCCCCCTCATCTCCTCCAAATGCTTCAGCACAGCCTCATTCGCATCCAAAAATCTCTCCACACAATTCTGCGTGCAGCTCTCCTCCGTCCTATCCAACGTCCCGCTCGAGATACCTTTCGTAACGCATTTCGTCCAGCAGATATCCGTTAGATTATGAACAGCTGTAATATACAAGGAATTTCAGCTTAGCCCCTGATGAACTGAAAGGAAGGAGATGGAGTAGAGGAGAAGAGGGAGGGGAGAGGAAAGGAAAGGATAAAGGAGGCGGGGCGAAGTTTTACATTCTTGGATTTTGGCCTTCTGCATCTCATTCTGGAGGTTTTGCTGGAGTTCTCTTTTCTCGTAGTCGGAGAGCTTGGAGAAGTCGAGTTGGGAGGCGGAGGCGGAGGAGAGATCCATGGTTGGGTGGATGTGAGCAGGCTAAACGATGGAGGGATTCGAAAGGATTGACGGTCAGAAAGCAAGATCGTAAGGTGGATTTAGGATGGTTGATTGATGCTTCGGTCTGGAAATATCAAGCTTTGCCGCCACTGGCGCGCGGTTGGTCGAATTCCTGAGGCTGGCTATGTGTAGAAATACCTAAGGTAGGGATTGCAGCTTTTTTCAATGAGCAAGTTGTATATTGTAGATTAAGTTCTATGACCCATGTTCTATTGTCTAAATTTGTAGAAAAGCAAATTGTCCTTCAAAGGCCATCCCACCACACAGTCTCGCCTATCTCGAAGTTTCCTTCCTGACCGATTACTTCGCTGCTGTTCCCAACCAAAAGACCATACCATCCCTTTTCCATAATCCATGCATCCCTACCCTCGTCCCAGAAGCTCGTAGCATACTTCCTGTCCATATCCATTGCCACTTCGGCATGCTCACCAACCTTCAGGAATACTTTTTTAAAGCCTTTAAGCTCCTTGACTGGCCGATTAATGCTCGGGTTCTTCGCACTCACATAAACCTGGACCACCTCTGCTCCTGCTCGCGACCCAGTATTGGTTACCCGCAGCTTCACTGAAATTGTAGAGTTTGTAGTTGACACTGTTAGATCCGACAAGCTGAAGGTAGTGTATGATAGACCATGTCCAAAGTGAAAGAGAGGTGCTCGCTTAAGTTTCTCATAGAAGCGGTACCCGACGTAGACGTCTTCGCCGTAAAGGGCACGGCCTCTCTCCGAGCGGAAGTTTAGGAATGCAGGGTTGTCCTCGAGGCGACAGGGGAAGGATAAGGGAAGCTTGCCAGACTGAAAAGAATTAGCTATTCAATTCAATGGACTGAAAGGGATTTGGGGAGGCTGAAGCTTACAGGGTTGACGGTTCCAAAAAGGACGTCAGCAATAGCATTTCCCGCTTCATTCCCACCGTACCAAGCCTGTACCAGAGCACGTGCACTGTGTGCCCAAGGCATACGTACTGGAGTCCCGCTTTGAAGTACAATTACGGCGTTTGGGTTCGCTTCGAGAACTCTGCTGATAAGATCATCGCAGAAAGGCGGTAGATTCATATCGGGTCTATCGGACCCCTCGCTTTCCCAGTCCATATTCAAGCCAGCAAAAACGACCACCTGGTCAACCTCAGAGGCCAACTTCACAGCGTCTTCGATGGCTTTGGGTGGGTCCAAGCGTTTGCAACCGCCAATACGGAGACCTCCTGAGCCAAAGAATACAGCTGGTCGATCTGAGGTTTCCGCTGTGGGGCCGGTGCCAAATTTAACCGTCAATTTGTATTGCTTGCCTTTGACAAGATCAATCGATCCTATTTCCTCGGCAGTACCACCACCAAAGAAGGCTGTTCCCGCTCTCTGATTGTGCACATTCTCAACAAGCAGCTGGTCATCAATGTACAAGCGGCCTGTGCCCTGCACAGTTAAGCCGAAGTCATAGATGCCATCCTCTTCAGGTGTATAAGTCCCTTCGACATCCACGTAGTAAAGGGGACTATTGTAATTTGGTACCTGATAGTCCATCACGAACATGTAGGAATCGGTCAACTGTAGATGGTCCAAAAGTTTGCGATCCGGAACTTCCGCAGGCTTGTCATAGACACGAAAATCAAACCCAGCTTTTCCATCTGCCAATTGCAGCGACATTCCAAGCAGTGGCAACTCTTTGTGGCTGTAAGCTCCTTGGGAGAAGCGGACATTAGACTGCTTCGTCACCCCTTGAAAAGGAGAGACGGAATAGTAAGGCAGAAGCGAGGCACTGCCACCCCCAGAAATAGTTGCTACCTTAGCATTTGGACCGATGACTGCAACGGTCTTATTCATATCAAGAGGTAGAATATCGCCTTCATTCTTAAGAAGAACAATTGACTCCGCAGCCACACGTCGGAGAAACTTCTGATCCTCGGGCCTGTTGAGCCCACGCTCTTCAGCATTTTCTTCGATCCCTGACTTACTCGCTAGTTTGACAGCCTTGAGTACGGCACGTACACGTTCATCCAGGATATGTGGCCGGATCTTGTTCGATGTCACAGCATGACAGAGTGCTTTGCCACGCCATTTGGTCGGGCCAGGCATCTCCAGATCCAAGCCTGCATTGATAGCACTAGAGGTGCTATAGGTACCATACCTAAGATGCATAAGCGAGTCATTCATGCCTATGGTTTTCTTGATCGGATTACCAGTCGCTCATCAACAAGCCTTCCCATTTCCAATCCTTGCGCAGAATATCTATCATCGTCGAACTTTCAGCCACGTGTATCCCATTGACCTTATTATACGCAGTCATGACCGCCGCTGGCCTCGCGCTCTTGATGGCTAGCATGAACGGCATAAGATATATCTCCCGCAACGCCCTCTCCGTAACGATACTGTTGACAGCCAACCGCTCGTGCTCTTGGTCATTGCAAACGAAATGCTTAGGTGTGGGTATAATGTCTTCTTCCTGTACTCCTTTACAGTATTCACCAGCCAATGTGCCCGACAGAAACGGATCTTCTGAAAATGACTCAAAGCCACGACCACCGAGTGGCGAACGCTGGATATTGATCGTTGGTCCCAGGAGTATGTGTGCGCCTTTGGCTTTTGACTCTTGGCCTAGGAATCTTCCCACAGAGTGAAGAAGGTCAACGTCGAAAGTGGCGCCGAGCGCTGTTGCACAGGGCAGGCACGCTGCTGGGGTGCCATTAAAAGTTGAAGTACCTCGTACGCCATTAGGGCCATCGGATGTGCGTATTGAAGGTACACCAAGTCGTGGTATTGATGCAGTGTGCCAGAAATCTCTGCCTGTGAATTTGTTAATTACGGAACATGAGCATTGGACCTCACTGACCTGCTGTAAGTGATGCTTTTTCTTCAAGTGTTAGTTGCGCAAGCACATCTTCAACATCAATGTCCGCCATTGTGTGAACAAGAATTGGATGGTCAAAACATGGCATTCATTAATTATATATTAAATCTCGATCTATGCACGAGCCTCCAGATGCTTGACCGACATTTGTGGGGGGAGCTTTTCCTCGGCCCACCCCACCTGCATTTCCTCTTCCGTGGTTCGGATCTAGGCATTCCTGGCCTGGTGATTCGGGGGATCATCAGGTGCAGATTCGGATCCCGACCCCATGCTGATTGGAGGTGTGATGCGTCCACGATGTGCCTTGGTGGCGAGATTCGAGATTGAAAATTGATCTCCGGCTGTCTGCCGGTTGATCATCGGCTACAAATTAAGATAACTTAAATAAGGTACCTATCCACAGATCTTTTGTGGGGCTATGATAAGTGCTGGTCTGGACGCATACATCCAATCATAGCTGCTATCATTGTGTTGCATCTATCACATTGGGCAGCTAGGCCTAGGTAGTCATCGAGCTATATGTATATTACTGGCCTGCATTTACACCAAACCTGTCGACCCAGCATCCAAGCCATTTGTTTCCCTCTGTCACCGTATCCAATTCCTGCAATGCCAGATGCAACAAATCGGGATCGTCGAATTCCCTCTCTCCTTCGACCTCCACAAGAAATATGTAGTGCCAGGGGCGAATCCTGCTCGGTCTGCTGTTGATGCTCGTAAGGTTTAAAGAGTGTTTCTTAAACACCAGCAGTGCATTCGCTAGAGCGCCCTGCGTGCCATGATCAATATTGAATGCGATGAGGGCCTTCTTCTTTAGTCTGAATCCATTTGTCATCTGGAACTTTTCCGGGAGTAGATTTTGGATATCATGGCAAACGGGTCCTCTCTGGATGATCAAGAATCTGGTGGTATTGTCTTCCACATCTTGGACACCTTTGGCGAGGACAGCCAAGTGATGGACATCTGCAGCAAGACGGCTGGAGATGGCAGCTTCAGCGCCTGACTTGTCTCTGTCCTCTGCCACAATTGTTGCAGCTTTGGAGGTAGAAGAGACTTCATGGCGCTCAACCCCCTTGAGATATGTTGACAAGAAAGCCTCACATTGTCCAAATGCCTGAGGATGACTATAGATACGTTTGACGTGCCGTAGGTCTGTCATCGGTTTTGAACGAGGCTCTTTTGGGAATGGTATGCTTGAGGTAGGGGTTGCACTACCAGAAGACCCGGACGATTGCAAGTCCTTGTTATCCGAAGAAAAAGATTGTGAAACGTAGCCAAGTAGACAATGCTGAACATCCATAAAAACCTCTCCACATATATGAATGTCAGGAAAGGCTTCTTCACGGTCGATAAGGAGGTCTAGTGTATGCAGGACAGCCCCGTTTGATGAGTTTTCGAAGGGGACAACGCCGAAAGAGGCAGAAGAAGATTGGACAGCGTCGAAAACATCTAGTAAAGCCTAAGTACGAAGAAACGGATGGCTCTCTTGTGAGACTACCTCGAATTGAAAGCTCATCTCTTAGAGTGTATTTGGGAGCTCGAAATGAGTCCACAGTGGCCTGTACCGCGTCAGAGTGGTATTTTTGGGAGATTTGCAAGAAATGCTACCTGATGAGTGTAAGATGATGGAGGCCCAAGATATGCAATAATAATATTCGCTGGACTGCTAGCACTCATTGTCACCTACATATGATGGCTAGAAGTTTTCGCAAGTATGTATGATAGAGTTTGAGTGAATCGTTTACCTTACGCGAACCGAATATAGTTCGAGTAGCTAATCCATGCAGCAACCCGCCTACTATGGTCCCAGCAGGGGAGCAGACATGTACGTGGATGCATATCAGGTCATGGATCAAGCTGACATTCCTGGCATGCTAATGCCTTCAGCAGATGCAGCAAGTCGCCAGCAATCAAAGTGAATTCGTGAGCAAGCCGCGGGAGCTAAGATAAGATAATACCTAAGGTACTACGTCAGGTAGGTACCTTACCTTACCTGTGGACTAGCTTTTGTGAAAGAGGTGTCGTTACCATGTTCGGGTCCTGACTGTCATCGCTCATTACAAATTCTATTACTTGATCACATAAAGCAGCGAATGTAAGTGTTGAACAAGAAACTAGGATTGTCTGGTCATATTATGCTATTAATGAGAGCGCAGATATCAAACGTATCTATTAACAATAATAACATGAAGTGTTGTTGCCACTTTGCAATCATATGCTTTTCCACTGCATTATTTAACATCATTCGCCGATGCACTTTTCCCATGTTTTTCACTTGCTAGAGAGCTTCCACGCTTTCACGCTTTCACGCTTTCGCAGCATATCTCTTTGCATTCCTTCCCAACCCCTTCATGCTCCGCTTCGTCACAGGATTGTCATTGAAATATGATTCGAGTCCAAAATCAGGCGTTCCTCCCAGGCTACCAAAGATGTCCCCAATATAATTAGGTGCTTTGACACCCTTCTCGAAAGTAGTATCCCACTCATTGATAATGCCTTCCACAACCTTCACACCAGCGAGGTATATGTTCATGAGAGCAGGCTCGAAGCCGCCCTGGTTTGCGTAAAAAAGGTTGAATATGTTCGCGTCCGCAACGTTGTCCGACTCTCCGATGTAAGGGCGGTCAAAGTCCGAGGCGGTGCGCATGATAACAATGCGACTGAAATCCGTAAGGTTGGCGAGCGCCCCACGGAGGAGAGCCTCGAGGGTGCCATTATCCTCTTGGGCTGTGGTGCAATAGACGCCGCTTCCATTCGTAAATAGCTTTGTAGTATTCTCAAATGTTTCCCCCAGTAAAGCGCCACTAAAGTAGACGTCCGAGGTAGCCACGTCACATCCGAGCACACTGGGGGGTTCGCTGCCGGGCACGTATGCTGCAGTTGATGCGTAGTTTGCTCGGTAGGCCATTGCAGCGGACGAGTCATTCAATGTGGCAGTTTGTGCGAAACCAATGGCGAGTTGGCGCAGGGCATCGTTTACCTCGAAGACTTCGGTGCCGTAGATCGACTGTGGATATTCGGTGGGAAAGGTACTCCCTTGAGGGACATACCTGCCGTTAATGGTCAGTGGAACTCATTTCAACGGACCTTGGGGCTTACCCTGTGGTGAAGTTTGCAGGAATTTCTCGGGCATCGAATTCATATTGTAAGGCAACTTGCACGGCGTACTTTGCGAAAGCGACCGAGCCCAGTGTGGCCACCTTCGGGTTGATGCCAGCAATTCCTGCTATCATGAAATAGGTGGTCGTAAAGTCAAACAAGCCGGAGAAGGTCAAGGCGTTCATACTATTGGCAGCATTGATCTCTGGAGAAGTTCAGGTCATTGAAAAGGTTGTATGGAGGAGTATGACGAACCAGCTTCGCCTGTCACAATCTGACATATTTCCTCATTGGAGGTACAGTGGACGTCAGGGTATAATGGCGATATCCCCGGCACAGTTATATTCTTTGCGAGCAGATTGAATTCTGGAATCCCGTACCATGCCTCGCCTTCCGGGGGAAACATGTCAATGATGAACACTTTGGGCTTGATGATATTTGTCTTGTCTGACCATCTTGCTTCAATGGTACCCCAAGGCTTTGAAGAAGCCAGAGGGACGAGTGCAATGGCGGTCAGAACCTGAACAATAGCAATGAAAGAGAGCATCTTGGTATGTGTTGTGAGTGTTCAAGAAAGAATGTTCAGGACCTTTGAGTGCGCAGGGACCGCTGCCGTGGTACCTGCATGAGCAGGGTGGGGGAGCGCGAGCTTTATCCATGTTTATTGGATCGGCAACAACTGACGAAGTTGGTGGATATTGTCTGGTCAGTCCTGCCAAGGTATCTTACCTCAGATATCGTATGCTTGGCTCGCTTCGAACCGGACCCATAGCTCCAGGCGGGATGCGGCAAGTCCCAGCCGTAGCACACCCTTATCAGAGCTCGGCGGGCTAAGAGGAAGCTCAATTGCAGCGATCTGGTTTTCACCTTCCACATCCGTATAATATACGCGAGTTTACCTTGACCCGCAGTGACATCGATTCCGAGGACCACGCAAGCTCGGTTCACTATCGCAACGATGACTGGGCATGATAACAAAGACCGGCAGTGATACGTCATACCATGCTAAAGAGCTTTTCCAAACGGCTCCGGAGCACTCGAAGAATAACCATCGGCGTGTAAAAACTGCGTTAAAGTTATCGCTATTGCTCCGTTCGAAGACTGCTGCAGAATTCATTCTGAGAATCGCTCTCGATACGTAGCAGCAGTCCCACCGAAGAACAATGACCGAAAAAAATGAGCGCCTCAAAGTTACTGCAATGTACACCAGTTCATGTGAATTCATGTGAATTCACACCCAAAGCTGACCAAGAGGTAATCCAAATTGGTACAATATTTTCATGCCCTACAATTTCTTTGATGCCGAACTGCCATGCGATAAAACCCTCTAATTTCTTTCAACAATCTCCGGAATTCTGAGATCATTCTAAGCCCCAATTGCCATCTGTCCTTTTTGCCCCCTAGCCGAAAGTGCTACTATCCCAAGGGTGTCACCCCAATAGAGTGACAATGCCAGTGTTCAAAATAGTTCAACAAGTGAAGACCGACGTGGCTCAGCCGAGTAATGACACAGGAAGGGATCATTCACTTGAAGATGCACATGACACTTCTAGCAGGCGTGGGCGACACAAGCAAACGTAAGACAGGTTTGGACAGTTTTTTAAGCACTTGTTTTTCATCATTACTGTCAATATAGTATGTTCTACCTCCCATACAATATACGAAGGTCTGCATAGTGTTCAGCTTCCCCTGGATCACTTCCAAAGCGACAACACCGGTCCACTTCGAAATCCGGCTGCAGCCGTGGAGGCGCAGCTTATTCATCAGTAAGTACAAAATCTCAATGAATTGTGGGGTGGTTCATGCTGAGTTTGTTCTAGACGGACAGACTTTAGGCTAATCGGAAAGGGCGTTGAGAGTAGGTATTCCAAGGTCTGCCCACAATGAATTCTGGGAACTATATGGTGAGGAGGGGCTCGAAGCACGATATAGAGATGTTGGACATCGATGATGAGTATATCAATGGAATAGCTCGACACGAAGATCAGGATAAGGGATTGGCTGCCGCCGAGAGGTATGAGAAGGAAGGGGTTACTCCAGATGATCTGGCTGGCCAAGGACTCATCGACATTATGGAGTTGGTGCCCCCAGGTAACACACAAGAACCGGATGTGTTTCGATTCCTGGACTTGCCAAGGGAGATCAGAGACAATGTATGTACTCTTAAAGGCTGTTATTTTATACGAAGATGAGATAGTTTCGATTCCTGACATTTACAGATACATGAGCGGATTGTGACATTAGACTCACATTTGTCAGATCGGAAGTCCCACTTCAAATGTAGCAGCGCTTCCTGTACAGGAAAGTCAAGGGCTGGTCCTATCGCCTGCAGGGAGCAGTTCAAATCGATCCGACTCTACTCAACCATCTGCAAACAAGTCCACCGTGAGGTGGTCGATCTATTCTTTCGCATGAATGCCTGGGAATTGCACAGGCCTAGGTTGAGGGACGATCTGGAGAGATACCCGAACCCTTTGGAGGTCGAGACGCGACAGATGTTTATGAAACTCCATAGGAAGCCACTAATGAAGCATTTCAAACACCTTACGATGCAGATTTGTATTTCTCCGTTAGCATACGTTGATTTGGGTACGATCACGGAGCTTCAAAACTCAACTCCTATGGCCTTGTGGCTTCATCACATTCGACACGACCCTCGCAGACTTCGCAGACATACTCTAGATTTGAAAGCACAATGCGAGATGTTCCGACAAACCCTACTAAGCTTCTCCGAGATACAAACTGTGTTTTTCCCAGAGTTGCAAACGTTAACCTTAGAAATGAGCTTGCACAAACCAGGGCAGGCATCTCCTGAAGAGGACGTCAATAATGCCTTCGATCGTTGCGGAGTTAGGTTCAAGGTCAAGCTTAACCTAGACGCACAAAGGTCAGTAAGTCGCACCCTACCAAAGCTCCCAAGGGCTGGCAGCCACAATGATCACGCCACAAGTATCATCGATCCGACCAAGCTGGAGCCAGTACGCCGTATGCTGAGCCCTCTGATGATGTTAGCTGGAGTCCGAACAGTCGAAGTCATACGACGTTGGAGAGTCGTCCATCACGCAGAAGGCGGAGATGGGAAAGTCCACCTAACTATCCATGATGATGGCACAGTGGAGGAAGAAGGCCTCCTGACCACCCATATGGCCATGCATGAAACATTTCGCTCGGTGAGACAAATGTTGATAGCCGGCAAAGCAAACTTTGCGCAATTCCAGAGAGATGGTCTGAAAGCCTCTCGGATCGACAGAGACAACGTTGTTAAGATATATGAGGATGGAGACAACGGTAGTGTGCAAGAGTAGGATTTTGACATGTTCTTGTACTTTAATCTCTTTCGTTGCTGGTCTTCTTAATGGGCTTCTTTTGGCGGTAAGAGAAGATGCCAGCGGTTGAAGGTGTATGGCAATATGCTTAGTCGAGGGAGATGCAAAGACTTATGTGTACACTCAGCTTGATTGCCTAGAGCGTACGGTCATGTACTATTATTACCTTACCTTGATCCATATGGATCCGCATGCCAAATGAAAGAAGAGATGTAGGGAATGTCCACTTTGTACATGACGCCTCTTATGTGCCTTACAGAAGCCTACATCAGGATAGAATCCTCCTCACCATGGTAAGACCATTCCCCAGATATCCATACGACACAGAGCAAGACCCTTCTCTGCCGCAGTAAATGCATCATCCCCCTCCTCCAATGCAAACTACCTAAACACACTGACCGCTCCAGCCTTACCAAGCTTCAGCACCGTCTTAATCAACGCCCTAATATCCTCCTGCTCATACACATATTTCCCTTCAATGTCAAACCTGACCTCATCACGAGCCCATGCGGAAGCGCCACATTCCCCCTCAAATTCCCCTCCTCGACACCAAGATTCTACTTTTCAGCTTCTGGATCCCGCCGCTTCAGGTGGACTGATATCCAGAAACGCATCCACCGTCCCCCATCTTTGGATCTAAGCCCTATCTCCCAACAAATTCCCTTTGGTCCTCCCGATCTTCACCTCTCGTCCCATAGCCAAGGCACAAACCACCGCCACACCCCCGAACGACCCCATCACAGGCGCAATCACAATCCGCTCCCCAGCCTGCAATCCAATACTCCCCAACTCCCCAAACCCGCACGGACAACGCACTTATATACGCTAACTCCTCAATCTTGTACCATTTTATACCCAATCTTCCTTCATCCAACCCCTTACGATCTTCGAACGGCACCTTCACATACTCAGCCCACGTACTATTCCTCTACTCCCCTTCGCCAGCTTCCGCGCTCCCTTCATCGTCGGTAATATTTGGGAAGGGACAAACTTTTCTAGAACTTCCTCCATGGGTGTTTTGATAATTGTAAATGTTCGAGGCGCCTGAGATGCATGGTAGTATATGGAGTATCCGTGGAGAACGGAGATACTGGAGGTCATGTCGTAAAGCCCGGTCGTTGTATCCATTGATACTGTCGTGCTGGTGGTGTAACTGTCGAGTCTTTTTTATGCCGTGTTATCGAATAAGATGATCTAAGGTTAATAGACTAGAGTAATGAAAGTCAGTAAGCACTTTCTTCTTAGTTAGACCCAGGTTGGGGAAGACTTCTAGGAAGCCCCGTTGCAAAACGACCCTTGCGAAATGTGTATATTGGGAAAATGTTTAAGTTGTCTTGACATTCTGCACGCCGCCGCTCCTGAATTTACCCATGTCATGAATATTGTACATATCTCTGGATTCAATAAATCCAATCATAGCGCCAAATTGTACGTGTAGTCATCCTCCATATTCTGCGAAACCCAAAGCACGACAGAACTGTGTAACGTCAGCGCTGCGATAATCGGAGGGGTGTGCCTGAGGTTGAGGAAATGCATACCTTAACATGATCAAACCATTAGCGATAACATTAGCTACTCCAAAGTACAACGTCGGCGTGGGATATCCCGGTACAATATACTTTAGTACCATGACTGCCTGTAATAAATCTGTCAACCACTAGATCCTAATGGCCAGCTTCCCCAGTCCACTTACAACAGAGCCGGCGAGGCCGCCAGCCATGAGGGCGAAGCCCAGGAACAGCACCAGCCTCGCCTTCCAGGCGACTCCAGTACCAGAGTAGCTATAACTGTCTGCGCTTAATCTTGTTTTTTCTATTGAATTGATGACGAGCATTCCCAAGGCCGAGCAGATGCCAGGTATCCAATCTACGAATTTGATATGGACATTTGACCCGTTCAAGGAGGACTTGGAATAGCTTGAGGCATCGATAAAGAAGAAGAATCCGAGTGAGAACTAATATCAAGATTTCAGATCATGTCCGTGCCATTGTGAGGTATTTGGGGAGCTTACCAGTGCGCCTGCAAGGTAGACGCCTGCTGTCCGTGTATTTGGGCCGTTGAGCCACTCAGGCTTGGGGAAGCGGAAAAGCCTATGACTACTCATCTCGCAGAACTTGTTGTATCAAGCATGCGCTACTGGCAGCTCCTCGAAGAATGTTGAAGGAAATGTGAACGGAGAGTGATAGAGCTGTCTTTAGTTGGAGAGGCTGGAGTACGGCTCCGGTAAAGCTGCTAATCCCTGCAGAATAGCCGCCGTTTAAGATCCCTGTCAAAAAAACGTTTTGGCGCTAGGCCTTGTTGACGAAACAGCTGGAGCAACCACATCATATAAGTACAAATCCCTCTTAGCATAGAGGTCTGTTGGCCCCTGAATGAGTGCAAGGGTTTTGAGAGGTTTGCTTTCGCCAAGTCAGCCATATGTCTGCCTATCGTGTCGATGGCAAATTGCTGGTGTCGAGGGAGGACGGACTAGAACACATAAATACACAACCCAAAAAGACAACAACGAGGGTACTAAAGAGTCTAAATTGCCACAAGGGTATGGGGGGAAAGTTGATAGTCTCACCTCCGCATCACGGTCGCGAATCAGGGACATAATTCGAGGTTTTGTACATGGCGAAGGTGAAAACGGAGGCAAGGACAGGGAGAGCAAGAATGGCAGCGCCCAAGATCTCACGGCCGGACTTACTGCAGAAGCCAATGTCAGTTTCTGAGTTTGCTCTCACTGTTATGATAGCCGAGCTGGACTGCTGGAGAGCCTTGGCTGACTTTTTGCAGCAAACTCCCAAAGGATCGCATCAGGCAAGGCCTAGTACAGATGCCACACAGGAAAAGCTTCAACAGAAATTTTCGGCCCAACGTCGTAAGGATCTACTTGCTAGGCAGACCAAAGATGATTTGCGTGAAGTCGATACAGAGATCAAACAAGCGCCCCCAAGCAAGGCGGAATTGAGGGTAGCTGAGGGGCCTTCAGAGCACAAATCGATTGCAAAATCAACTGTCATATCCGATACAAAGCCAAGGCGATCAAGGAGGGCAGAGGCTCGAGTCAAAAAGAAAAAGGAAAAGGAGGAGAAATTACAAGCCGCAGATAAAAGCACTCTCGACAGCGCTCTGAAGTCTGCCTCTGCGAAGGCTAAGCGTCTCTCAGAGACAGAACGGAAAGCAGAACTAGCCAAGGCAATCAAGCCTACGCTGGTAAGGGAAATACGTAGGGGAAAAGCCGGAAAGGTAAATGCCAAAGAGTCTGGTGTGGCACCAGAGGGAAAAGTTAGAAAGGTGACACCAGAGGGAAAAGTCAGAAAGGTGAATGCCAAACAGGCTGTTATATCACGAAAGGTGCCCAATCTTGTTGTCCGAAATATAAAAGGGAACTCATCCCCGAAGCGGAAGGAAACTGCTTCAACAATATCTAAGACACCAGGTTTCGATTCACTGAAAGATTCATTAACTGGCGGCTCTACCAAGAGTAGAAATAATATAGAAAAGGCCGATGCGACTAAGCTCGAGATACTACGTAAGACCGCCGTTGATGTATTCGCGACCAAGGCTAATTGCTTTCAGCCATTACCGTTGAACAGGCTCCTGTACCGAAGTTGTCGTATGGCCTCGAGAGAGTTCTGTTCAAGTGAGCTCCCGCTGCGCTGCTTTTATAGACATATACTAATACAATGTCAGTCCGGGCATCTACCAGCTTCAAGACCATAGATCGCGAGTGTATAATTTCGACCCATATCTTCAGAAGATTATGCCTGTGGCCGAATTCGATTTTAGCTCCTTGAAAGAATACATCACATCTTCGAGAGATGAATCACTAAAGCGTATCGCGAAAGCGCACGGCAAGCGTTATATGGGATCAACCTCCAGTATGACAGCTGTGTTGTCACATTTCCATTTCCTCCTCTCCCAGTGGCGGTCCATCAACACATCAATGTTGTCCAAAGCCTTTCCTACGCCAGCCCAGCCGAATTTCACAGAAATGTCACGTATACCATCAGCAGTTTTCCTTCGTTGGAAGGACGGAGGTTATGCTATAGATGCAGATAAGCAGTTCGACTCAGCAAATGTTCTGAGTATGCTTGGAAAGTCAATGGAAAAATTGCTCACACTGAGTACCGATGACTTCGAAAGATACCGCAAATCAAATCCCGGTCAAGTGACTGATGAGGAGCAATTGGCGCCTGAGACTTTCCACTATTCTACCATGGGCGACTTTTTGATGCGCTCACAGCTCGATGCGTACGATCCGCGCTTGCCAGGTACGGGCATGTTTGATCTGAAAACAAGAGCAGTAATATCTATCCGTATGGATGTCGAAAATTATGAACATGGAGTTGGCTATGAAATCAAAAGCAGGCAAGGCGAGTTCGAATCATATGAGCGTGAATACTATGACATGATCCGCGCAGCTTTCCTCAAGTACTCTATGCAGGTACGAATGGGCAGGATGGACGGTGTTTTCGTCGCTTTTCACAACGTGGAAAGAATTTTCGGGTTTCAGTACATAAGTCTATCAGAGATGGACTCGACGATCCATGGTCAGTGGGACACAACGATAGGAGATCAGGAATTCAAATTGAGTTTAGACCTTCTCAATAAGGTTCTTGATAGAGCAACAAAGAAATTCCCTGAGACAGTATGCCAATTCCTTTCGTCAGTCTTTCCTGTTGCTAATAGGACTAGTCTATTCGTCTCCATTTCGAAACCCGAGAGGCATCCACGCCTTTCATGTACATCTTTGCTGAGCCTGTGACCGAAGAGCAGGTGGCCGAGATTCAGTCTCACAATGAGGCCAAGATCAAAGAGTTCGAACGCAAGATACTCGGCTTAACAAGCGACGAGGCCATGGCGCAGGAAACAGAGGAGGATGATTCGAAATGGGAAAATATTCAAGCTGATGTGCGAGAGACAATGGACAAGGACGAACTTTCCATTGAGCACTCAAACGGAGAAGACGTAGAATACGACGAATCAGAGAACAGTCGGGTAGCATCCAATGGAAGGGGTATCTCTGGGGACGGCGGTCTATATGCTACCAGGGAGGAAGCTCGGGAAGGCGACGAGGCAACGGCTGTAACTGCGGAAAGTGAGGACGATGAGGACGATGAGGACGACGAGCTGGTAGATACTGAAGAAGATGAGGGAGCCGAGGAACATGAGGGAGAGACGCTTGAAGGATCCATCGACGAGGCAGATGAGGAGCAGGATCTAGATGAAGAGTCACCTGAGGAATCAGAGGAGAATAAGGAAGGGGACAGCGAGGATGTCCAAGAGGCCAGCGAGGGTGAAGGACAGGCAGAGTTAGATGGGAATGATGGCGAAGAAGAAGCCAGGGAGGAAGGAAGTACCGATGTCGACCAAGAGGATAGCCAGGCGGAAGACTACAGTACCGGTGCAGCAGATAAAGATCATATCAATGTTCAAGGGAACCAAGAGCTCCGGACTGAGAGAAACGAATGGGAGCATCTACCGGCTGGTTCAGGGATTCATGCTACGCCTCCCAATGACTATAGGAAACGAGACGCAGGTGAGGACGCACATGGATATACTTCTCCTCTGTCCAGTGAAGCGCTAGCCGACTCTCCAATCGAAGCCGACAAAGCTTTCCTCGCCAAGGTGACAGAGGAACTCTCTTACACAGATGCCGCTGCCTCCCAAAATCCAGATATACTCGCCATGACACTAACTATCCGCAACAAAGTCAATGGCAAATTCGTCCTACGACCCGAGCGTCTCACAGCCGGAGACAAATGGTCAATCGAGTACTCGCTCACCGAAGTAGATACGGAAACACGAGCACGGGCACTATATAAAGCCTGTCAGGGCCGCCGAAAGAAGAAATATGATAAAATGGAAACGAAGAATGATGAGGAGAGACTCACTGGCTTTCTGCGGAGGCTGAGAGAATTGAGTGTGCAGGGGAGGAAGTGGAGGGCGAGACAGGATAAGGAGGATACGAAGAAGCCGATGCGGATCCTTGGGGATGTGATTGGGGAGAGGTCTGGAGAGGGGGATGGGAGTGAGCAAAATTCCGATGATTGAGGTGTATATTGTAGAGTATAATGTCCAGCGTTAGATGTAGACTCCTATTAGATACCCTATAAGTCTCCTCTCATAGTATTATCCGATCATCTTTGACATAACGTTCAAGGTGTAAGAGAATGGAGGATAAGCCATGTAAGAGAATGAGGCATAAGTCATGCATATAGAGTGGTTCTTAAAGCTGGGTTCAATACTGAATAAGTCCCTCTAGAGTAGCATATATCTTTCATCACATACTTATTAAGTGCGAAAAAGCTATAATTAAGGGCTAGAAACCTCTAGAATTATAACTCTCAAGGGTTTCATTAGGAAATTTTTATCAGATTTAAGGTCTATATGTGTGACTTATGCTCCATTCTCTTACCTACATGGAGCTAATACCTGATAAGTTGTTCCTGATGTAACCCTTAGAAATTGCAGCCCTAGAGGTTTCTAACCCTTAAATATAGCTTTCATACCTTAATAGGTACTCAATAAAAAATAAATGCTACTCTAGAGGACCTTGTGTATATTTTATACTGGGCCTATGGAATCCTTGGCATGGTCCTTATCTTATCTTAGCCTCAGTCTTGAATTTCTCAACTTAGTAGGTAGGTACCCTACTTAACTGAAAGCTGTCCTTGGAATAGTAGATCTAATACGACCATGGGGCCTACTAGGACAGTAAAATCGTCGACCAAAAGTACGAAAGGTACGGTGAAACCCGGTGCGCTTGGAGCGAAATCGAAAAGCCGAATTTCTAAGAAAACGAAACTTCCACCACCGAAACAGCAGAAAACCAAATCCACAACCGTTCCAGCCAAGAAGAAGCAGAGGGTCTACACGGATAAGGAGCTAGGGATACCGAAGCTCAATATGATTACTCCTGTCGGTGTGGATTTGCCCAAGGGCAAGAAGAAAGGCAAGATATTCGTCGATGATGAGGTAAAAAATAGCCGGGTCAATCAAACAGAGACTTTCAGGCTGATAGCTTTCAATTCCAGGAGAGCATGATGACCATCCTTGCTATCGTCAACGCGAATAAAGAGGGTCAGATCGAGAGCAAAATGATGAAGAGCCGGCAAATGGAAGAAATAAGAGAAGCACGCCGGAAAGAGGCCGAAGCCAGGCAAGAGCAGAGGAAGTCTAAATTGGTACGAGGGATTGTTAAATACGTTGATGGTTGCGCTGATTGTGGTTTAGGAAGAGACTAAGGATTCTATGCGCAAGAGAAGGAAGAGGAAGCTAGACATGGCCGTTGATGTACAGCCAGCAGAAAGTGCCTCCAAAGCGCCAAAGGGCTCCAAAACCGGTCGCAAACGAGTCTCATTTGCTTGAGAAAAGATTTACAGAAGTCTAGC
The DNA here is from genome assembly GCA_018257855.2 of Cladonia borealis. Lineage (NCBI taxonomy): Eukaryota > Fungi > Ascomycota > Lecanoromycetes > Lecanorales > Cladoniaceae > Cladonia > Cladonia borealis. The sequence goes on along the minus strand of JAFEKC020000009.1, from coordinate 1,327,969 downwards.
GTCTATAGGATACAAACATCTATAGGACGTGCCGCGAGGAAAATATCATGACACACTCTGGACCTGGAGCTTCCGACGCATAGGATTGAAGATTGCTGAGGTACTCGTTTCACCATTGTGGAGGGGACTTATTGAGTGGGACAATTTGTCAAGGTTGATGTCTTGGGCCAATTTCATGAGGAATTGGCTTGCCTAAGCTCGTAGTCAGCTTATCCCAAACTCGATCTACATGGATTTTCTGACGTACTGGTTTAGCGAACCATCTTCCCCCACCGCTTTCGAACCAACTGAGATGACCGCCCATTGCGGTGGTCAAAAGTACCGCGAATCGATTCTGCTGGAACTCGATGAAGGGTATTGCTTCCTTCACGGCTATCTATGGCCTTTCAGCAAATGATACTTTGTGATGCTTTCATTTAGGGACGTACAGGGTCGTCTTCCGCATTTATGGCCAAAAGTGGTATCCTGACGGCAAGAAGGGAGTCACAAGAAGATGCATCTCGGTAGTATGCTCCCTCAGTGGGATACCCCCAGGTCGGGCCTTGGAGCTCTCTACAAAAGCATTAAATTTAAAAGAATAGGTCGAGTGCAAGGGCCTTACCTATCAAATTCGAACAAATACTTAATCTTTCGGACTCTCTCAATGTCGACCCGGGTATTCTTGGCAAGCTCCTCGGCATGTTGCTCAACTAATCCCCTCATATTTGTCCCCATAGTCTTTGAATATACTTCCAGCCCGAGCCACGTCGACTGGAGTGTAACAGAGCTCACATCGAGATTCCATGGGTTTGAGCACACCACAGCACCCTTGAGCTCGCACTTCTCACCCTCTTCACCCAGATACTACAAAGAGAGAGTGATCAGACGTGATCCCCATAATGTATTCCTAACTACTGTACGTACATTGACAAGAATATTCGCCCCCAATGAAAACCCGAGCCCAGCCAACGGCCTGTTAGGGAATTTCTCCCTCAGCCACTTCACCACTTGTCTGATGTCCCATGTCGCCCGCGCATTATACAGGACCCCAGTAGTAATCTTGCTGCCCGCACAGCCACGACAATTTACCACGCAAGCTTCCCATTTCCCGGAATCCACCAGTGGCCGCAGCACATGCCGTAGGTATATCTCATGCGACCCTCCACTCAAGCCATGCAGCGTAACGACCATAGGCCTATCGTCCATAGATCCAATACCGTCAAACTCATTGTCCGTATAATAAGTTGTTCTAGGCGGCAAGCTCGCATCTGTATCCTTGTAAGCTTCGACCACAAAATCTACAGCAAATGTTCCAGCATAGGTGGGATCTTCAGCCGAGAATATGTGGCGTTTGTAGTAAATAGGTATGTCGTAGCTTTTTACTGCTGTCCAGAATGTTTGGAGATGGCCATTGAAGAGGAAGGGATTGAGGCGGCATGGTGGGGTTATCTCTTTGCAGAGGTCGAGCAGATTGATGGGTCTCGAATTAGGTTTTTTAGGGTGGAGGTCAATTGGGGAGGAGTGGGTGTAGAAAGAAGTGGGCGAGTACCCCAGGAGGCGCCAGAAGTCCATGATTGAAAAGAGAAAAAAATGTCTACAGCGATAGCTGCGGGACGGAGTCGAGTATTTTGGAGGAAGTTTCTCAAGCCTCGGCATGTAGAACGGTTAGGGCTACAGCTAGTGCTGCCTTAGTTTATAGACGATTTCTCATTGGCTCATAGGGATGAAGTTGCCCTTCTTCCGCCGAATCACATTGGACTTTTGTAAGAGAACGGAGCAAAAGTCATGCATATAGGAATGTTTAAGTTGGGTTCAACATTTAGTAAGCTCCTCTAAAGCAGCGAATTCTTTATCCTCTACTTATTAAGTGCGAAAATAATATATTAAAGGGTTAGAAACCTCTAGAGCTACAATTTTAAAGGTATTATTAGGATTGACTTATCAGGTATTACAATAGGTGTAGGTAGGTACGAAGTAGTATTAAATAGTGGGACGCGAGCCCGCAAGTCTTGGCATAGAACCCCAATATATACAGCTCAATAAGTTCTACACGGCCGATTATTACGAAAGGCTTCATAGTTTAAACTTGTAGATAATTATACAATCTATAATATTAGTCACATAAACTTATCGCTTAGGTTCTTTGTTGAAGAGCTGGGTTAAGATTCTTATTTTTACGCGTCCCACTAATTAATACTACACCTATCGTAGCTGACTTATGCTCCATTCTCTTACGAACCCTTCCTAGCTATGTGTTGGCATGATGTGGCGTGGCCGGCCCGAAGGCGGCCCGGCGACAGCAAAGAATCATGCCAATGTCACGGTACTGTGGTGGCAGCCTCTCCTCAGCAGGATGGCACCGGGGATTTTCATATCGATGATTTAGATGAAGTCCTACGTAGAAGCCATTGAAGGCTTCACGTCTTTGGATATATTATGCTCAAAGACCTTCCCACCAGGATGTTCCTGGTGCAACACTTTGATAGTGCTACCTGAGTAAATCTAACCTTAAGGATACTTCACTGGTTGCAACCGTTATGGTATGGCTCTCCAAGCATTCCCTTCTATCAGTAAGACTGTCTGTCTCGATGACGGGACCACGTACGCTTATGTCCATGTACCCGCTGCTCAATCCAAGAAACCCACCTTACTCCTACTTCACGGATTCCCTAGCTCGAGCTGGGACTGGAGGCATCAAATCGCTATGCTGAAGGACGCCGGTTACGGCGTGGTGGCTCCAGATTTGCTTGGTTATGGTGATACTGATAAGCCAGAAGAGCTTGAGGCGTATTCGATGAAGAGGATGAGTGGCCATATGGCAGAACTCCTCAAGAAAGAGGGCTTGGGGAAGGTTGTTGGGGTCGCACATGATTGGGGATCTGGGCTTTTAGCGCGTATCACTACCTACTATCCCGAATGCTTCCTCGGTACGGTCTTTGTCTCTGTTGGCTATATCGAGCCTGGGCTCGTTCTTGATATCGGTATATATATTTCCCTGTACCCCAAGGCCGGTCCCACACTACTTACACGTTTCAAGACGCCTTTAACGGTCTTACCAAGCAGCTCTTTGGCTATCCGACCTTTGGTTATTGGAAATGGTTCAACACTGACGGGGCGGCTGATACGTTCAATCGCAACGTCAGTATGAGTCGCTCAAGGATCTTGATCTTGCTAAAGACATCGCTAGCCTCAAGCTGCTTTCTCCCTTATCTACCCTACAGATCCTGAAATTTGGAAGACGGACTTTTGTCCTGTAGGAAGTGCAGCTGAGTGGATCGCTGCTGGCAAGACTACTCCACTCCCTGAGTGGGTCACAGAACAAGAGAATGCTGTTCGAAATGAGATCATGGAGCGAAGTGGCTACAACACTCCTTTGATATGGTCAGCCATGATAGCTGTTCTTGTGCAATTCCTTCAAATGCTCGTCGAGCTGACGTGTCTTTAGGTATAAATCTGCTATGCGAGGCATCAATCATGCCGATGAAGCCGATATTCCACATCAAAAGAAGTTTCTTACGCTACCAAATATGTTGGTGGTCTCAACAAAGGACTACGCTACGAGGGCAGACATGCAGGAGCAGCGTCACAGAGAATGGACCGAGCAGACGAAGGTGGAGGTTCTAGATTGCGGCCATTGGATACAGCTTGAAAAGAAAGAGGAACTGGTTGGCCTTCTCTCGAGCTTCGCTGATGAGCTCGCTGGTCAGAAGTAGTAGCCTCAAATGCAAATGCAGGTTTCATATTGTTATTAGGTAGGGAAGTTTCCTGGACAAGCAGCGCCACCAGCGCTAAGGTTGTCGATCTTAGATCGATATTATTGCGGATAGCAGAAAGGTGAAACGATGCCACGAAATATATCCTTTCTCTTAACATCTTCTCATGAAAAGGGCAACCGCAAATCGTGATGTAACTGCCTCATCCCCTATACGGCTTTATGCCGACACTGGATAAGGTCAGGTACTTATTCGTCTGACCTAAATCCAACGTTCGTACGACTCAGTATATTGGTTAATGCCCAACCAACTTGGACATTTTTCATTTGTAAATCTCACCAGAAACACGCATCATACGTCCTCATGGCTCGTCCAGATTCGCCTAATGATTGTCATAAGCCCCAAACCTATACCGCAGGAGATGAAATCTGGTACTTGCGCTATGGTACGTCAGCACATCTAGTTTACTCTAGAGGGGCCAGTCAACATAGCTGATAAAGCTCCATAGGCAGCTGGAGGAAAGGCAAAGTGAAAGAGATTGATGGCAGTAGCGATGGTGCGAAGCGCTACCTTGTGAGGAACTGCTCAAAATCACGAGAACCTTTGGCTGATGGGTTGAAGGTTACGGACTCGGATGACAATAGGGATTATCATAAGGCTAAAGATGACGTGCGCAAACAAGGTGCCGAGTGATGGCTTTTCAGTCATCTTCGATAGATCAACGCCCTGGTTGAGTAGTTCAGGGGCACCAGCGACGTAATAGGTGGAAGGATAAGATGTGTTTATAGAACGCATGTTTACAGTGGACAACCTTAGCACTAGAATGCCAACCGTTACTATCGAATAAAATACCATAATGCCATAGTAAAATAATCGAATGCTGTATTTAGACATTTTCGTGAAGCTGGACTTACAAGTAAAGGGGGATCCAGACACCACCTTTCACTACTTCTAGCTCTAAATGTGACAGGTATCTCAGGAACAGGGTGGAAAAATCTCTACAGTAGACCAGAGAAACCCTCTTCATTATTATTGTACGCCGTTCCAATAAACATCTTTAATTGTCATGTTGTGCGAAAGGGCTGTCAATCAGTCCCTCAAGACAAATGAGTAACCTTGTGCTCAACAGTTCCGGACGATGCTGGAGACGGTAATGATGGACGTTTCATAGATTGTACGGACTTAAATCGATAGGGAAATGGTGAACCAGTCAGTAGTCATGTTTCGAGAATGAGAGGTACATGCAATAGAATGGAGCATAAGTGATGCATATAACGTGAATGTTTAAGCTGGGTTCGACAGTTATTAAGCTTCTCCAAAGCAATAAATTTTTTTAACACTTACTTATTAAGTACGAACATGATATAATAAAGGACTAGAAACCTCTAAAACTGCAATCTCTAAAGGTATTATTAGGATCGACTTGTTAGGTATTAGCTTTATATGCATAACTTATGCCCCATTCTCTTACAAAGTAGGGAACATCTTGTGTTCGTCCCGCTCACCTTTTGCAGAAACTTTGGTTGACAAGGTAATTTGGCGCCCAAAATCGAAAAAAACCATGATTTCCTACTAAATCGCGTACAAACTTTAACACGTAATAGAGTATCTTTCTCTACTAAAATTTCCTTAAACTTAGTATTATCTATTAGTCCTATCTAACTTTAAAATCACCTAAGCTTAAAAAGAATAATTCGAAATTTGTTTTAGATTTATAAGGTATGGAGATAGAGTAGAGAGATCAGACTGTTCACCTAGCCTTACGCCTTTTATGAATTAACATCACTCTATAGTTAAGCGAATTGAGCGGATGAACCTACAACTTCTTTCTTTACGGATAAGATATCGTTAGAATTAATCAGGACTGTCAGCTAGGAGAAAAATTTAGCGTACGAGGGTGGAGCGCGAGGGAACGTTTCTTTCTTCGCTAGTCTTTAGGGCTGTTGCATAAATCATCGTCTGATATGAAATGTAGGTGCAGCAGCAACGCCGTACTTCAGACTGGCTAAAAAGAACTTGCTGGCCCTGCTTATAAGGGGGTTTTTTTTTCCCTTCATGGTGTCTTGTTGGATGCTCCTGAGACTGGATCGCTTGAGGTTCGAAAGTCAACCCGCTGAGCAAGACAAATCAGATGCTCTGTAAGAAATATGTCATAGAGTAGCCTCCAACGAAAACTGCCCCTGCATTGCGCTGCATATGTGTCTTGCTTGTGGAGACATACGTCCAGTTGCAAGTTATATGATGATCATTGTGTACATTCGGAATGGTGATGAGGGCGAGGCGGAGCTAACGACGAAAAATGTAATGCAAATTGCAAAACGCTGGATGGGCCGTGTTATCATACTTAAATGATCTTAAGACGGAATGATATTAGATGGATTTGAAAGGCACTCTCTACCATACAACTTCAACGAGTAAGCGAACAGTAGAAGGAAAGTGTTGTCCAAGAAGAGTATTGCTTAAGGAGAGTGTTGTTTAAAGAGCGCATGAAAGGCGTGACCGCAGATGTGTTAATGAAGTGTATCTGGATTGACCCTTTTCCTCGGGGGTAGACATGGCATTCCAGGATAGTCCAGGGTTGCTTGAGTCTGAGCCTTACCATATACGTCGTGAATTATAAATGGTCGGGGGTGCACCAGATGATTTTTGGCGCCAAACCAGTGCCAGTGTAGACGTGTCGAATACAGCGTCTCGTGTCAGATACTCCAATCAGATGTGCTAAGATGTTCGTTGAACGCACAGAATCCGTGCAATATATTCAACCCTTTCCCCCGATTCCGCCTTCGTTGCGAGTGGCTTGAAGGAGTAACACCGCTGCTGGATGACTTGGCTAGACATACTGTCACGACTCCGGCCCGGAGATTAGCCGCCAGCCCTAACCCTAGCGCCAATCTAAGATGAGATGAGCTGTTGAAATTGCGGAGTTGGCGGAGCAAGGGTTTCTCGGGCTTTCACGTCTACATTTATACTCCCATCGATCCAGCTACCTCATCTTTATACACGGGACCCACAAAGAGGCTTCTTGGGCCCCTTAGCAGTGCTGCGCCCCTTGCTCATCAGACTGTTGAACGCCGATTTTCGACTCGGAATCCCGTAGGAGTCTTCAAGCGCTGATTCGATTTATTCTCAAGAATGCTCTACGCCTCGAATTTTGTCCGGTGGCTGCGGCGGAAGCAATATCAATACGAGGTCACATTCTCGCTATACATGCTTACGCCAACAGAGAAATTCATCTTTAGTATGTCCCCTCCATTCCCAGAGCACATCACTTGCTTGAAATGTCATAAAAGACCGCTTTCAATGGGGTTTCACTTCCTATACAACGTTCTATATGATGAGGATAATCCCCATTTATCTTACCACCACATGTCCCTATAGCAAACTCGCTAATAACCTCACTCACAGATACATTCCTCATCCTTTTCCTCTCTATGATTATTGTAGCCGCATCTCTTTACCTACCTGGACATATCACGACCATGATAAGCCGAGCTTGGTTCTACTACGCTGGGGATGAGACATTGGCCGCCACTGCCGGCGTGGCAAGAGGTGCAGCAGGACAGCGGGCTGGTGCTGGGTTCGCCGAGGCGAGACTTAAGGACTTAGGAGGGAGGATGGAGGGGCAGGACGTACTCGATATGCTGGGGACGTTATGACCACGGAAAAAGATGTATTGACTTGGCGCACGTTAGCATTGTACAATAGGAGCCATACAGTAATTTCGGCATGTTTATACTAGGATTGAAGCCCAAAAAATCTTCCTCTAGAGCAGTAACTGAGGCTCTTCTATACAACTTTTTCCCCTAACAACTTGACTTATATCCTCCCCTACCAAAGCACCCCCTTCGTACTCCCCACCTCTCCCTCCCTCCCCGCCACCCTAGCGCAAGCCATCCTACATGCTACCGCCAACGCCTTAAATGCACTCTCAGCCCTATGATGATCATTAATCCCCCTAATAACATCGACATGCAGCGTCACCCCCGCCGCCATAGCCCAGCTGCTCAATCCATGGTGAATCATCTGACTATTCAACTGCCCGATCATTGGTCCCTCAAAGCCGAATTCTCCAACAAAGAAAGGGCGAGATGATATATCGAGGACGGCGCGGGAGAGCGCCTCGTCGAGGGGAGCATAGGCATGGCCGAACCGAGTAAAGCCTGTGCGGGCGCCGAGGGCGTCTTTGAAGGCGGTGCCGAGGGCGAGGAATGTGTCTTCTGTTGTGTGGTGGTCGTCGACTGGAGATCTTGTTAGTGAAAGTAGATTCCCTATGGGGGAAGTGAGATTTTACTGGCTAAATCTCCTCTACACCGCACTCGTAGACTCCAGCCCGCATGTTTGGCCCATGCATGGAGCATATGATCCAGAAACCCTATGCCCGTCCATATCCATATGTGCTGAGAATTGGTTATCTGGGAGGCATGGTGCTTGGAGTCCTGAGAAGGTATTGGAGTGTTTGGCGCTGGAAGGTCGGAGGTGAAGTGAGAGGATTCCGGAAGATGATCGAGTGGGCCGCCGTCTAAGGAAAGGGAAACTTGAATCTTCGTTTCATTTGTGTCACGATTTATGAGTGCGGTGCGGCGAGGTGGGGAGTCAGGCATTTTGGAGGAACTTTGGGTAAGATTGGTGAAAATTAATTATTTTCAGGGTCGCGGTAGTCAATTCTAACATCAATCTCACACTTGGCCAGAGAATGAAAAAGATAGATCATTGCGTTCGTTTATATTATATCGCTGCGTTAACTTCATAGCAAGAAAGCAAGACCTATCACTGTTTGGGAGAGGACTCCTCATTGACACATATCCCTAACATCATCAATCTGCATCGAATCAGGGTATCACAGCATGCTATTAATGAAGCTCCGCCGGTAAATGCAGAAGAACGCCATCGCATCCAATAAATCTGCAACCGTTAAAGCCCTTCAAAGTTCTCTCTAATTTCGTCTTCGAAGCACCCTTGTGCTTGCCCCCATTCGCGTGCTGAGAATCCTCCCCAACTTCTTGCAATAGCTCCTTAACTCCTACCAAATAGTCTAAACCCCTGCTCGGAGATCTCCATATACGCGTTTCGTTTACTTCGTGCTTTTCGTAATCGACATTCCCTCCCTTGTCTTCGGCCCCTTTCTCCCAAATGGAGCTGCCTGGCAAGCATTTCAAATCCCAACCCTCAGCCATAATCTGACTTGGGCCTTCGTTGACTGCTAGGTATCCGCCTCTCTCGACCACCACGGTCATCTTGATCCAGTCCAAAGACTGCAGTCTCTGCAGTCGAATGCCAGAGTCAAGTTCCATGTCATGGTCTTCTTGATAGCCACCAAAATCATCCTCGTCGCCATTACGGAAACCTTCTGGGACGATGAAGTTGATCTCTTTCAACGTTCTGTCTTGTGCCAGTACGACGCAAAGTCTCTGAATAGCTTGCCTATCGAGATGTCCTTCCTCTGGGATCTTCATCATATGCATTTTCGGGAAATTCTTAGACCGGCCATTGAGATCTTTGTTGTCAGAGTCTTTAACAGGCCACCGCATGTAGATCGGTGCATGTACATCCACTCGGTGTATCCGTGATCGAGCCTCAGGTCCTATGGTGAGGAAAAAGCGTAGCAGACCCTGCCATCCACTTCTGCCCGTAAATCTAAAGTGATTGTCGGCCCAGAAGAACATGGCTGCTTCATTATACACTTGACGGCATGTGCCTAGGAGACCCGTTGCCATCTCCTTTCGTACGTATTCGAGAGACTCTTGATGACGGACTTTGAGAAGAGTGACAGCCGGCTTTGCTGATTCGTCGGGTTTGGTCCACTTGTGTGGCCACAGGTCAATTGGTTCGTCTCTAACGAGGGCATAACGGTAGATTTTCGTTCTGATTTCTGGTGGAAGTCTGAGAAGTGGGGACTGTAGCTGACTTCTTGGCCGCCGGGGGCGACGAGGACGAGTAGAACCGGCCATAGTTGTAGTTGATCACTGAAACCAGTAGGAAGTCAGAGGTGGGTCAAATAAAATGTACAAATTCCCCCAGCAGCCTTACCAAGACGAAACCAAATATTGTGTTGTGCCACAGTCATCACCCTCAACCATTCATCTTCAATGATATATTTCTAGCTTTGTTGCATCGGATAGCAGCTTGCCCCAAAAGGATCCTTAGACGAAAGAACGGTTACAGGTTAGGTGTAGTCGTATGAACTGGTGAACCTGTGGGCTATTTGGGATGATTTAGACCTTGTGCACCGGCAAAAAAGACATTTCTTTGCTTAACCCAAGAAATTTAAAGGCTTGACTGGAAGAGTTTGGACTAAGATAAGCATGGAGTGTGCAAATGATCAAAGTTTGAGCAGATTCGAGGACTTTACCCAGCTTCAACCCTGGGTCATGAGTAGCTTGGCATGTATTTGGTGGACATTGTGGTGGAGCCTGATTTCCTTATTATCATATCATCAAAACATGTTAGGCATCCATGTTCGGATGAGAGAAATTTTGATCATTTATGACGCCTGGAAACTTCTACGATTTGAGTCAGCCTTGGAAAGGCTGCAGCTTGAAGCGCCAAACGCCTTTGCCGCGCTCCTCTTGGCGAGCATCACCATTTTCTTCATGCAATGAAGATTGACTCTCTATTCCACCATTGGGTCCAAATATGCCCCGATATGGTCAGAAAACCGACGAAGAAATCAGTCGTGCTGGCTCTGAAGCCCTCAGAGGTGCTGTAGTCGGCGGCGCTAAGGTTAGAAGTTCTCGAAGGACATCCGCGTGCTTCCGAATAATTTCTATGTCCTGATTCTCTACTCTTCTTACATGGACTGACACAGTCTCTATTGCAGTGGGGTCTCATTTGTGCTGGACTCGGGGTTGCTGGTTACTACCTATCACCCATTTATAGAGGATTGACGGTCCAGTTCAAAGTGTGGGCCAGACCCCTCCTCCTTGTTCTGCTTACTCTAGTCTTTCCTTCACTGTTCGTCGGATGTTGTGCTTTTGTCACCTTGACTCCCCATGCGTAGTCTAGCTTTATCTGACATCCGCTGGGACCTAGATACATTCAAATGTCCGGTATGACGCTAGGCGGCTGGTTGGAAGCTGATCGACGGGTTCGCGCATACGAGTTTGCGGCCAGACGTGAGCGGAAGAGGATGGGTGATGAGGCAGTATGGAGGCATTGGGAGAGTATGATGCAGGACGAAGGGCGGAAAGAGGTGACGAAGAAGCAGGAGAATAGTTGATATGGATAGCATTGCCAGTACTATGCTCTCCGATTTATATTTGTCGAATGAACGGAGGATAAGGATATTCTCACGTCAATTCCGCCCTGGCTGCTACAAAACCACTGTGGTGGTCCGGTGACGCGACAATATCCGGCACACTACGCGCCGGAGCTTACTTCGGAGTACAGCGAGTGGGATAAGAGGAACAAAAGAAGAGCACACGCACTTTCAGTGCACGGAAAAGGTCCTGTTTTATGGTTAGTGAATAGGAACTTCCAGGAGCAAAAGATCTAGAAAAATCAAAGAATGTCGAATGGCCAGCTGAGGGTTAGAACAAGCGCGTCATATATTGGAGGGCAAAAAGGCAAAGGAGCATAGCACACTGGGATTTGAACGATCCATACTAGGTTATGGTAGATGGAACCGCTCTCTGGCAACTCCAAATCGGTGAATAAAATCGAGAACACATGTCTGTCGTACAATGCAAGATATTCCCCCAGTCGGTCCTCATGCCTTGGAACTCTCACCGGGTGTCACACAAGGCGAGCATAAATCTCTATCAACCGAGGTATTTGCTCCACCATCTCGAATGTGGGTCTGGGCTCTTGAATTTGCTACACTGGTTCATCAAGATGCACGTGGCATTCTCGCCACAGATTACTCCACCCACCGAATCCCTCCCGAACTCAACGTCTACAAAAGCCCTCATTTCCTCAAAACTACTTGTGACTTACCTCCATACCTAGCCATGCCAAGGACACACGAAGTACCAACCCGAGTGCTCACTCTACTGAACTCACCTACCGGCCCAGCGAATATTGCTCGCCCATTGAAGGACCCACGCAAGGTCCAGCAGAGCGCCGCCCAAAGTCCTCGGCTGCCGAGGACCTTTACTCAAAGGCTCACCACGAAGCCCGCCAATGCCCTGGCCAAACTTTTCGCCGGATGCCTACAAATCCTCACCCCAGCTTCTTCCCAAGCTCATCCCATGCCAGACCCATTTCGCTCAGGACAATGTAATTCCCATTCGTAATTCCGAGGAGCAGATGTTCTCAGTATCACCAGATCCTTTGATTGACGTTAATATTCAGAGGAATCGACTCTGGTAGTGGCTCTGGTGCTGATGTATCTACGGGAGTAGCGCGGGGGTGATGGATTGTCCGCGGAGGCGAAATGGGTTACAGTGTGGAGATGATTGAGTGGATACGGGAAAGGTGGTTAGGTTAGAACGAGTGTTGAGAGGATAGATATTGAAGCGAAAATATGATGGCCAAGCTGGTTAGGCGAGAGTAACAGACAAGTCAAGCCGTCGCATTTTATGAGCCTTTTTCTTATATCGGGTCAAGATAAAGCATAAGTTTTCACCGGATTCAGAATTTCCGTGTGAGGTCGAAGCATATACGCAATTCATATACATTGAGTCAAAGACCAGAGACTTTACACCTAAGGGCTTGCAGAAGGCGAATGAGCATCTCTGTACAAGGCTCTATTCCTTCTAGGAACCAAGCACAGCAGACGACATACATTATCCACACAGACACAATACCTATGTACACCCTCTTCCCTCTTTCCCGCCATCCGACACGTCACAACAGGTATCTAAAAAGGTTGAAAAAAAGAGGATAAAAGATACACACGACTCTTTCCGAATCGAAAAAGTATAAATAGGTACAGGAAGTAGTACTCGTCGGATGAACACATTCCATACAAAGCATGCATGCAGGCATGCAAATGGGACGACCATATCTTCTCGGTCCTCAACCAATGTTGCCAATGCCAATGCAATCCCTCCCATGCGTCCACCCATATAGAATTAACGCCTGAAGCGCCTGGGCCAATGGTACATTTTTTTTTTCAACCCTTTTCGTCACAACAAACAAATGTTCCGAGTCGTATTCCATGCGTTCCTTCTCTTGCTGGGGAGGGAGAAGGTAGTCGAGCAATTCCACCGAGTGAGGGGGAAAAGAAAATTAGACCTCATGTCGTGCAACAAGTTCATAGCCCTTCGCACTGCCCCGTCTTAATAATACGATTCGTTGTGTCCACCCGGCCGCCGTCGCCCACGGGCTTTTGCCCCCTTTCCGTCTTCGCTCGCCGAGGAGGAGGACGCGGCCGTAGATCCACCAAATGCCCAGGCCTACAACGCCGGCGATGAGGAACCCAGAAGCCGTGAGTAACATCCAATGCCTTCCCATCCAGAAAACGAGCCGAGCGTCCGATCCATGCCAACTACTCCCCCCATGCCACCTGAAAAAAGCCCATGGCTGCTTGTTATACTCATCCCCCATCAAGACCCTCACCCTCGTTTCTTCCATCCCATTCCACCGCCCCGAGCTTCCCGCGGGCCCTATAAAACTCCCCACCTCGCTCTGGCGGCCGCGTTTGTATTCCTGCCAGATGACGGAGAGGAAGAGCGGGCCGGTGCTGTACATGACTGTTATGTAGGGGAGTTTCCAGTCGCGGTTGTAGGGGATTAGGGATTCGATTACGAGGGTGAAGAAAGGGTGGTGGGGAATGGAGCCCATAGCGTCGTTGGAGATGCCGGTGGGGTGGGTGCGGCGGACCCAGGAGGGGTAGGAGAGGAGGGGGTCGAGGCGGCGGTTGCAGCCCTGGGAATTTATGTCAGTTTGAAGTTGCGAGGTGTTACGTTGGAGAGAAGGGAGTGGGGCACGGGGAATGAGAATTACATCGTCGAGGTCTATGTAGATACCACCAAAGTGGTTGAGAACGAAGTATCGGATTGCGTCTGCGCGTTGGATGGGTTGCGAGTAGTTGTCAAAGGTGGCGAGGAACCAGGGATATTCGGTTGCTATGAACTCGCGTGACTTTACATCTGTCCAGAGCTGGAAGCACAGTCCAATTAGCCTCTTTCCTTCTAGGTCATTTCCCCGTGTGTCCTCGGAGGCATACACACCTTGTACTCATAGTCTTCGTGCAAGTCCACGCAACTTTTCTGAGCTTCCCTCCACCTTTCCGGCACCGTATCGTTCACATAGGTTTGGTGTATTATCTTGGGAATCAATTGTGGGCGGTCGTCAATCAGTGGGGAATTGGGCGCAGGAATTTCTGCAGGGTGGATCGCGTCTGCTGAGCCGTCTTCGACCAGGAGGGTGAGGAGGGTGTAGACTGAGCGAATTAGGAAGCAGATTATGAGGAGGTTTATTATTAGGAAGATTGTGAGGCCGCGACGCATGTTTGTAGAGTTGAATTGTGGAACAACGAATGGTGGGGAAGAGGGAGTTGGTATGTGAGATTGGCGAGGAGAATTGTCCGCGGTGTCGAGGAGATTGAGTTGAAGAGGTCGTGGAGGGATTATTAGAGCTTATATCGGAGCGGTAGAGAAGGTCGACACCGCTAAGGGCGAGTAGGTGGAGTGAGCCTGGTGCGCTGAGGAGGAAGAGGAGGAGGAGCAGGCTGCATCAGGGGTTGTTCTCACTTAAAGGACAGGCAGATCATTTCACGATCCAGAAAGTGGATGATTAAAAAGAACAATTTGTAGAATTGAAGCCAAAGAGTTGATGAGTGGTAGGTTAATTAGTTAAGGACAGTGGTTTTGTTCCATGTGAAATGAACAAAACAAGATAAGCAGATTCAGAAAGGTAAGGTTTGCATAAGGTCGTAGTAGGACAGAGAAGAAGCAAAAGGCGTCGTTGACAGGTCCAGGTCTTGGCGTTGAGTGGACAAAGAATTGGCTTCATTTTGCGAGATTTAAAGGGAAAAACGGCTGCCTGCCTGCCTTCCGACTGGGCCAGAAGCGGATCCCCCTGCATAGTCCAACATGGGTCCAACATGGGTCGAGAGCATAGCCTGAAAAATCGGCTGCACAACTAGGCCCCCTTAGTAGTAGCCCTTATGAAGCCTAGAAGTACCTTAGACCTGCATCCCTAACCAATCTCTAACCCGTCCCTTAGGCCTTCCCACAAACTTTGAGTCCCGGCTAGACGACGCCCAGAACTCCCCACCGACACCGCCCCAGACCTCCTCCTATCAGCCACGCCCCAGCAATCCTCATCCCTAGCGCCAAAAGACCCTTTTTCGCGAGGGGTGTTTCGCGAAAACGAATACTTTGCGGGGTCATGAGCCCCAATGCCCAGCCTGTTTTTTCTTTAGCTTAAGACTCAGGTATAGTTGTATTCACTACTTGTATATTGAAATATTATTCGTCAGGTGCTGTATGCTGTGTATCTACTGTACTGCTGGTGTCGCACAGCCATAATGTTCGTGTGCGATGATGCGGCTATCTATGCTAAGGGATGTTTTACATGTAATCATTAGAAGAGGAAGACTACGATCTGCTTTCATACGCGTGGTCTCATCGCTGCGCCGTCTGCACGCGACGTCCTCACGCATAAGCTCGTCCCGCCGATCCATGCACCTCATTCCACCTATCCAAACGCCCTTGCCGTCATTGTGTTTTTTGGAAGGGTTCACCAAGTCATCCGATAATCGCCTTTTCTACCAATCCGCTTTTATTCGTCATTCGTGCTAAAGTTTTCCCATCTCTAATGCATCTCCCTCGGATTCGTATGCTTGGTCCTCAACCTTCGTCTCTTTCTCCTCCACGCTCACCTCCATCGCCTTGCCATCGTTATGGTCCACTTGTAGTTGTCGGTTCGGCTCACCAGTAGGGGTTCTGTCGTCAATACGATAGCCTCTTACAGCAGTCGCCAGGCTTTCACTGGTCTCAGGCCGATCATCAGCCTCCAACCAACGCTGTTCTACAGGCGCTCCCTCTGGAGGCAATCCATGCGCCAGATTGTAATTTCTTTGCAGGTAGCTTTGTAGCCTTGCAAGTTCACGGTCCCAATTCTGAGAGAGACTGCCTACTGCCGCTTTAATATCTGACTCTGTGTAGCTATGCCTTGGAGAATGCCGTTTGTCCACGTTGCGGGGTGGGATGCTTCGTTGACCACCAATAGTCTTACCAATAGTCCGCCCCAACGTGCGATTGACCGTTGCTTTCGTAGAAGATGACATCCTGGTCACAGGCGATGTTGATGGAGTGTCTCGAATGTTGACAATTTCTCTGTCCACCTTATTTTGCGTCCAAGCCCGGTCCATTACCATTGACGACAAATACAAGAGGGTTTTATTGTGCTCAAGACTGTTCACAAGTACAGTGAATGCTTGAAGGTTAATCTCGTTGTTTTCGCAATGGATCTCCTGAAGAGTGTCGTTCACTTCGAGAACTGAAGCCAGTGTACTTGCTCCTTGTAGCCCAAGTTTCTGATGCTCGACCCGCAATACCCTAAGTGTTTTGTTTCGCTTCAATCCAGCCAAAGCATGGTTAAGGCCATTTCCGTATTGAGCTGCCTCGATATGAGTATGCTCGCCTGAAATGTCGATCTCTTTAAGAGTGTTGTTCTGCGTGAACAACTGATGCAGTATCTCACAAGTATCGTCGCCCGCATCTGTTGGTAGGGAGAGTTTTGAAATGTCGAGTACCTGAGTGGTAGTGTTCTTAGAAAATGCCTTGATCAGTCTTTGAAAATTATTCTCTCTTTTGTACTCCATCATCTGCATGGTAACCCGAACCGGACTGCAAGAACGACCTATTGCGTCAACAAGAGCATCATGATGCTGTTCAAGATGATTGTCGCTAAGGTTGATGTGCATGTTTCTAGACTTTTCAAACCTAGATACATCTAGTGCGTTGAGCAACATAGCTGCTTCTCTACTGCTTAATCGACATTGACTAAGGTCCAGGAGTCTGAGGTATTCTGACATATCAGAAACGAGATAGATAGTTAAAGCCTCGACACTTTTTTCATTCAACGCGGTCCTGCTAAGTCGAAGCTCTACCAACTTCCAGGAGAGCAGCATTTCAGTCGAGATCAGAGGCTCCGGGCTCGAAACCCGAGATATGTTGGACAAGTTGACCTTGCGAATGAACTCGAACTGTCTGAAATGTTCCTCAATCTCTTTAGGCTCATGTCGGGCCAAGTTACCCGAGAGGTCGATTGATTCCATTGTCGCCGCTTGGTATGATAATGCTTGAAGTAGGGTATTCATGCTCCGATCAACCAAGCCACAGTAGCCTACATCTAGAGCTCTAAAATGGCAAGACTTGTCAATGGCAGCTGAGAAAATGTAATCAACATCAACATCAGTGAGAACAATACCATTGAGTGAAATCCAGTCAACATTGGTCCACTGCTTTGCACACAAGGGAAAAAGCGCCTCACAGATTCCGCAGCCTGGATCTTGAACAATTTGGTCTCCTTCTTGCAATTTCCTAGTCAGACAGTAGGAGAAGTCCAGCCGCCGAAGACGTCGGCACTTAACTGCTAGAGCTCGCACTTCCTGGACAAGCATAGTCGCATTTTCTTCATCTGGGATCTTCATAGGTACACCGGATTTGGTCGTCCAAGGCACATGGTCATTACCATAGCGATCACGTATGTTGTGTAAAATGTCTAAGCTGATATTGCGAAATGAAAGAGTCAAGAATGATTCATTGTACCTTAGCGAGCGCATGATAGCCAAGAGTTCAAGTGCTGTGTATCTTGTTCGTGCCGTGTCCGCTGGTGGGCACAGCTCGAATACCGGTGCGTCCTCACACTCTTCAAGGACTTCATATCGTATTCTTGACGGATCAACATCGTAGGCGAGACAGTAGGCCGTGAGGGTGCGATCGTAGCCCTGGTAAGGCTCTTGGGAAGGGAGAATTGGCCATACGTTGTCTTCTAGACTCGACGGCACGGTCCATGTCAGTGGCGCCTCCGCCCAATTTGGCCTTAGGAACTCAGTGGCATGCCTTGTGGTAAGGGCAATGTCATTGACAAGGGACGAGGCTAGAAATAGCGTAGTGATTGGTCGAAAAGGCATGCGGAAGCTTATTGAGAAGGCATCATCGGCGTCGTGCACCTTGAGGTCCGTAAGGATCATTGTACCAAAAGAAAAAGGCTTCATTTCCGAGAGTAACGAGCTTGACGTATTCCTCAAAGATTTAGGGAATGGTACTAAGTGGACTTTGAAGGCACCAAATACTAGAATACAGACTGTGCAATGCACATTCGTTAAGTCCTCAGAAGAAGACTTCGCTGAGGATCTTCCGGTCCTTTGAAGCACTTTGAACATGGTGAATGAGCTTGGATCGTAGTCATTCTCTTGCTCTAGAACCCGTGCCGTGTAATCGATCAAGTGCTTTGGGAAGGGCTTTGGATCAGCCAGGCGAGCTTTGGTCACTGCACCCCGGATGGATGACGTCCACACATTGTTTTCCAGTGGATCATGCAACTGCAACGTTATAGCACCAGGGATGTTCGTCTCATCATCCATGTAATTGATCTCTATACTGAAGTATGGTTTGCCGTCATCCAATCTCCATACAGCGATGATATCGTGTAGTGGTATGGCGTGGTGACTCTCCCCAGATGAAGTTGTATGAAGCTCGTGAAGGGAGCCGCTTGAGCTCATTCTCGAGTGCCTCATGCCACTGGCTTTCCCAATGGATGGGGGAACGTTTGGAAAGATGTCAGATGCGCCACCCTGGCTCTTAAACCGTACCAGATGTGTATCTGTGAGGACAAAGTACTGGCTTTTCTTCCTTAGTATCCCTCCTGTTGTTTGTATTTCGCCGTGATGTAAGACCGTAGTTCCATAATTGGGCGGGGTATTCGAAATGGTGGAATGCACCGAGTCTGATTTTGAAGTTGTACGTGCAAGACCGTTCTCGTCCTCATAAGTAGAATGAAATGAGTTACGAATGGAGCCGAAGATGCTTGAAGGTCGGCCTGACTTCTGCAAGCTTTTAGGTCTCGATTTGTGCAGGAGGCGGTTGAGACTGCTCTGAGAGTCGGTCCTCTTAAGAGGAGTTAAAGGACTCGAGGGTGGCATATCTAAGCTGGTGGGAGAGCTGGAAGGACTGGAGGATAAGAACGTGGCCGGGCGTCGTTTCTTAAGCAGGCCACCCACCGGGGCACTATCTGGGGGTTCATTAATGGGAGTCAATGCAGAAACATCAGGTCGGAAGATTGTCAAGGACTTTCTTCTGCGCCTATCCGACATTGTGCCCAATGTGTGCTCGATTCAGACGCGCTCATTGTTTGCCGAGTACACAAACAACGATCTGCAGAGGCGGAAAGTAGGCACACAAGACACTTCTGTGCATGCAGAGAGGAAGTATGGTCTTGTGTTGGATGGAATAACCTAGTCATGGAGGTAATGGCACAAGATCTGCGCGGGGGTACCTCCGTAGCTAATTGTAAAAAGTATGCAGAATGACGCGAAATATAAGTGTTTGAGGTGAAGACATCTTCGAGTTGCGTGGATAGCGCCCTCGGTCATATCGGACGAAGGCTGCGGGCCAAACGGGTACTTATCCGAGCCAAGTTTCTGTCCCTAACGTCCCCTAATGCTCCCTTACGGCGGCCTTGGGCTTGGTGCTCCAGGGAATCTCCAGGTTGTTCTTTATCGATGCCTGTCCCTATGCAAGTCATTTCTCTTCAAAGATAATGCACCCCTCAAGGTCCGTAAACTAGCGTTGATACGGCGCTCAAGAACCAGTCATTGGTCTCCCTTGTTCTAAAAAGTTAGAGAATACGACGATGATTGTATGCATCACATCATGTGCTCAAGCTTTGGCACAAGTCTTATCCAGCCAATAGCTGTTAGACCTCTGCAGGCCCGGGTATCTACAGGTAAAGAAATCAAGGGGCTACCAGTCAATCCCATAAACTGATATTGTTGATGATACAACCTTCTCCTTCTCCTCTTGCAGATACCTTTCCCACTATGTAAACCGTTTCTCCGGCACTCTTCAGCTCTTCTATGGTTTCTTGAGCATGCTCTTGGCTAACGACGAGTACCATACCCAAGCCTGTATTCCATACTCTGCCAAATTCCAGATTTTCTATCGAGCCTTGATCCTTCAACCAGCGTAACACCTTCGGCACTGGCCACTTTGCTGCGTCAAGTTCAGCTGCAAGCTGTTTCGGTAGCATTCGTGGCACATTCTCTATCAAGCCTCCCCCTGTGATGTGGGCCATACCCTTGACCAGGTCTCTTCTGATTACCCGTAATAAGGGTTCGACGTAGATCCGAGTAGGTGCCAGCAGACTCTGGCCCAAACTTTCATCGTCTGCACTCCACGGTGCCCGATCATGGTACGATAACCCTGCTCGTTCCACTATTTTTCGAATCAGGCTAAAGCCATTGGAATGACAGCCATCGCTTGCCAGGCCCAGCAAGGCATCCCCAATCACCATTGACTCTTTGTCAGGCAGAATTCTTTTACCTCTGGCAATTGCTCCGGTTGTTGCTCCCACTATATCGTATTCCGTAGCGTTAGTGAAAAGCCCGGGCATTTCAGCCGTTTCACCACCTATCAGAGCGCAATTCGCCTCTCTGCAGCCTATGCAAATTCCCTTTATGACCTGTTCTGCAACATCGACATCCAGTGTGCTACAGGTGTAGGTGTCCGTAAAAAAAAGGGGCTCTGCTCCTTGTACCACCAGGTCGTTGACATTCATTGCACATAGATCAATCCCAATAGTGTCATGTTTACCTATAGCTTGAGCAATCTTCAGCTTTGTACCTACGCCGTCAGTTCCAGAAACAAGCAGGGGTGCGATTTTATAGCCAGCCTCGTACAGATCGAAGACGCCGCCGAATCCGCCAAGTTCGGCCGAAGCACCAGGACGAGCCGTAGACGACACAAGTGGTGCAATCCGCCTGACAAGGCTATTACCTGCGGAAATCGAGACACCGACTGATTCATAAGTAAGGCTAGTGCCATTACTTCTTAAAATGGGATTGGAGTCAGCTTCCAGGCTGCGTTTACCGATGTCTCGGCGGAAATGCATATCCGGGAAACTTATGGACGAAATGCCTTCATAAGCCTGAGATATGGCGGCTTCAAGTGTTTTGCCAGTCGATGTTGCAGCAATAACCCTGCCTCCGGAGGTAGTCAGGGTTTGCAGAGAGCAAGTATCTCGTGGTCCGTAGGAATCATCGGCATGCTTATGCAACGGTTGTAAAGGAAGCTGTGAGTCTACTTGGGTTTTCCGAGGAGTGGGTGCCTTTGTTCCAGCGTGGAAAATGTGGGTATCAGCTGGAGGGGGGCCGAGGGTTATGGTATCTCCTCGATCATAATGGCCAGGATAACCACCAGCAGCGGCAACAACGGTGGCAGAATATAAAGGATAATGCCCGAAACTGACGGAGTCCAAGCAACCGTCAGTACATGCAACCATCACGTCAGCAAGATCACCATCCATCAATGGCAGGAGCGTCTGTGTTTCGGGATCACCAAAACGGACGTTATACTCGAGAGTCTTGGGTCCAGCTTTTGTTATCATTAAGCCAGTGAATAACAAACCTACGAAAGGGAATCTCTCTTTCCTCATTCCGTCAATTGTTGGCTGTAGGATTTTTCGATGTACCTCCTCGATCAATTGGGGAGTAGCAATTTTGGTTGGTGCATAGGCTCCCATGCCACCTGTATTCGGTCCTTTATCCCCATCGTATATCTGTTTGTGATCCTGTGCTGGTGGTAATGACTTGATGGTGTGTCCGTCTGAAAAGGTCAAAAAGCTCAATTCTTCTCCTTCGAGATACTCTTCAATGACAACCTCATCACCAGAGGAGCCAAATTCTTTTGTTAACATGATAGCCTCTAGGCCTTCATAAGCCTCCGTCTTCGAGGACGGTAGAATTACGCCCTTGCCAGCTGCCAAGCCAGAAGCCTTCAAAACCACATTGTAGGAAACATTGTCCAAGTATTGTCTTGCCTCGGCATAGTCTGTAAAGTTCTGATACCTCGCCGTTGGTATGTTGTGCCTCGCCATGAAATCCTTAGAGAAGGTTTTGGAGCCCTCCATTTGCGCCGCGGTTTTCGAAGGTCCAAAACATCTTATACCAGCTGAGGTATCGTTAGCATGAGGAAAGTGCTAGATTTAGTTTAAATACCGGAGCGGAAGAAGCTTCCAATCCCTGCCACCAACGGTCCTTCTGGTCCAGGGACTACTAGATTGACTTCGTGCTCTCTTGCGAAAGCAAGGAGAGCCGGGTAATCCTCTGGTGAGATGTCACTGATATTTGTGACCTTTTCAACCGATGCAGTTCCCCCATTGCCAGGCACTGTGTATATCACATCGACTAAGGGTGATTGCCCTAGCTTCCAGGCCAAAGCATGCTCTCTGCCTCCACTGCCGATAAGCAATATGCGAAGCTGTTCTTTCTCCATGGGGACGAGATTTGGAGGTCACAGACCTCAAAACTTGGGAGGTAGTCCTAAGTCTGGTTTGTAAATGGCATTGTAAAGGCGGGCAAAAGCCAGAAGGAAGAGAAAAAAATGCTACCATAATTTCTCCCTTCGGTGGGGCTAATATGTCCGCTTTATCTCCGAGGTCTAGGCGGCTCGCCAAGGCTAGAGGACTCTCATCGGAACACAGGCATCATGATATTGTAATGTGATTATCCCGTATAACACACACACATGAGCCTCGGTATCCTAGGACAGCAATGAAGATCCAGATATGCTCTTCAGAGTCCACAGAACCCCTTCTACAGCCCTCAAACACACTGTGCATCTTGTGAGAAAGAAGCTCTCTACCAGTCATGTGACAGCAGCAACCCAGCTGCCTCGCCGCCTGACAGTCAACGAGAAAGATATCGAGGAGGCCTTTCTGAAAGGCAGTGGTCCTGGTGGGCAGAAGATCGTGCGTTAAGTTTCCAAATTGATATCCTATGGTGATCTTGTCGATTAAAAGGTTTCTGTGATGCTAGAACAAAACATCCTCGGCTGTTCAGCTTAAGCATGTCCCCACTGGTATCGTCGTAAAGTCGCAAGCCACCAGATCTCGGTCACAGAATCGCAAAATCGCTCGACAAAACCTCGCAGAAAAAATCGAGGAACTAGAGAAGGGTCCTGAAAGCCGGACCGCGTTGAAAGCAGAGATCAAAAGGAAACAGAAAGCGAGCAAGAGCAAAAAGGCGAGGAGGAAGTACAGGGCTTTGCAAGATAATAGAGCGGTCGAGGTAGATGAAGAGGAGGGAACTGACCTAGAGAATCGGATGGAGGATGAAGCAAGAGAGGAGCGTGTGTAGGCCACCGTTGTGAAGCTGGAGAGTCAAGGACACTCTGTAAATCCGACTGTTCAGACGCCTGTCATTGATACCAAGTGCATAAATCTCACTTGTAAAACTCAAGGAGTTCAGGCTCAGCGGTTAGCGGCAACCGTCCAAATTCCTTTGCTAATATCTAAGAATTAATTCATGCGCTCGGGCGGGTGGACATCAACATTACCAGCTGCAATAGGGCGCTCTTGCTCTCAGACACTCGTACTTAGTCACAATATTGTGGATCTCCCATACTTGCCACAATTCGCCAACCCTTACGCCCTCGATACTTCTTCAGCTCCCCGTTCTCGACCGACAGAAACCCCGTTTTGACATATACTGCAATTTGGCCCCATGAATTGGTTTGTAGGAAGATGCACTATGAGACATATGTCAAGTGGCTGAGAGGTTGTGCCAAGCAGAGCACGCGGCAGAATGTGGGCATGACAAACCTATGGCTCGCTCAGTACTGAAGTGTACCCCTTGATGCGTATATCCCTGCCATCTCAATCACAAATGCCGGGAGAAAAGAGATGAACTGAAGATGCTGAACTCGTTATAGATATGGGAACAGTGTACCGGTCCGCCGTGTCAGTAACTTAGTGAGCAATAAGAGGCTAATTGCGAATACATAAGGATCCCATTAGGCAAGCCGGAATGGTACCCAAACGATACAGAAGGTGGCGACGAGGGAGACGATAACACTGCGAAGGACGGTGCGGCAGGTCAGTAGTCCAAATCTTACTCTGAATGGCTGAGGGTCTTGATCAAGGTCAACTCCAAGAAGGCTGCGCAAGTATACGACCGTACATGATACACTGTGAAGTTGAGGTAAAGAAGGGTTCAGCTGGCTGACATATTTGTGAGCAATGTTATCGCGGCTTGCAGGCTGTTAGCCTTGCGAGAAGCCATCAACCAAGTCATCCGCATGATTCCTCAGCCTGATAAACAAATCATAGGGTTAGAGACATTGATGCTGATTTGGTCTTAAAACCAAGGCAAAAAATCCTTGTTGTCCAATTTCAGCTCAGTGACAGCCTTATCTCTGCAATCTTATTGTTGATTGAGGCTGTGTGAAGGTTGACTACAGGCACTTCTGTGTAAGGTACTCGAAAGCATGCGCCATCGCTTAGAATGCCCTGGTGTCCAGATTCCCCTCAGCTGGAAATCGGGCATACAGAAGTAGCATGGAACATGAGAGACACACGAAACAGAAAAATGCTGAGAAATTTTCTTCTGAGTTGAAAACAATGACTGCATTTGTCTTTCCTGCATTACCATTATCTTCGGTTCAGTAGCAGGTTCAAACTCTAGTTAGGGTAAGGTGCTCAAAAACCCGAAGCTGAGCATTTAGTGCTACCTTGAAGTAGTAAAGCGTGGAAGCTCAACCAATACTGTATTGCAGCTTTGTGGAAATTTTAGTGTTGCGTTCGAGGCTTCAAATGGCAGACCGTGCAGCTTTACCGAGGCTCTTGACCTTATTGGTCAGGACAGCCACTGGCTGAAACCATCGTTTTCTTGTACCAACGTCTACCTCATCATAATAAATGAGTCTCGGCAAACCCTGCATTGTTCGCGATGTTTGCAAACCACACTTCTCACATGAAACATGTCACAAACGTCGACTTCATCTATATACACTGGTCTTTGGATCAATTGGTCTCATGGAGCCACCTTAGGAGCCACAATTACCCTTAATCAGCGCGATGGAGGTCTCCTCACTGCTTTCCTTGCCATATTCGTCTCCGTTGCCGGTGCTGCTTGCTGGAAGATAATGAGCTATGCCATACACCAGTGTCGTGCGAGCCAAGACTATCAGGATGCCTTGCACCACCAACAGCAGGCGATTCTCCAGAACACTGATGATGCAGCTGGAGCTTTGTGGGACTTTTTGCAATTGCCTTGGTACTGGAGAGACAACGAAATAAGATCGTTCGTCCGATCCCTGCCTTTGGCTTTTTTGGCCCTCCTGAATATCGCCGTCTTCGGCGTTGCCGGCATCTTCTCTTCCGACGTCACGAAGGCGGCAGGGAATGAGACGCTCATCAGATCCCCTCATTGCGGCTTTCTGTCACCAAATGGTGTTACTTTCCAAAGTGATGATGCAATAAATATCGTAGATCTAAACGATACCCTCGCTGCTACTACCTACTCAAGGGCCTGCTACGACAATACAGAGACTGCTTTGACCTGCAACCAGTATGTTCAACAACAGTTGCACTGGACCTCCAATGAAAATGCTACCTGCCCCTTCTCACCTGATTTATGCATCTATGGCAGCACCGCTGCCTTCGAAATGGACACCGGGCTTCTGGATACAAACGAACATCTCGGCATCAATGCTGCGCAGTCGGACCGGATTCAATATGGCAAGGTCACATCTTGCTCCCCAATACACAAAAGGGGCTACGTGACAACTTTTAATGACACCGATCCAAATGACTTGACTTATAGAAATCTGTTCTTGGACTATAACTACGGACCGATTCTCAATATCTCGAATTATACCTATGAATATAATACCCACAGCGTTGCAGATATTTATGACTATATCCTTACGTATGCTTTCTTTCTTACTTATGTTTAGCGACCATTTGACTAAGACCCCAATTAGGACTTGGATGTCCAACGTTGGGTTCGCACAAAATGACTAGATACCTGTGTCAGCACTCAACCGCACCGATGCAGACGTTTCTATATTTTTCTTAGCCCCTAATATGGTCTTCTATGAAGCTCCCGTTGCTAACCCATTCTTTGCCGCATCAATACCAAAGAATCTCTTAAGTGGTGATGGTGTGAACGATACGTATTACAGTTCTAACCAAGCGGTTTACGCCCTTGCTTGCGCTGAGCAACATCAGTTCTGCAACCCAACTAATGGAATGTGTACTCCCTTATCTGGCGCTTTTCAGCTGGTCACAAATCTACCTGGACTTGATCTCAACGATGCTCAATCATATACTGCCCTCACTGTGATGTCGACGCTGACATTTATAAACCTTTTTTACAGCGTCATTTCACGCGGGTCTAATGCACTACGGGCATCGGAGACTTTGTCTCAAGGCTTTCAGATTCCCTTGCCCGACAATCAATGGATGACAGAAGTATCGACCTGGTTCGCGGTTTCGATGACCAAACTGCAGCAGAGAACTGTCCAGTATGCAACTGGATCATCATATGTGCCAGAGGGGCTTATCCTAGTAGGACCAGCGAACAGGTACCAGGAAAACATATGCAACAACACAAAGATACAAAGCCAAAGTGGAACAACGTCATTCTCGGTCCTGGGCGTTAGCATAATCCTAATCGTGGGCTCTGTGCTCTTCTTCACAAGCCTTGTGCTAAGCACTGTAGTGGGCTTTATCCGCCGGAAGTGGCATTGGAAAGAATATAAGAGCTTGCAATGGACGGTGGATGATAAATTACAATTACAGCGCTTGGCTTATGAAGAGGCAGGGCAGGGGCAGTGGAGAGGTGGCAGGGACGCGGTACCTGTTACTAGGAAAGGGATAAACTTGGGATGCCTGGGACTATTGATGGCAAACATCCGCGCTTGAGCAGGGTGGGGAGACAGTCTGACAGTTGTGTGGAAGCGACGCCGGAGGCCGAAAGGTTGATCAATCAGAAGCAAATGAGCTATAGCATCGACATCGTGCAAGAAGCTTGAGGTTCATGTCGCCCCCATTTCTTTCAGGAATTGATATACGAATTCTAGAACCTGGGTGAGCGTTACTGCTCTGTTGCTATTCTGTTCGAAGGCTGTATGCATTTTCTTTTCTTTGAGGGGCCACGCTAGCACAGGAGACGTGGAGTTGTTGCTCAGGGCATTCACCAGCTCAGCCGCGTTTCGAGTGGCAAGCCCCAGCAGTCTCGAAAGCTTTTCTCAACAACTCAAGGTGCACATTCCAAATCATAGTGAAAGCAAAGGTCATGTGAGCGTCAGGAGAAGCCTGAATTCTCCATTTCGAAACAACTTAGGCAGCTCAGGTAACGTATGGCAGGAGATGCCAGATAACCTGGTCACGCTGTCGCCTAACAATCAGTCATGTCATGTGCTGCCTGTCAAGGAATGGGTGGAAGCTACATAGCAACTGCCGCAGACGTTTCGTGCACATACAGAGACCACCGCCACACAACCGAAGCACTTCATGCGGCGCAAACAAATACCTAATACGTGCTCGAATGTGACGTTTTTCTCTCACGATAGCCAGGTGGACCTTTATCACTCCCAAAACAGCCTAGATATACTGAATACAATATAGAAATAGCAACAATCGATTTTCTCTCTCCCCTATTCTTCATGCCTCTTGTTGCATGGTCAATGGACCAGAAGTCAGCGTTACCAATAGTACGATACTGATATTCGACAACGACTCTCAATATGTCAGTGTATTGCTTGTACGATTTTTGGAAGGTATGTTGGAGCAACTGGTTATGAGGCATAAGAGCTTGGCGTCCATCCGGCAATTCAGACATAATTCTCACTACACGACAGCGAGAGTTCCCTCTCAATACCGGTTCTAATCATTGCTGGAAATTGGTTCAAATTTGGGTAACAACATGTACAGTCCAGCACAATAGATGACAAGTCATTTCATCTATGCACTATTTCGTTTGCCCAATCCAAATAGGTCCAACCAATGTCATCGTCGGAAATGAATCATGCTCCTGTATTAGTCCCTCCAGGCGCTCCTTATATGGCTTTGAGCTATTCGTAAGGCACTGCTGAGTTCAAGAACTGGGAAATTCAACATCACAACACCTGCACAACGGACCCAAGAATACAGACTTGCCCAGCACCTTTCGAGATACGATTCGGATCACCAGGCCTTTAGAATTAAGCATTTCTCTTTCAATTCTGTGTCTATATCTTGGGCCTCTCCCCATGCTTGGCGCCATGAAGCCTCGCATGTGGACAGCATCTATGCTAGTTCTTATTGCAGCATCGCCACAACGGACGCTATCAACAGCGACCAGACGTGTTTCTTCGAGCGAGACCACTCTTTGGTGTCAGTGATATATGGCAAACAATCTTAACAGTCTTGACGATTCCTATGGTTTCCAAGACCTAGCTGGGTTGTATGTAAACACTTCGACGCACGAGCTCTGTTAAATCTGAGCGCAGATGCTCTTCAGCTTTTCAGGAAACTAGTATTGTCATAGCCTATAACGAGTCCTCGAAGATCATAGCACTAAAGCCTAGAGAAGCCCTGAAGCTCTCAGTGCCGATTATCCAGCATGCCATGGAATCCGCCACAAAGAATCCCGTTTGTTATTAGTATAATCAAATTCTTCAGCGCGGCGAGTGTGCACTTCGAGGCATTGGATGGGACCCGGTGATCAAGATGTGTGCCAAAGGTATGGCCAGCGTATCAAGATAGATGCTTGGTTTATGCAGATTTGGGAGCATTCGCTGCCGTAATTGAGGATGAGTCAAGGCAGAGGACCGGTGTCCCTGCCATATTGTGGTAGACCGAAGCTGAAAGGTGCCGTAGGCGAATGATTTTCTAGGTTTTGCTGGTAGTTGAGGTTGAAGTACGGTGATTTTCCTTGTACTTTGGGCAAGAGAGATGCTCTTCTAAAAAAGAATCACTGTTTGAGCCTGGCGTGATATTCTTTTCTTTTGGTCCAGAACCGGTGGCGTCTACTGCGAAATCTGAGAAAGTGATAAGGCAGACTTCCGATGGCTATGTGTACCATAATTGGTAGGAGTGGATGGATGGATGGTTGACAATACGATCGATGGTTTCCAGTGGCGGTTGTTCTTAGTTTGCTTGGAATGGGAATTGAGTGATTTTCTGAGTTATTGACAGCAAGCACTCGACCTCTTGTGATAAATTGAGCTGAAATTACATCATTTCACAATAGACGACCCAGATAGATTGCGGTATGCAGGGTACTGCAGGCATATTTCCAGGTTGCATCGGCGCCAATATTTTGAGCGCCTGAGCGGAGGTTATGTTTTGTTCTTGCTGAAAACAGTCCGATGCTGCTTGGGGTAGCGCAGGGATCCCGATACGCGAAGTCAGGATCACCTGCTTGTCTGTTAGCTGTTCGATATGACGTACACGTCCTTCCAAGACGTTGTTCCCAGGAGTATATAAGATATCCAAAGTAGAAGCGTATCAGAACTCAGGGTTGCCCGCCTTTTATGTGGATGAGTACGTGTGACATCGCTTTCCTTTGACTTATAACGTCAGATACACGAATCTCACCATAAATTAGTCATCATGGAAAGATAAGTACTGTACATGGTATACCGACATATATTCCCCTTTATGTCAAAGTAATCTGCTGCGCCTTCGCTCCCCCACTATCAAACATCATCAAGAAACTCGTCCCATCTATATCATAGAGGCCCGCCCAGACGCTAGAAATCGGACCAACCATAATTTTATTCCCCCATGTGCTGCCTCCATCCCCACTAGTAATCAGCTTGCCAGCTGTAGAACCAGGATAATTATTCGAAAGAGCACTCGCGCCCAAATCTTCGTTGGTCTGAAAACTAACAGCTAACGTACCCCCAACATTGATAATTTGCGGGGCGCCAGCGCTGGTGTTCGGAGCACTAGGCGTGTAAATGGTGTTTCGGCCACCCCATGTCTGGCCGTTGTCGGGAGAGGTAATGGCGTTAATGGTAAAGTAGCCGTTTGTTTCGCTCTCGAAGACGGCCATAAGGGCCGTTCCGCTGATGGTTGCGACGCCTGTCATGCCGTCACGAGAGGTGATTCCTGCCCCAGATATGGTTTGAGCGGCTGACCAGGTCTGGCCGTTGTCGGTGGAGAACCTTTCCAGTGTATCTTGGTCGACGGCGGAGTTCTCGCGGGAGTAGTAGAGCTGTAGGGTGCTGCGTGAGGTGTCATATCGAAGGAAGGGTTCCCAATTGCCGTTTACGGGGCCTGGGTCTGATGCTGGCTGGCTGAGATAGGACCATGCTTGGCCCATATCGTCGGAGTAGCAGATTGTGATGCGGAAGAAGGTGTAGGCGCCGGTACTGGGATCTTTCGAGTGGTTCCTGAATGCACAGAGGACTCGGCCCGAGGGAAGTTGGAGGACGTATGGGTTGTCGATATCGTTGGCATTTGAGGGGCCTTGAGTCACGACGCCCCACGATTGCCATGATTGACCTCCGTCCAGGCTCCGGACGGTTGTGATGATGTTGTTACCGCCGCTGAAGGCGGTGTAGACGCCGAGAATGCTGCCATCGGAGAGCTTGTTGGCACGAGGGTAGGTGCCTGCGCCGAAGACTACGGCGCTGCCGGACAGATTTGGTACAGTAGCACCACGTTTGTTTAGAAATGGTTCGACTGGAACTGCCAAACATACTGAGCAGAGCAGCACGAGGAGCCCAAGGAGGAACACGGAGGATCGAGACATTTTCCTAGTATAAGGCAAATCTTTTGGAGAGACAATGTAATGTAGGTAACAACCCGTGAGCAAAGAGTGTATTTGTTCGACGCAACCCGGCCCCTGAGTAATGAATGTTGTGTAGAGAGCGTGGTGAGAGACAATTAACTCTCAAAGCAACTATATCAAGGTCAGCCTTAGAACAAGTAGTTTGTAGGATTTAAGTTCATTCTAGACGTACCTCGATCGCTAGACAGAAGAAATATGCAGCCATCTAGAAGGTACAGATAGGATATCTCAACAATCGAGGCCATTGAGAAGTGTACTTACTTTATCGTGCCTGCTCCTGCATTGTGGGAAACGGCCGGGAACGATCCCCTAATCTCAGACATGTTTCGTACGCACGGGAATTTTGGTCCAACGAGCAGAAAGAAGCTTCCTGTCTTGACAGCCAGCAGTAACACCATAGGACTCAATGCAATAGGAAGGCATGGTCAGGGTTCGAGGTTAAAACTAGTGACGGCAACAAGTTCCACGGGATGATAATCCATTTATTGCCTCGTTTACGTGCAGAGGCGACAAGATCCTTCTGGAGCATGCAAGATCGTGTCCAAGTGGGGGGAACAATGGACTGATTTTACTATCGGGGCCTTCTAGCAGACGCACTTGCGAAGAAGCGCACTCGCGCCCCAATTGTTCGCCGCTGTGGCAGGAATTACCAAACAACTACAGATCGAGAATGTCTTTGAACGGAAATTACTTGGTGTATTATGCCTCTTCTCCCACGTTTTTCAAACCTACACCGAAAAAAGGGTATGGATCTATCTCAACTGCCTAGTTGGAGGCCAACGCTCTTTGTTCTTATGCAAGACGTAGCCGCCGAAATCTTCTACAATCCTAGTCTCTATTTGCCCTCTTCGGCATTCAACAGTTAACTAACATTGCGTTACTGCATGTATGCTGCCAAAACAGGAGCAACTTCTGGAGGCAGTCGTTCGCCAGCAAAGGCCGAAATCTGGCCCTTTTGCCGGGCATCCGCGGCTTTCAAGTATTCGCTCACCCACTTCTTTACGTCCATGATCTCAGGCCATGGATCTTTGGCCGGCCGCTTAATAGTGGTAAGCTGGGTGAAGCCGACACCAAAACTCATATCATCAGGATCTTGTTCCACTATGACATCGTCCGCCGCTGGAGGGATTGGCGGATTCTCTAGAAGTTTGAGCAGGGCTTCGCAGGTGTATGCCCAGCCCTTTTTGTACTTCTGTGCGAACGCAACCGAGTCTGTCAGGGTCTTCGTCAACGAGATCACGGCGGTCTTTCGATCCAATGCTCGAAGAAGCTTTTGAGTATCTGGAAGAATAATGTTGAGGTAGAGAGGCACAAAGACACTATTGGACCAGATCAGCGTTATGAGCGAGTCCAGAATATAAATAGAAATGGGAAGTCGGCATACCCTGTCTGAACCTGCTCCGAAACATTGATGAAGAAGTCTGCACCAAGTCCTTTGTCATCTCTGGCAGCAATAAAATGGTAGAAGCGTACGAATCTGAGCGCAAATGTTTCTGTTCTTGAATTTTGTAGTCTGGTAAGAAGTACAGTCAATATAGGTGCATAGTAATTCTGAAGCGAAGATCTGCACCAAAAGTCAGTCGAAGTCATTTAGGCAATGGCCGTACGGAAACGTCTTACGGAGGAAAGTTGCCAATGATACATTCCAAAAGCTCAAAGCCATATATCTCGTTTGTCCTTGTAGAAACCAAGTTTTGAAAGATTCCCAGAATAGACTCAATTTGGTTATTTTGTACGATGTCGGATGGAGCACGGGGAATGAGAGCAGATAGAAGACGGACAAGGGCCGGTACGTTGCCTTTAGATGTCCATAAGCTAGGGTTAAGTATGGGAGGGATCAGCATTGTGAATTCTTGGGCAACTGGCCCGGACGTATTCGCTTCCAGGAGTGCAGCGAAAAGTTGAAACACATATGGAATGAACTCTGCCTGCTATTAGAATCCTCGGTCGGAGCATGATAGGAATAACAATGGTCATAGGACTAATGCCACAATTACTCACCTTGTATGTCCTGCTCCAGTATCGGCGCCATGGATCTAAAAAGCTCGGAATCGAGCTTTTCGGGTTGCGGGGGAGCGGCGAACCTATTCCTCAACTTAGTTACATAGTACCTTAGCATAGGCGCCGCGTGACCTACCGAACGAAGGCCCCCATAGCCTCGAAAAGATAATAACAGAACCTTGGATTGCTCGGATTTTGACTGCTTATATCCAGAATTTTCTGGAACCTAACGAGGACTGAGTCCACCATAGGCACAACGCCCTCCCTTATGACGATAAGAACTCGCATGACACAGCGCATTAAGAATTCATTCTCCTGCAATTTTGCAGGCTCGGGGTCAGTGGTTATCAGGTTGAAGAGGTGCTCTAGTAATTGAGGGGCAAGTCTTTCGACGTCTGTCCGGCTAATGACTGGTTGTTTCGTGCCAGTAGAGATGGCCATGGCTCGCTCCAAAGCAATTGCGGCATAGGTATA
The DNA here is from genome assembly GCA_018257855.2 of Cladonia borealis. NCBI lineage: Eukaryota > Fungi > Ascomycota > Lecanoromycetes > Lecanorales > Cladoniaceae > Cladonia > Cladonia borealis. The sequence goes on along the minus strand of JAFEKC020000009.1, from coordinate 1,295,125 downwards.
AACAACGTAGTTGGAGGAGTCCAAATGTTTTGCCACCAGTGGGAGTGCGTCATGCCATTGCGTCGCGGTCATCTGGCTCCTGAATATGTACAAATATTTGATCGCATCAACTTGGAGGACCGGCTCCACGCCGGATTCCGACACCAAATCGCTCGCAATATGTCTTTGAAAAAAGTCAATGACATTTGCAAACTCGTTGGTGCTTGTGACGCCTTGGCTTGTTGTAATAGTGCCTTTAGCAGCTATTGAGGAATATAGATACACTGCAGTGTCCTTCGATTTCCAATTGTTCGAGCGATCTTTCTCGTACTCAGACAGGTAATGCTGCACGTAACGCAGCACAACCGCGGAAACTAAGCTCTCGAATTTCGCCATCAGCTGCCGAGAGAAATCGGTGGCCGCTCTCCGCCGGGTGTCACTGTCCGAGCCTTCGAGGTCCCTCCGGATGAACTCAATTGGCTCATCTTCAAACATTTCCATGTCAGAATCTCGCAAGGTCAGGTTTGGTAGGATCACCCGCTCCACAACCTGGCTCAAGGTAGACTCGTCGCTAAATGCTTGTGCATGGTCGGCGATACCAGTGACGGCAGTCAGAAATTGCAGTGCTTTGCTGACCAAGATGTCAAATTTGGTCTCGGGTCCCACGGTGGTGAGGAGGTTCCATGAGCTTCCAATGAATTGCCCGACATGCCCACCAAAAGCGTCTTCATACTTTTTGACCCATAATTCAAGGACTTCGAATATGCCAGACTTGACATGCTCAAGTGGGCCAGCTTCGCTGTCATCGTCGGTCTGCAGCATCTCGTTCTCGTACGTCAAGTACTTGTGAAGCAGTGCAGTCACCGCGGGGAGGTTGTCTTCGAAGACTGGTGGAAGATCTTGGACAGATAGATCGTAAAAAAGCTTGACAATCAAATTTAATGTCGCAAACAACTGTAACAGTAAGGGTTTGTCCTTTTGATGTTGATCTATTAAACGATCGGTGCTCTATTGTCCTGAAAGTTAGTATCTTCTGAACATACGCGGATCTGGTCAGGACAAAGCCTACCTGAATTAAAGATAGGAACGGCGTGCCAAATTTGCTAAGTACATGGTTGATTTCCGTGAATAAAGCGTCTGATCGGTACAATGGCCGCCATCGCTTGAAGATGGAATGGGCGACTTGCAGCACTCCGTTGTTAATGGTGGGATTGTCCGCTGTAAGACGAGACACCAAGTCCTAAAAACCTGTCAGCTCTTTGAACGCCTTTAGCTTCTAAGTCTTTTCCGCGTACATCAACAAGTGTATCCCATCTTTCCCAAAAGTCACTGTCCGCTATCACACCGATTGCGTCACCAAGTTGGTACTGAATCGTTGGTGGCACAGAGACCATGAGTCCAATGAGCTCTTGTTTGATCGCGACGACTTCATTTTGTGGGAGTCTATGGTTTCCGTCTTCGTCCTAATCCCTGTCAGCAGAATATCACTATCAAGGTACGAACTGGGTTGAGATACCCACCGTCCATTTTCGCTTGATATAATTCTTGAAATATAAGGCACTAGCTAGTCGAGCAGTGCTGCTGAAAGAATCTGTAGCAACGATTTGAAGCAGCGATAACGAGAAGTTGGGCTTCTTCTCTTCGGCTGAGATAGCAAGCTCCGCTGTTCACGTACGTTAGTGTACTTGTCATGACATGTGCCCAAAGGTGGTAAGCAGACATTGCTTATTCTGGCTGGGGTCCAAGCTCGTTTCCAAGACTTGCGCAAGCCCTTGAAGGTTCACAGCCATTTTCTGTGAGCTCTGAATATCAGTGGTGATTTTAGAGAGCTTGTTTACTTTAGCAAATAAACTTTCAGAAAGTAAAATTTCGTTTAGAGCTCCTAGAGCCTACCGTAGAACCAGAGCTGTCAGCCGCAGTGATTGTAGGCGCCGGGACGACCCGGTAGCGTGCTTGGCGCATTTGTACGTCTCCCAAACTCGAATTTAGACATGCAAAGTTATAAGAATATATCATGGAAGCGACGAGCAAGTCACACAACGCAGGTGAGATATTATGGTATCAAGATAACAGAAGTGAGCTTCATCATGCGTTGGACAAGCTGTTGCGGCTGTCGAAGTGCAAGTAATCTTTGGATGCTAATTCATGCAACAGTATGATTGTGAGAATTTTTTGGGACTTGGTGGAGACTTCTTGCCTGGAAAAGAGCACTCACAGTAGGTAAACATCTGCTTGTTATTCGATTCTTCGATGGCCCAGGAGATCATGAGGACGAAGTTTCCGCATCCTTGTCCGTTTTATTGCCACCACGACTCCATGTCCCGCAACTGCTGTAACCCCACATTGTCACTTACTCATTCTCATCTTTGCTTCCCCACGATCCCGTGTAGTCTCTGTAGCTTTTCAGGGCATGTTAAACACTTGCTAAAATTTGGTTAAGCTGTTCTTCGCCCGGGGCCGCGGTTCCATTGCGCGCCCGTTTTCAATGCGGCCAGGGCACGCAAACGCAGCCGAAGATGATGATTCGGCTTTCTCCTTGGGCAACAGAGCTTTCAAATCGGGTAGAGGACAGGGTAGCCCAACCACCTCCCAACGATCACAGACTGGAGTGGGAAGACGGGGCGGGTTTCCTGATCCCAAGGAACTATTCGTAACCAGGTGTTTACGTGATCTCGACCCAGACCACCCTTTAGATCACAGGATTTCGGCCGCCCAGGAAATATCCAGAGAAATCGGGCTTTACTCACCCGATGAAGTCTGGTCAATATGGACTGCAGCCGGAGACCTAGTTTCAGAAGATGCTCCACTAAAGGCTCGCAAAGCCGGATTTGCCCTTCTCAAGGCTTTTGCATCTCACCCAAAAATTTCAATCGAACGAGACAGACTGTATGCGCTGATAACAACCCCTATGATACCCTCCGAAGCGAGTCTCCAGATCTCAGCGCTCACCGACCTTACCAGACATGGAAGAGATCTTTCACCTTTCGAAGCTGACATTATCGTTTTCCTTAATTCCTCGCTTGAAAAGCTGTCCCTAGCTGCCACGAACGCCCGTGAGCGCCAACATGAGGAGGACAAAGCCAAATATCAGCCTAGTAGAGAAACATCGAGCGCCGATAACAGCAGAAGCATCCCCGCTCGTTCGAAAGACTTGCTCGGTGAGGTGCGAAGTTTGAGAGATACTTTCTACCTGGTGGGAGACATCATCACCCATAATCCTAAGGCATTCCACGATGCACAGCTAGAGATCCTAGTGGAACGGGTTACCTCGATCGCCAAGAGAACGACCTCCAAGAAGGATTTACACGGTGTGATCAAAGTCTTACGAGCCATTACAACGCAGACACGGATACCGGAATCAGCTTTGTTGCCCTGCATCCATGTGCTTTGTACCATCTACGGCATACCGAACATCAGCTTTGAGGAAGAGCTCTGGGATGCTCTCCGAAATTTGCTACAAGCTCCGGATCAGCAGATATCGATCGAAGTTCTTTTGCAGATATTGGCGAGTCCTTTCACTGACTCCGAGACAAGTCAGCTAACTCCAATGATCCGTGGAGCTTTGTTTACAGTCGGACGCATTGCTGAAGATGAAGGCCTTGTTCACTTGCTCATAAGCAAGCTGGAGCAACTTGTAGCTGGGCTTTGCAGCGTGCATATGACACAGGCTCACCTGGAGCTTGATCTCCTACTAACCGTCAATAAACTGCTATTCATCGATGATATTGTGCGCTCACTTGCCCCCTGGGAGGGCTGGGGTAATTTGGTCGATAACCTGGACGCTATCGAATCAGCTCGGCTGGCGCGCAGTACAAATAGTCACCAAGATCAAGATGGACAGGCTGCCGATAGGTCCTCTCCATTCCGTAAAATTGTTCTTAGCAGAGAAGGAGGGAATAGAAAGCTCAGTGATAACTCATTGGCTGGGCTGAGGCGGATGGCCGAGCGCATTGTATTCTGTGCACCCTCCTACTGGAGCTCTTTCGGTCAAAAATATATGATTTTAGTCACGCGGATTCTGGTCAACATCGCTTTTTATGTGCCGTTGGTTTGGGAGGACGCTGCACAACTAATGTGGGATCAGGGACTACTGAATTTCGACGAAGATTTGACCCACCATCTTCTCATGTTGTTCGATGAAGTTCTGGTCGATCCCACCAAACCTGAGGGTCCACGTTGTTGTGTGCTCAAATTATGCTCTTTGCTTTTCAAAAAGCTGAGACTTGACATTAAGGGCAAGGCAATTTTCGAGCATTACATTGGTGATGTCTTCCAGAAATTAGCTCGAGAGGAAGACCTACCAACCTCGATCGTCGATTGTGTTGCCGAACTTGCTGCCTTGTGTGGGCCAGATATTGGGAATGACCTTTTTCTTGGCTTCCTTGCCGTAATTGAACGGGGATCAGAGCTCCAGCCCACCGATCTTGTGACCTCCGGTCAAATATCTGAGCAAGCTGTGGACTGTCTCATCAAGACATTCCTGAGATGTTTGCCAGAGTCTGCTGTGAAAACATGCCACATTTACAAGGTTCTCCTATCTGTGTCGGCACCAAAGAACCCGACGAATGTTCGCCTCAAAGTCATGAAGCTCTTCACGCGCTTGAGGTGTACCTCTAGAGAAGCTATTGAACTTATATCACTTCCAGATACCCAGGGTCTAGCAGCTACTCTCTGCAGAACAGAGGCCACAGCGTTTCCAATAGGCTCGGAGCAAGTACCATCGGCTAGAAGCTCAATGCATGAGCATTTCCAGCCAGTACGGCAAAGTCGTTCGAGCGCTGTAGATGTCACGAAAGCAGTAAGATCTCGTTCAGCTACCAGATCATCCAACCTACGCGAGGAGTACCTGCGCCCTACACCTCCGCTTTGGATGTATGACGGACCTATAAGAGGTCTTCCCGAGGACCCACGAAAGGGGCCAAGCCAAGTGGTTCATTCAAGCTCTCCGAGCCAAACTCACCCTGTCGTCCTTGACATCAGCTCTTGGCTAGACGTTATGATCCACGTTCTAGATCAAGGTGGTGATTGGGAGCTTTACAGCTATATCTTAGTCCACTTACCGTCTCAGCTGAGTAATCGTTCATTATGCGCGCGGCATGTTAGACAGCTTCAGACTCTACACAATCTGTTGCTTGACCAACTTGAAAAAAGCTCCTTCCAAAGGCCACCTCAATATAGTGGAATGAAAAAGGGTGACGTGGCGCTTTGCTTGTATCACATCCTTATAGTGCTTATGGCCTATCACGAACACTTTGGCAGACGAGAGTTGGACAATGCGGTTCGAACGTTCCTAGCTGGGATCAACAAGTGGGATCGAGTTGGGAAATGCTGCATTCATGCATTGGCCCTATGCTGTCATGAAATACCTTCTGTCATTGACAGGTATATCTTTGCCATCATACAAAAGATGTCTCAGAAGATTACCCAATCCGATCTGGCCGTAGACATTCTGGAATTCTTGTGTGGTCTAGCCAGGTTACCAGATGCCTGCTCTACTGCTACCACAAAGATCCCAGAAGGTCATTACAGCGCTGGCGGAGACGAGGGGACCTTCTACAAAAAGGTTTTTGGCATATGCATAAGCTATATACTGTCCACAAGGGAGCAGCGCCAGAGGTCTGCTGACGACGCCCAGTCAGGAGCTAGTGTATCGCTCGCTCGACAGAGCGGGACATCAGGAATAAGAGCACATGCTGATCTACACGGAGATCTTCCAGAATACGTTTATACTTTAGCCTACCATGTTATCATCTTTTGGTTTCTTTCGATTGATTTGAGTCAACGAGCACAGCATGTGGGTTGGTTGGCGAAGGAGCTCGCTTGGAAAGATAATTTTGGGAAAGAGACGTTAGAAGAGCAAAGCCAGGTGATACTTGATATGATGCATCGAACAGCTTACTCAAATCTTGGAGAGACTGAGCCGGCTCAGCCCTTTGTCAATCCGATTGAGAAACCTATTACGAAGACGTGGCTGATGGGCATGAGCATAGTAACCTTTGAATTTCTGCCCAGTCAGAACCTTGGCCAATACACGAAACGGCAAGCTTCAGGGACTACTCATGCCCTCTATCACCACAACACAGCCAAATTGCCGGAACACCACGTTCAGGATCAGAATAATGCAGCTGGACTTTTCGCTACAGAACAAGTCGATGTCTATCCGAACCACATGTTTCTCCAGCTAAGTTCTACTATTGCACCAGTACCTATTCCATTGCAACCTGTCGTGCTTCCGGATGATGATTTCACGAAGCGAGCGCTCAGCATCTTTGATAGAACAGATACCGTAGATGGCCACAAGGTTGGTGTGATCTATGTTGGTGAGGGTCAATATAATGAGAGCCAGATACTTGCAAATACGTCCGGTTCGGAAGCTTACGACGCATTCTTGGCCGGGCTCGGCACCCCTGTCAAGCTTCAGGGTGCTAAGTTCAACACTCAAGGCCTTGATAGGGTATCGAACACTGATGGCACTCATACCTTTGCCTGGAGAGACCGTGTTACAGAGATTGTGTTCCACGTCGCTACGATGATGCCGACAGACCTTGCTAACGATCCTCACTGCGACGACAAGAAGAGGCATATTGGCAACGATCGAGTAAAGATCATCTACAACAACTCTGGCCAAGAGCTGGACTTCGAAGTCATCAAATCTGTCTTCAATGATGTCGATATCGTTGTTTGTCCTGAGGCGCATCAACATGATGGGCGACAGAGTAAACGACGTAAAGCGCAGGATGCACAGAAGGCTACACCTACCGCCACTGATCTGTTTGGATATTATAGAGTCCAAACTTTGTGCTCGTCAAACTTTCCTCAACTCTCTCTCGCCGCCAGCCCTAAAATCGTCTCGGCCACCGCGTTGGCGGCGTATGTACGTCAAATAGCGCTGAGCGCCTCTGTATGTGCTCAGGTGTGGTCAGAAATGCAGGGTCAGGGGAAATATGTTTCAACTTGGCTCGCTAGACTACAACAGATCAACCGATTAAGAGAAAAATACGGCAATACTCAAACTTCGGCGAACGTGTCATATCCTATGCCGACAAATGCTCGAATGTATGTAGATGGTAATGAATGGACGGGGAAAGTAGCTATGGGTGGGTTGGCAGAGGAGAATCAAATGTTGATGGGTTTGGATTTTACGCGATGGACCTGAGACAAAAAAGTACATATGGAGTTTTAGGGGGAAACGGTAAAATAGGAGTCTTCATGGAGGCAAAATGTGGTGGATCAAAGCGCGGCGCCCAAAAATTTGTCATATTTCCCCTTTTCAATAAGTTGTACCAAATAACGAGGCTGGTTGTACCAATTAACGAGGCTGGCATTGGATGTAACGGCGTACATGAGACAGAAAGGCTCTCCGACTAGGCAGGAGTAAGGCATATGCAACGCCGTAGGGTCAGTACCATATATGTTATATAACCAGAATAAACTTCTATTACTCAACGTAATTCTAGTGACAGAAACTTTGGTTTTTGCTGCATTTAACAACCTGCGGCTTTGACTTTCCATGGGCTTGTCTTACTTCAATACGTCTCCGAATCGACCATTTTGGTAATCCTTATCTAGTGTCTAGGGAAGGATCTAGTGTTTGTTCATGCAGGCTTGACTTGTCAGCGCGCTTGATGCGCCTTAAAGCGCTAAACACGGCCAGCCTGTCTGCACTTGTGTACAAGGCTGCAAGGTCTTAGTCGGTCCGAGTGATGACTCTGCCTAATCATCACATCAAACATGGATCCTTTTGAGGGTATCGATGTTGAGATAATCTCGAACGGTGAGGTTCTGACTCTCTACAATGATCCAGATGATGAGCCCAGCCACAACCCACGAGTCCGCCAGCGATACATTGAAGCGGTCACTGGTGCTACGTTTGAGGTCAAGATCCGTGTGGATCATCGTTTTAGTCTCTTCTCCCTCGGCAAAAATGATGCTGTTCAGGCCACAGTGTATTATGACAGCACTCATGGCTATAGCAAGAGTTTGCCTATAGACCCTCTCTCCGGATTTGGAGGAGGTGTTTCTTGTACATTCACCCGAATTTACAATTTCTGTCCGGAGACACGTCAATGGAAGAGCGGAGCTACGACTTTCGGCGCCCTAGTAACGAGTGAGCCTAACTACGTATGAGCCAATCTGTCCCAAACCTTTCTAATTAGATCTGTAGGGGAGACCACGACTCACGTTCCCTCCGTGGCCGACTTGGAAGGCCTCGGGATGATCGCAATCGCTTTACAGCGCGTCCATCGTGTCCTACGTACGGGGTCTCCTCCTGAAATTATAAAGACACCGTCCTCGGTGACTGAGGTCTCGGAAAAAGTCCTGAAGGGAAGAGCCATTGCCAACACAATTCGGTAGGTCATACCGAGAGGGTGGATAATCAGATGACTGATATCCTGAGATCAGTGCGAGCAATGAGAGGGTCTCAGATGGGCCCGGATACGGGAAATATGACCACTTCCCAATACAAGGTGAAGGGGGCCAGCCGCTCAAATACAACATCTTCTACAGGTCAAGACGTGAGCTACAATTATGTCCTACGAGAAATGCCAATGCTCATATCGGCTGCAGGAACGCTTCAAATGCTAGGCTGCATTCCACAATCCCCCTCTCCATCGCCATCACCAGTGCCCACGAATCATGTCAATGACGGGCGAGAGCAAGAGCTGCGAGCACTGAGGGTGGGCCTTAGTCCTTCCAGAACCTCAGCTACACGCCATGCTGACAAAACGGTGCAGGCTCGACTCGCCAAACTCGAAGGCACCGACACAAAAGCCCAGGGTGCAGACTCCAAGACCAGAATAAAGCGGGAGATTGGCGAGCTCGAAGCTTCCGACGACATCAAAGTCACAGCAACCCGCTCAGCGAAGAAAAGCCGCAGCACTAGACCCGTTGAGACTATTGATCTGACTGCCGACTGATGGAGTCGCACCCTGTCCACATGCCTTTTTCTATTCGATCTTGCAATCACCATTGCTATTTCATGCTACGTGCATCGCACAGTTTACAGAATATGGGCATATGATACTTTCTTCGCAAGTGCATTGCTTGGGTCTCTTTCCAGTTGCTTAGGGATTGCAACATAAACACATCTATGGCTCTAAGGGGCCAACGGCATTGCTTGAAGGCGTTTAACGATACCCAGAATACAGCTAGGCGTCCAGCAATGGCGGATTTTATCATATCATCGTGGACATTATGGGCACGAATATGCTTTTCAAAGTCTTTTTAGATACCCTCGAACTGTATGTTATTTAGTGCTTCAATCAAGCTTGGACTTTACAAGTGCATCAAGAGCGGCATGTTAAACCAGGATTTTGTTCGCTTGGCCTGTCCGGCATCGTCACTGAGGTACGTATTTTGGTGCTTCTTGGACACTTGCGTCCCAGCCTCCTATAGACATGACTGGACAGTCGCTAGAGTGTCCGTCGCTGGCTTGAAGTTGTTATGGGATGAAGTCACGAGCTTCCTCTTTGGACAAGTAGCAAGCAAGAACATATAAATCATTTGAATGTTTGGCATGTGTAGTCAACCCGCTGGGCAAAGCAATACGACACTATGCAAACAGACCCATTAGTCTAGGACTCTATGAATGTCCATGCAGACTTGTTGATACATATCCCAGAGAAATATTTCTCATACAGAGCAACCACACCGTCTCATATACCAGCAGATACATGCAAGTGGCTCGCAAAAAAGTCGCGTACCATACATCACAAAATATCATCAAAATCAACCTTCGCCTCCTCCGCCATCCCATTCCCATTCGCCACCCCGCCCCCGTTCACAACTCCTCCCTCCGTCATACCCTCCATAGTCTGATCCTGAGCCTGACCCTCAGCAGCCGCCGCCAAAGCCTTTGCCCTCGACTCCCCCTGCTCCAACATCTCCTGCACCCACGCCTCCTCTACCGCCATCTTCCTCTTAAAAACCCTCAACCACCTTCCGCCCCACCCCCGCAACATCGCCTCCCCCCTAGAATCCTGGTCCGCACTCTCTGCCATCGCATCCAAGCTACCCTCCGCCACGCCAACCAACGCGTCTTCAATAACAGCAAAGAGTTTTCCCATTTCCTCCCTCTCTTTAGCGAGAGTTTCGTTAAGGATGGCGACCTGATCCGCGGGAAGGCCAGGGGCGTTGCGGGCCACGACAATTTGCCGGACTCGGTTGGTTACTTTGTTGACTGTGCTACTTACCATTTCGAAGACGTGGCTGTGTACTAGGCCTTGGCCTTTTCCGAGTTGGTCTCCTAATGCCCACATGACGACGCTTATGGGTGTCAGTATTGTGTAGTTTAGCAATTTATCTACCACATTGACGCCCACGCCTGGCTTTTCATGCCAATATCCCATCACACTGGCGATGATCTGGCGGCGTGCGGGCTCACTCTGGGTTCCTATTGACAGGAGCCGATCTTTGCAGCGCTCGATTTGCGAGAGGACGTGGGATAGCGATTTGCTGCCGAGGAAGCAGATGGTGGTCACGTATGCGTCTGTGGATGGAATCAAGGGATCCGTAACGCCGAGAGACCGGGCAGTATCTTCGATGACGCTGAGAGGAACTTGGATGTCTGTGTCAGGTGCTTTGGCGCGGAGGAGGCGTAGAACTTCTTTGGCTTGTTCCGAGTAGGGGGCGTCTATATGTGACAACCAGGGTCAGTATAAACAGTGGAAGGTTGAAGTGAGGCGCTTACGCTCCAAGTTATATTTGAAGTCTGGCGTGTCCTTCTCTTTGGCTTCGGATATAAGCGGCTGATATGGCTCTGGAAGCGTGCCTCGAATACGTGCGGCGAAGCTTAAGCGGATCTCCTTCTCTAGAGCCCCCATCATGAAAGCTTTTTTTGGATGGATCATTGGCAGCTGTACATCCTCAACCCTTAAAGCAGATTAGCACAGGAGCTGGCTACGCTGTCCGGCAAACTCACCATTCCGTCCACTTCCAGGTGAACCCGAAATTACTCAAATGATGCGAGAACCAATCTTCAAATCGATAGACTAATTCAAGATCCATCTGATCCACATTCTTGTAGAGCCACCGTATAGCCCGTCCCAGACTTGGCGCGATTGCTGCCGGCGCGACTTTGCAAGCTTCGGTGAGAACAGAATGGTAGTATACTAGCTTGTGCTCTGGGGCTGGTAGCTGGAGAAGCTGAGAGAAAACTGCATCAACTGCTACATCTTCTGGCTTCCAGGTAGAGCGACCCTCTTCCACGTTCCGCAATTTGTCGAACTGCGTTGCTCTTTTAACAAACGTATCTGCTGCGAAATAGCAGTCTAGATCGATAAGGAATTTGGCAGTCGCATTGCGATTGAAGTCGAGAATGTTAATCGTATCAACCAGCGAATCGCGTAGTAGTGATGAGGCGATGTCAGCAGTCGAAGGTACCGTCTCGATCTCTTGATCTGCGTAAACCGAGAAGTATATCTCGGGAAGTCGTGGACGTGGGCCAGATGGTGCAGGTGATGGAACGTTGATCGCGGGGAGGGCGTGCTTCTTATCTGCTGCTGCATGGTCTATGTCATCCTCTTCTTTCTTAACTATGTTCCAAGGACGTGGAATGCACGCCAATTTCCATGCTTGTGTAGACTCTCCCTGAAGTTGTCTTTGCAGCAAGCCAATGACGCTTTGCGCCTCTTGAGCGTCGTCATCATCATTTCCAGGGTAGGGATTGACGAGGGTTTCTAAAGCATGAGGTGTTGACGCAATGATATCAGTCTTCTCCAACAAAGCCAAAGCTTGTTCCTCCAAACCTTTCGCTGACGACGCCATGATATATGGAATGGTAAGCAGGATGATCTTTACGAGCTCCAAGCCCAAGCTCTAAATGTGTCAAGTCAGTATCTGGCATGTCTGCTCTCAGTATATTAAGCTTACATCTTCAGAGGATGCAGTCTGCAAGTCGACCGCTCTCGAAAAGAGCTCTTCCAGAATAGGAAACACGCCATCTCCCTCGAGCAGACCTTGCAAGCAGCCCAAGAACCTTAGGACAAGCTTGACTTCGCGCCAGGCTCCGAGCTCCAAATGCTCTTGTATGACAACTCCAGCCTTTTCTAGTATCTCCTGAGCTAATTCGGGCTTGGAAGGGTTGACGACAAGTACGATTGCAGCGATGAAAGGGATCTTGAAGGGCTGTTCGACAACTCTATTATCAATATCAGCTGGTTTGCTCGGCCATGTCCTAGTATATGATCTCCAGAGAGACTAACAATTGTACAGCGAGATTTAGAAATTGATTCCTGATATCTGCGTCATCGTAGTTGTCCACAATAAGTTTTGCGATGCTACTGATTTCCTCGTCCGTCCTCTTTAACGGCTAATGGCTTTTTAGCTTGGAGTGCTGTCGCAAAGAAAGTGTCAAATCTCACAGATTCCGCAACACCTAGCAACTGCTTTCGAACTTTGATGTGTAAAGGCTCCTCGTATCTTCTGCGCTGCTGTCGACGGTCACCCTCGTCGTCATCTGCACCCAAAGTTAGCTCACACGGGGTTGTAGGGTAACGAGATCAACAACCTCTGTGGCGCCTCTTGCGGTTGTTGTAGCCTCCGCGAGGACCGCCATTCCTTCTGTCGTAGTCTGTCATATTCGCGATATTTTGGTGTCAACGGCTTTCCTTAAAACCCTCGCGCAAGTGACCGTCAAGGTTGCCAGATGCCTTGGCGCGTTGGCTGACCCCCTGTCACTTAGCGTGACAGCCCTACCGGGTATAGTTTCTAGAATAATTTTGTGGCCTGACAATGCCTACCTTAATTGACTTTATACGTTAAATATTACGTTATCTAGCACTACAATTCTAGATCAGTTATTTAGAATTTTTGGTTGTTAGTGTTGTCCGAACCGTTCCCGCTTGTCAGGAATCGCTTTTTCTTTTATTTGTGGTATCTATATCATGTTTTAGGTAATACTGCATTTTTGAGGTTTGCAAGGTGTAAGCAGGAGCGTCAAAGGCACTCAGCCGGACAAATATCAGGGACGTGAAAATTGTTATAACATGCTCAAAGCACCCTGAGTCATTGAGAAGAACTGGACCGGAGCATTTCAACGTAGAGAGAATTGGCTCTAAGTGAGAATTTTTATCTTAATAAGAGGTGAGCTTACTAGCAGAACGGAAGTAATATAAGGGCTTCTTTTAGGGTCTGTCATCTCAGAGTCTGCATTTCCCACTATCACCCAGGGGAGTCTATCTGCCTGTCCACGGATCCTCTGTCCAGCTAATCGTCCATCACATAAAGAGTTCCCGTCAAGTGTAAGAGTAAATCATCGTTCATGCCTACCATGCCTCTGCCATTGGCTTGAAACTTGGAAAAGTGAAAGATGGGAGGCGCTGCCGTTGCTGATAAAGCCATGCCATGCTTTTAGTCTCCGCAGATCTTCAATGCCTCAGCCGTCACTGATCCGGCGAGACATACGGGAATGACTGATTTCGGCCAACGCCACGCTAAGAAGTCTGAAACGATGATTCCGTGACTTCATTACGCATGCTTCGTAGCTAAGTACTTCACTCCAGGTGAGCCATCATCTCCTCTTGCGACATGGGAATGAAGTTGTCAATATCGATGCCACGCGAAAGGAGCTCTTTTCGCGCATGTGGAGGCACGAGACGAGCATTTTGCTCGGGGGAAATAGAAAGCTCTGTAACCAGGTCAGCAAGCTTCAGAGGTAACCCTTCCAAGAGAGCATATAACGCCTACCATGACGTGAGAAGTCGAAGAGCTTTGGCAGTTCCTTGGTAGCGCCTTGGGCATGGCGGGAGTCAGGGAATCGGCAATCAGGCTGTCGGAGCTCGTCAAAGAAGGGATGAACCATGGCGTCAATGGCCGACAGACGCTTAGTTGGTGTGTACTCCAGAAGAGCCGATATAAGGTCAATAGCATCTTGAGTTGCTTTGCGGAAGACCTGGATAGCGGTCAGCATGAGAGCCGAGAGTAATGGGAGGCACTCTCAGGCGGAAAGAATACGTTGAAGAAAGTGCCATCACTGACTTTGTGGAAGGGGTGCGGCTTGATCTGAGGAAACTTGTGCTCCATATAATTGGGATTCATTGTCCGAATCTGCTCTCGGGTTGGGGTACCGAGCACTTTAATGATTTCCACAAGTTGATCAATGCCGGACTCCCCTGGGAACAGTGGTTGTCCAAGCATAAGCTCTGCCATTACGCAACCCGTAGACCAGACGTCTGTTATACATCGTTTAGCATGCTACACAAGAGGCATGTCAGACTGAACGTACCAATCTTAGTTGTGTAGTTGGTAGCACCAAAGATGAGCTCGGGAGCTCGATAGTAGCGCGAGCAGATATAAGAGACGTTGGGCTCGTTGGCAACCAGTATCTTAGCGCTACCAAAGTCACACAGCTTGAGAACACCAGTATTTGGGTCCAGCAAGAGGTTCTGAGGCTTTATATCTCGATGACAGATTCCTTGCGAGTGAATGTACGCGAGCGAGCGGAACAGCTGGTAGATATAAATCTTGATCTCTAAAATGGGCATTGTGGTCTTCATCTTGTTGAAAAAGCGTGAAGCGCGATATACCGTCTCAGGCACAAACTCGAGGACTAGATTTAGGTACACTTCTTCTTTCTGAAGTAAGACGTTAGTTGCTATTCTCATGACATTGAGTACGACTACTGGAACCAATTAGCAGAATAAGTATGCTTACCCGTTCTCCATTTGAGTAATAGAACGCCTTCAGCTCCACAATGTTGGGATGACGGACAATCCGCATGATTTGTAGCTCACGATTCTGCTACCATCAGCATTTCGCTGGGACAACACGGCCTGTTCAGAGCATACCTTGAAACGCTTGTCCTGCAGTACCCGCTTGATGGCTGCATCCTCGCCGTTTGGAGCGAGTTTGGTCTGGAACACCACCCCAAAGGACCCGTTGCCCACGATCTTGCACTGTGTATATTGCATTTCCTTGGTCTCGCCAGTCAGACCATCTTGTACTTTCTCGCGTATTACCTCTGTGATAATGTTAACATTCGCTGAAGTCTAACATAGTATCTGGAGGAGGAAGGTTTACCACCCATGCGCAAGCTGGTGAAGCCTGCTGTCCTGTTCTGCGATGTCATTTTGGCGAGGCAAAATGGCGGTGATCTTCGATGGTTACCGACAATATGGTGGACTCGAGCTGTCCAGTGGGTGTTGGGGTAATAGGGGGCTTATGTATGAGTCCGTGGTGGGCGGGCTTGAGGAGGTGGAGGACTCAGAGGGGGTTGCCTTGAGAGAGAGAAGGGCAAAGGCGAGGTGTGTTTGTCCAAGATCTCCAATACGAAGGTTGCTCTAGTAATTGCAGCTTATTCGGAACAGAGCACTAACCCTCGAAGATGCGCATGCAGGCGCTGTTATTGGTGAATTGGGATGATACTTTTGGACTTGGTGGACAGAGGTCTTGAGAGCGGTCTTGTAATGCAAACAAAGGGATTCTTCTAGCGATTACAGCGAAGAGTGACGAAGAGTGACGTGCAGGAATAGGAAAATGGTGGTCCTGGCGGAGTTGTATTGATTGTAGGTGTAACAGGTAATGACGACGGTTCTCAGGTGTTATGAAGGAGTGTGGTGGAGGAGCGGAGCCACTGAGCCACTTGGAAGCTTATAGAGGTCTCCTGACTTGCAAGAGCGAATAGGCTTTCGGTGGCTGTGCTGTCCCGCTGGTCACTACAAAATTCTATAGGGGAATAGATGGTGAAGTTGAAGGTATCTGGCGTAGTTGTGTCGGGTTTGTGATGCTGGAGATCTGTGTCTTAGAGGCTGAGCCACTTGTGCGACTCCCTGGAGCCCGGAAGTTTGGTCAAGGTAATTTTCCCACAAGCGATATTCTACAGCAATAGCGCCCTGCTAAAAGAACCTGAGGGGTGGAAAGCGGGCACGAGCGGCAAGCCACGCACGATAGGATAGGGAAGGATCGAGATGTTGGGGCCCTTTAGGTCTGTTTAGGTTGAGGAGCTGCGGATGTGTGCTTTTCTTTGCGTTCTTTGGGTTTGGGAACAAGGCAAACGAATGAACGAAGGGGGGCAAGTGGGTTTTGTTTTGGGGTGGCTTTCTGATTGAGCCTTCTCAGGGGAAAAGGGGAAACTCCAGTGCCTGTCAATCTACAAGAAGAAGTGAGATGCTGATGGGCAGCCAGAAGCTTTGAGGGGAAGCTTGGAAGTCTCTCGGGAGGGCAGCGCTAATGCTTTGTTAGAGCCTTTGGAAAGGTCACATGAGGACTCAATTATGGAGCCACGTTCTCGCCTTCAAATCAAACTAGAGCAGGAACGTATTGCAAAAGTCACGGGCGAGCATCATATGAACGGTGCGATTGATCAGGGGGGACTTATTTTAGACAATTTCCTGGCATTTTTGGGTTTTGCAGCTTATTATGACGACAGCAGTCCCAGCTGCTGCTGCTCTCCCACGCTGCTGTACACTTTTGTTCACAAATCAGATGAGAGGAGAGCCGCTGTGTACAATTGAACACTGCTGAAGAGGGTATTGCTTGCGCCGGCAGCTACCATAGTATCACACATAGCCGAGCGAGAGACTAGCAGAGTGGGCAAGGAAGGCAGGGCAGCTGAGCTCTGCACGCGTAGGCTTTCCTTTACTTCCTGAATCGGGGGGTCTGTCACTGGTGGATCTGGTGGATATCTTGATGATGAGCATTTAAGCTTACCACTCCTGGTCTAGATGGCCTCGTCCAATGAAAGGACAATCCAGCTACCTAGCAAAAGGGCCGTAGGGAAGGCACAGGTACGGTACCCTTAAGCTCGGACTGGGTCACTCGGTTGCCTTGGATGTCGTGCATTCGTGCATCATTCCGGCGCCTCTGTGTGCCCGGGTGAGCAGACAGGAGCGTTTAGTAGAATACTCTTAGCGATGTAATACCGTCTTTTCACCCTGCAAATGTATATAGGAAGTCTTCTGTATATAGGACGTCGCAAGTAGGACTAAGAGATCTTCTTCAGATGGATTGGAGGTTCCTGCACAAAGGTGAGGCATTGCTGCATGATCTCAGCGAATGAGACGGCAGTCGGAGTTTGATCCTCCGCTCGCCTCCGCAAAGTGGATTTGCAGTGTTCATTTTGGATGCTGAAGCAGCGACGAATGATGAGTGGGCCATCGCTTGGCAGGGCCCCAGTTTTCCCTTTAAGACGTGTGGGAAGGCGAAACGCCTCTGAAAGCAGGGTGGAGGGCAAATTTATTCTTCTGCACATGACAATGAAGACCGTGGACACATTTGGCCCACTCTACCAATCACAGGAGCAAGGATAGTGACCACTCCCTATCCAAGCTGCATCAGGGGTACCGCCTCGCTATCAATTGGCCTATCCAGTATCCACATGCGACTCCGGACCCACCAGCGGCACCACGGCAGGGAAAGTGTGAGCATCACGAGACCACCGAGACACCACCAAGCGTGCTTTGCCTTGCCCCCAGATTGTCCTCAACAATGATCATTCATGATTGATGATTTATGATTGATGGATGAAGCCACTCGATAATAAACAAGGTCACCCGGAATTTGTAATGATTCAATGATTTCATGCAGTCAAACTCTGAATTGCATAACCTAACAGACCGGTGATATAAGTTCTGCATCTGTGCATACGGTCCGGCTTACTAGGCACACCGTAGCATGGAGGGAATGGACCTCCATCCCCCCATGATGCTATGACCCTCCACATCAAGAACTGTCCGAAATGAAACATGCATATGTTCCGCAGCTTTGGAACGACCTGTCCTCCGACGAGCATGATCATTGCGCAGGGATCCGCTGATAGTCCCTGTTGCGCAAGTGGAGAAAATAGCTAGCTACCTACGGCTTCTTGAGGATGCAACACATTTTTTTGTTCCCTGCGCTGTCAAAAAACCACATGCCACTTTAGGACACTACCCGCTCGTAGGCCACGTATCACTCACGCATCACTCACGTATCTAAGAAGAGCAGTTTTACATGCTTGCGAATCCGCTTCGTCATCTCCAACAGGATTGAATAAGGCTACGAATGTGTGCATCAGAACTCTCGTGAAGGTCGACGGAGCAAGCATGGCCTATGCAATTGAAGCGCTACATTGACATATTCGAGCAAAGAGTTATCTGTGCCCACTAACACCCAAGCACGGATACTTATTTATTGGAGAAGATACCGACAGACTAGATGACGAGAAAATGAGTTCTCAACTCTGTACTGTGGGATAGTCTGAGCAATGATGGTCAGATAAAAAGTCTTTTGCTAATCATTTTGTACATGAATTAGGCGAGTCGGCTACTTGGACCGCCTATGCTTCGCCTGGCTGCATATTTATGTGAGAGAGGCCGCAATGCTGAATCTAGTCCGTACACCTTTCAAAAATAGGCTTGAAAACGCTCATATGGCGTGATAGACCCGGCGAACCATGCCACAGCTAGACACAGAGAGGTGTTAAAACAGAGGGAGAAGAACGAGGGGAGTAATAGTGGGGGTCCTGCGGCGTGAAGCCGGCGCCTTGCGCGAATGGGCCGTCGGAGACAGAGACCAATTAATCTAGAAAGGGACCGATGGTGGTGTGGCGTCCGGCCCAGCTTGATTCATCATCTCCTCTGAAGCAACTTCGATTGAGACAGCCAACCCGACTTTCGCTGTTTGCTAATACACAGACTTGAAGTTAGCATTCTTGTACTGACCATCATCTGGCTCATCAACACACCTTGAAATGATCCATCTCGCCGGCAAATGTGATCTGAATTGGTGGAAGGATCCGTTTTTCCAAAAGACAGCTCAAGCGGCCTGAGCTGTCAAGCTGCGCTCTAAACGTTGAAGTTCTGAAGTCGTACTTTGCGCCAACGGTTGTTATCCCTTCCTTGCGTAGTCCACCTCCCATTAGTCCTCCTCCACCCATCCCCGGCGTGAATTGTAGATTAAGGTCCACTCCTGCCTCCACCTTGTCGCTCAACCTTCTCCAGTAAGAGGTATTGATCGCGCTTTGGGCCTGGAGAAGTTGCGCACTCGCTACCCAGTCGGAGCCTTTGTACCTTGCAACGTATGATAATGCAGTCTCAGGCCCGCTGTTCATTGCCACTCGTTGCCACATTGTTTCGAATCCGACGGCAAGGCTAGGCGTTATAGATTGAAGATAGCTGCCGATGAGTATGCCGGTCAAGCTTCCCTCCAAGATTGATGGATTGAGTGTTTTAAGAGATGCACTAAAATCTTTCCCAGTTATCTCGTTGTCGATATGCATCATAGCTTGACCTTGGCCCGGAGCTATTTGTGTCTGGCATTTCGTTACGAAGCCACTGGCCCATTGATAATTTGCTTTCGCGATAAGTTGTCCATCATTGTCGAGATTGCCTTGCAGAAAAACCTAGAGCGATTCTGTCAGCTATGTCGTTCAAGGTCCGAGTTCAAGACTGGCATACTCTTGGTGCCCCGTAGATTGCTGAGAAACCGTAAGGAGGTTGACCTTGAGGGCCCATAGAAAACGAGTGACTGTATTGGAAGAGCGGTGAGACACTCAGCGGTCTGCTAATGTCTGCTCGTAGCCCTGAGAACATAAAATGGCTGAGAAAGACATTGTTTTGAACCTCGCGATTCACATTCTCCACTGTGCCTGGATTCGATAGACCTAATGCTGCTCGCCGCTCGGAGAATGATGTGTATGTATCCCGTATGCCTTTGATCAGTCCATTGTTCTGGAGGTAGGAAGGCAGGAAGGTCTCCATCTTCGCGTCCCCCATTGTGTCAGGGGATCGGGCCTGAAGCCTGAGTTGTGTAAAATTATTGTCTGTTCTTAGAAATACCAGGACTAGTCGGCGACGCAGAAGGAGGGTGCTCTCTCGGCCAAAATTGTCACCTGTTGGCGGTGGTGGTGGTGGTGGTGGACGTGGATCTCGTGAATGGACCTTAGCTCATTGAGCCGCAATAATTTTCGGGCTGATGTCCTTAACATTCGCCAAGCTTTTGACAGCCTAACTCTATTCATCGCCTTATCGATAAGACCGCTTCACCCTGCTCAATTCGCCTGGGAAAAGCACTGAACTTCAATCATGGACATGGTTACTAACCAGTCAACTTTTACCCAATACAGGGTGTCGACGTCCCTTCGGCTCACAAGGATTATGATCCGTTGCTGACATTCAAAGGCTTCAAGCATTTAAGTCCAACATGGATACATTACTGTATGCGAGCCCTTTCCCCCCTCTCCCCCATATCCATCATAGCTTGTGCCTTATGCGTCCCTCTTGTATAGGACCGCCGAAGTTGCGGCCAACTCGCCTCGCTTTAGGCGAAAGTCTAGCACATTCGTCGATGCTATCCATGACATGCCAGAGACCGGGGAGATGGCACCCGCGCAATTGTACAGCACGGAATCAGGTCGCCTTTTCCATTCAGGCCGCATCGCAATAGTCACCGTAGGCCTACCAGCAAGGGGCAAGACACATCTTTCCGTTGCTCTGGCAAGGTACCTACGATGGCTCGGGGTGAAAACGAGAGTCTTCCATCTAGGGGATTACAGAAGACAACATGTTGGAGATGGGAAGGATGTTCCGGACGATTATTTCTTCGTGAACGCTTCAGCAAGCACAGTGCTACTGCGCCAAAAGATTCTGAAGAAGTGTCGGGATGATATTTATCACTTCTTGAACCACGAGAATGGGCAGATCGCCATATATGATGCAGTCAACCCCCTCGCTGCTGGGCGTAGATCTCTAGCACGGGAATTTGCAAAACACGACGTAGAAACATTGTTCATCGAGAGTGCTTGTTACGACGAAAGGATCATAGAGGAGAACGTGCGAAGTGTCAAGATCTCTTCACCTGACTACGTGAGTTTCGTACATACAATTCTAATTATGAAATTAATTGGTGGTTTATGTAGATTGGGTGGTCAGCAGACGATGCAGTCAAGCACTACCTAGCAAGGATCAGTGCCAAGATACCACACTTCGAGAGCATGGAAGAGACTGATCTTAACTACATCAAGATGATCAATGCTGGAGAACGAATCTCCGTCAACAACTGCAGTTTTGGCTATCTATCTCATCGCATAGTCTTCTACCTGCTAAATCTGCACATCAAATCCAGGCATACTTACTTTGCACGAGCCGGATCATCAAGTGAAGAGGATTCCTACAAGGCGGATGCTTCTTTATCCGAAGAAGGCGTGGAGTACGCCCAGAAGATGGGCGAGACACTGATACGTCACAGAGAAAGAGAGCGACAGGCGCTGATCGATCGGGGCGGTCCTGATGTTCCCCCAAAAATGCTCACTGTGTGGACCTCAACGAGGCGCAAAGCAGTGGAAACTTCACAGTACCTGTATGAGAATGGGTATAGAGTACGTCAGAGATCACAGATGAGCCAACTCAACCCAGGCGTTTGCGAGAAGAAATCGGAGAGACGCATAAGGCTGGAGTATCCCGAGGAAGTCGCGAAACACGAAGCTGACCCTTACCACCATCGATACCCAAGAGCTGAAGTAGGGGATCTCGCATAGTCAATCAAACCGAGGAAGCTAATGCTCTCATAGTCGTATCACGATTTGGCCGTAAGGCTCGAGCCCATAATTTTAGAATTAGAACGAGAACAGAACGATCTCCTGATCATTGCGCACGAAAGCGTTCTCAGGGTGCTCTATGGGTATTTGATGGCTTGCAACGCCACAGACATACCCTCTCTCCTATTCCCTCGCGACGAAATTATTGAGATCATCCCCGCAAGTTACAATAATGAGGCCACAAGAATTAAGATACCGGGGATTCATGAGAAGATCATTCCTCCGTCGCCGGAGGATATCAGGATACCCGTACCTCCAAGTGGAGCTATCACTCCCATCAGGTTAGATTCCAGTAGCCCCAAGACAAACACCAATGCAACAGGCACACCACTCAATGGGTTCGCAACTCCTTTGGAGCCTGGCGATGGGCAGCAATTGTTGATAGAAAGGGCACTCCGGGATTGATAGATAAAGACTTCCCACTAAGTTGTTAGTCTGGGCTCGTGCTGAGTAGATTGAAACAAAAAGGTGCCTTTCATTCAGATTCGCCGTTTCGGGAAGGACGTTGATTGGACTCTTTCAATCTCATCTTGCGTACGGAATTCACAGCTTATCCACCATGCAGCGTAGAAACGAAGAGAACGTTGTCGTTCTTCTTTAACTCATATTGATGTTCCCCCTCCAGTTCCCAGTCGGCATCATTAATCAGGACTAGGACTCCAGGTCGGCTGTAGATTGATCAACCTTGAGACTTTCCGAGGTTCTAAACAGTAGCGTTTGGCTTACACTGTATCATCCACGACGAACATGTCTTGCCTTGCGTCACTCATTAGATTATCGCATAGATACCGAACGAGATAGGCCATATTTGTTGCATGACCCTTCCCATCCCTGCTAGGTAAGGAAAGTTTGTGTTTTCTCTGATTTGAAAAGAGCAATTCTAGACCACCACTACGCATGATTAGATCCCTGTAATGTGCAATTGAAACATTGGTGCTGACCTGAACTCTACTACTATTGGAAGTCCTTGGGCGCTTTTGGAATCGGTGTCCATGCTAATATATACTAACGTAATCCTCGGATGGAAATCTTCAGAGTGTTAGTGCCATTGGATTAGGGGCAATATATTATGGATTTGTACATGATAAGCTATGGAACAGTAGGATTGCATCAATTTAAAATACCGTAGTGCGTTTGCCAAGCGCAGTTGGCGTACAGAAAAAGTTCCGACTTTCGGTTATTCCTCTAATTTTCAAGTCCATCAAACATTTCAATGGTGGAGTACCACAATGAATACATCGCTGTTGGCGGCAACCGCCACCCATCAGCAGCAGATTGGGACGTTACAAGTGGACTATTTGCATTTGGCGCAGATAGAAATGTAGCGCTATGGAGACCACTGGTATCCCACACTCTTAGTGAATATTGTAGCCATGCTTATTGTGCAGACAGGATAACGAGTATCGGGGCATTAGAAGGTTATTGCGTGGTCACACGGACCATGTCAATGCTGTTCAGTTTTTTCCAACAGCGGCAGGCCAACCTCAAATAATACTAAGTGGAGCTGGTGACAAGACAATAAGAGTATGGCGAGCCCAATCCGCGGATACTGATGTCTTTGAGTCAATAGCTACACTTGATGGCCACAAAAGACCTGTAAAATGTCTCGCTGTCACGAAGTTCACAAATATCATAGTATCAGGCTCTGCTGATTCAACGCTCAAGATCTGGCGACTTGATATTCAAGACGCATGGGTGAACGCCGACCTTTTACAGACAGTACAGACCCAGCCCCGTTTCACACCACTCTCGCTGGCCTTACATAGGCTACCCACTACTGAAGAACTCGTACTCGCTGTAGCAGGTACGAAAAATGCTGTTCAGGTATATGTTTCCTCTAGAAACGGTGGATTTTATCACCAAGCTGTCTTGACTGGCCATGAAGATTGGATACAAGCTATAGCTATCACGAAAGAAAGTTCTAGTGAAGATAGTGATCTTCTTTTAGCAACCGCCAGTCAAGATAAGTACATTAGGCTATGGCGCATTACAAAGAGGGAAAAGAAGCCCAACTCTACAAATGGGGACTTGTTAGCCGATTTTGAGCAGACGCTATCGAATAAGGCTCATATGCTTGAGACTTCGCAACATCCTTATGCAATTATATTCGAGGCGTTGTTGCTAGGTCATGACGACTGGATATACACTATCTCGTGGCGTCTCCACGACAAACAACTTAGATTACTTTCAGCATCGGCCGACAACTCGATAGCGATCTGGCAATTGGAGGAAAGCTCTGGCGTATGGGTTTGTACTACACGCCTTGGTGAGATCAGCGCACAGAAAGGATCCACAACGGCAACTGGTAGTACCGGTGGTTTTTGGATTGGCCTGTGGTCTCCAAATGGAAATACCCTGGTCAGCCTAGGAAGGACCGGCAGTTGGCGTTTGTGGAACTACCATAGAAATCAAGACCGTTGGGTTCAAGGTGTTGGTATCAGCGGCCATACCAAGTCGGTGGCCGACGTGGCTTGGTCGAAAGAAGGTTCATTCCTGGTTTCTACAGGATCTGATCAAACAACGCGACTACACGCTGCGTGGAAACATGGCACAAGACGCTCTTGGCATGAAATGGCCAGACCACAGATACATGGTTATGTTTTGAATTGCATAGACTCTATTGGTCAAACACATATCATCTCAGGCGCTGATGAAAAGTTGCTGCGTGTCTTCGACGAGCCGCGAGCCACTGCAGAATTGCTAGACCAACTGTGCGGAATCAAAATGAGCGGCGATGAGAAGTTGCCAGTGGCTGCAAATATCCCGGTTCTAGGTCTGTCGAACAAGGCGATAGAGGATGTTAGTGACGGGGAACCTGAAGTGAATGAAGATATTGCTGCAGGACAAGGCTTATACAACGCATCTGCAACTCAAGCCCCTTCGTTGGATCCAATACATCCGCCTTTCGAGGATCAACTAGCAAGATACACTCTATGGCCTGAAAGGGAGAAACTCTATGGCCATGGATATGAAATATCTGCCGTTGCAGCCAGCCATGACGGCTCGCTCGTCGCAACTTCTTGCAGAGCCAGCTCACTTGACCATGCACTCATACGTATGTATGAAACTAAAGACTGGCGTCAGATCAAGCCCCCACTAGTAGCTCACTCTTTGACCGTTACTGCACTTTGCTTTTCGCAAGATGATCAATTCTTATTAAGTGTTGGTCGTGACAGACAATGGGTTGTCTTCGAGAGAGATGTCAATTCTCACGAGAGCTATCTGTTGAAGCATTCGAATCCAAAGGGCCATTCGAGAATGATCCTTCATGCTGCTTGGGCTCCAGTGGAAGCTGGTAGGGTCTTTGCTACCGCTAGTAGAGATAAGACCGTCAAGATCTGGAGTATGAGTGCCACTCATGTTGAGTGTATGGTGACAATTACAGCATCTTCCCCTGTTACAGCAGTCGACATTTCTCCCATTCTGTTGCAAGAATGTATTATTGTTGCCCTGGGGACGGAGACTGGTGAGATTGCCCTTGACATTGTCAAGGTTCCTGCCAGGTCCATTGAACGAGAATACCCACTCGAAGTTGAGTAAGTAATGCGCTTGTACGCTTCTTAATTGATTCCGTTAACCAAACATGGCAGACTGCAACCTGCAAAATCGATTACAAAGCTCGCATGGCGACCAGTACAGGCCCAAAAAGGCGTGGGAGGTCAGGTTCACACGAGCAAGGGCCTACATTTAGCAGTGGCCAGTGAAGACAGCTCGTTTCGACTCTTCTCAATCACGGGTTTGATTGACATTTGAGCGTTAATCAATCAGTGGCTGCAATTATGATGTGCGGGAAATGCAACTTCGGACTCTGGCATGTTGAAATTGCCTTCTCCTATGGATATCAACCTTGTATTCTCTTCTCATTGCCATAGCCACCTTTCCCCTCGTGGCTCTCGTATGTCTTACCCTCGCCTGACCTTCCGCCCCTCGGGCCTCGCTCTCGCAAATCATCCTTCAGCCATGTCAATACCAATTCTCCCAACTGACTATTTCCACTCTTTTTCATTCCCCCAATGTCAAATTTTTCTACATTCCCCCACTCCTTCAACTTCCCCATATGCATATGTACCAAATGGCTCGGCCATCCAGCGAGGTTGTCCAAGATATGTGTCGCATAAACAATAGTGCAGGCTCTAGTCTCCGTTTCCCTTTTCAGAAAAGCCAAAAAGTTACTCCGGCTTAGTAAATCCAAATCGACTGTGATCTCATCAAGCAGCAGCACCCGCCATGGCCGTAATAATCCCATAGCGAGCTGGACTCTTCGCCTCTCGCCGTCACTTACTGCATGCATGCGCCATGCAGTATCGATGTCCAGAATTTGCACTAATTCGTCTCGTCGCTCAGTGTAGTAGTCGCCGCCTACGGAGGAAAGTAGGGTGGGGACGTCGATATCTGTGCGCACGATAGGGTTGAGTACCCATTCAAGCCCGAGGTAAGTGACGCCCTCAAGGCCGGAAGTGAAGGGATCGATGCCTGCGATGCTTATGGTCCTAGTAGGGGCCATGCGCTTGCCGGAGAGGAGGCGGAGGAGGGTGGTTTTGCCAGCGCCGTTTGCTGGAAGTCATTAGCGATCAGACAAGCTTATGATTCCAAAGATTGGAAGTAACAAATACCCCCAATAAGTAGAGTCCGGCTACTAGGTGGTAGACTGAGGGATACATTTTGGAGGCCGGATGAACCGTCTGGAAAAGCATAAGAGAGGTTATTGACTTCTATCGAAGGAGCTTGCTCTTCGGGACTTCCATTAGAGATCGTCATTGAATGAAGTTGAGACTGATAGGACACCACCAATTGTTTGGAAGAGTAATTGGGAACAACTTGTATCATGACTCGATGACTTGAGATGCGACATTTTCGGCGTTGCGGCCCGGACCTGCTGATCTCCCGCTGCGGTGACTCGCAGGGGCCGCAAAGGCCATAGATAAGATTAAAGTCAAATCGAGATATCAACTACTCCGGAGGTGACTTTTCGGCGAGAATCCTCAAGATAAGCAGCAATGCCTCTCCATGAAAAGTCCAACCTATGCTTGAGGTATTGCGACGACTTAGTTCTAATATGTCTCCCGCTCTGTTTCGAAACCCTTTGATTGCAATTGTTGGCGCTACAGGAACTGGTAAATCTCAAGTCCGTCACCTCCGCCTTCGCTTGACAAGCCTGAAGCTGATCAATGCTTTGTATATACAGCTTGCCGTGGCCTTAGCCGAACGCTTCAATGGCGAGGTCATCAATGGAGATGCATTACAAATGTACGAGGGGTTGCCGATCACGACGAACAAGATATCCTTGGACGAGAGGAAGGGAATACCGCACCATTTGCTGGGGTGTATTAAATTAGACGAAGAACCATGGACTGTCCAAGAGTTCCGAAATCGAGCTACTAATATAATTGAAGGGATAAGGTCCAGAAACAAATTGCCAATATTGGTTGGAGGAACACACTATTACACACAATCTCTTCTTTTCAAGGATGCTGTGCTTACAGAGGTGGAAACTGAGCATGTTGATCACGAACAACAGGAACGACAGTGGCCGATCCTCAATGCAAGTACGGAGGATATGTTAGAAGCACTTCGGAGGGTTGATCCTGTCATGGCTCAGCGATGGCACCCCAAGGAGAGGAGGAAAATCAGACGCAGTTTGGAGATATGGTTGACAACAGGCAGGAAGGCTTCCGAAATCTATGATCAACAGCGCAAGATGACAACCAGATCCCATTCAGAATATGACCAGTCTAATGGCACACCCACTGATTCCACTCACGGCGTGGAACAACGCTGTGATATGGAATCACAATCTGCGCTACATTACGATACTCTCGTGTTCTGGACTCATGCCAAACCAGACTTCCTCAATCCAAGACTTGAGAAGCGTGTCGATGCTATGGTCTTGGATGGTCTATTGAGTGAGGTTGAGTCGATGTATAACTTCCTCCGGGACCAAGAGCAGCAGGGGATTAATGTTGACCAGGCGCGTGGGATATGGGTTGCTATTGGATTCAAGGAGAATCTACCATATCTCATGCACGGAAATGACTTGGAGGAACTCAAAAAGGAGGGCATTGAGCGTACAAAAGTAGCAACAAGACAGTATGCTAAGCGGCAAGTACGATGGATCAAATTGAGGTTACAGCGCGCAATCGCTACCGCAAATGCCAGTCAGAGATTTTTCCTACTGGATACTGCCGACCTTACACGATGGTCACAGGATGTAGAAGAGAGAGCTAGAGACATTACAGAGGCATTCCTCTGTGGTTCTGCGCTTCCTAAGCCGGAATCATTATCCAATGCAGCCAAGGAGTACCTCGTCGTGACTGAAGGAGAACCCATGGCTGCGACGTACTGTGAGGCTTGTGATAAGACGTTAATGTCCGAAGGGGAATGGATCAGCCATCTTAAAAGTAAAGGACACAAGAGCGCTGTACGACCAAGAGTCGACTGGCGGACTTTGTATCCAAAAGATAACCACCAATGAAACATCATGAGCAATGAGCTATGATTGACTGTTATTGATCGAGTTTAACAAGCGAGCCCTAGCAGTCTCCACGTCGACATCATCCGTACTACCAGCGCCACGCCATTCGACGAACCCGCGAGAGAGAATGTCACCGTGTCCAGATTCCTCAGTTTTGAATACTTCAATCATAGGCGACCTCTCCCTGCGCTTTATCCGCCAGACGCCTTCGCTGGTGATTGTCTGCTTGAGCCCTGACAACAGTCAGCCAATGCGATATTGACGTTCGATCAAGAAACCCTACATTCCAAGAAGCTAGCGGTGAAATTGATGCAAAGGTTGCCATCCCAAGTACCTTTGCCCCGTTTCTTTACTAGACCTGGGATATCCTTCGTTTCCATTTCTTCTAGCCTTTGCAAGATTCCATTCCTGTCCCGAAAACCCACGATAATCCTGGGTACGCCCAACAGGAAGGACTGTATCCAAAACTTTAAGAGCTTACGTTCATACTTCAGCACATCTTTGTCGTTCTCTATCTCCGCTGAAGTCTTCAATTCAACCCAGTTGATAGGTTCATCTTTGTTCTCGGGTTTGCAATCCCACACTATAAAGTTATCAAACGGAACTCGACGGCTCTCGAGCGTCACTCGACTTACATGCGTCGACTTCACCACCAATGACTAATCTTGCTTTGCCAATCCCCGTTTTGACGATGGAGCAATATTGAGCGTAATTGTTCACCACCATATCCTCGCGTCTCTCGATGAATTCTCGAGGTGTTGAATTCCACTGATCAGGTATCAGAGACAAAGTCTCAAATTTGTAACCTGCGAGCAATTGAGCTAGTCTCAAGCTATATGGACAGCAAAATGTACCCCAATAACTCATAAGGTCTTGTGAAGGGGCTCCAGGCCGAGAAGGTTGGCCGTGCTGCGCTTTTCTGGACTCCAATTTGTGTTCGTGATTCTCCTCAATGAAACTATATATCTCAGCCTACTTATTTATAGCGGGATATCTTTAGAACTTTACATGCTGTCCTTTAGCACCCCACGAAGTCAGCCATTACACGGACTAGAAGCCACAACGGCCTTGGGTTTGCCCACTTGGAATCTCGTTGCATTCATCTCAAATCTATAAACTTCAGCCAGAAGTGCAATTTGCACCGCAGCGACACATACCCGTTCATGTTGTCGAAAGGGGTAGCCATAATCTGCCGGAATCAGCAACAAGTCTCATTCGCATTATATGTCATACTTGCCTTTGTCATCATCCCTCGCCAAGTGATGATATCTGCAGCACATTTGGTACCAGTGCGTCGCTCAAGGTCGATAATCGTCTTCAAAAGACTATCCAAGTGATCATCTGCAGTATCATCCAGCTGCTGGAAAGACTCGAAGCCTTTCGATAGATCTGCACCAATATTTGGTGGGTAGTAATAACGCAATGATCGCTCATCCAAGTAGAAATCATGCTTGTCATCATATGAGAAGTACGCGATCTCCTGAAGTCCCTCTCAATGACCAGCCCCAATGAATACGGTAGATTATACGTACCTTTGGCCTTCGTATCGCTGCACTAGTACCAGCGAATCTGCTCACTGGGTGAATTGCAAAGTTGTCCATCTTGTCTACTAACCTCTGAAACTACATCGCTAATGTAGTACGCATGTAAGCTGAAAGCGCTCTAGTAAATACCATGTACATAGGAATGACGGGATTTAACTTCAAAGAAAAAAGGACTGGGTTATCTAAAAGGACATGCACTTCGCTAGAGGCGCTTGCCCCACGCCAAGGCTCTGGCGGCTAAAGAAGACGAACTCACCTATCAACCGTACACCCCTCTACCGTACAGCTCCCCAGGGCTAATGCTTAGAGACCCCTAAAGCTGGTCCCCTAGGCAACAGGATGTAGGGCTAATCCTATCGCCTAGGCAACCAACTTTAGGGCCACTAGGGGGCTACTTTTAGTAGGGGTGTGCGCAAGTAGGGTGTGCGCTCTTCTACCGTGTGCTAGCAAACGGTCGAATAACCAATGAGGGTAGAACTTACAAGCAAGCCAACAATAATACTGTAGGCTATCGATGAGATTTTGTCTACTTGGCAGGCATGATGCGTACTTCGCTTGTCTTCTAAAGATATCATACATGGTGATTTACGGTTGCCATCTTTCATGCCCCTCGCGTGACACTCATCTGGACCAAAAGGCTACAATTTGATCGAATCCGCCTTCTGTCATACTATCTGCCCTTCGTGGTCTTCCGCCGCAAACTTCATGAGACGAACCAGAAGCTATCTAGGTGACCTAGTCGCCGAACAGCTCCTTTCCAGTGTGGACGATAGTGGGTCTTCCAGACGTCTCTAAACACTTTTGCGCTTGACCTAGAAGGCCGATGTCACGTCCTAGAGGCTTTTAGAGCTTGCCTCCCAGAATAACCTAAAGGGTTCAAGAAGCATACCTGGAGATGCAAGCAAAGACACAGCAACTGGTAGTGGTTCTACCCTCCCACTAACCCTAGAATGAAATGGAACCTGCCCAACTTTGCGGTGATCATCGTTAGCATCATTTCAGCCTAATTCTGTTGCGGGTGACTCACCGGGAATGGTCAATTCGGGGCCACCTGTGATTGGCGACAAGAAGAGCATTGGAACGCCGACGGGACAGAAGCGACTTCTAAGATCATTGTAAATAGGAAGAAAGCGAACATAGAAGTGAGTTTACATTGCTTCATCTCGGGGAGATATTCTCGATTGGTATAATAACGATTGAGTTCTGCTTCCCAACTTGCATCATTTCATGGCAGAACCACTTTCGATACACTTCAAGCCTAGCGACCGCTACGTCTCTTTCATCCTTGGTGATCTTCGCAGAAAGTACCCTAAGTCTCCATCATCAGCTTCAGCAAGCTAAACTGCTGATCGATAGGTAATCAAACCATTGCCATTGCGCTGGAGGGCTAACGTAAGGGGTCTTCGAAAATTTCCGTTCGAAATCCAGGCGGAACTTATCGAAATTATGGTAGTCATCATGAAAGAAAGAGTCGCGGCATGCCTTTTGCCCAAGTTAGCTCGAATATATAGCTTCTCTGAGCTTATCATTACTTTCTCCATGTATTCTTGGAGGCTCTGGCCATTGGCTTCCTTAGGTGGAGAAGCATCCCAGAGAGATGCGAATGATATCCTCGTTTGTCTCACTCCCAGTGATGACTCAAGGTCTGTCACAAAATGGTCGATTATCTCAAGTTGGTCTTTATTAGAAACCAAGGCCGTATAATCGGATGCATAGATGATCGTCGGCGGAAGCTTAGCAGATAATTAAAAAGACGCCAGGAAGCAAGATCGCTATACGCATACAGCAACCGTCTTAGGCAATCTGTCACCGTACCACTGGTCCGCGAACATTTTAGATGTCTTGATATTCCTGCTGGAAGAATGTGGGAACGTCAAACTGCCTGCCATTGACGGTCAAATGGCATGACTTTAGCAGAGAGGCTGACGGAGGGTTGTTGGCCTACCTGAAGCTTGCAATATAGCCCTCCACAGGAAGAACTCCATGCGATGGCCGCATTGCAAAGCATCCATTCCAGTGTCCTGGCCGCCGTCCACTACCGCTAGCTTGGGCTCATATGTGAGCTGAACCTCAATTGAGCACCATCAATGTGCACTTACTGTCCGAGCCTATAGCAATGTCTAGCCAAGGATAAGAAGCAATTGCAACACCGCTTCCACTGCTGCTCCCTGCTGGTGACTGGTAGCCGTCTGCACGTGGATTCCAGGGAGCTTGAAAATCAATGCATTCTAAAGGCTCCTCCGTAGCAGCAAACGAGGCCAATTTTGTAGTTCCTACAATTGTCGCCCCCGCCTCTTCTAGAATCTTGATGCATCCAGCTGTCTCAGTTGCTGGTGGATACAGCTCATAATAAGCCTTGTTGCAGACGGATGTTCGAATGCCTTCGATCTTGAAAATGTCCTTCACCGCAATTCTCATGTTACAAAGAGGTTTCTCCTTGGTCGCAACACCCCGAAGGCGTGACCGTACAGCTATGCTGATTGTCTGAACGTACTTAACCCCAACATGGAGCTCCCGAGCTGTACTTGTGATATATCAGTATATGCTAAAGCGCTGGTAAAGCCATGCTTACGAGCCTCGGCCTGGAACGAGGCTGGTGATGAAAGCCCCCTACACGTCATCATACAGTCTAAATATTTCCAGGAGGTGCCCGCCATGCGTGAGATAGGGACCTGGCAGCAGAGTGGCCCCTGTAATTTCAGCATCTGGTGTCTCAACCACCTCAATCCAGGCCGTTCCTAAAGACTTCAACAGCTTATGCGCACGAGGAGAAATGTCAAGACCTTTTTCTTTGGCGGCTTCCGTGAACATAATACCGCTCAGAAACTCATTGTGGAAGACGTCATCTATAGAACGGTATTCCGCCAGCATCTGCTGTAACCAGCCCTCAGTGACACAGCTTTGGCCATTGAGGCTCACCGTTGTGACGTACGAAGAGGGGCCTCGGTAGCTCGTGTGAAAAGGCTAGTAAAGCAATCAGCATGCTACCCTCATATCATTCGGCGCTACTTACTTCCGATGATTGCAATGCTATGAAGCGGTCCTTACCAACCGAGAATAGCTGTGTTTCCCCATCCCCAGGGTCGAAGTCTTTGTTGTCGGCATATTTAGTAGCCGGTTCCCCTAGTATGGCGTTGGTAATCTTGACAACTGTCATGTTCTGAGCGAAGTGAAGGCGACAGAAATGAGACGGTGCAAGAATCACTGACAGATAGACTCAAGTGACCTAATTCGGTGATATTTCTAAATCTGCCGGCTAATAGATATCCCACCGCGTTTAATGATATCGTGCAGAAAGAGTGTAAATTAATGAAGACTTCACTTTTGGCGTATGCACAATGGTTTGGAATTCTTGGCGCGTAAAGTAAAAAACCCCCCACTCATCATTTCTGACCAAATAACCCTAACTCTTCTCCCTGAAGTATCAACACCATTTGGTAAGCAGATAACGCCGCGTCCCTGTTTGACACCAGAAATCTCTTCTCCACAGTACTTCTCCATTAAGAATTTTGGCCAAGAATATCCAGAAATCATAACACATTTCGATATTTCGCGTCAAAGACATCGCATCAATCGTCATCCATACTACCCTGACGCATAGAAAGAGGAACCAGGATTCGGAATACTGCTGTCTGGAACTACCAACTGCCATTCATAATGCCACTTGCAGTACTTTGATAAGTATTGAATCCTAGCTCCAACAATCCCTCCATAGGCATCCCTTATGCTCCATCTTCTTATATTTAAGACCAAAGAAAAAATATTCAGTGGGTTTTCTTTTGGGGCACCCATACCAACTGCCAATCATCATGCCACTTCTTGTCCACTTCTTTTCTTTCCTCCGGTGCTTGTCCATAACTCCTGCGTGGTCTCCAAAGCCCCGGTCTACAACCCGCCTCTTTCAATATTTCCTGAACAGTAATGGTATGACTTTCGTCTTTGAATGAAGCGGTAATATCGAGCGGACTCTTCCCCGACCGGTCAAGTGGATTCAGCTCGATTCCATCGCGAGAAAGGAGTTCGTCGATGCAGGAAGTAATGCGACTTTCCACAGCGCAGTGTAGGAGCGTGCGGCCGCGTTCGTCTGAAGCGTTAATGTCCACGAGATGTGTGGACAGGAGGAGAGAGAGGGTGGCCGTCGAGCCAAAAAGGGCGGCCATATGGGCTGCCGTTCGTCCATCTCGGTCTTTGGCTTTGACGCTATCGGGGTTAATCTCGATCAAAGACTCGACAATAGAGGTTAGGTTCCAAGTCGCAGTGTAATGCAGGACTGTTCTTCTACAATGATCAAAATGGTCCAGTGCTATAGCACCTTTGTTTAGCAGGAGGCGTAGGACACGGTCGGACCCAGCCTCAGCTGCGGAGTGGCCAGGGGTTCTACCTTCGACGTCTTCCATGAGAGCATCTGCGCCAGCGTCTAGTAGTCGTTCGGAGCCGTACCAATTACGCATCCTGGCGGCGTAGTGAAGGGCGGTCATGCCACTTTTGTCCTGAATATTGAGTTTTGAGCTGGAGAGTTTCTCAATGCAGAGGTCAAGGACGTCATGCCATTCTTCCATTGCTGCATGGTGAAGGATCGTTCTCCT
The DNA here is from genome assembly GCA_018257855.2 of Cladonia borealis. Taxonomy (NCBI): domain Eukaryota; kingdom Fungi; phylum Ascomycota; class Lecanoromycetes; order Lecanorales; family Cladoniaceae; genus Cladonia; species Cladonia borealis. The sequence continues at coordinate 1,261,033 of JAFEKC020000009.1, read as the reverse complement.
GTCCGAGTCACGTTCAGATGCGATGTCTATAGGAAAGTTCTGAAGCGCGATGAAGGTTATATCACGCCAGCCCTGCAGTGTGGTCAAAAAGGCAACGCCGGTAGGGTTGTGCCTTGAGGGTCTCCTTTCGACCTTGAGCTGAGCATCTATCATCCTTGGATGTGTCATCAGAAACCATGCGCTGGACTCCATGCCAAACAAGCAGGCGTGCTCGAGAGGCGTGGTAACATAGGTTCCTAACCTGCTGTCTTCTTCTTGCAGGAAGCTGGGATTGGATAGATCAATACTTTCATCGTCAAGTATGATATTGAGCACGACTGGCATGGTTCGGTCGAGGGCGTCGAGCAAAATCCTGGTATTATTGTTCAATACGGATCGATCCCTCTCACGTGCACATTCAATAAGCATCACTGCGAGGTCCTGATTTTGTTGATGAATTGCCAGTTGAACAGGAATTTGACCGCTGGTATCCTGAAGGCCAATGTCCGCACCTAAGCGTACGAGATATTTTGCCATCTCGAAATCCAGATCCTGGAAATGAAGGACGCTACCACCCTCAGGTAAGTTCAGCTTCCGATAAATTGAACTTTTGTTTTGCCATCCGTAATTGATCTCATTGATCCCACCATTGGGGAGGCTTTCTCGGACTAGCATCTGCACCAAGTACGTATTGTTCACGAATACTGCTAAGTGAATGGAGGGAGGCGGTGGATAATCGCCATTGATATGCCACCCTTGCTGGGCGAACACGGAATCATCATACAAGCACAGCATTAGCCAGAGCTTCACGCTCGGTGTATGTGTAAGGAGTGTATCAAATGACTTCCAGATTCCTAGGCTTTGCCCAACGACTCTCGCGTGCAGGTACCAATTGGCCGAGGCATATTCCAGCAAATAATATTGAGCTACAAGATCTATCATTTCATCTTCGGTACGGACATTTTGAGACCGCAAATATTCGCTAGTGGCTTCTGCATCGAACCCTGGTAGATATAGGCATCGCAGACAGAGAATAGCAAGCTTCTCATTCACTGCTCGTGGCTCGAAGCGGAATCTTTCCGAGGTTTTGGGATGGAAGAGGAAATCCCTGATGGAAGAATGGGCGAATGACACGTATCCCCGTTCACTTACGTTGATGAGGCTTGGACAAAGATCTCTAAGAGTAGCTTCCTTGACCATTTTGCGACAAATTGCACTATAATCGGTTTGCGTGTCAAGCACCATTGCAAATCTCAATTCATTGGTGTGTAGTGGCCTTGTAGCTGCCAGTAGCCAAGGGAAAGCTTGCAAAGTGAGCAACAATTTATGACCGTCAAGCCGACTCAGAATGTTGTCGTACAGAGCGTCCAAGTTTGTAGGCAAGGCTTCCGCCTTTTTGAGATTCGCAAGGAACTGACTTTCCTTAGAAGCGCCTTCGCACAGCTGTTCCCATGCCAAGGATGCCCATAGGAACATACTTCCAGCCTTTTCACAAATGCGAGTGATAATCTCAATGCGAGTCTTCTCAGAGAGAAGATAGCTCTGACCCAAACCCTTAGCCCAGCCTTCGATGAGGTGGCGGACATCTCGCTCGCTTTTGACTGCTATCGAGACTGGAGAAAGATTTTGTTCAATGGCTATCGTCGGACGGCTTGTGATGAGCACTTTGAGTGCCCTCGGCATGATTTGCGGAGACACCGTGTCAATCAGATCCCGAAGTCCGGTTGTGAAGCTCTGCAAGCTTTCTGGCATGATCTCGTCCAGCGCATCGAATACAAGGTAAGTCACCTTCCAGCTGATTGCGACCAAGACAGCTTTTATGGCATCCCATAGAGCAGAGATCGAATTCAAGAATGTGTAGCGGTTGCCCACAACGCTTCTGAAAGAGAGCAAGACTTGTGCAACTTTAAATGGTGCTGCAAGCAAAAACTGATGTAATAGGGCTTGAAGGATGCTCGATTCCGAACGTAATGCGGCATTGTCTTCGTTGCAGAAAAAGTAAGCCAGGAATTCTGTGTGCAATGAGTCATTGACCTCTCGGGGAGTTGCATTTCTCTTAGAGCGGACGTAAGGCGCTCCGACAACGTTCATTATTAGATACTTGGTAGTAACACTTTTGCCAACTCCAGGGTAACCACGAAGCCAGAGCACATCAGACGAGCCAGCCGTCATCCATTCTGAAAAGCTTGGATGAAGAGCAAGCCACTCACAGGTACCAGGCGCTCGCAAAGAGATCTCCGAAAGCTGCTGGTCATAATCCGCGACGCCGAGCACTCCACTTTCGTAGTTCTTCAACGGGTCCTCCCCGCCAGCTAAGTACTTGAAAGCTACCGAAAATTTGTTTTAGCATTGCCGCCGTGTAAATTGAACATCAAGAGACATACCCGTCCTTAGGTCTTGGAGATTCATCGGTCCCCCATCTTTCAATTCTTGCAAAGCAGTTTTGACGAGATCAAACTTCTGACTTTCAATGCTAGTGAAGTGTACTATTTCTCTATGGTTTGCGGATATTGGGATGCGTTGCTCTGTTGGAAACCCCAAGATGGCAGAATCTTTTTCGACAACCTGGATAAAGGTGATCAGAATTAATAGCCCTTGAAGTGCGTAGTATACATATGAATGCTTACGAGCCCCTGGAGGGGAGGCATCCCGGACGTCTCGTAAAATGATTTGATTTCGATGTTCGAAGCTAGGCTTGTGAAGGACGTTGATATGTCGGCTAAGATGGTTGAGCTCAGAGATAGGTCTGATAGAAGCTGTCTGCGAAGAGGGGTGTAGAACGGGCACGTATTGATAAAGTTCGACATCACAGTTGCCCAGGTGGCAACGCGAGAACCGCGATGGGGGGTCCCCTATTTTTAATAAATTCCGGGAATGTGTCGGCGAGGTGGTATTCAAGCATACAAAGAAGAATATTGACGTCGTTTTTTCAAATATGTTTGTATAGTAATGCTCAGATCGTGCTAGGATGAGCGCCTATAATCTTTTTACCAACTATTCTAGTCTGGCAAAGATGAGCATGAATATATGTACCTTTTTGCAGACAATGCCACCTAAGCTATGGCAAATGAAGATAATTGGTCTTTGCATAGCCTATCGATGTAAGTCTATTGGTTTGGAAGAAACTTCAATTTCCTACACTCACCTTTGCCGACCAACGCTTTGAACGTAAGCGATTCAACAGGTCGAGCGCGAAGTCCTTGATATCAGCGGTACTTGGACTGAAGGCCCATCTAGAGTCATAACCAAACGTCATGACTCTCGCGGTCGGAATCACTTGAGGGACAAGATCTCGGGGCCACATCACCGAGTTGTCCGCAGTCCAGGTACCATCTTTCGAGCCTCCTAAGCCATGCACGAAGACGATGCTAGAAACTTGCGTCAGTAGCCGAAGCCGGCATGGAACAGAGTGTTGCAAGCAATGTACTCCATGTTGATATCCACATCTTCAGAAAAGGGATAAAGAACGAAGAGCCCATGTTGCTCTTTCTTGTTGGTTGTTCCCCCAGTCCTATCGGAAATTTGAGGCATGTTTATATTGTTCTTTGGCTTAGTACACCTGACTAGCAACGAAGTTGCTCAATGCTCTAGTCAGGGGCCTTCGGTTCGTCTTGGTTGGAGCGTAAAGGAATTCCGTTCAGCGTATCAATGCCATGTTATGTCTTGCACTTCGTGGAAACAAACGAGTCCTATACCAGAACTGAATCCAGCAGTTGCTTCGCATCATGCGACAGTATAGTTCGCTGCAGCGCGTTCCTATGAGTTGAGCCAGCAACGGTGCGCATTGATTCTTCAGCCTTTCGTGGTAGCTCAATGGGCCTAGAGGTGCAGCTACTATCGAATCAGTATTAAGTAGTAGGACGCGAGCCCGCAAGTCTTGGCATAGAAGCCCAACATCTACAGCTCAATAACTTCTCCACTATCAAATATTTATAACATTGGTCATATAAAGTAGTCGGTTGGAATGTTTACTGAGGAGCTATATTAAGATGCTTTTTTCGCGCGTCCCACTACTTAATACTAATAATTTAGCTGGATCACCCGCCTGAGGCGCGCACCTCACCAATAACCACCCCCTGGTTCGCGACAGTAGGATATTCATTCAGCTTCTCCTCTCGGACCACCGACGTCGTCACATAGTCCCCAATAACAGCAACTTCGAACATGGCCTCCAAGCCAGCCCCCTCGCTGTCAACTCACAGTAGCAAAACCAACGTCCGCCGGAACCTGTTCCACCACCAGCTCAGCAGGCGACCAACAAGCACTTCCACTTCCATGTCAGGAAGCACGCTACAAGAACCCTTACCTGACAACAGTTCAGACATCGTGGTGAAGGACCGTAATGGCAATTACCAGGTCGATATCCCGCTGTTGCCGCCTTTAGATGAGGAACAGATGCAAGAAGAAGATGAAGCGGCAATGGAGAAAGAGAGTACGGTCGAAGCTGGGTAGATGGATGAAGATCCTCGCTGACATGGTGATAGGACAGGAAGCCAGGCTTCTAGAAATGTGGAAAGATAAACATTTACAACCCAGTGATCCAGCCGGTGAGTAGTGGGAGTCGATTTGTGTATGAGTTGTCTAAGCTAATACTGATGTCTACTAGAACTCTATGCAGCGGTCCAAGCAAAACTCAGACGAGTAGTAGCTTCCCTAGACGAGGACAACTGGATGTTTGAAGCAGAACAGCAAACGTCAGGTGGTTGAATACACATCGCAGACCCTATGCCATATCTAAACACAAGACGTTCCACGATCATACAATTCATCTATCCAACAAGCTTGCCCGAGCAAGATACATCAATCAAGACCTTCAGCCGGCGGAGTCGGCGCCTCCACCTTCTTCGGCTTTGGCTTTGGACTTCCTCCTCCAAAGCCCATCATTCCAGACATCATGTCGAACAACGGATTCCCTTGCCTAGGTATCCTAATACCAAAATACATCTCGCCAATCTGTGCTAGCGCATCATCCCAGGTCCCCACCTCCTTAACATACGGCGCATAATGCTTTGCCAATTGCTTGTACAGATCCGAGGTTCCCCTCTGCACAGCTAGTAGCAAGAGGCCAAGAAAATTCAGCAGTGGCAATGAAGGATATACGCGCATGTCGGAGCTTGTGCTACTGACTTCTTGTACGCTAAGGGACTTGTTGGTCGAGCTGAGACGCGAAGTGAAGATCAAGTAGGCTTTGTTTGCAGAGCGGAGGTTATGCGTCAGTAGATACGGGAAGATAGCTCTAGCAGCATAGAGAGCGGCTGTGTGGGAATCGTCTTGCATGTACCAGTCATATTCGATCTTGGCGAGTTGTTCAGCTGAGTCCTTGGTCCCCAGGGCAAGATGTCTCTCAGCGTCATAGACGTCGCCCTCTGCAAAGACGGAAAAGATACATTAGCATATCGAATATAGGCGAATCAAGACAGAATGCATATACCTTCAGCGAACAATGTCCCGGCAACATGGTGCAACTCGGGATCCCCATTCGGATACTCCCCCGCCTTCGCACTCCACGCAATCATCTCATTCACAAACCTCTTCTTCGTAGGCTCATCTTTCGGGAATGCCCGTAGCACATCTAACAACTTCCCTGCACAACCCCAGATGCGTCAGCCTTGCCCCCAATTTTCTGTTCCCTCCGATCTAGAACCCCAGTACGCACCTTTCTCCACCGTCCCACACCCCTTCTCACTTTTCCCCAGCACCTCAACGAGAAAACATCCCAAATCGCCACCGCTGCCTCCCTGGCCCGCTTTTAGAAGCGCTAAGGCCCCGCTGTAGAGAACATCGATTGCGGAGTCCCAGTCTGAGGCTTTGACGTAGCGGGCGGTGATGGTGCGGATTTGTTGGTGGGCTTCGTAGTAGTTTCCTTCCGAGATTCTGGAGGTGGAAGAGAGGGTTAGCGATTCATTGCTTAGTGCATGTTCTGATGAAAAGGGCTAGGGTAGGGTTCGTGTTGGGGTCGGTTTGGAATGCTGGGAGGGAGAGGGAGGGAGGGTATACTTTTCTTGCTGTCGTGCTATCGTCTTCTGGATCTTGGAGGTTTTTGAGGCCATGATTTGGTTTGCGAAGGTATGAGGCTCGAGGTGGTTGGAGCTGTGGTTCGGCGGGCCAACAGTCAAGATCTCCGCCTAGGATGGACAGCCTAGGCAATGAGATCTGACCCGGGGAATACCAAGATTTTTCTTGTTTAGGGACCGGCACTCGGGAGGCACATGTTGGTTCCGGGGTCCGCTTCTAGCGGCCACCACTTCTAGCCGATGACCGGAGTTCTGTACAATATTAAACTGTTTATTCGATTACTTTTTACATCTCAGAACACTTGTATGGCCCCGTGTAGGACAGAGAAAGGCCTCAATCACCTATCTTTTACGCTCAGGGAATCTCAATCTCATGGTAGCTCGGTATCACCAAATCTTTGTTGCTTTCGGGGTATTATGACTCAAAATCCTTAGATTATTCCCCGGGCTTGCACAGATAGAAAAATACGTCTTTCCTACAAAAAGAATAACGTCTGCTGTCGTAAAAGCTATAGAGAGTCGAGCAATTGGATTACGTCCCTTTCTGTTATTCATACTGCATTGGAGCATCAATTAAAGATGCCATCAAGGGAAGAAATCGCCTACTTCGGTGCTGGCCCCTCTGGTCTAGACAACCAAATAGCAGTAGCAGCTTCACAAGCCTTTCTTAACTATGAAAACAGCGGCCTTGGTCTAGCGGAAATCTCTCACCGCTCGCCAGAAGCCACCAAGATCCTTGCCGATACCAAAGCTGCTCTGACGCAAATCCTTGAGATTCCAGATAATTATGAAATCATCCTGTCGCATGGCGGTGGATCTGGCCAGTTCTCTGCAATCGTGTTTAATATGGTCGCCATGTGGGTTGAGAAGCGGAGGAGGAAGGCTATGGAGGAGCTGGATGGGGACGAGGGGAGGGTCCTTGAACGAGTGATGAAGGAGGTTAGAACGCAGTTACGTCTCGACTATATTCTTACTGGCTCTTGGTCTCTGAAGGCTTCGCAAGAAGCGGCCAAATTAGTGGAACCTCTGGGAAAAGATATTGTGAATATAGTGGTTGATGCACGGAAAACGTCTAATAAGGGGAAATTTGACAATATCCCTGAGGAGGGGTGGAATCTAACCCCGAACGAGAACTATGGCAATGATGAGAGTGCTTTTGTTTATTATTGCGATAACGAGGTGAGTAGATTACGAGATTGCGTACAATAGCAAATCTTCTCACACCTGGAGCATGTATTCTAATTGTTTCTGCAGACAGTAGATGGGGTCGAGTTCCCCAAATTTCCCCCTCAACTGGAGACCAAATCCGACAAGGAGCGACTAATAGTCGCCGACATGAGCTCCAACTTTCTAAGCCGAAGAGTCGATGTGAGCAAGTATGCAGCAATATTTGGCGGTGCCCAAAAAGTAAGACAAAGCAGCAATTAAGTGAATTCTTATAATCCACGCTAACTCCAGAGAAAAGAACATCGGTATCACAGACATCACATTCGTCATCATTCGCAAAGACATCCTCACCACCCAACCATCCAATTCCTTCCTCCACGCAGTTGGAATCTGGTCACCTCCAAGTACGTCCCTTCTACTCTACCCCCCTCTTATTCAAAAAATACCCTCCCCCCAAATCCCCACCAGCAATCTCCAAAAATACCCATCACTAACCCCCCTCCCCCCTAGCAATCCTCCACTACCCCACCCTCTCCGCTTCCTCCTCCCTCTACAACACCATGCCCATCTTCTCCATCTGGATCTCCCTCCAAATAACCCTCCTCCTCCTCACCACCCACCACCTCTCCTCCCCCCCCCTCCTCGGCCAAGAACATCTCTCCCACAAAAAATCCTCCCTCGTTTACACAACCCTCTCCGCCCACCCCTCCATCTACAACATCAATGTCCCCCACCCCGCGTGCCGCTCGAGAATGAATATCTGTTTTAGGATCAAGGGGGGGGATGAGGGGGCGGAGAAAGCGTTTTTGAAGGGGGCGGAGGAGAGGGGGTTGCTGGGACTGAAGGGGCATAGGAGTGTGGGGGGGGTGAGGGTTAGTTGTTATAATGCGGTGGGGGTGGGGAAGGTGGAGAGGTTGTGTGGGTGGTTGGGGGAGTTTGCGGAGAAGGAGGGGAGGGAGTGAGGGAGTTTGTTATGTTATGATGGAGGGAGGGGGAGGGGGGGGTGGAGGAGTGGTGGCTAAGGTTTGCATGAGAGGAGATGAATCTCAACGATTTCTGACCATAGACGGAGAAAGGAGATATTAAGCAAAACTTATACCCTCCGTACAGGGAATATACTTACTACAGTAGAAAAGCGCGCGCTCTTTCAACATTAAAATCGTAAACATCTTTCGGGGCTTGTTAAGATTATATTTCGTGCTATGTACAATGTCTGAAGCCTGAGGTAGGTAGGGATCCTGCAACTCACTTCCATTTCCCAATGCTATGCAAAGTATACGTAACGCCACACCAATGCACGCTCTATACCAAATTCATACTTCATGATAGTTGCCAAATATATCCGGATGAACGAATCACGCATATGCAGCAAACGCCGCCACAACTGCCGCAGCAGTCAATGCGAGGCCGCCATACGAGACACTCCTTGAGAAAACTGCGCCGCTAGTAGTCGTACTCGTCGCGGTGGCGAAGGGTGAACTACCCGTACCGGAAACAGCTATCCTAGCACCACCAGTCTGGGAGACAGCGGCTTCGACAGCGTTGGCTACGACCGTGGCACCAGGAACGCTTGTGGTGCCCGTTCCAATCTCTTTGACATTGGAATCAGTGGCGTTGAAATCCGTCTGTGCGAGGGAGATCTCGTTGTTTGCCAGATCGTATACGACGTAGGCGGATCGGAGGAAGGTGTCGCCTAAGACTGCTGTCTCTCCTTCTGCTGGGGCAATACCGAAAACGCAGTCAAGTGATTCTTCACCACCTTGACCTCCAGATTGGCCGCCCTCGGAGTTGGGGTTTTCCCGGTCTTCGCTCGTGCCTGTATTCGCGTTGATAACAAGCTCGTCTATTGCCACAGAGATGGTGGCTGAAGTGAAGGTGAAGTCGATCGTGATGTTTTCGTTTGCAAGGCTACAGCTGCAAGCACCTAATTGTTGCTCTTGATCGTATTGGACCTTCAGAGCGGAATAGATGGCGCTGGTCAGGTCGTTGGGCAGGTATGTCAAGCTACTTCCACTGTCTAAGATCACAACAGTGGGTAGATCCGTCGTCAGGTTCTGAGTAGTCGTGCCATCTGTGAGGCTCATATCTGTCAGAGTGATGAGAAATTCGGCGTACGTGTCATCTACCGTCTGGATTGGAACGCTTTCCAAGGACCCAGTGTACTTGTCTGTATCCACGCCACCAAAAAGGATCGATCCAGTATTTGCCTCGAGGTCATTCAACCACAAAGAGTACGCATTGGATTGGATCAATCCATTATTGGTCATTGCTTGGGGAAGATTTGCATAACTCTTTTGCCTGGCCGTATCCGCCTGCGCTTCATCTGCGGTGTATCCAATACCCAATATGCCTTCTGCTGAGTTGGAGTCATATCCAATACCGAATTGCAGTGCCGTTATCGATTTGCCACCAATACTGACGGTATCCGTAGCATAGTCACCCGCAGCTCCAGAGCCATCAACATACGAGACGCTGAAAATGCTATTCACGTATTTGTAGGTGGAGGAAGAGTTTGCGTCGTAGGTGCCCGATATTGAGCAAGGGTCCCCTCGCTCCGTACATATTTCTGAATTCGGTACGTTTACCCACAAGTCGCTGCTCCCAGTGTCGATATGTAATGCGAAATTCTGAGCAGGCGTTCCTACGGTGACATTTGCAAAGTAGAGTGTGCCATAGTTGGCTAAGGTTTCTGTGACTGTCTGCGATTGCCGTCGACGGAGTGTATCTCTCTTCACAGGGTCTGGTATATGCCTCCTCGCAATGTCAAGACCGACAACGTTGGGTGTAGCTCGTTCGATAAGGTTGAGGGCCGCTGACCCTGAGGCCAAGAGTCCTGCTGCCAGAGCAGTGGCTGTAAGGCCTTTCATATTGTATCGTCTTGTATCCTGTACTCCGTGAAACTTGGTTGGAGCGCTTTTTGTGCGCGGGGAGATCAATCAAAAGACCTGATGCTAATAATGTTGTTTCAGCCTTGTCTGACTGATCTCCCAAGATACGAAAGAAGGAATGATTCGAAGGTTGGAGTGATACAAAATTTGTGGAAGGGTAAAGACTGGGATAGGGAGGGTATTATTGATAAAAAGAAAGCTGACGCGGCGAGCGTGCAGGGTATTAGTACATCCGGAAAGAAACAGAAGGCTATGACACTATAACCTGGTGGGTAAGTCAACGTAACGTGGACACTAGGAAAAGCACGAATAAGAAAAGCGATACTTAAAGCTTTGCTAGAAACACAAGACACTTATCGTGGCGAATGCAAGAGAAGGAGGCTCATTGGGGGTAGGTGTACGTCAGCTACTGGATCACCCTGCGCAAGGGCGACGTAATCCTCCGGCATCCTCTAGCCCTTTTCGGGAATGGAAGATTTCCGGCAAGCAAGATGCACTTATGACCACTCGAGTTAACGTACTTTGAGGCTAAGGTACCTCGGTTGCCATGTGATTGAGATGCTTTGGTAAGTTTGGTGATGATTTGACAATGAAAAATTCCTACGAAGCGAAGTTGAAACACAGGAAACGATTTTCATGTTGGCGGCGGCACGTTGATGATTCGTCGCCCGCTGCCCGAACCGGCTTGGCACGTCATGCTGCTGTCGCTGAGACTTTCACCTACGAATCTTCCTCCACCCCACCTCCGCCAACTCCCAACCAATGGACTACCTATAGATCTACGAGTACGAAAGATCTGTAATCTTTGTAGCTTCAATTGCTACACCGTATATGCACAAAGCATTGGGTATGTTACGGGGAGTCCTGAGCTTTTGGTGGTAGCGCCTTATTGTCGACCCGGGCAAGGGTCCTTTTCATCGAATATGTTGACCGTATTCTTTGTCCCTTTCAAGAGGGGCGATATAATGTTTCAGGCAGCTTTTATGTCAATGATTGGGCCAGACTTCACTAAGCACTATGTCTGAAAGGACTCTTCAGATTTGGACTTAGAGGATCAAAAGGACCCGCAACCGTAATGTTAATGTAGAAAGTATCTGGCGAATCCCATTGATGGAAGATTGTCTCAGCCTTCAATGCCAAGCCAACCACTAAAAAGCTTGACCTACGGGAGCTTGTCCATTTGGAGACAACGCGTTTGTGGCGCGTCATATCACATCTCTCGACAATCTGGCGCACTGATCGATTATATCCATATTGGACACCACCTACAATGTCTAAAGCAGAATCATCCTCATCCGCAGCAAACAATGGCATCAAACCGAACCCCAACGCGAGCGGTTACGATCTTCCCTGGCATGGCCCCTCAATCTCCCCACCACTATCACAACGACTAACTCCCTTCCCAGGGTGGAGAAGTACCGCCCAGTCTACCTCGACGACATAGTAGGCAACACCGAAACAATCGAGCGTCTCAAAATCATCGCCAAAGACGGCAACATGCCCCACGTCATCATCAGCGGCATGCCCGGCATCGGCAAAACAACCTCCATCCTCTGTCTCGCCCGCCAACTCCTCGGCCCCGCCTACAAAGAAGCCGTCCTCGAACTCAACGCCTCCGACGAGCGCGGCATCGACGTCGTCCGCAACCGCATCAAAGGCTTCGCCCAGAAAAAAGTCACCCTCCCCCCAGGCCGCCAAAAACTCATCATCCTCGACGAAGCCGACAGCATGACCTCCGGCGCCCAACAAGCCCTCCGCCGCACCATGGAAATCTACTCCGCTACCACCCGCTTCGCCTTCGCCTGCAACGCCTCCAATAAAATCATCGAACCCATCCAATCCCGCTGCGCCATCCTCCGCTACGCCCGCCTCTCCGACGCCCAAGTCGTTTCCCGCTTGCTGCAAATCTGCAAAGCGGAAGCCGTGGAATATTCCGACGACGGCATCGCCGCGCTCGTCTTCAGCGCTGAAGGAGACATGCGCCAGGCAATCAACAATCTCCAATCCACATTCGCAGGCTTCGGTTTCGTGTCCGGCGAAAACGTCTTCCGCGTCGTCGACTCGCCCCATCCCATAAAAGTCCAAGCCGTGATGAAAGCGTGCTGGGAAACACGTATCGAACAAGCGATTGAAGGTATTACCGAATTATGGGACCTCGGCTATTCGAGCCATGATATTATTAGTAGTATGTTTCGGGTTACGAAAACGATGCCCGGGCTGAGTGAGCATGCGAGACTGGAGTTTATTAGGGAGATTGGGTTTTGCCATATGAGGATTTTGGAGGGGATGCAGACGCTGGTGCAGCTTTGGGGGGTGGTGGCGAAGTTGTGTAGGATTAATATGAAGAGGGAGTTGTTTGTGCCGCCTTGATGGGTGAGTGGGTGAGTGGGTGGGGGGTTCTGGGGGGGAGTGGATGGGATATTCAATTGTATAAATACTTGGGTTTTTGGAATGTGGAGCACCTGGTGTTAGGCGAAGGTAGTCGGTGTATTTGCGAGTTGTGAGGACGAGGTACGCTCAATTGGGACGCACAGAGAAGTATGATAGGCTTAAAGTAGTCCTATATTTCACAGCAGAAGGCCCAGCGCGGTCATCATCACTGCTGTAATGGTGATGGTATGAGGTATGAGCTTCCGCTGTTTATTCAAAGAAATTCGAAGCGTGCCTCTAAGCCATCTCACGGCCCAAACCTCATCAACGCCCCCTCACTCTCCGTCAACCACCACAAACACTTCCACCACGCAAAAGCCCCCACTACCAAACTGACATAATACATCACCGTCCATCCCACGTTCAACCCCACTTCCTTTTCTTCATCCTTCCTTTTCATATCCCCATCATCATCCTTCCCCCTCACAACGGGACCACCAACCGTCCCCCCTTCCACCACCACCCCCCCAACTCTCCCCCACACCCTCGGCAACCCCATCCAATTACAAAACGAATGTACGAGCACAACACCCCACACATTCCCCGTCCTCAGAAACAGAAACGTCGCATACCATCCAAACACAGTCGTATACCCAAACTGCACCAGACTCCTAACCAGCGCTGGGATCAAGGGCGTGAAAGGATGTGTAAGTGTGAATTCGTAGAAATGGTGGATATGTGCGATGCCGAAGTAGAGCGGGGTAGCGAATATGAGAGTGGCGGGTGTGGGAGGTGGGTGGATGAGCATGTGTAGCGGGAGGAGGAGGGAGCGGAAGAATAGTTCCTCATTAGTCGGGCCGGCGATGAAATTGCGGTAGCCGATCCAGCTACTAAGTGTCTCATAGAGGTCCTGACCGGTAATCCAATATCTCCATCCGGAGTCGATGATCGCTCTTTCGAAAAGCGGGCCGGCGAAGAGGAGGGCGGTGAGGAGGAGGGGTTTGAGTGTGGAGAGTGGGAAGATGGGGTAAAAGCCGAGGTGGTGGAGGATTTGAGAGGAGGAGAGGTGGCCGTGGTGGGAGAGGAGGTAGATTGTGGGGAGGGCGCAGAGGATGACGGAGAGGTTGACGAGGCGGATGCGGGCGCGGATGACGGTGGGGGCGTCGCGGCTGAGGGTGGGGGAGGGGCGGGTTGTGGTGGAGAGGTAGAAGGGGGCGACGTAGAGGGTTGTGTAGAGGATCTGTGAGGGTGGGTGTGAGATGGATGGAGGATGGATTGGGGGCAGAGAGTCATGACCAAGAGGGATGGGGTCCCTTCTCGATCAAGGAATATAGAGAAAAGGTTTGGGGTTGTGTTGGGGGTTTGCGCTCTCCATTGTTGTTCTTTGCGCATGTCCAATGTGAGAGGTTTCCCTCATCTTCAAAGGCCTCTTCTCTCACAACGTATTGTAGGAAGCTAAGGAATAAACAAAGTGCAAGACGTGAAGTTGACTGCTATTGGAAAGTGACATACCGACAGCGCAACAGCAGCGCTAGCTGTTAACATCGGTGGCTGCCGTTTGTCCAAGAGGTAGCATCAGCTTCAGCGCTTGAGTGGTGTACAAACGTCCGTTAAAGGAAGCGCGGAGGTACCTGTGTCCCCAAGGTAAGTCGACAATCGATCGTATAAAGCTGTGGGGGCCATTATTGGCCGCTTCCCAAAGCGGATGATGGCATCATGCAGATAGGAGAGGTGAAATCTGGTGGCTCTCTGTGACGGTGTTGTTGAGACAGGCAGTCTCTGAGCCAGTCAATACTGTTCCATGATGGCCTATTGTCAGAGAAGTGTCGCATGAGAAAGTGCTGGGACGAGGAAGGATTGGTATAGCATCAAATCCGATATTCAGCCGATTGGAGAAATAATCATCGAACAGACAGTGTTAGACAGGCTGGGCGGGACCAGTCAAAGAGTTGTCCATGCATGCGTTTAATTTCGGCTTGCACGTTCCACGCCATGAAACGGGCTGGAAATAGAAAGCACTTAACGCGTCCCACTCATCACGATAAAAAGGAGTTATCGATAAGATTGTGGGACAGGAGGGAGAAAGTGTAACGAGACGAGAGCGAAAGATGCGAAATTGAATAAAGAACAAAACAGCCTTCAGTGCTGTCTGCCTTCGCAAGAGCGCACGACTTCTTCAAGCGACATCTTATTACACTTGTTATTCTGCCTATTGCAATTTCAATCAATTGTAAGAACCTTCAACCCCCTGGAACTGGATTTTTGATTGGCAAGCAGCCCTGGCCGTTAGAGCCACTCCAAGTCCAACCGACTCGTTGAATTCACCAGTCAGGTACACCCGAGACTGCCACAGTGGCCCTGCGCTAGCCTACCCCCTACTCCCCACGCCCAAATCAAATCAGCATCATCCTCCCTCCCCTCTCCTTATCCTCTATCAATCCTCCTCCAACGTACTCCAATTTTTTTTTCTTTTCCTATTCTTGTTCAAACCCTTTAATTATGTGTTCGACTTGATCATTCACCACACTCATTCAATCCCAATTATTTTGGTTGTCCAGTCACTCTTTGTACATTCCTTTTTGAGGCAATCTAGCCTCCCACGGTCCTTCAAGCGATCCAACGGCCAACCCTTTTCTTCAGCTGTACACAGTCATTCCTTTATATCCATGAGAATGCTTATTTTATCGACGAGCCTACGACGACAATTGCGAAGTAATGAGATCTGACTCAGACTATGCCTTCTCCACGCCGCACGAGTTCACGCTCTCCGCCCAAAAGAGCGGCGCTCCACGAACGGTCCGATTCGCATAATAACGAAAGAACGCTGCGCTTGGTTGGAGAGCCCCAGGCGCCGCATTATGGCAAGGCTCCATATCCGACAAAACCTCAGCACATCCTCTCGCCTAATATGTACTCCGGACAAGGATCTGCGGAAGGGGCTGAGTCTGACGTTTCAAGTGAAACGAAATCTGTTATTGAGGACTCCCCAATTGTGGCAACTTCACAAAACCGCATAGACCACCCAGATGTGGATCAGAACGAGAATGCGCCAACTACAACCCGATCCTATACCAATGCTTCCTTCTACACCCCTCGACTCCTCACACCTGGTATGGACACAAGCACTAGCTTCCTGGATGATCGACCTTCGAACGATAGTGGTCGCGTGTCCAGTGATGATATTGTGCAACTGCCCAGCGTTCCTCCTAGAGCCGAGTCCTCGAGGCCCCCGTCAACATCATACCAATATGATACATCCTCTCGACAACCGGTTGCGACCAAAGAATCGGATTCCTCCCTCTCTTCCACAAATTCCACAGGCACTGTTATAGTAAAGAAACACCGACATGGAGGAAAACGCGCGTCATATTCAGCCTTTCCCCCTTTGGCTCGGCCTTCTTCCTCAAAATCGAACCTATCTCTGTCTACTCCACAGAAGGCCGCACGTAGGGATTCGGATGAGCTATCCTCGCCAGTTTCTCCCATGTCTCCCGAGTCACCTGAGTTTGCAGTCCCCAGAGAACGCCGCATCTCTTCCGTGCCCGTTTACCCAAATCTACAAGCAGCCAGCGGAGGCGCCTTGAACCTTCAGTACCCGGTCATACGGCCCCCATCAGCATCAGCGTCATGGGCAGAGCCCCCTACCTCTTCCCATTCACGACCCCCGCGCGTACCGGAAAGAAACCCTGATCGATGGAACCCTCACCTATCAACTGTACAATCCGTTCATTCGGAAGGAACTGGTTCCTCATCGGAGGGACGGCGCAGTAAGAATTTGGGGCCACCAGACTCAACGCGACAAAGCAAATCCTCGTCCAACGGTGGTAATGCTGGAGGGAGTTCTGACTTGCCTGCTCTGCCGAGTCCGCTTGGAGAAAGTTCACATACCCCGCCGTTACCAAGTCCACCACCGGTTCACCGCCGAGACTTCACAGGCTCGACTATACGTGTCGTTAGAGAAAGTGAGGACCGAGCAATGAATTTGCCTCCAACGATACCCGGATCCAGGGGATCAGAGTACCTAGGTGCTTCTCAACGAGAGCACCGATATAGTGTCGTAACGAGGCCATCATCTAGAGCCAGCTTTTTCAGAGACAGCATCCCCGCTTGGGCGAAGTAAGTACCAACTGTTGCAAGCGCACCTCTAGGAGGACATCTACTAACCTCGATCAAAAGAGCCTACTACGCCCGTCCTCCATCTTCCTCATCGTTACCACCAACCCGCCGAGGAAGTCGTCCATCTTCTTCTAATAGTTTCTCATTCAACATCTTCCAGCCTCGAAATCGACGGGAAGCGGAAAGTGGTCAATTTCGGAGAAGGGACTCAATGGCTATTGAACAAGTGCGGCGGCCGAGTCAACTCGATCTGGCTGGAGCAATAGGACCCCCACTACAAAGGACACCTAGCTGGTCTCCCCATTTATGGCACGACAGGTCATCTCTTGGCAGGAGACGGAGTCTTTTCATTGTCCCAAGTGTGGATGAAAGAGCGGAGGGGAGGGCGTTGAACAAGAGGAATATTCAAATCGTTCTCTTCGCTATCGGCTATATATTCCCTCCAGGTAAGATGAAACAAGGAAGGCTGTTCCGATCGAATGATGCTGACCTACTATAAAGCCTGGTTTATTGCCTCTTTTCTACCTCTCCCGCCCAAATCGGCAGACAGTAACGTCAAAGGCAAGAAGGTCGCCCCCAGAACGCAATTAGAGGAGGACCTCGAAAAGCAATTAAGCCCTATTGACGCGGCACGATATGAGAACGCCAGGTGGTGGCGCAACATTAATCGAATATTGTCTGCGTTCGGGATCCTCATCATTATCGCCATTGTAAGCCTAATCATGACATTATCTAGGATATCCCCAGCTAACCAGATCTCTAGATCGCACTCGCAGTAGTCGCTGCCAAATAGCATCTACATAATACCACACCACAAAACGACCTGACTCCACTTCACGACTTAAGCGCTTTTTTCTAACGACTTACCAATTTAACGAACGCCATCAAAGCGTCACGTTACCCACATACATTACCAATAATGTCCTCCGATCTCCTTCTGTCCTATACAAAACCTCACGACCAAGAGAAAAATTGTTCTACTACCTCCATTTCACGACTATCAGATATGTATAACTACGACTATTATTATTTACAAAGAAAGCATGGGATTATAAAGGATGACATTCTTAGCGATTTTAGCGAGCATGTGGATATGAATATCTATGGGATACCCCCCCTTGCACAAAGCTTTGAATTTTTTGGCACGAATTAGCTTGGGATGATGGGCTTCAAATCATGCTTGAGCTGGTGGTGAATTTCTTGGCCATTTTGAACCAGGGTTGAAGCGATGATATGATTGTATGCTATAAGATACCTTCATGCAACTTACTTATTAGATTTAATTAATGTCTTATATGACACCTCAACTTTAATCATACCTAAGATACCTTCATGCAACTTACTTATTAGATTTAATTAATGTCTTATATGACACCTCAACTTTAATCATACCTAAGATACCTTCACGCAACCTACTTAGATGTAATTAATGTCTCATGTGACACCTCAACTATATTGATCCTTCCACAGCTTTCATGCAACTTACTTGATGTATGTATGTCTTATTTAAATTCCTTCGAAACTTGCCTACTGGGTGCGCTTCAAGGTTAAGACGGATGCGTTTCAACATTACTTTAGAGACGAGGACGGCAAACAAACAGACAGGGCACATTGTACAAATGATATAGGCTATGCATGGGATTCATGCGCTTTCATGCGCTTCAGCATTAGTTTATCATAGTGTGAGGACACGTTATAACTACCTTAGGCGAAATGGGCGATCAGGCACTACCTACTTCCTATGCTAGGGTGGAATACTTGATTATATCTATCTTCAACCGCCAGAGAGGCTTTCCGTTGCGTAGTACCGCTGCTCAGAATAACTTTTCAATTAAGTTTTTTGGGGTGGGGTGAGGGTGGGGAAGGGTATGGTATTAGCATGCAATATTGATTAAGGGGATTTTTAGGTTTGGGGAGTTTTGTGAGAGAGGAGGGGGTGATGGGGAGAGAAGGGAAGGGAAGGGAAAGGGGAAGGGGAGGGAGGGGGAGATAGATGAGGGAGTAGTGCTATACGTGCTGAGAGGAATAGACAAATATTACTATGCCTCTTAAGTGTAAGGACTCCAGTGAAAGGCTCTCGCCAGCAATTGGGTATATTAAACAAATCTATTCATCTATGTAGATGGTTCAGAATCCTAGCACGTCCAAAATCAAAACCATCTATACAGAAACGTCCTATCACTTCCCGAAAGAACCAACAACTCTAGTTCAACTCACCCAAAAACTTCAAAGTGTCTTCCCCAATTTCTCCTCCACCGCAACCTTCATATCCCCCCCAGCAGGTAAACTAACACTCTGCCCCCTCTCCCTCCTCCTCTCCACCTCCTCCCTAATCTCCTTCACCGCCTCATCCACCTCCCTCGCTGGATCACTCGGCAACCCCAATCCCATAACCGGATGCTCTCCATTCTCATTCTTCCGATTCTCATTATCCTCCCCCTTTTTCAGCGCCGCCCCTTTATTCCTCTCCTTGAGTTTTCGAATTAGGAAGGGTTTGGCGGGGGAGGCGAAGAAGGCTATGGAGAGGATGACACCGATGATGGCGTAGAAGTAGACGCGGGCCCAGACGAGGAGGGAGGCGGGGAGGGTGAGGAGCATGAAGGGGGTCGTGGTGAAAGCGAAGGTGGCTTGGGTTGTTAGGAAAGAGAAGATGTCGTAGTAGGGTTTGTAGGGGGTGGGGCGGAGGCCGTCGGGGGTCAGGAAGAAGGGGCGGATGTGCCGGCGGACGTCTGGTGTGAAATGTAAGTGGGGAGCTTGAGGTTTTCTCGTGGAGTGCATTGAGCATTTGGGGTAGGAGCGGGGTTTCAGGGGCGACATGGTTGTTCGAACGCGTTTATCTTTGGAGTGACTGGAGAGCTAAGGAGACTTACTTTTGGCAATGCTTTGTACGAATGCTGCTAACATAAAGGTTAAATAGTAGCCCGGGGCAAAGCCATGCCAGAAAGCACTGGTGGCAAAGGTAGCAAGGCTGGCTCGGAATCCAGGTTTTTTGCCTTTTGGTGTCACCCTTAGGTATACGTAATTCCGTAGCCAATTGTTTGTGTTCATGTTCCAGTTCTCAACATATCCTCGAGAGTTTTGGGCAGTTTCGATACCCCATGGGTTAACATTCTGCAATCGGTTCCAGTCTGCTTTCTTGGTCTTCGAATTTATGCCTTTGTAGCCCATGCCGGAGAGAATGCAAGCTCCTTCGGTAAGGTACCATACGCCATAATACTTCATGCGGGTTGAAACGCCTAACATATGCAGAAGCCAAATCCGTCGCAGAAAGCCATACTTCATATACTCATCTCCGGTGACCAGGTCATTATTGTACCAACCAGAGAATTTCAGAAATCCGAATATCCAAACAAGGCCTATCACAGCTTTGATGGTAGCTGGAGTACCACTTCGTGGGATTCTACGCTTCTTGCGTGTCTTTGGTATTATTGCAGGATCCGTACCTACCGGGACATCAAACATGCTAGTCTCTAGCCAACTGCGATAGTCAACGAAGTCAAATGATGGTCCGGCAAACAGCGATGGGAAGAATAGCTAAATCGTTCTCAGATAGACCCATTAATCTCTACAGCCCGTTAACTTACGACGTAACCTGCGTAGTCGAGGAGGCTTGGTAGCTCAGGTAAGGCCTTCTCACGTTGAAAGTCGGCGAGGTCCTTTTGTGGCAGTCGTCCATCTTGTACGTTCCAGCAGAAGGCACTAAGCTTTTACCAATCAGACCCAGTGTAACCCTAGAAGTTTCCAAGCATACCTTCATGATCAAGACCATCTGGGCTCCTGACTTCGTAGTGAGTACAATTCAGATACAGGCTCCCAATCCAGAGAACGCACCAGTAATATCAACCAAATCTGGCCTGCTAACATAGAACTGACGGATGATGTGGTTGGATGACATGTGACCCATGAGGAAGACGAACGCTATCCATGGCATCAAAGGGCCGTCGACATATGCAGCAATCAAATATGCCCCAGCAGAGCTTATGAATAGGGTACGAATGCCAGCCCAAAGGTCGAAGAGCCCAACAAGGTAAAACATAGAAACACTGGGCGTAGGTCAGGCATCTTGCGGCAGGAATCTGGTCTTGCTGGCGTACGCTATTATAAATAGATTCTTCTGGTAGGGTTTGGTATCTGGTATACGCTTGAGGACTCCGGCAAGTGGGTAGGAGAGGAGAAAGGAGAATATCATCTTCACTGCGCCAAATCAGTATTTCCTCGAACATTTCAGTGTAATCCTCACGTTCATCGACTGAAGCCCCAGTTGCGGACGCCCCATACTGAAAAGCTGTACCGGCATCAGCCTACTCCAGCCCAATATATCTTGGGCAAGCAGCTCACGGATGTCAATGTAAGGCAACATGTTGCCAGCTCTTTTAACGACTAAAGAGCGAAAAGGAGCACAGTCTTCATGGAGTCAACTGTTGTCCCAGGTGTTCCACGCTTAATGGAAGTGGTTGTCGGAAAATTGGGGCCCATCATGTGCTGAAAGTGGCTTGCATCACATTAAGCTTATGGGTGGGGCCTTTTGTTGAGCTCGCTCGGGGGCTGCCGCTTTAGCGGGGGAGCTAGGTGACAGTAGATATCCCGCCCTTGTGATATGACCCCCTGACTAGGTGATTTATATTTATCTTTCAAGTATTTAAGAAAAATACGTGTTTTTCTGTAATCTAGCTTAGCAGCCTTATAAACAGTCGCTCAATAAAATATATAAAGAAAAATAGGTAGAGAAAGGGTGCACTAGGAATACTATACGAAAAACGGAAATGTTGGTAAGGTCACAACGATCTGGGATTCAATTCAGGATCAGACTGGCATAGACTGCCAGTTCCTACTGTTCGATTAGATAGGATACGTTCCATTGATTCATCGTCATCAAGGCCTATCATAGCTCGCTCTCGGTCTATGTAATGCTGGGCGCGGTCTGCATGCCATCAACACCTTTGGCCAGGTCTTCACACGACAGTACGAAACCCCATCCCTGCTCGCTGTTGAACTCAATGCACTGCTTTGCAAAGTTCGGACTCGTCGTTGCGCATCCATCACTCAAAAGAAGACAGTCCCAACCCTTCATGCAAGCGTCTAGGAGACTGCTTCCCACACACTGATCAGTATTTGCGCCGGCAAAAATAAGAGTCCTAATTCCGCGAGATGTCAGAACGTCTTGGATGGCGGTTCCCCCCCAAAAACCTGACAGGCGGTTTTTGTGAATCCAGATATCTTGGGGCTGGTGCTTCTCCTCCAGTGGCGTGTAAGATGCCGTGTTCCACTGGTCTCGCATCAGCACCAATCCCCCCTTAATGACCGAGCCGTCTTCTAGTTCCACAGCTCCAATGTCCGACCCAAGCCCTTTGATTCGCCGGTCACCATTGAAGTTGTTGTCGGCCGCAAACCCTTTGACGATCGTGGGCGGCATTTCGTCAATATCCTGCTCAGTCAAGCCCCAATTAAGCCACACGATCTGGATTCCAACCTTCCTGCAGGCTGGGATCGCGTACTGCAAAAGTTTGTCTACCGCTTTCAAACCGACAGCGTCAACGGGGCGTCCAAGGAATGGTGATAAGAAGTAATTTTGCAGATCCACAATCACAAGAGCGGACTTAGCGGGGTCGATTGCAACTCGGGCCTTCGATGTTTCTAACAGAACGCGCGGATAAAGAGGTGGGCATGTGGGTGTAGCAGGGTGGGTGAGATCGAATCCATCGGCTTCTGAATGAAGCCAGAAATTCTTTTTGCCACCGATGACTTCTTGCTGCTCGGCTGGCATCATGGTGCTTGTCATGTGCCTTTCAGCAGCTGCACGGAGAAGACCAGGTAGCAATGGTCGATAAGATCTAAGCTTCGCTACTCCTAGCGAGTGTTAATATGTTTAGCCCCGTTGCTGTAGAAAGAGAGAGGAGGGGGGCCGAAGCGCTAGTCTAATTTGAGGTTTTGAAGACTTTCACCTTCGAACCTCCTAGCGAGTTTTTATATGTTTAGCGCCGTTTCTATAGAAAGAAGGGGGGGGGAGGGGGGGTATGCAGAGTGAATTCTTGGTCTTAGCGTCATATTTCTATAATGCTCTGGGAAAATAAGGCTTTTTATTTTCAAGATAGGCTTGTGTGTTGAAGGCCCGACGGCCAAGTTGATGTTTTATTCTTCCACAGTACGGATGTGTAGGCATGCACACAGGAAACGCGCATGTCATCTTCAAGGAAATCATCAAGGGATGTCTTCTAGAGCGACGAAGCTGCTCGAATGAGTGGACATTTGTCGTAGGATCACCGTGGATACTTTCGATACAAAAAGGCCCCCACCCGCAGCTGCGGCTACTCCACTATGGCCTTGAGTATCCTATTGACCCTTGTACTCACTTACCCCATGTTTTAGGCAGCTAAGAAGGATCTCAATTCAGCTTAGCCCAAACAAGCTCGAAAATCAGCTTGCCACAAATGTATCAAGGGTAGTAACGCGTCGCTACTTCTTGTAGGTATTTACCGAAACTTTATTGCAGTGTTATGCTCACTGTGTAAGCGGTATGGTAGACTTATTAATCGTATAGCAGCTTATGTACAGAGTACTATTACTTCAAACAGCATAAGATATATATCGTAAGATACAAACAATACTGACAACCCACAGCATGATCTAGTTCAACACAAGCAACACTGATTCTCCACGTGTGCGAGGTTGGTTCTCAATTCGACTTTCACAATGAACAACTACTAGCTGAGCGCTCCCTCCGACATCAACCGTGCCACACTGTGAACAGTCAACAACATGACTGGTTTCGACCCAACGTTGTGTTCCCTGCAAACTTCCATGCAACTACTGACGCAATGGCAGGCGTCGCTACAATGGCCGGCCGCTTCGGTACCTCCTTCAGGGAATGGGTCTCTTGGCTGATTCTGTACGCTGAGCCTACTGACGGTAGTAGGGTACTTGCAGCTCGTAATAAATACAGTCTGAGCAGTCGAGCAGCGCTTGCAGATGTCAAATTAGTTGCTTAATTTCGATGCGGGATTGGGCAGTTAATGTCTTTTCGGGGACATGATTGAAAACGGTGCGAGGGGGCCACCCACTGGTGCAAAATGCTATCCCTTAAGTGGCTGCAGTGCGTCCACCCCCCCCCATTTCCATCAACCATCAACCCCATCTTACTGAATAGCCTCTAGGTGCTCATTCCAACATCATTTATAATGGTATATATATATCTGACATAGCTTATAATCATACCTAGTCCTCGGTATCCTTTCTAGTCGCTTACGCAGCTCTATAGTTGATGTAAAAAACAAAGAATCGCGACCTATTAACCGTACAGCCCTCCAGGGTTAATGCCTAAAGGCCCCTAAAGCTCATCCCCTAGGAAACAAGATTGGGCCTAATAACTACCACCCTTAGGGCTAGTTCCCTCGCCTAGGCGACCCGACTTTAGGGCATCTCTAGGGGCCCCTTCCTAAGCGGCATGATTCCGCTATTTACCCCTGAAAGGTGGACGGCAGCCACTTAAGGGATATGTGTCTGCATCTCAGCCGAAATC
Organism: Cladonia borealis; assembly: GCA_018257855.2. NCBI lineage: Eukaryota > Fungi > Ascomycota > Lecanoromycetes > Lecanorales > Cladoniaceae > Cladonia > Cladonia borealis. The sequence continues at coordinate 1,236,983 of JAFEKC020000009.1, read as the reverse complement.
ACTCATCCGTCAGAGCCTGGGATTTGTTTCGTCCTCGTAGAAGGTAATGTATTGCGTCAAGTAGAGCAGTCCTCAAGCATTCGGTTCAGCAATCAATATCCAAGTATACTGATCTCGATCTTCTCGCAAGACATTTAGAGTACGGACGACTCACCCGCCGCGTGATAATGTCCAAGAGAAGGGTAGTCCAGTGCCTGCTTAGTAGTTTGAAAATTACATTTTAATGCACCATGTTCGTCTGCGAGCACGAAATGTGAAGCCGCAAGTATGCCAAAAGTATACTGCCCCCTCAAACCTTACGCTACCATGCTGACAAAGTAACAGTCGTGATCAGTCTGCTTATCCGGTGGCAGTCGCAGCAGCAACTATGGACTGAACATTCTCAGCTAACACTTGACCTTCGCGGCAGGCTGCGCCAGCTTCGCCGGCAGCCGCAACATCAGCGGGCTCCAATTCGGGACCTAAGAGCTGAAGTCCAGCATCAACGGCCGCAATAAGAAGATCGCAGAAATCCTGGTCGAAAGGGTCGCTATTCGCGTCGTATGCGCGCTCGAGTTCCAAATGAGCGACAATCTGGCCATTTCCAGAGCCCTCTTCCGGAGTAATGACTGCAACATAATTGGTAGCACGACAGAAGACGTCATTCCTATTGCAAGATTCGCCAGACCGAACACTACCTTCGTTGCAGGTGTCTTCTGCTGTACACATCACATTTCCTTGCGCGCTGCTGTTGACGGCGGAAGCAGCTCGTGCTATCAGAGCGGGAAGCAGTGCAGGAGTATAGGAACTATCGACGATGTTCATGACAATGCTACCGGAATCCTTGTTTTCTGCCTTATTAGTCGTATCATATGTTGTTACGTCATCAATTTTCTATTTAGACGGACTGTTGTCACACGATCCCCCAGTCGGACAGGCGCTAACAAGCAGGCTCGAAAGCCCGCTGTAGAGTGGATCACCGAACGTTTTCCCAACATTGAAGCTATCATTGCCCACAAATACGGTGGAACTTGGGACAGGAGGAAGCGTGGAGATAGGGTTGTTGGCACCAGTGCATTGGACTCCTGCATATCCTGGCACTGGACCTTCCTCCGCATATGCCGCGACAATCCCGTTTGTTAAGTCTGTAGAAGTACACGGGAATGGGTTCGTCGGGTTCGATGCAGTAGCTGTTGTTGTTAAAGGTCCAATCGAGGCCGGAACCGCGTTGTAGGCGCAGCTGTCTGTTCCCGGTAGAGAAGGTAGCTTATCTGTGTACCCGTCGCAGCCACACCCTGGATGCCCATCTTCGTCTGGGTCTTCCTCCCATTCGCAGTTGCTCAATGGGGTAATTGGTATTTTAGGCGAAGGTTGTCCGCTGGGCGGAGCCGTCGTGGGCGGAGTCGTTATCGGTGGAGTCGTCGACGGCGAAAGACTTGAAGGTGATGCACTGGCTATATCGGACGCCGGGAGAGGCGAGTCGAGCTTCTTTGCAGGTACTGAGGACTGAAAAATTACAGAGATACATGTGCTACCGCTAACCCTTCGCTCCAGGCCGCGACCATGAATTAGACGTCTTTTCTGCTTCGCGCCTACGTTGTTGGGGCCCTGGCCGGGCCGAGGGCAAATTTGATTCTCTGCTAACACTAGATCTGAGTCAGTTGTGCCATCATCGAACTCATCATCTGAGTTTGGTGGCAGCGGTGGCGGCAGTGGTTGTGCGGTATTGCCCTGAGCAATGCCTAGTGCTGCAGCTACCTGTTGACACGAAGGATCTCTGTTGGGACGGGCGCCGCATAGTGGGTGTGGTCCGATTGCGTCGCCCTTAATCCGGCGAACCATATGCAGCGACCATCGACCCTGGATTATATCGATTGCCGGTCGGCTTTTGTTCTGTGGCCACCTCATAAGTATAATATGCACCATCTTCGGCGTGCCATTGGGTGTGACTTGGGGCCAGGTTTCTGACCTGATTGAACCAGACAGGTGCGTCTCTCGCAGCTGTTCGCTCCATGACGATCTTGCGTCCTCCGTACGGTACAGTCGAGGAGTAGAGAGTCCGCGAATTTGGCTCCCAATAAGCGGCAATCATGCATGCGTCCGCCGTGCTCTGGCCTGGCTGAGCGTTTACATAGCTATACTGTTTTTCGACGATATCCATGAGTCCGCGATACGTTATGGCTTGGCCGTTAGCTGGGTCTGGGATACTTTGGGCCCAGGTCTGTTTCCCTCCCTCCCAGTCACTGGCGTCAGTACTGTCGCCATCCGTCTTTTGCCACTGAACCATTTCAAGCTGATCATGCGGAATACAAAGGCCTCTACCAACAAGCAGAGCAAGGGATAACCAAAAAAATAGAGAATGCATTGTAGTGTTCGTACATGTAAGGCGTGAAAAAGAGCTGTCTTTGACAGTCGAGGGATTCAGAGAAAAGGGAAATCGTTTGATGTCCTACGCCACGTAACATGGAATACTTAAATAGGTACCTTCATATGAATGGCCGCTAACATTTGCATCCCTCCCTAACCTTGAAACCCAGCTTGTGAAAGCATCGACGAACTAAAATGTGGATTGGATCTGAATAGGTAAGGAAGGATTCTTTTAGTTGGCTCACGGCCTCAGCGCTTTGTGTTTGCGATGTTCTTTAGCCTTGGAGGAGTATACTGATGTTGGACTGGCGTAGTAGACTGGCGTAGGATCTGTGTGCCACTCATGAGACACAGCGATTAGTGCCCTGAGAGTATAAATTTGGAATCCCAACCACAGGAATATCTGTGTAGGGAATGATGAAGGAGTTCAGCCTCACTACCGGTCTTGTCTCGCACCAACCCCTCATAATAATGGAGATAATGATCAGTTTATATAACGAGAAGTGTGCCACAATGTTTGATTGTAGAGTTGTTCGACGAAATAGGGATGCCTTTCTCTCGAGTTGGCACTGCAATTCGTACTCGAATCAATACCTTTCCTAAGCTAGGCAGATATCCGCGCCGCATCATATAGCCCTGAGTTCTGCTTTCATACTATGAGTCTGGCAATTTTCCAAGGCTTGTAACAGGGAGCTTCATGAATGGGTTCTGGGCGCAGCAAATGGATCGCGTAGTAGCCCGATACGGATATCGTGGTCTATGGTGACTAGATTGTCTGGATAGTTATGAGACTGGCGTAGTAAACTGATTTCGCAGTGAAACAAAGATCGATAAAACGTTAATCTGGCACAGCAAGGAATTAGCGTCGTAGATGGACTGCGCAGTAGACGCTTGCACGAACATAGAATACTATTTGCAATTGCTTTTGGTGTCTCCCATCTCGGAATGTTTCGGATCTCATCGTGTGAAACGAGCTGCAAGCAAGCAGAGAGATGATAATCCTTCTGGCGCGTGGCACGTAGTCTCATGAATCGGAACGTGATAATTAATGTCCAAACATTAGACGCTGTAATCTAAGCGATCGACGACAGCGCGATCCTTGATCCTTCCTGTCGAAGTTAAAATTTGATCTCATGGTGTTTCAGTAGTGAGGCGCAAAGCCAAGGTGATCCTTGGTTAACGCGATGATCCTTGAGATGCTTCAGAACTACCTAGGGAGGTATTACCGAACTTATTTTGTCTTCTGTTTTCAAAATTCCCTTTTGGCTGCGTGACAGTCAAACCCTAAGCCTAAGCGCCACAAATAGGCCGGCCCTACCTAGTAAACCCCCTACATTCGTTTAACTAAATTGTATTCTCTCAATCTCTCTCCTTCCTTTTCTTTTTCTATTTGTTTTCCGTCTCATCTCTTTGCAAAATATTCCTTACTTAATAGTTGTGGAGAGTAGCACTGCACACGCGTCCTCAAAAAGAGAATATGAGAGCTGCTACTATTACCTCAAGTAGTCTATTGCTCGGCCTTCCGCCAGCCATTCGGCGTCAAATCTATCTTGAAACAGGTGTGTGCACTGGCTAAACAATCGACCTCAGCCTTCGAGATCTAGCTCTGTACGGTTATGCTGGGAACATACCGTTCGAACGACGCGACTTCTACACTCTCCTCTTTGTTTGTCGCACCATTTATGCTGAGCTATCCCATATTATCTATTCGGAGAATAGTATCATCGTCCAACAATTTTCCCGAGAGGAGGGGTTCCGGGCTGTGCGCAATCTGACCACGGTATCTACCTCTGCCCTCAGAAGCCTGACAGTACATTTGAACGGCGCACTATGCTGCTTGGACGGCTGCTGCGGGTGGTCTATGGGCACCTACAACAACACTGCATGTCTGAAGCGCGGCCGCAAGGAGTCTCATGATAAGTCTTGCCCCATGGATAAGAAAGTGCTTGAGGATTGGTTGCGGGCAATGGAGTATGTCACGGCCAATGTCAAACCCTTCAGTCTTGAGTTGTACTTGATTTCCGATGTGCACGATCACGAAACAGCGTTACAAATCGTGCGTCCCATTATCGAGTTCGCAAAGTTCAAGCGGTGTGTTATTCGTCTATGTCACGATCGAAATCCAGCTCTTGAACGATTAGCCGAAGCAACTGCCATACGTGCAATCGGTGGTCAACAACCTTCTGGATCCAACCCTCGTCATCTCAGCTTCTTGGATCTCCCACGAGAAATCCGCAATCAGATTTTGCAATACACCGATCTTGTCACCCCAATGAAGGAAGTTATGTGGAACCCCAAAGATGGCTACTGTGTCTGTTATTGTATCAGCACATGGGACGAGATGGCTGAGTCCGCCTTCGGAACGACTAGTGCGATAAGCCATTCATTCAAATTTCGAAACTGCTGGGCGAATGAGCCCCTTGGCTGCTTCTGTCGGCGCTTTCATGCTGTTTCGTCTTCGTTTTCGATGTGCCGTTGTTGGTCCCCGCCAACATCACTTTTTCTCGTGTGTCACGAGGTCTTGGATGCTGCTCGAATGATCTTCTTTTCCAATAATCGTTTCATCATCACCTCATCTAACGGCCCAACCGCCATTGCCGAAACCACTCCCGAGCGACTCGAGGCGTCCGTGTTTCTGAGGGATGTTGTACCATTCACCAGCCTCCGCTGGCTAAGGTCTGTCGAGCTAGTATTCCCACCCTTTGAAGATGACTACTTGCGCGCCACCGAGCCTGCCTACAGTAATTGGCTACAGACTATAGACTACATGAAAAGTGAGCTTAATATTCCCAAGATGGAGCTTCATATGCACATGGCAGATCCCGAGACCTACGGTAACACTCTTGTCGAAGGTCGGGCCTATCGCCCTAAGTTTACGAAAGAACAGTCTATGACAGTCATTGTAATGTACGTCCGCTTACTTAACACGTTCTCACCCCTACTTGGATTCAAACGCTTCACTATGCATTTGGCGTTGCCTTGGGGTTGGGATCAGACAGGTTATCACCGACCGAGCCGAACCCACCAGCTTTTCGAAGCTCATGAAAAAAAACGCGTGCATGTACAAGAGTTTCTTGGGCGCAGATTTTTAGGCGAACAATCTGATCCGGTGTCGAGGGATAGCAATAGAGAGAGTAACAGCCAGTGGGAGGAACTCACGTGGACTAAGTACGAGGTGTGTCTTAGTTGAGGGCGAATGAATAGGTAGTTCACACGCTCGTGCCTTCAAGATGAGCTACAATGCCTGGTTGACAGGTAGAAGGGTTCACCTATCAACCGTGTACACCCCTCAACCATATGGCCCCCTGGAGCTGCCCTAAAGTGGGGGTCGTCTAGGCGACAGGATCAGCCCCAAAAGCAAGGTATTTCGAGCCCAAAGCTTGTTTCCTAAGGGACCAGCTTTAGGGGGCTTTAGGCACCAGCCTTATAGGGCTATACGGTTGATAGGTGACCCCTTCCAGGCTGGGTATTGGCCAAGTGGAAAAAGATTCGTTGCACTTGAAGTCTGTTTTCGGCGGCTTCTGCCAACGATGTAAACATACAAACCCGACGTATACAGCTTGTCTCAAGTTTAACTACACAGAACTTGGGTTTAGAGATTCTATATTAGAGCTGACTTGAAGTTTTCTTCTTGTGCCCTACTATTTGGTAGCACACCGATACCTGGTATCTACGGAGCTTAGGCTAGAATTACATATAAAGACATCGAAAATCTGTATCAAGTCCTTGATCATTGTGATCTCAAACCCATTAGTATGTGATCTGCTTGGGTGCCAAGATCGTGACGTGGAGTGCTGTAGATGTGTATAATAAGGACCGCTGATCCTACAAGGGCATCTACCTTCGCGAAGAAGAAAGAGTGCTTCCGCAAAGTCACGACCTCAACCCCCTTGGATACTGTGGAAACACACTCTGTTTGAATTTGTCAATGATTGCGATGGCACCCATAAGCCCATTACTATGTCGGGTGTTCTGAGCAAATACAATACCACGCCATCTGATATCCTCCTGCAACAATGGACGTGGTTTCGGCCGTATCAGGCTACATCTCAAAGATGGTCTCAGCTGGAGATGCTGCCTTGGGCGCTGCATCTTCGAAAATGAAGATCCTCTTGCTCGACAGTGAGACAGTGCGAGTCTAGGACGTTGAAAAATTGCGGAAATTGGCTGATATTGTACCAGGTCAATATCGCATCCACAGCCATAACCCAATCCGCTCTGCTGAATCATGAGGTGTACCTGGTTGAGTACGTGCTATAACAGTTTATGGTGGGCGGTACTAACGACCTTGCTGTAGTCGTCTCGATAATGCCTCTCGAGAGCGAATGCGACACCTACGCTGCATATGCTTTGTGCGGCCGTCGCCAGATTCAATACAGCAGCTTGTTGACGAATTTCGAGAACCGAAGTACGGGGAATACACAATTTGTACGCAGGTTTTTTATCTAATGGCTGCAATTACGCTGACAAGTCCAACAAAGACTTTAGTAATGTCATTCGCAAATCGTCCCTTGAAAGATTAGCGGAGGCGGACAATAACGAGGTGGTTAAAAGCATTCAAGAGCATTTTGCAGACTACATTGTCATAAATCCCGACCTGCTGACCCTCGACCTCGGTTTCCCAAAGCAACGACTCTGGAGCAACAGTCCCGACAGTTGGAACCCCGACTCTCTTCAACGATGCACTGAAGGCGTAGTCGCACTTCTCCTGTCTTTGAAGAAAAGACCCCTGATACGCTACGAGAAGAATAGTTTGATGGCAAAAAAGCTAGCTACGGAGGTACGATACCAGATGACGCAAGAAGAGCAACTGTTCGACTTCAGGAAAACAGATACACTTCCCATCCTGCTCCTACTGGATCGAAGAGATGACCCTATCACACCATTATTGACACAGTGGACATATCAAGCGATGGTGCACGAATTGCTCGGAATTTATAATGGCAAAATCGACCTAAGCGAAGTGCCTGATGTTAGGCCAGAGCTCAAGGAGATCGTGTTATCACAAGACCAGGATCCATTCTTTAAGAAGAACATGTATCTTAATTTTGGCGACCTTGGTGGGAACATTAAGGAATATGTGGAACAGTATCAGTCAAAAACGAAAAGTAATGCTAGCATCGAGTCCATCGCCGATATGAAGCGATTTGTTGAAGACTACCCAGAGTTCCGGAAGCTTTCTGGCAATGTCAGCAAGCATGTCACGCTCGTTGGGGAATTGAGCCGGCGGGTAGGAGCAGATGGATTGCTAGATGTTAGCGAACTAGAGCAAAGTCTTGCTTGCAACGACAATCACGCGAGCGATTTGAAGGTAATGCCTTAGTCCTTCGTCATTGTTTGCGCCCTTTGATTGACTTCAATATAGAACGTGCAAAGGCTTATATCGTCTCCACAAATTCCCGCCGATAGCAAGCTTCGACTTGTTGCACTTTACTCCTTGCGTTATGAAAAGCACCCGTCCAGTGCTTTGCCAATGCTTCTTGATCTTCTCACCGCCGCTGCAAATATACCTCCACGCCGAGTGGAATTGATATCTCACTTACTTACTTATCACCACTCGCTTCAAGCGGCCCCTGCTGCTGGAGGCTTCTCTGATCTCTTCGAATCCGCGTCGATCTTCTCCGGAGCTCGTGATCGATTTAAGGGGTTGAAAGGCGTCGAAAACGTATACACACAGCATTCTCCACGCCTGGAAGCAACCTTGCAGAACCTCATCAAGGCCAGGCTGAAGGAGCAGCAATACCCGTTTGTAGAGGGTGGTGGGACCACCAGGGACAAGCCACAGGATATTATAGTCTTTATGATTGGAGGTGCAACATATGAAGAAGCAAAGGTGGTAGCTCAGATCAATGCTAGTTCGCCAGGTGTGAGGGTCGTACTCGGTGGGACAATGATACATAATAGTACGACTTTCTTGGAAGAGGTAGAAGACGCAGTCTCAAGTTGGCCAGAGGTAGGACCCACCTCTGCAGTGGCGAGGCTGAGAAAGGAAGCAGGCAGAAGGTAGCTGGATAGGCGCAGTTAGAATTGAAACCATTCGCAGCAGTGAGAATGAATATGAGATAATTCAAGTTGTCTACAGCCATTGCGTTACTCTATTGCGTGTCAACCAGTCTTTATCCCAAGCAAAAGTGTTATATTCACGGCAACACCTAATAGAGCTTAGCGCTAGGGTTAAAGGAAGCAAGAATTTTGGCGAGTTAAGCTTCCCTCTGCTCCCCAAACTCTTACAAGCCCGGCACCTTGATTGATGAGTCCTCCATTTCGCCCTGTCACGCTGTTGCGCTGGGGTTGCAGTCCTCGCGTGCGGCCGCGATGTAGCACTCTGCTTCGAGGGTTGGCCACGGTCAGCGAGCCTCCAAGGTATGTTTTATAGTTACGCTTCGAGAGACACCTACAGGCAGACAATAGACTGAATCCTTACAGCACGTATGATGTCGTAGTGATTGGGGGTGGCCATGCAGGAACAGAAGCCTCCGCCGCCGCAGCCCGTTCGGGAGCTAGGACAGCTCTCATTACACCATCTTTGTCAAATCTGGGGATCTGCTCCTGCAATCCTTCCTTTGGTGGTATAGGTAAAGGCACGATGATACGAGAGATTGATGCCTTGGATGGTCTGTGCGGACGTGTTGTGGACAAGGCTGGGATTCATTTTGGTGTTTTGAATAGAAAAAAGGGACCGGCTGTCTGGGGACCAAGAGCGCAGATTGACAGGGAGCTCTACAAGAAGGAGATGAGAGCAGAGATATTGGCCACACGGGGCCTAGGCGTCATAGAGGGGAAGGTAGCGGATATTGTGACCACGCCTGGCGTGGATGGTGTCCAGCAGAAAATCGTGGGAGTTAGGCTTGAATCTGGGGAAGTCATTGACTGCGAGAAAGTGGTTATCACAACGGGGACTTTTCTTGGGGGAGAGATACATATCGGTCTCGACGTTTTTCCCAGTGGACGAATGGGAGAAGCCGCTACCTTCGGGCTCAGCAAATCACTACGAGAGGCTGGATTCCAGTTGGGCAGATTAAAAACAGGGACTCCGCCCCGACTTGACAAGAACACCATAGACTTCTCACGGTTGGATATCCAGCCTGGTGAAAAACCTCCGGTACCATTTTCGTATCTCAACGACGCAGTTACAGTCTCTGAGCAACTCAATTGTTTCAAAACGGAGACCAACCCAGCTACCCACAAGATCATTCAAGAAAATCTGGATAAAAGCATCCATATCCGCGAGACCATCAAAGGACCTCGATATTGTCCATCTCTGGAGTCAAAGGTTCTCCGGTTCGGGCACAGGGACAATCACAGGATATGGTTGGAGCCCGAAGGCTTTGATACAGATGTCATATATCCCAACGGCATCTCTATGACAGTACCAGCAGCAGCACAAGATGCCATGCTGCACACAATTGCCGGGCTCGAGAATGTAAAGATGCTACAACCGGGCTACGGTGTCGAATATGATTATGTCGATCCGCGAAATCTACGTTCAACCTTAGAAACTAAGCTCATCTCAGGTCTCTATCTAGCAGGCCAAATCAATGGAACAACAGGATATGAAGAAGCTGCTTCTCAAGGGATCATAGCGGGAGCCAACGCCGGCCTCGCAGCGCAAGGTAAAGATCAGTTGACTCTGAGCCGCGGTGACGGCTACATTGGTATTATGATCGACGACCTCATTACCAAAGGTGTCAGCGAGCCATACCGCATGTTCACATCCCGAAGCGAGTATCGGATGAGCGCTCGAGCGGATAATGCTGACCTCCGCTTGACTGCCAAGGGAAGACTGGCAGGTATTGTAGGGGACAAGCGTTGGGAGATTTTCTCTACCTTTGCTGCCGAAATGCAAGAGCTGAAGACCCTACTTCAGGGTTTCAGACTTGGGGCGAATGCGTGGACAGCGAAAGGTATCCGGATACATGACAATGCAACGAAGCGATCAGCTTTTGATCTCCTCCGTGTCATTGGAGTCACCATCGACAACTTGGTCCCCATTATCCCGCAGATTGCCTCATTCTCGCCGACTATTAGAGCTCGCATGAGCATCGAGAGCATTTATGCTCCTTACGTGGAGACGCAGAAGGCTTCCATTAGTGTTCTCGAGAGAGATGAGCGATTGAGATTGCCTACGGACCTGGACTACTCTAGCATATATGGCCTCAGCACCGAGGAGAGAGATGCACTCGAGATTGCCCGTCCGGAAAGTGTGGGCATGGCTCGGAGAATCGAAGGTGTCACACCTGCAGGAGCTTTGAGACTGTTGGCATTTGTCCGGGGAGCGAAAGAAGTTTACCGACGTCAGGCAGCAATGGAAGAAGTGGCATCTCGGAAGGAAATGTATGCAGGCCTTTGAGAATGCGTATTGCCCACCAAATGGATCCGAAGGCGCCTCTTACCCCAGCATGACACGTACATTGATTGAGTCTGGCTCAGAGGCATACTCGGACCTCAGATCGCAAAGATGCCTTGCGAAAAGCGAAAGGTAGCCGCAGGCTTATAGCTCTCTCGTTGCCAAGGAATTATCGATCGACTGCGTTTCTGGTCAAATGAAAGGATCAGCTGGGAATCCAAGCTTTGGAGAGGGAGAGTCTTGAAGGTGCGGAACAGAGGTTGAATGGGGTCGACGCCGTATACCGTCCTTAACATCTACGGGTAGATAGAGATGGATTTTGACCGTTTACTGGGAAGATGATCTCGGGTATACCCCAGATGTCGACGCAGGTGTCGACCGTTTTTGTTCCAGGGGGATCCAGGGGAGTCGGAGAGTAGCTTGATCCCTAATGCACCCCGCAGCGGCTATCGCAACTACCCGACCTGGCGCCAGTGCTCCCGGGCCCGCTTACAGTGCTGCCGCTCCTCTCACAACCCTTCTTTCTTCCCTCTACTTCCAACTATGTCCAACTACTACCACTCTATTACCAGATCTATCAGCATGGATCTCCCTAGTCCTTTCTAGCTCTCCATACGCCATCTGCCCTATTATGTAACAGGCAATAATACCCTGTTACCATTACTCTTGGTGGCTCTCGAACTGATCACCAAATTGACATCGTTGCGAGCTAGCATGCCCTCAGGGCTCAGACCTTTGACAAGCCAGCTGTTCCGGTTCCCAAACTCCAAGCCGATTGGTAAGGGATTCCTGTAATTGCAAAATAAAATGGATGATGAGTCAAGGCACACGGCGACGAAATTCGAGGCCTGGAGCATGATGGTGATCGAGCTTGGGCTTTACGAAGGCAATTAAAGTCATACTTCATGTAGCCGGTCCCCACATATATCCTCATATTTCACTTGGCCTGCATATCGATTTTCACGTTTCCTGTCGACTGCTTCAGATTACTTGCGTCTAATACCCCAAATTTACATGCATCCGCTCCACTGTTTTGCTTGCGTACCTGCTTTGACCTCTGCTGAAAACGCCGCTCTTCCCCACATTGGTATCATCCGCTTTACATATGGAGAAAAAATCAAAATACAGCCTTTTCCCGGTACCACCTTCTTCTCCACCTAGAACGCCATTACCAATACTCCTAGAAGACGCCGACGAGGCCGCCGCTCCACCACCGCCAGACATTCCTCTACCTCCGCGAAGGAAGTCCTCCGTCATCGACCTAGATCCTTACCTTCCACCACCTCGACCCACAACCGCTCCATTACTTCAAAACAATATCACCGTGCCCGCACCTCGGGTACCTGGCCCTCCCCCAATCCTACGAAACCCATTCACCTTACCCCCTCGAACCACCAGCGCCGCAAAACCACATCGCAACCCCTCACCCATATTCGAAGAAGCCCCACCCCTCCCTCCCGTCCCAGAAATGGTTCACTCTCCCTGCTCATCGACTTCCTCCGCCGCCTCATTCCAGAAACCTTCACCCCCAACCCAATCTCCCTCCCGAACCCGCCCTCGAACAGTCTATTTCCACACTGGTCTTGGCGGCATTGGCAACTACCGCAAGGCAATTCGCGAAGACAACATATTACGTGCCACTGTTCCTGGGCAACATCGATCGCCCCGATTTCTGGCGTCATTGTTTGGGAGTAAGAAGAAAACGAGGAGACAGCAGTATGGGGAGAGCGATTCGGCAGGGAGCTCACAGAGCAGTTTGGGTGCGGCAGAGGTTATGAGGAGGAAGATGCTGGGATTCGGCTCGGACGGGAAGATTGGTGCAAATCGGAATTAGAAGACAAGATACCCCATTGAATGTCTCGTTGCATGACTTGTTTGGCATTTGGTGGCTTACCTCCTTATGTTGTCGATTTGGTGCGCAGCACGCATTGGACGCGGATCATGAGCCGGCGAGCGATTGATTGATTGATTGACGATTTTGAAGAATACCTACTCGTCTGGTTTGAATCTGACTGAAGAACAAGCAAAAAGAGTACTGCTTTTATAATATCCTTTCTTTGTACCATACACGTTTTCATTGCACTGCATTGGGAAAGAAAAGTTCCTCATGTATCTATGATGTTCATAGCATTTCATGCATAGCAATGGATGTCATTTTTGGCTACCTCAGTTCACTCCATGTATATCACGACACAGCCCAATAGCATCTATTTCATCGTACTGTATGTAGCAACCGTATCTATCTCTTACCACCTCAGACCAATCCCCATCCTTCTCCGAAAATGACATGTCCTCGCAAGCCCCTTAAGCCCGACTTCTCCCAACATGACCTGTCCTCTTGTCCCCTCTAAGACCCGCACCCTACATCTCCCCAATAACATACTCACACCCCTCCCTCCCCATCCACACCTCATGCATCCTCCCCGCCTCAACATCCACCCTCTCCCCCACGCCAAACGTCTTTTTCTCCGGCCTCTCATCATTCGGATACGTAATAGTCATGCTGCCGTGGCGAATCAAATGCGTCGTTAGGGTTATGTGCGAGTGGGGCGCATAGTGGGCGTTTCTATTTCATAGGAAGAGGTTTAGCACGAGGGGCCGAGAGCTGGCGATGTAGGGGAATGGGTGGGTGAGAGGCAGGAGGAGGGGAGGGCAGGGAATACGAGCCATCGGTCCAGGTGAAGACGGTTTTGAAACCCCAGGAGCGCACGAGGGCTTCGGATTCGGTGCGGGTGGACATTTTGGTAGAAAGAACGGATGGATTGACGTGTGATTCAATCCTGCTAAAGGAGACGAGCTATGTGGGTTCAATGCAACATCAACATCTGCAAAGCCATTGCATCAAAGCGGCAAAAATTGACTTATCTTAAAACATTGTTGCGACAACTGGGACTCGAACCCAGACCTCGAGCATGGGAAGCTCGAATTCTACCCTTGAACTATTGTCGCGCATATCATTTTAAACACTATTTGCTAATATACTCTTTGATTCTCAGCATCGGAATTCACTGGAGACGATATGTGACTCAAATGATGGGTTCCGGAGAAGCATTGGCTATGAAGATAAATGATCTCATTGCTATATCAAGTGGGACTATTCCAAAATTGCACATGCATCGGCCCCATCATATCGGTCAATGCATTATGCCGTCTTTGGCTCATACCGATCCCCAACGCCACTGCTATGCTAATTCATTATTCTTACAGACCCTGGACCTTCCTATAACTCGGCGGGTTCAATGTTCTCCTCAACACCTTTATGCAATACGGCGGAAGGAGACTGATAGCAGAAATAGCAGCCACTCTCCACGCAAATGCCCAACTCCATACATATCCTAAATCAAAATATCCACCCAAGAATGGTATGCTCCCAACGTAGATGATTGTCGTCCCAATTATCGTTACAGCCATGAGCCAGTGCCAGGTCACGATCTCGAAAGCCACCATAATTAGTTCGTTGATGACTAGGACTGTGAAGCTGACGCTGACCATACGAGGGGAATCGAGATCAACGAGAATTTGGCTGAGACCTTGAATGATCCCGCCTTGATAAATACTGACAGCTACCCAGACAAAGAAGGTGCGGTAGCTGAGACTTTTGCCAGTGGTGAGTTCCTTGTACAGCTCAGGATATAGATTAGCTAGTCCTTCGTCGACGTCTTTGTCAAGTACTAAGCTGAAGACTGGTGCCATGGTGTACACTGTTGCATAGCCAACGAGCAGCCAATCTCGGTATAAGGCGTGAGGTTCGATTTGGGTGGCAATACTGTAGAATGTCTGGCAAACGGAGATGATCAACCCACGGTGAATAACAAATTGTGCCAGCTTAGCGGAGCGTTTGTAGGAATTGCGTCCATGCCAGACCAGTAGTTTAGTAAGATGGTGGAAAGTAGTTATGGAGAAATCCGCCGCGAGAGATGCTTGTCGTCCCTCCTTTCCTACAATGCCGACTCCAACATCAGCAGCTTGGATCATAGAGACATCATTGCCTCCATCACCGATACAAAGGACCCTTTTCTTGGTGAATTTTCTTATTAAAGTTGCGATGTCGGCCTTCTGGGTCGGAGAGCAACGACAAGCAATGACAGCAGGTAGAAGGACCGCCACTGACACAAAATCTTGACGGTGATAAGCTAGGAAATGGGAGAGAGAGTCGCCATCAATAAGTAGAGCTGTGGAGTCTGGCTTGGAGCGAAGGAAGGATAAAGCATCAAGCGCTGCGGACTCAGGAGCCGAGGAGAGTTGCGTGACGGTATGTATGTACTGCGTTCTCGACACCAGCTTTGCGGAGATGGCAACACATCTGGCGGTCTCAACTTTATCGCCTGTCAACATCCAGATCTTGATACCGGCATTACGGAGGAGCTCGAGTGAAGATTTAACATCCTTCTGCAACTTGTCCTCCACTCCAGTAACACCTAACAGCTCGAGGTTGTGCTCCAAGCTATCTTTGATGACTTGCGCCATGCTAGAATCTCGATTCTGTAGAGACATTGAAGCTTGCTTGTATCTTGCAGAGAATTCTTGATACTGCTGCTTAGACAGCTTCTTCCTTCCCACCACCAAAGTCCGAAGCCCTTCTCGGGCCATGTTGGCAGTTTCTTCGTCAAGCCAGTCATTTGCTGCAACGATTGAGGTCATAACGGTGTCTGCACCTTTCTGGTAGAACCAGATCTCTGCAGCGCTGTCGGTACTGGAAAGCAACGATTCGGTGCCTTGATAGTATTGTAAAATGATGCCCATACGTTTGCCAGCTGATGTGAAAGGAAATACGTCTAGGATCTTGACTCGTACCACCACGCGAGAGGTGTCAACAGATTGCAGAGTAATGGTGTGTCGGTCTCGGTGCAGAAGTCGTAGACCTACACTTTCCGCCCAACGTACTATAGCAATCTCATCAGGCGAAGACGCTTGGTAAGTAGTAACGCTTTGACCTTCCTGATCTTCTGTAGACGGTGTAACATTATGACACAAGGCAAGGGCCAGGACTAGATCTCGGACACGAGAGCCTATCTCTCGTCGCGTTCTTGTGGTTGAAGCCCCAGTGGACCCAGAAAGGTAATTTGAAGATGGTGTGAACAAGGAAATCGATTGGGTAGCATCTGAGGATATGCCTGCGGAGAAACCTTGGCGTACATAGGACCGGACCTCGTCCATAGCCTCGTTAGCATAAGACACAGTACCAACAT
Source organism: Cladonia borealis (assembly GCA_018257855.2). Taxonomy (NCBI): domain Eukaryota; kingdom Fungi; phylum Ascomycota; class Lecanoromycetes; order Lecanorales; family Cladoniaceae; genus Cladonia; species Cladonia borealis. Next base: position 1,221,101 of record JAFEKC020000009.1, on the reverse strand, counting down.
GGATCTTTTTAAGATCCATCTCATTTTGAGTGAGAGTCCCCGTCTTATCACTCAAAAGGTACTCGATACGTCCGAGTTCCTCTGGGATTGTGCTAGTCCTAACCACTGTCCCAGGTATGTCCCGGTCGCGCTCAATGAATCGAGCGTACACCGTTTTGCCCATATCGAGATTAACCCGAAGACTTATTGGAACAATCGTCGAGAACAATATGAGGAACCTCATAACAGCCACGTACCACTCCTGGCCCGGCCGGCCTTCAATGCCCCTGATAGCCACGAGAACGACAGAGAGTGCTAACGTGAGGGCGCAAAGTATTTTGGTGAGATTGTTGATTTCGTGCTCAAGTAATCCTGCCTTAGATCGCGACGGTGAGGTGGACAAAGCTTGCCGGGTTTGTGCACCAGTGTATACCACCACTGCCAGAACAGTAGCATTTGAAGCGAGCACTGTGTTAGCCCAGGCTGTATTGTCTATACTCAGAGGAGCCGACTGTACTGTGAGATCAGTATCAGTGCTATTGCCAGCTGCGTCTGCCTTAGGTGCAAGTTCAACAGTGCCAACAAATTCATTGACTTCCTTAGAAGGTCTACCAGCCACTATTTTGAGTCTCGTGAAGTCACCTGCGTCAAGTGACTGGGTTAACGGTGAAGCAATGCGTAACTTCCAGTCTGTTTCGCCATCAAGCTGGTCAGTCCGTATGAAGGTTTCCCCAACCCCGCCACTTTCAGCTGATGGGGGAAGACTTTCAGCAGCAGTTGAGGACCTTGGTTTCGTCTCTACCGCGGAACTATCGGGAACTGGAGTGTCGTCGTTGTTCTCGTCCAGCAAACCTGTGTGCTCTGACAGCACCTCTTGAGTCTCCGATAAGGAGATGGGAGTGATGGACGTTTCGGCAGTGTAGCTCTTCAATATGACAAGATCAGCGGGGACTCTCCGATCCTTCCCTAGCTTCACCACATCTCCAACTTTGAGGTCTCGAGACTTGATATCGATTTCATCGACCACAATGCTCCGGGTAGCACCTTGGGCGTCCCCTCCAAGATTCGCCTCCTCTTCCTCGATAGCATCAAGACGGGCGCCTTTAGAAGCGCCGCGATTGTGTCCCTTTCTGGACTGTAAATGCGACTGCCTCTTACCTCTTCCTTGATTCCGCTTTATCTTTTTGTAATCTCGGAGCCTTAAAACGGTGTATTCTTCTTTATTGGCTTCCGTGTCCCTTCTCCGCCGGGCAATATCATCTAACGCTTCTTTTCCTAGAGTAACAGCAAGTACAAAAGCTAATGGCACTGTGTAGGTCGATATATATCCGATCCGCAGAGGTTTTATGATCTGAGACAAAGCCACCAATAGAAAATACAAATTGAAGAAGAACGAAAATTCGTTGTATAGCGTGCGAGGGAGGAAACTCCAGATGGTATATTTGGCATTTGAAACGGCATTGGGGGGGAATCGAGGTGGTGGATCTTGCCCTATGCTAATATTACGCGATGTCCCGTTGCCTTGCGTTGCCCCTGAGTCCCCAGTGACAGAGCCGCCAGGACCAGACTCTCCGGATATGAAGTCGGGAAGTCGCAACTGGGAAGATAAAAACCCTCGAGGCCCACCATCAGCGTAGACTCCAGACCTACGTCTAGCGTCAGGGTTGAGTAGAGGCGCGTCATCTTCAACGGTACCTAGGCTCCCAGCTGAGTCTCTTTGCCCTAAGGTTTCGTCGAGCAGCCCATGGGCATCTTCTTCTCCATCATATATATCACGTTTGCGATCCTGACGACCAAAGCCCCGTGTTCGTCCTACCCGCAGGTTCCTCAAAGGGATATGTCTTTTTGACTGGTCTTGTTTTATACGTCCATCACCATAGTATACATGTCCATTTTGTGCGACACCCGGGTCAAGCTCTTCCAAGTCGAGTTCTACATCCGAATCCGAACCTTCGTTAGGTGAGTCAGGAGCGTTAGGTTGGTGGTATTCATGGGCTCTGGACATGGTTCGTTAACGCCGCTGCCTGCGCTTCTGATGGTAATTCCTTCGCAAGTATGTTCTTGCCCTTGGGGCGCAGGATACTTAGGGTACGGATAACATTGCCAGGGGCCCAGATTTGAACTTGGGTAGTATCATACTATCGTGGTATCATTGTTGTGCAAGTACAGAATTCTGTCTCTATTCAGTCATTCAAAGTGAGCTCGAAATGGAACACCCGAGGTTATGCCGCGGCGTCAGAGGTGTACCCTGTTTTCCACCCTCTTTGGGTCTAGGCTGAAAGCCGCTTTACCGTCGTGCGACCATATGATCCTCCCTACCTAGATGAGCTGCGCCCCCATAACAGTGTGTTGCTACTCCTCTTCTTTTCAAGATGTATCCCGCTGTACATGCGCTTTCCAATTGTTTGACATACAACACTACTTCCTCGCCTGCATCATCATTCTGCGCCTCAAGGACCTCGGAGAAGGAAGCTTCTCGCGCGCCTTGAGACTCAAAGTCTACAAAGGCTTTGGTTGCCTTACCCTCCTTAGCTGACTCTTCCAAATCTAACCCATCCTGATTCAATTCCTCCGTATTTGACTCGCCCGATTCTGAATCCTCTTCGAATAATAACTCCTGTGTGACCCTCCCATACAGATCATTCTGATCCAGTTTCTCATGTGGTTCTCCATCGTCCGCTTGACCAGTAGCAAGGCTAGCTACGTGTCTACTGGGTTGGAAGTAATCATCCAAAAAAGCCAAAGAATTTGCGCTAGCTGTACTGCATCGACTACTGCGAAATGACTTTGATCGACGAGGTTCTCTTGAGTCTCATTGCTTGTTCAAGAGACATCTGAATTGTCCCAATCACCCCGAAGCCTTTCCCCGCTATGAGAATAGCCTTACTCTTGTAGCCATTCTGCTCGAGAAGCAGACGCACTTTTGTTACTTGACAAATTTTAAGGCCAAGTAATATATATATTCGGCGAGCTTATCATTCGGCCCAAGGTGACAGTCTTCAAGTAGTTGTACTATCTCCCTAGTGGTGCGGACTCGAAAATCCTGCTTCGCTGTCAAAAAGTTCTTGTTCGACCTCCGTGACCCGAGCCGTATAGACTTCTTTATTGCCCTCAGATCATGGTCAAACAGAGCATTGACAACAGCCTCACCGATTTCCATATCACACAATGCTACTTCCGTAATCTTGGACGCTCCCCACTTTTCAGGCTGATAAGAATCCGTGTCCACTGCATATGTTCTAGGTCACGCAGAGTTTCATATGCAATAGCGCACAGAGTTTCTTCAAAACCAGAGCTTTGACGACTAAAAGATGGATGAGCCATTCCACAAAGAACCTTGGTCCATTCAGGGATTCTAGCGTACGTTCTGACATTTGGTGAGGCCCAAGCGGGGGTGCTAAGGTGAAATGATTAGAATACGAATTTATCATGTAGGGTACATCGCAGTATATTCGACAGTTCGCCACGGCGGACCTTGACAATCTTCGGCGTGACAGGTTAATTTGTCTGTCTAAATGGAGGATACATTTTGAATCACGTCGGAAGATCCCTATGCCTTGACATGTTTCATCGTGTCACAATGCAGATAGCTGGGTCAAAGCTCATTGAAGTGAAAAAGGAAATGGACGAGGCTGCATTTCGATGTCTCGCAGATCCAAGCAAAACCCCAGGTTAATGCCATGTTGTATAGGTGTATGAGAATCCTCGGAACGTTAGAAGGAATTTCGCATTCCTCTAGTGTGTAAATAGAGGGCTACCAGCTAGATTTGAAGAAGAGCGGCAAAGAAAGCGGAGGGCGACGAAGGGCAGGCTAGCCATATGCAGCATTACTGGACTGATAAAGGAAAATTCAACTGCACACATACCACGCTTTACCTATTATTATTCATCGGACGCTGGTTAAAGCGGCAACATCCGCGCGGCTGCCGGGTTGTCCATTTTTGACATCTGGTGGTGCCAAGAAGTCGCTAGCGCAAGATGACAATCTTCAGTCGTTTTGGGACTCGCCCTGGCACTTTGATGGCAACTGGACAGGTTGCAGCCAAACCACAGCATGAAAATTCGAGCAATGCAAGCATCTTCTGCGCTTGTTGCAGTGCATAGCTACTATGCTCCCTTGATCGTGGACCTGTATGTTGTGCAACCCTACTAATTGTTAGGGAAGGGGCTCGTCCTCGTTTACTTGACAATATTTGATTCCAATTGCTAATCAACAACAGCTTCCTATGTTCATATGTCTGATATCAAGGGATGGAGACGCCACAATCGAGTTACAGTCAAGAGGGAAATGGCTCGTGGCACCCTGCCATGAGACCAAACGCCCATGAACCGGATAGTGTTCACAGCGAAAAGCTAGGTGAAAAGTCCTTGGAACCAGAGGCAGCCCTGAGAGAGGTCCACAAAGATGGGCTGCCGCCGAACCTATTACGACCGTCCGAGGATGCGCAGCCCGACCAGCCAGTCCAGCCATTGAAAGACGGGTACGACCTTTCACGCGATCCCACTCTTAATGGGGTAGGCTTACCTACCAATGGTGATTATGACCCTTCAGCTTTCCAACGCTCTGATCTGGAACCTGGAACTAAAGAAGAAATTGGGGATGATCATCAAGTTGACACTGTGAGAGCGACGATGGCGCAAGGGGAAGCGAATGATTCTGCTTCCACAGTTCGCCTTCATAATCTCGGGCAAGAAACTGATGGCCCTGGACCTAGTTTTGGGAGCGATACCGAATCTCCACCGGAAAGTTTGCCGGAACCTTCTACAGAACCGAATTTCCTTCTGGATGCTCTGGGCGACAAAGAGGAGATGGAGAAGGCCTGGGAATCAGAAGCCAACACTGGCGCTCCAGGTCACTTCGAACGAACAAATTCTTTCCCTGCAGTACCACCACCTCGAGAACATAGTTCCCAAATACAACATTCTTTGCCACATTCGCAAGCCGGAGATATCATGGGGGAGCATGAGGCACACGACTTTATGGAGAAAGAAGCTCCTTGTGATGCTCCTCGCACAAATTCTGCAGCTGCAGAAGCAGTGCAAGATCCTTTCGATTCGATGGGAGGTGGAGAAGACGAAAATTTCTTTGCCGCTCCTCCAACCGTCCATTCCACCGTCTCAACAGCAGCGGCAGACGAGGAGTCACGGTATGAAGAGGGTCTGCCGTTGGTGCCATCAACGTCTCATCCAGAACAACCGAATCTTTCTCATAGCGGAACGCAAGATTCGCAAACCTCAGCTTTTGCAGAAATGGATGACGAGGATGATTTCTTTGACAAAGCTTTTTCAGCACAACCAAAAGATCCATCATCCTCCCCGCCACCTTCCCTAGATCGCAAGTCGACCTCTCAAGTCCTAGATTCAATGCATTATCCGCCTCATTATGTCAACCACACCGAGCCTGAAGCTACTGAAGAGCGGCCATCCTTAGCTGACCTTACGGGAGGTGGAATTGCCGTTTCTACAAGCACTGTGAAATCGCAGGTTTTTGCGGAACGACCAACAGATCAAGCAACATCAGAACCGAAAGATGAGGACCTTGCAGAGATGTGGAAGGCAGCGCTGGGCGATGATGACCTGCTTGTGGAGGATGAAGTCTCGGTTGATCCCTCATCGTTCTTCGAGGATGATGGCGAGGGTTTTCTTGAGGAAGCTCAGGACCCACAAGAGGGACCTTTATCAGATTCCACGGCATTTCCACCAATCCTCCAGCCAGTATATGCGCCGGACGGTAGCATGCAGGGCTTTGGCACCAGCAATACCAACCCAATATCCACCCAGAACCGCTACCAACCTTCGTCAACATTTCAAGCACCGCAGGTGGCTCCTTACACAGTCGATGCAGGTCCAAATGGCGCTGCATCAATGCATCAGCAGGCACGAGCAGCCCCTGGACTCAACCAACCCGGCTACTCTCCCGGTAGGTTTGCAAACGCATTGGGACAACGCCCCTCGACAGCACAACCTCTATCAAGACCGCAAATACCTCCGTCAACACAAAGTTTTGCGGATAAATCTAAAGGAGGTTACACTTCGCCCTACGATCTCCCAATGGACGTGACTCGTCCCAAAAAGCGCACCTCCTATCAGCAGACGCGCCCAAACCCTGATGCTCAGGCTGCATCAGCTCGTCCACCCCCACCAAGAAGTAGTAGCATGTTCGCCAGCGCGGCTCCGCCAATGGGCTCTCAGCCTCCTGTGCCTCGTCTTCCAAGCTCCCAACTGAATCCTGCAGTAAGCAACGTCATACCGCCTTCACTCAAATCATCTCCTAGCGTGGGTAATTTCTTCGAAGAATTGCCCTCCAAACCCCGTCAAGCAAATATTGTCAACCGGACCATATCCCCCACGTCTCGGCCCACTCCACCTCCACTGAGTCCTCCTCAACGCGACCCTCCGAAGCAGTCGTCACTTACGGAACAAGTACCGCCTGGAGCTACCAGAATACCTCAACAATATCAACTTGTTCCTCCAGAACGAATGAGTCTCTACGAGAGTACGACCCATACAGAACCTACCATTCAGCCCCTACCAGCTATTAATGCCAGATACTCTCCGGCTCCAAACAAAGCCTCCAGTGTTCCGCCACCTCCAAACCGCTATGCTGCCTCACCATCAGCTGGCTCTCGCCCGTCTTCTCAAGCCTTACCCTTTCAGCCCCGGACTTCAAGCCCCCTAGCACAAAGTCATGCTTTGCCGTACCGGAACTCACAACAGTCTATCTCAGAGCTACCGCTCCAACACCCGCAGTCAAGTAGCAGACAAAGTCTGCCCTTGCAGAATAGAGTCTCTATGAACCTCCCTGTTCCAAATCACCAGAGCCCAGAGAGGCCGACACGATCTGCGTCACATGCAGAGTATGAAAGAAACTCGCAACCACCACATCTCCATCAGCTCAGAGGGTCGCCGCCGTCGTTGAACGCTCCGCTTAATGCACCCCTCAGTAACACTCCTTCCGACTCCTCCTATGTCATGAATACCCCTGAGCCTGATCGATCATCTTCAGATGGCTCCTCCTCTGTTCATTATCCCTATGAAGCCGACGTGGATACTTCAGAAGCATCAGTGCGGCGTATACCTCGAAGGTCGCAAACCCAGTCGCCAGGCGCTGGTAAGTATTTGCCGGAGTTGCCTGTGAATACGCAGCATCTATATCAGCGGCCGGCCTCTGTCAATGACCATATATCTGCGCCGTCTTCACAGATATTACCGCCGTCTGTGAACTCGGAAAGGCAGCGTTCGAGGACCTTCTCAAAGGAACTCGATTACGTAAGGCCAACAGATGGCCGCGAATTGGATCATCTCGGGCGATGGAAAGGATGTCCGATTATTTCATTTGGGTTCGGCGGTGCAATTGTGACTAGTTTCCCAAAGCACATTCCTCGCTACGCCGCGGGACAGACTGCGCCTATGATAAAGTGTAGCCCTGGAGAAGTCAAGTTGCAAGATGGGAAGATACTCCCGCTTAATGAGGATCTTGCGACATTTCCAGGCCCTCTAAAGTCGAAGAGCAAGAAGAAAGAAGTTATAGAGTGGCTACAGAAACGGATACAGCAATTAGAGTTCGACAGAAACAGTTCATTCGATAGCGGAGCCCTTCCAGATCCAAGGACACGCCATGAGGAAAAGATCCTCCTATGGAAGATTGTGCGGGTTCTTGTCGAACACGATGGTGTCGTCGACGGGAACTCCTCCGCAGAGAATGCTGTCAGAACTATTCTCTCGCCAGAGCTAACGCCAGGATATGATGCAACCATCCCTCTTCAACCCTTTAATAGCTCCCTCGTGGGTATTATGCAGCGCGGATCGCGCTCCATTAATGATACCGGAAACGCTGATGCTGTTGAGGAAATGCGTAAGAAGCTTCTTCATGGCGAACGGGAGCAAGCCGTTTGGCATGCTGTTGACAACAGATTATGGGCTCATGCAATGCTTTTGTCTTCAACTTTAGATCGAAGCATATGGAAGCAGGTTTCACAAGAATTTGTACGGCAAGAAGTCAAGACTTTAGGGGACAACACAGAATCGCTATCTGCATTGTATCAGATCTTCGCCGGCAATTGGGATGAGAGCATGGACGAATTAGTTCCCCCTTCTGCTCGCGCTGGCCTTCAGATGGTCAGTAAAACTGCGAGCACTGGTCCCACGAAGAATGCTTTGGACGGTTTGGACCGCTGGCGGGAGACCTTAACGCTGATCCTAAGCAATCGAACCGCTGATGACGGCAATGCCTTAGTCTCATTAGGGCAATTATTGGCCGGCTATGGGAGGACCGAAGCCGCGCATATCTGTTACATGTTCGCCAAAACACCTGGACTTTTTGGTGGGCCTGATGATCCGCAAGTGAGTGTCGCTCTTTTCGGCGCTGACCATCTGCGTGATCCACTTGACTATGGCCGTGACTTCGACAGTGTACTCCTTACAGAGGTTTATGACTTTGCGCGCACAGTCCTGGCGTCATCTTCTGTTGCAACAGTGTCACCGCACCTGCAATCTTATAAATTATACCATGCAATGATCCTGGCCGAATACGGCTACAAAACGGAAGCACAACAGTATTGTGAGGTCATCACCAGCGCATTGAAATCGACGACTAAGCCTTCACCATACTATCATAGTCTGTTATTTGGAGCTTTGGACAATCTTACGGACAGGCTACGACAAGCTCCGAGGGATAGCTCAGGATCATGGATTTCCAAACCCAGCATAGACAAGGTATCGGGTTCCATATGGGCAAAGTTCAACCAATATGTGGCTGGAGATGAAAGCGATGCTGCTTCTACAGGATCTAGCAAGGCACCTGACCAGGATGTGGGTCCGTTCGGCAGAGTCAATGGCGATTCACCAACCCTTAGTCGAAATCCATCTTCAGGCGACCTGTACAGCTCTTATCCTGCGGGTATGGGCCTCAGCTCATCTGCCCCTACGGTCAATGCATCCAATTCTCGTTATGCGCCAGCGGCGTTGCACACCCCAAGGTCATCTCTTGAACAGACCGGACGGTCATCCCAAGAATATCAACGACCAACGCAGGGTGATTTGCTCCGACCTTCTTTTGCCCAACAGCAATATCATTCGAGACCCACGTCATCCACCAGCTCATACCACGAACCGTATAAACCCGTGTCTCAGTCGTCCAATTATCCTCCACGCAGCGAAAGCTATATGCCAACACCGCCCTCGCAGCCCGAGTATATGCCCGTGGCTCCAGATGAACTTTCGTCTTCTCTCTATCAACAACATTCTTATCAGCCAAGCCCACATCTAGAGCCCCAGAAGTTTCAAGAAACAGACCAGGAAGGTCTTGGAGCCCCGGTTATCAACAGCTATGAGCCGCCACTCTCCGAGTACAACGCCTCATCGTCCTCGTATGAGCCGCCGTCTTCTGATGGTTATGAGCCGCCAACATCAAATGGGTATGAACCGCCATCCTACAATCCTGATGTGGTGGAGAACGTGGAGTCTCCTGTTGAAGAGAAACCTAAAAAGAAGTCGTTTATGGACGACGATGAGGGCAATGACTTTGAAGCCCGGGCAGCGGCCCTTCGGAAAGCAGAAAAGGAGCGAAAAGACCGTGAAGCCGAGGAAGCCTTTAGGAGAGCCGCCGAAGCTGATGGTAATTGCACTCCTATCCTTGTTATGATTTTGCCATGTTTTGCTAATCCCATAACAGCCCAGAAGGACAAAGCCCCTCAGCTCAATGCAAAGAAATCAGGTTGGTTAGGTGGCTGGTTCGGTGGCAAGAAGGACGGTGATACTGCTCAGGGCACCCCCAATGCTCCTATCAGAGCTAAGCTTGGCGAACAAAGTTCCTTTTACTATGATCCGGAGAAGAAGAGGTGGATCGACAAGAAAAACCCGGATGCCACACCAGCTGCTACAGCTACGCCTCCTCCACCCAAAGGCCCGGCTTCCAGAGCTGTCAGTGGACCTCCGCCACCACGTCCAGCTTCGACTTCAACCCCTCCTGTACCCCCACTCCCAATGGCAACATCCACTCCGCCCATACCATCTTCAAAACCGCCTACATCCAATAATCTATCACAACCTCCCTCCCCAGCCGTTCTACCTTCCCCATCACTCGGGGAGCCCGAAGCAGAAGCACCACAACAAGCTATTATGCGGTCCGTTTCAGGACCGCCTTCAGGCCCACCCTCAGCCCCTCCCTCCAGACCGCCTACCAGCATGAGTAACGCGAGCAGCATTGACGATCTGATTGGCGCTCCGCAAGCTAGAAAAGGTGGAACGGTCAGAAAGGGGAAGAAGGGAAGGGGATATGTTGATGTTATGGCTAAATAAGGAATAATTCGTGTATAAAAATATTCATCTCTTGTCTCGTTCTATTATCATGCTTTTGGGGTTTATGACCACATACATAGCGTTGGGAAACATTGGCGTTTGAGTGTTGTTTTGCTGATTGTTGTGGCATGTATGGCCGCGAGCCAGAGGTGGGGGTTTAGATAGGGTAGTTGGCATGCGAATAGCGTGTGTGTGTGTGGTCATTGTATTATGAGCGTTGTACTATTCTAGTTATGCATTCAACAGGGGTTTTATTTTGAGTCAATTGAACTCCATTAGAGCAAACTTGATAACACTACCTAACTTTAAAGAGGCTTCTCAAGCTTCTCAAGAGGGAGGCATGTACATCCCTTCCGCCTTACAATCTTGAGATGACAATTCAGATCAAATGCTTCTCTTTAATTAAGGGTATATCCTGCAGAGAAAAATATATACAATAAACCCACAAAATCTGCGAAGTATGCACAAGCGTACGCCTCTATACCTCCTGACACCCTCTTCCGCGAATCGGCGCTTGGCCTCCATCTCGGCGTAGATAGCGAATTCGCTCTGCTAGCCGTCCAAGACCTCTTCGCTCATCTTCATCAATCATATAGCTTTTAATCTTCACCACTCGCCCATATCCAATCGGATAGCATCGCCTCGCCTCAATTATAGCACCCATATTATTATATCCATCACATCACATCACCTTCTTCTGCAACCTCCTCGCCTCATCCCCGTAATCCCGATCATCATCCCCCTCCACCTCCTCTAACACCTTCTCCATCTCTTTCGTCTGCCTCTCCCATTCCGCCTTGCTCATCTTCGACTCCCGACTGAACAGCTCCTCATTCGGCTGTCTGTAACTTCCTCCCAACCGATCCCATAGCGTCGTGAATTGGCCATAGTTGTAATTGAAGTAGAGATGATGCATAGTGTGGCATGCGGCGCCATTGATGATGTAGGAATTCGCTACGTATTCGCCGTCGTGGATGAAGATGGTCCAGATGTTTATGAAGATGAAGAGGGCGACGTAGGCAAATTTCTGGAGGGGGAAGAGGAATGGGAAGAGGTGGTATGGAATGCTTTGGGCGAAGCCGTCGAGGGGATGGAAGGCGTGCGAGGCGTAGGGCGTGGGCATGATCCATTTGTGGTGGGGTTTGTGGAGGGTTTTGTAGAGGCGGGGGTGGTGGAGGCCGCGGTGGATCCAGTAGATGAGAAGGTCGGTGAAGCAGATGAAGAGGGGGAATTGGAGATAGTTGTAGAGTGCGAAGGGTGCGTCGGAAGGTGCGTCGTAGAGTTTTCCGTAGCCGCGGACTTCAAGGAGGAAGAGGGGAGCGGTGAAGATGGCCATGATGGGCATGGAGATCATGGTCTGTCGAATTTCGAGGGCGACTTGGTTCTTGAGGTATTTGGGGTGGGTGACAGTGGCGTGATCGAAGATGAAGAGGTAGGAGAGGGAGGCGCATACGAAGTAGAGGACTAGACCGAAGAGCCTGGAAGACTTGTCAGAGGCCATTGATCGTTTCAATGGGGTTGTTGACATACCATGTTATCATATATAGGGTGATGAACTGCCTCCAGATATTGTCTCGCGGCCATGCACTCATGTACGCATAAGGTGAAGGTTCCAATTGGAAAAATTGAGTGGAGGCATTTATTACGGAAGTGGGCACTTCACGCCTGCTCGAGAAGGTTGTTGTAGGGAGTTTGACAACATTTCTGGTATCGGTGAAGGTAGATGCTGGGTGCACAAAGGCCCAAAAGCGGTCGAAAAGAAAAGTATCAAAAACTTGGAGAACGATATCCATTGTGATCGGTAATAGGGGTGCCGCGAGGGCACAGCAAGGCGACGCGCTTAATTAGTCCAGGGGGGCCTTAAAGGTCAATTGGAGAAGCGATTGGAGCTGTAACAGCATCAATGGTTATCTTGTATTAATTGAGTGAAGGATTGAAGGATTGAAAGATTGAAAGATTGAAAGATTGAAATATTTTTAAGGGTCACTCATCAAATTGAGCAGCGAAAGTAAATAAGATACTTCGGGAGCTTCTGCAAGGGCCACTGACCTATCAGGACATGATCTACACAACGGCAAAAGCGGTTCGCGCAATCATGCCACTCCGGCTGCACGTAAATCCGACAGCGGCCACTCCCCTCCCTCTCTTCCCCTCCCCCACGCAAAGAACAATTCTTTCTTCTTTCTTCTTTCCCGCTGCTGTGCCTGCGCATTCCTCATACCAACCTGTACTTTGGTGTATAGCCTCATGAAAAATCATATTGAGCTGGTGCAATAAACGTAGTGTCCATGCTCAATCGTAGGCGATTACTGTCCTTGCCATGTCACTGAATGATGCATATTGCAAGCAACAAGGTCTGATGCGCAACTGATGTCTTCAACTCGTGGCAATACATGTATCTACTGCACCCTTAGCATATCACACCCTGAACCAGCAGAGAATCCCTCAACTGAGGTCCCAAAAAGATCAAAGGTCCCTGTGTATTCATTGGGATAATTGGTGAAACTGCGATCATTAAGGCGAAACGCTGCTGCTTGACTCGCAGTCCTGTGATTCCTGCTTCAACCCCTCACTGTTCCTGTCAACCGCTGCGATGCGCCGGTCTTTCCCTCGTCCCTTTATCCCCTTGTTGCTGTTCTTGTAAAGTGTGGAAAAGTATTCCCAGAGCTCCCGGTCTGCCTCCGACATTGCGTCTCCCTCCCGCAACGACGCAAACTTGACTGCCAGCACTCGGAGAGTCTCCGTGTGGAATTTGTTCTGATGAGACTACGCTTCCGTCAGTGTTGTGTCGGCGTCAGTTTAAAAAACTCTCCTTACTTTGAGATTCCCCAATTGCGTAAACCTCTTTGAGCAGCCTTCCAGCTGGCAACAGTACGGTTTGATCCGTTCATGCACAATCCTGTGAGCTTGCACGTTCCCTCGCTGAGCAAATCTCCTGCCGCAGCGATCGCAAGAATACGGACGCTCGCCAGTATGACGGCGCTCATGCGTCTATACCACATCAGCACCTTCTAATATTCGTGTTGCGATTACTACTGACCTTGAGATTGCCTAGTTGCGAAAAGCGTTGTCCACATGATGTTTCTCTGCAAAGCTGCTCATTGAAATCATTAGCTAGGATGATGCCATTGTAAAAATTGGGCGCACCTACGTATGGTTTGTATCCAGTGTGTGCTCGCATGTGTATTTCGAGATGAGTCTTCTGGGTGAAAACTTTCGCACATGACTGTACTTTGCAAGGATATTTCCGTCGTGCCTTGGAGCGCCTCTGATCGGTCTTTTTCGTTGCTGACGTATTAGAATCGCTGCTAGAACTCTCACTGCTGCCACCCAATGTAGTCGAGGACGGCGCTTGCGTTGAAGAATTCTTGGCCTTAGTTTGAATCGCTCTCATTAATGTGTCCACATCAGTGCCGGCGTCTCTATTCGTTGTACATGTAGGAAGCCTAGAAGCTGGAACAGTGTAGGGATGGAACTCGACATTATCAGCGTCCTGAGGCGCAGCCTCGACCTTGATAGCAGGACTTTGTTGCGCAGGTTCACCACGCACCGACTGCTCTGCTGGTGGTGCATGGAGACCTTGCTCTGAGTAGGAAGCGCTATGTTGTCCGAAAATCTGCTGTGGAGACGCATTTGCATCATGTCCAAGGTTGCAGCCACCATACCCTAGACCAAGGTCATAATGGCCTAGGTCTATTGAATTATACTGTGAATAGGTAAACGCCGGGCTGGCGAAAAATGACGATGACAGTTCGAAGTTCGGGGCCGGAATTGCACCATGGGGGACGTGGCTGTGGTGAGCGTAGGTATGCATCGCTATATCTGCTCTGTTCATGTTGATTTAACTGAGAGTGCTTCGTGCAGCCTTCAAATTGTAACAAACGAGAGCATCTAGCATGTCCAAGCTCGGCTAACTTCTGGGTGGCTCAATCAAAATAGGCTGTCTAGTACACGCATCTCGTTATGACATTGGGTGCCATAGCAGTATGTTACCTTGCTAATTTAAAATCCAAGATCAAATCTTGCTCAGAGATCTGCCAGCAAGCAAGCAACAGCTTTGACATGAAAGCCAAGGCGCTCGGACCAAGCAATTCAAATGGACTGGGGCGGCTTAAAGGAATATGTATGACTGCATAGCGCCACGCGAGAATCAAACAGAGGGAAAGGGAGGGGAGGGTACGAGGGTAGCGAAAAGATCATAGGCTCCTTATCAAATGCAGCCACACGTGGAAAATGGAAAAGCCCAAAGAACATGATTCAATAATTCTCCGACGTGCAGTATTCTAGCAGCGGCCAGTTGCGGCCAACCGGGCGACGGGCAACCTGGTGGCCCAGTTCGCCTCTCTTACCCAGGAAGGAAAGCCCCCAAGAGTCTGGACACGGTGCACGCTTTAGAAGGCAGACAGAAGGTGGGGAGGGATGACCACCAAAGCAGCATTTTCAGACGAGAAATGGGAACGGAAGTGACGGGGCGAACGGGAAGAAAGACGGTTGTTGCTCCATGGAGATGGGTAACAATCTATGATCTCGCGTGGTCTTTCGAGAGGTGACCAATGACTGGCTAGCCATATCGAAGCAGAGCCTTGCAAAAGCGTGTCAAACAAGTCTAAGTATCGGCGCCGTCCAGCAGAGAGTGGGGGCAAGAGTGGCTGGATGGGGGGGCAGATCAATGGCACAGAGCGGGGCCAATCGAAGCCATTTGACAAATAGCACAGCATTAAAGCTATTAGGAGATATCTTATCAAAAAAAAAGAGTCGACTTTCGACTTTGCGTTAGTAGGATTAGATGAGGTGATCGGCGATGACATATTTCTCATTGACAGGCTACTGTCAGCCAGCCTGAAAATCCTTCTACACCTAACTCTTCTTAGTCGCCACCAGTGGGGGAACAGCACAGGGATTCCACTGGTGCGCAGACCTGGTGCGGGAGAAAGACCCTAGCCCATTGCACTGATTACTGACGGGATGCATCCAAGATGGGAGCCAAAGCAGGATCTGAAGAAACCCCACAATGTCTTTGCTGTCCTTGTCGCACGGCGGTGACGAATTACAATTTAACAGGAGCCCAAGAAGAGAACAAACGAGCTTTTTTGAAGCGAGAAAGACTCAGAGAGGGTTGTGCTGCCCTTGCTGTGGTGTGGCTGTTTATTTAAATGAACCACTGCCGAGGCTTGCTAAACGAAAAAATTCCGTCAGAATATCCGCTAAGATTAATTTGGAAAAGTGCCTGACGCGGATAGGGCTGATATCTCGCTACCACCGAGCGCGCTGTGCTCAACGCCCGCAGGAGGTGGATGATGATCCATCTCCGCAGCGGCCAGCTGTAATCCGTATGAGTAAGGTAGCCTAGAGAAACACCCCCGAATCGTTCACGGCAGATTTGCATGATACTTCCTACTGTGGACCTGCAGAGATGGGCTACCTCCTCTACTCCCTCACTTTGGTCTCCTTGATCCTTGCCACAGGTAAAAGTCTCCGCGGGAAACTTCACCTTCCTCTTGTCGGCTAACGTAAACGCCTGTCAGCTCTCTACGTAACCCGCAACCGATGGATCCATAACATATCCTCGCTCCCCATCCCCGACTATATCTACACCCGCCTTCCTTCATCATTCTCAAATGATATAGAATCTGGCTTTTCCTCCAGCGACTTCGATCTCCAAGCCAATGTGGCAGCCGGTGATTCCCGCGCCGGCTTGGACCAGCAGGCGAAGAGGGAGGTGCAGAAAATTATGAAGAACAAGAGAGTCGGCTTTGATGAGGCCAGGAGAATATATACGGAGGGAAGGTTTGCGAAGAATAATATTGGACCTGATGGGAGACCGAGGGATCCCAAGTTCGTGTCGTTTTCATAAGGGTTTCGGGAACAGAGCGTTGGCGTCTAGAGAAGTCATGGGATAGCGAAGCGGTCACTCCTTTACTGGAAGCACTTGATGGACATCTTTACGGAGAGGCAATGGCAATTCATTTTCTGGAGTGCTGGGCATCCATTTATATATGGAGGTGATTTCTGTCAGTTGGGTGTCTGCCATCAACAAAGGTTAAATTAGCTCTATTATGAGATCTCAACAAGTCATATCGATCAACAATCTCTGCGCTCCATATTGCTACCAGGCTCTCCATACATCTCTTTAGCAGAGAGCTTCATGTCGGCACTTTCCCAAAGATACCTATGTCTAATGAGATTCCAGTGCAACGTTCCCAAAAAGACAACTTACATGTCGCCTTTCTTGCTGATTCACCTATCGCTCCATGCTCTTCTTGGCCCGCGCCAACATCTCCAGCGTTGTTCGGACTTCCTGCATGGTTTAGACCGGATGTGGTCGTACGCGAGGCAGGTAAAGTCGGCTCATAGTCCATGACTAAGGCCCCTTGCCTTCAGGTTGCAAAACGAATCCTTCCTATACTACCTGGTCCTGCCAAACCCTGGTGGCTGGAATCCCGGTGGCATTCCAGGTGGAGCACCTTGGCCTGGAGGTGGGCCAAATCCAGGCGGTGGGCCAAATCCTGGAGGTGGTGGGGCACTGGCAGGAGGGAAGCCTTGTTGTTGAGGGGGATTAAAGCCCGGCGGTAAGAATCCTTGGGGGCCGCCATATCCAGCTTGGGAAGGTGGTGGCCGAGCAGGCAGGCCTGATGGAGGTGCTGGTAGAGGCTGAGGAGGCGGCGGTGGTCGTTGCTGTTGTGGAGGAGGTACAGCCTGGTAATTTCCATTCGGGATACTTGGACGTCCGTTTATAAAGCCACCAACGCTGCCTGGTCGCCCACCTTCACCTTCAATCATTGCCGCAGGAGCACTAGGGGCACCTCCAGAGAAGAGTCCTGCTGGCAGCGGCTGTGCTGTTGGTTGGACATTGTGTTTTCTTGCTTGAGCTGCCAGCATTCTTTCGGCTTGATCACCATGACGTTCTCCTTTTCCATCTTTCTTATACGCATACTGGACGGATATCTCCTTGTTCATAAGGTACTGCCCGTTCATATTCGCAATTGCTTCATCCGAAGCTTCGAAATTCGAGAAAGAAATGAATCCGTAGCCTTTGGACAGATTTGCGTCATCTCGGGCGACCTGTTTAATCGTAAGCTCTGAGTCACATTTTGTCATTGATAGGTGTTACCTTCGGCGCAGATATCAGACTGCCGAATCGGCCAAAAGTATCGTACAACGTCTGTTCTGTGACCATAGGATCTAGATTCCCGACAAAAAGCTCCGCACCGACTTCCACGGTTTTTTGCTTGTCCGCTGATGCCTTATTGACTCGTATTGGCTTGCCATAAAGTCGGACCTGATTCATGATCCTAGCTGCGTATTCTGCATCTTCTTCGCTGATGAACTCCACGAATCCGTATCCTTGGTGTGTCTGTGTTACTCGATCCTTTGGGAGATGTACATTGACTATTCTACCAGCTTGGAGCATCAATTCCCAAACCAAACTATCTGTCACTCGCTCATCTAGATTTCCAATATAGACTGTAGCTTCTTTGTCTTGCTCCCTACTGTATATTAGTAGTGAAGGGCGGATCGGAGATCTTATGCTTACCAGTGTCTTGCGCCAGACATCGTGGCGGTTGAAAAATGTGAGTAGCTGGAAGAATATCAAAGTAGGCCTTGCATTTAATGGAGGCAGTCCTCTCGTATTTTTGGGCGCGTAATTTATATTCTAGCGCGACATCGGCGTTTTCAACGATTTTCTTCCGCGATGTAAGTTTGAGTGCCAGAAGACTAACAAGTTCATTCATTAAGGTCTGTCAACATCCACCTTCGATCATATAGACATGTGGCAACTCTCAGAAGAGACAAAGGTGTGTACCAGCTTCTTGGAGTATCACGCAATTGAGAAATTGCTAATGTTCTGCAAGGAGCGAATCACTAGAATCATCGACATTTCCCGGGTCGCCATACACTAGTACGAGCTCTTTACCCTATGACCAAAGCCTTTGGGACTGACAGAGCGTAGTGGCTATCTTCCTTTGATCATGTACTTGGGTGAGTCTGTATCAAGTGCAATTTCTACAGCTAAGACTGATAGTTAGCAGGATACACGAGGAGCGTCCCTAAACCTACCTTCATAAGGTATATACATATTACACATACTGAGGGAGCAGGGTATCAAATTAATTCGATGGCAGGCTTATATCGCCATTTGCCGAGTGAGTCGTACACAACGAAGATGGATTGTGGGTCGCAACGGTACAAAGCTCCCAGCTGAGGCCAGAGGGCACATAGCTGGCCCAGCTAAATGAGCTCGGATGTAGAACGCTTGCTGGCGTTCAGTTATCGAGGTGGATCATGTGTACTATATCTTTGGGCTTCCAGGCGAGACGAAGGGCTGGTTCGCGTCCAGGGGTCTGTAGTTAAATAGCGTTTCGACTCAATCATAAAAGATCCCATAAAACTAAAACTTTTCACTATCTATCACCTATCATGAGTAATGTCAACCACTTCTCCCAGTCCTTCTTTGATCGAGTCGACAGTAGCGGGCCTCCTTGCTGGTGTCGCTTCTACGGTATGCGTCACCGTAACATCCTTATTCGTCCATTGGCCTGACATTGAAAGCTCGTTGCACATCCACTTGACGTGATCAAAACTAGACTGCAAGGTATCCCACGCTCAGAACAATGTTCAGCAAAAGCAAAAGCTTACACAAGATCACCTTTTCCAGTTGACAGGGGATCCCAATCGGCCAGGAGCGTATTGCGAACGATTACCCGCAATGAGGGTGGGATTAGGGGACTCTACCGTGGGGTCGCCGTCAATGTGCTGGGGAACAGCGTAAGCTGGGCACTATACTTCGCTTGGTATGAGAGTATAAAAGATGGAATACATGGCTATCGAGGCTCGTTATCGTACTATGACTATTTTCTTGCGTCTGGCGCTGCAGGTGTGCATTTACATTGAAGGCACACGATCAATTGATAACAAGATGACCGAATTCAAGGTGCCCTGACTGCCATCTGTACGAATCCAATCTGGGTCATCAAGACACGTATGCTATCGACCTCTAGCACCCATCCAGGAGCCTACACCTCCATACTACATGGGACCAGACAGATCTTTCGCTCAGAAGGACTTCGGGGCTTCTACCATGGCCTACTACCCTCGCTATTCGGCGTCTCCCACGGAGCTTTACAGTTTATGGCATATGAACAACTCAAGATCTACAGGGCGAAAGGTATATCGGGGAAACAGAGCGATCTCGGAGCAGTAGACTACCTGGTGCTCAGCGGGCTAGCCAAATTGGTTGCGGGTAGCATAACATATCCATACCAAGTTGTACGGGCTAGGCTCCAGATGTACGATGCGGACAGCGCATACAGAAGCGCACGGGACGTTGTGGGTCAGGTGTGGAGAAAGGAAGGACTGGCAGGATATTATAAAGGATTGGGGGCGAATATGTTAAGGGTCATGCCAAGCACGTGGGTGACATTCTTAGTGTATGAGAAGACGAGGTCGTTCTTTGTACAAGATGTCAGAGGTCCGCATGAAACATGAAACGTTGCTTCCTCGTTTCTAGTCTCTAGCTTCTGGCCCAGAATTAGTGTGTGGTGCGAAGCTCGAGCGCGATACAGCGTGTAGAGGTGATCCTTGCATGCTTTATACGGTAGGTAAGAGAATGGAGCATAAGTCATGCATATAGAGCTAACACCTGATAAGTTGATCCTAACAATACCTTTAAAATTTGTAGTTCTAGAGGTATCCAATCTTTTTTTATATCATTTTCGTACTTAATAAATAGGGGATAAAGAAATCTGCTGCTTTGAAGGAGCTTAATAAATATTGAACTCAACTTAAATATTCTTATTATATGCATGACTTTTGCTCCATTCTCTTACTTGGAGACCCACATGCGATTGATGTCTGCAAAACATAATGCAATATGCAAAATGCGAACACTAGATGCAGTACATTACACACATCAAGAAGGTCAGATATCGTCGGGGGCGGAGCGGGATTAGATGAGGAACGATGATTGGTGGTAGGTTGAGTGGAGAGGCGCTCGTGGTGGTGGTACCAATTGAGAAAGAACAGCTGAAAGTGGGATTGTGCATTCTGCGAATCACATCGGTAAGCCGGGACTCCGAGGATCTGGGAAAAGACAGAAAGTGGGCTACGGGCGCACCATGCGGGTATAGCCGTAAGTGCTTACTCTTAGCCACCTCGAACGGGCTTGATGGGGGGGAGACTGCCGGGATTTAGGTGGGCAGTAGGGAGGCTGGAGGGCTGCCTTCGTGAAACTTACGAAGTACACCTACTACCGCTTAAGGTCCTTCTAGATTGTGCTTACCCTACCTTACCCTACCTTACCCTACCCTACTCCAACCGTTTACACCCATACCTGACTGACCTACTGGGGAATCGCCTTGCTCGCCCGTCAGTCCCGCCCTCCGAGTCCCTACCGAGAAGCACCTAAGGCCTACTTTAGTACCTTGAGATTTAGCCTTTAGTTGCTTCCTTCCTTCGCCGCTCTGTCTCTCTACCTAGGACTCCACCTCCACACCTGCCCCAATCTCCCATCTCACCTTGCTCACACACCACCAAAAACACTCTCACCAAGCTTCTCCTTCACCCACTTCAGCATCAACCCACTTTCTGTCCTCTTTTCGCCACCTCCACCTTCCGAATCCGTGGCTGTCTATTCCCACCGACCCCACTCATGCTTTAAGGCTTGACCGTTGCAGCTTGGCCCGACTCCCTCCTACATCCTTTACTTGTGAGCGACATCCTTTCCATCTTTCATCATCATTGTTAGATTCTGGGACAGAGGCCAACTGACAGCAGCGACATCGATCGTCGCTGCTGAGAATCCTATACGCGCTCACTCCACGCAT